>JAYKKT010000031.1:1650000-2850000 GCA_036023115.1 Brasenia schreberi
GGGGAGTGGGTTGACATATGCGTTAGGCTTCCATCTCCCTTTTAACTGCAGATCTCTTTGATAATGAAACAAGTCCTCATAACCTCTATGTCTATGTCACACTCGTGCAGGATATGGACAAATTTCAGAAATATTAGGTGCGAGAACCCGACTAAGATATATAATATTATATATATATAATATTTAAACTAAAGCAAGTGAGACATCAATTAACATAAGTATATGACAATACAAAACTTTATATTGAAGCGAAACAAGTAAACAACTATTAATTTCATCATAATTGTAAACGTAAATCAAGATCAAAAGAAAATCATAATGTTTGATGAATAAAATGAACCTCTACATGATAAATTATAAATCTTCACTATCAACTTAAGGAACTACAGGATAAGTGAGTTTCATATTAAGGGTATGCAAATCTTGAGTATCGTCTAAATCATATTCCTCTATATTTGTATCTCAATATTTTGATGCTCTTCACTGTAATATATTCAATCAATCTTATCATCTCAATCATTTGATTTTTTTAGATGAATGATTAAGGTGATAAAAAATTTAATGTACATAATACTTTTAATTCAAAATTCAAATATTTGTTAATCATGTAAAATAATTGATAGAGATGTTTAAATAGAATTGAGTATGAATAAGGTTTGAGAACTTGTTATCATTCTCTATTTTTTATATTTATCTATCTATATATATATATATCTCTCTCTAGATATATATATAGAGAGAGTGTGTTGAATGATTAACTAAGGTCTGGGTCTCTTATGAAAAAGCAAAAGACTAAGCTTTGCAACTAGATTTGGGTTAGTCTATTTGCGACCTACTAAGCAAATGCGGGAGACAGAGCGACACCGTACATGAGGTGTCCGACAGCCTGTGAGATGAGTTGTTTCCGTTTCCTCTACCAAGAAGATGTATGGCTTCTCAACTGTTGATGGCTTGATGGACGGTAGAGAGTTCCTCTGTCACCATTTTTTTTCATTTCTGTCTATTCCCTAAGGCACATAGGCGAGAGAGAACCGTTTTTGGGTACGGTCAACTCACCCAAAAAAGTCCTCCAACATGACCGATACCGTCTGGTTGCCGACACCTCACCCAAATGAAGTGTCGCTGTGACATAGTGACTGTCATAAACATATTTTCCACAAAGTAACTCTTAAAAATAGCTTGAAAGGAAGAAGTCAAGAGTATTTTGAATGAGAGTGCAGGAAGAGAGTTTCTTGATCCTTGGAGAGAAGACAATCACGATGAGCTGCTCATGACCAACAATGGTAGCATCTTCTGTAAGGTGTATAAAGAGGTATACTGTGATGCCCGAGGAATCGATCTTTCTAAGTTTTGAACAATTGTATCAAATGCTCTTCAAGATGTTCAAAATGGAAGAGTATCAGTTGTGGAAGCATGTGTTATACAAAGTAGATATTAGGTCCTTAAGCGATGCTGGTGAAGTGTTATTACTAATGCACCCTCTCTCTATCTACACAATTGTATTTATATTAGATTTTTCCTATACAATGCAAAGGTTAAAGACATATGTATGCGCAGTTATCAACCTCATATATATGTCACATATATATGCAACAACGGATCAAAGTAAAGATATAATTTGTATAATGAGATAAGATGTGAATCAACTTTGTGAGCTAAAGCTATAATTAGATATATAGTATGAGAGAGAGAAAGATAGAGAATATGAAATTACAATCAATTTGTTTTACCCCCGATAAAAATTAAAGTTAGTGCGCTAAACGCTTGGTACAGTCTAATTAGTAAAACCTGATATAGAAATGCAAGGACCCGAAAGATATGCATTGATGATGCGGAATATCAGCGATCTCTCGCCTCCGATTTTTCCTTTTTCTTTTTTTAAGCAGGACTTCAAATATGTCTTCATCATGGTCTTATGTCAGCCACGTCGTGTCAAGGAGATGCATCGAAATTGGTGATATTTTATAGTAGATGGACGGCTTATAAAAGCCACATCACAGATGAACGGCAGGACATCAAAATAAACGTCGATCATCTTTTTTTTTTAAAGAAAAGCACACAAAGTATATACATATATACACGGCAGTCGATCAAAGTAAACGCCATTCTGTATAAATAGGTTCACAGCGTGACTCATCCATGTTCATCAATAGATCCATCTCAATAATTTCATCCATGGCTACCTTCTTGCAACCAGCTCCTTTCTCTCTCATGCTTTTCCTCTTCTTCTTTCGCTCCTTCATCCTGAATCCATCTCTAGCACAAGCTAACCCTGTAAAAGCCTCATACTGGTTCACTGAAAGCGGATTCCCGGTTTCTTCCATAAACGCAAAACTCTTCACCCACCTATTTTGCGCCTTTGCCGACCTCGAAAGCGCGACGTACCAAGTCACCATCTCTTCTGCCAACCTCCCCCTCATCTCCCAATTCACATCCACCGTTCGTCGATCCAACCCTTCCGTCGTCACCCTCCTCTCCATTGGCGGCGGTGGCTCCAACTCCACAACCTTCGACGCCATGGCCAGCAATCCTTCCTCCCGCAAATCCTTTATTGATTCCTCCATATCCCTCGCTCGATCCTATGGCTTCTCCGGCCTCGACCTTGACTGGGAGTACCCTCTAACATCGTTGGAAATGGCCGACTTCGCCACGCTGATAGGAGAGTGGCGAGCGGCAGTGTCGAAAGAATCGTCGACTTCCGGCAAGCCGCCGTTGCTCTTGACTGCAGCCGTCTACTTCAAGCCTGTTCTTTGGAGCCAGAATAGTTACAATGTGAGTGCCATAAAGAATAGCCTGGACTGGGTGAACGTGATGTCCTACGACTACTACGCTCCACTACGAACCAACTTCACTTCTGCTCCTGCTGCACTGTATGATCCGACTAGCACTATCAGCACGAGCTCAGGTTTGGACTCATGGATCAAGAGTGAGCTCGATCTTAGCAAGTTGGTCATGGGCCTTCCTTACTATGGGTATGCCTGGACCCTGGCCGACCCGAAACGACACGGGCTTGGTGCACGCACAACCGGACCCGCTGGGCCTAATTCAGATGGCAGCATGACCTTCTCTCAAATCCAGGATTTTATTCTTCAGAACGGTGCGATTGCTGTGTATGATAGCACGCGCGTAGTGAACTATTGCTATACGTTAGCTGTAGCAGGTAGAAGTAGCACATGGATCGGGTATGATGGCGTCGAGTCGATCCTGGCAAAGGTTCGGTATGCCCAGAAGATTTGCATCCGGGGATACTTCTCATGGTCGGTAGGCGCTGATAAAAATTGGCTGCTCTCTCGCACAGGTGAGAAATTGTTCATTCTTTGGCCAAGTTAAGGTGAATCCAATCCACATATAAAATTTGAATCGGTTTTGATTTTGATGTAAAACAACGTATCTTTTATATATATATATATATATATATATATATATATATATATAGAGAGAGAGAGAGAGAGAGAGAGAGAGAGAGAGAGAGAGAGAGAGAGAGAGAGAGAGAGAGAGAGAGAGAGAGAGAGAGAGAGAGAGAGAGAGAGAGAGAGAGAGACCCATTCAATTGAGTACATACGCTGACTTCCCCTCCACTTTTCGGGGGAGACAGTGGTAGGTGATGCTTGTGACAACGGGTGGTTGAACCAGTGAAATGCAAGCTGTGTGCACCTATTCGATTGAGCTCCTCCCTCCCTCTCTTTATCTGTTCCTCATCATGCTTCACTTTAATTATATTTGAACAAAAAAGATCACATAAACCTTTGGTAAAAGTTCACACGTAATAGCAGATCACGGTCATATTATTAGAAGCTTGTAGTAAGAATGGATTTCGTTCTACTACTCGAAAATAATATTCCAAATGTTCACTGATTGTCTTCCAACTCCGGCGAGTTGGGGATCGAGAAACAAAAAGAAGAATCTTACAAAAAGAACATACCTTATGTTAATGTTCTATTTTAGTAATAGTAAGAACAAACAATATTTTATTTATCTTTCTTTATATATATTACTTGGTATGTACTAGCAACACATTTAAGTAAATCTTAACCATCCAATTTAAAAGATAAAGATTGAGATTTGAATTTATAAACAAAAACATATTCTTTTTAATTAATTACACTAGTAAAAATATAATTATATATTTTTGTTTTTCAGCTATATTGACTCTTGGATGCGTGTCGGTTTTTACCTGTTTGCAGCTTACTCGGCTTGGATATGAGAAGGGAGAACGGCGTACGTAAATTTCTAGTGATGGTGAATAATATGAATAGGTAGGTTTCTGTTTCGGGTGAATATCCATGTAGGAGGTGAAATAATACATAGAAATGTCAGTACATCTGGATTTGGATCTTGAACGATCCATGTACTGGACGTCTGTAATTCGGTATGCTAGGCTTACTACCATTTTATGATCAATGAATAAATCCTTTTTCCTTTTGGATGTATGGCAATAACAAATTGGACTTGGATGTGGTATGATTGATGGTGAACGTGGGGCTGAATATATATATCAAGAGAGAGAGAGGTATATGCTTAATCTAATTCATGCTTAAATCTGTCCTAACATCTTTAGTATTTGATTCACGCAATCAACAATAGGGATTTGAATAAAAAAAAGGTGACTGTACTCACCGTTGTTCATTAAATGCAAGTATATATTGTATAATGTCAAATGATAAAACTGTTTAAGATTATTCAAATCTCCACTCTCTCTCTCTCTCTCTCTCTCTCTCTCTCTCTCTCTCTCTCTCTCTCTCTCTTCATATTTATATATGTGTGTGTGCGCGCGCGTTACTTGTTCCTATTTACTTTTGCTTTTTTACTTCTTTTGTTACATGACAGCAATCTAAAATTTAAAAGGGTCTTTGGTAAAACATGAGAGAGAGAGAGAGAGATGCGGCTCCCCCGGACACCTTGAAGATTATGCATCTGGTATGTAAACGGCCTCAAGCCAGCTTGACTGAGAATGAGATTTTCCTTGCTGTGTATCAATAAATGCTTCGTTGACCACCTGATGGTCGCTATTGTGGCGACCGTGTGCCATGCAGTATCATTATTATCACACAGTGGTCGTTCCTTCCTATCATGTTTACAGCAACTCAGCACTCAGGCCCAACTGTTTTCGGAAAACATAAAGCCCGATGAAACGTTCTGTGGCATCCCTTCGTTGCGGTCATTAGCGAGGATGGCCCCCAAGACAACATTTTAAGACACCAATTAGAGAACTATTTCTTCTTTTTTCCCCCTTTTTTACTCCACAAGGCCAAACCCTTATACATATGCATGAACACCTCGATAGAATGGAACTCAGCACCTGCACTATGGGAGTAACGCAGTCCAACCATTTGAACTAATTCACTATATGCGACACCTTTGTCTATTTAAGATGCTGTATTCTGGTTAAACTTCCGCAAAAGAAGTGACATCACGGGGAATTGAGTTCATCAGTTTTACCATCTCAAACAATTTCTCTTTATTTTATCATATGTTGATGTCATTGTACTCCAAACCATTTCATAAAAAAAAAAACCGTATCCTCTCTTATTGGTACGTATGTTTGATAATTGAATAAAGTTGCTTTTAGTTCGGCTTGGGTTGGCTGGTCCCCAACTCATTTTCGTCAAATTCACTATAAACATCAACATGATGCATTTGGTTTGGTTTCAATGAACAGAATTGTTAAGGTATATAGAGAGTGTTCGCGTCACGAAATTACGGGGGTGGAACTGATATAAGAAACTGTAAAATACCAAGAAAATTTTGGAGGTTTCATAAATTTCTTTTTTGTTAGAATGGGAGGCTGGGGCCGATATAAATGCATGCCCCTCAAACACATTCCATTAGTCGGTGAAATAAAAAACCCCGTTAGGTGCGCTAATACTTTGAGTGCGGACTTTGCGACTCTTTTACTTGGGCTTTAATATGTGGTAGCGGACCCATTGTAGAATGAGATAAAAGGCATTCGTTCGGATTGATATCCGGTTAGGACACGTCCTACCAACAGCGATCAAGACTAACGTGGGGCCCACCATTAGTAACGGCCCAACTGACGCTGTAGAATGCCACGTGTCGCGACAGGCTGGTCCAAGTGAAGAGCTAATCATCTCTCTCTCGGCTGTTTGTATGAGAGGTGCGTTTTCGCGCCCTATTATTTTTGGAGCCAAGCGACTCCCCGGCGATCGCGCTTCTCCTTTCTTTTGTAGTTCTCCTTGGGTTTCTCCCTTTTCTTTAGCAATCACCCCAAGCTTCCCCCTGCCAGGGGCCGCCAACGCCTCTCTTCCTTCGAAGGTCTCTCTCTCTCTCTCTGTGTGTGTGTGGATCGTTTTGCTAGAATGATGATTATCAAAATCGTTTCGTTGGATCGAAGAAACTTTTGCTGTTTTCGCTTTATATCGTCATTATCGGGGCCTTTTCGTTGGTTTGATAGCGATTTGGTTGAGAAGTAACGGATTCTTGAACGTCTTGTGGATGTATTGTTGTTTGACTCAAAGAGTCTTCGGTGAAAATTGAAGATATGCTGAATTATGGGTTTTAGTTGTTGCTGTATGTTAAATAGGAAGAAAAGAAGTCGCTGTGGACTGTTGTTATTGAAGACAGATTACGAGCATTAAAGAAATTCACGTCTCTGTGGGTTTTGTGTATGTTCTGTTGATAATCTTTCCTGAGTGTGCTTCCTTTTACGTCTTAATGAAGTTAAGTCTTCGTTGATCGGATCTCGATATTTAGCATTCTCTTAAGCTAGTATTCTGAAATCTCAGAAAATATGCGCCGATTATGCTAATCAAAATAAATCTTGGAAAATCAGAATTGACGTTGAAATGTTGGACGAATTTGTAGGCGAAGGCGACCAACGGCAAAAGGAAGTACGAAGCGTCTGACGCATTCTTGAAGGATATAAGGTTGCCAACCCATTGACGTTTCATAAGGTATCACAATCATGTTAATTCTGTCTTCGTCAATTTATGTCACCGCCTTCATTTCCAGATATCTCTACTTTCTCGCACCCGATGGTCAGACTCAGAGTACTCAGGAACTTCTTCATTCCTTTTAATACAAAACAAATTTCTAAAATTGACGGCTTTTTTTTGGAAGGCAGAAAAGGTAAATCTAGATTCTATGTCACGCCTTCAAATTCTTGTCGTTCTTGTCACTGCAGATTTGCCGGGGGCGGAGAGGTGGTCCGCGCCGGCTAGGGTTTGGAGAGGATGTCGTCCGTTTACGAACCATCAGAGGGCCGGAGCGTTGGAGGGCCGTCGACCCTGACGCGTCGGTTGTCGACGAGAAGCGCGGCGACGACGACCTACTCCCAGGAGGTCTTCAACAATGAGGTGGTCCCTCACTCCCTCAGCAGCATCTCGCCCATCCTCAGGGTCGCCACGGAGATTGAGAACGAACGCCCCAGGGTCGCCTATCTCTGTAAGCTTCTCGCACGCTATGCATCTGTTTCTTCTGGTCGCCACTACGATAGGGCCCCCTTCAAGTATGGCTAGCTCGTTCAATTGTTTTTCATTTGTTTTCTTCGTCTTTGGGCAATATAGGTCGATTCTATGCGTTCGAGAAGGCGCACAGATTGGACCCTAACTCCACCGGGCGAGGCGTTCGTCAGTTTAAGACAGCTCTACTGCAGCGTCTGGAAAGGGTATGCAATCTGTCTTTATGAATATACACTTCGTATATTCCTGTCGTTGCTCCTTGGTTTGCAATGGTTGTTTCTATTTCACACGTTTTCCACGGTCACCACCAGGTGGTCTTCGCCTTTGACGACCCACAGTTGGGTTACCAGGTACTAGTGCCTTCTGAATTGCGTAGACCCCACAAGAACTGGGGAATTGTCTCCGAATGGCTCTGTCCGGGTGCGTTAGTGCATGGATTGTTGGTCGCCCAAAATAGCGACCTCCTGACCGTACATGTAGCATATTCTGTTTATGCTATTGTCACACAGCATGTGCAACATGTGCTGCACGAAAGCACCGTATACAAAATAACATGTTCTAACATACGAAATAGCGGGAGAACCAAGCGAGAAGGGAATTCGCTACCGAAGCGTAAACTTGTCTCTCGGGTTTTCGTGTCTTCAAATCATTTTAATATCGCTACGGCAGTCGCAGTTCGAGTCAGAGGCGTACTCATCAGAAACACTCCTCAACCTAGGTGGGCAGCAGTCCAAAAGTTTGGGGCTACAAATTCCGTATTTCAAATTCGAGGGGCTAACGCCGTCACAGTGGCCTTACCCGAAGCACTCCTCAACCTAGGTGGGTCGCTACATGGAATTTATAGAATTCATAGGTGGGTGGGACATGGCATTTATAGAATTCATGGTAGCAATCCTCCTCCTTCATCCTGTTTGAAACCGACCATGCAACAAAAAATACAATATACCTTATGTCTAATCCTAACTCAGCACCAAACAAGCATTCTTCCTCTTCCACTCATACCCCTCAAGCACGTGATGGTAAAAGAAATGCTCAATTGTGTTTCTAGATACGGGTTAATGTCTAGTACGCCACCCGTTGTTAGGTGTGGTCAGTTCATGACCAGATTCGCCACCTTCTCGGGAACATAGACCTCTTCGAGAAACATAAAGCAAATGAATGAGGGAAAATCTGTTTAAGCTTGAAAATAAGAAAAATAACAACTCTTAAAATACTTTTTAAGTTTACAATTATTTCAAGTCAGATATTTGTGTAATATGTTAAGCTCGAAATCATACAAGTATGTTTAAAATGCATTAGAGGAAATTATTAAGAAGAATGTCTTCCACAAAGCAATTCAAGTTAGTTAAAACATTTTATTTTAATCAAAGAAGAAAAGATGGAGGAGGTTTTGTTCATCACTTTTAGCATGGCAGTGAAGGTATGGCTGTAATTTCAGTGCAATAGTAGTAAGCCGGACGAGTTATCGAAGTCAGGTCAGCCCAACTTTGTTTACCTTAAGAGAAAAAGGAAGGAAAAGTTAAGCGTGGATTAGGAAAGGTTAAAGGTATATGAAATGTTTGCCTGGAGACCAGAGGACGTTGTTGTTGATTATTTAAATAAGTTTGTTAACCAAGTCTTGACGCCATCTTCAAGAATTCTTATGTTCTCTCAACCTGAAGTACGTACATCATTCATGGTCTTACGCAGGATAATGCACCGAGTCTTGCTGCCAGGTTGAAGAAAAGCGATGCACGAGAAATAGAGAGCTTCTACCAGCAGTACTATGAACATTATGTCAGGGCTCTGGACAAAGGAGAGCAGGCGGACAGGTAGATTTGGATGATTTTTCTCTTGGTTTAGGAGGCTCGTGCTTGAGATTTAACTGATATCTTTTTGGTTAGAGTTCAATTGGGTAAAGCTTATCAAACAGCTGGTGTTCTTTTTGAGGTCCTTTGCGCTGTCAATAAAACTGAAAAAGTTGAAGAAGTTGCTCCAGAGGTAGCTTAGCAAATCCTGTTTCTAGAGATTCTTGCTTCTGCCGTGTTTCTGACGAGCAAGTTCTTGCTACCAGATTATTGCAGCTGCTAAAGATGTTCAGGAGAAAAAGGAAATATTTATCCCTTACAACATTCTTCCACTCGATGCGGCTGGTGCTTCATCTTCTATTATGCAACTAGAAGAGGTATCCTATAATATTCAATTTACTACTGGACACATTCAAGGGATTTTTTTCCCAAAAAAATCATCTTTTTTGAGATTTAACATCACTTTATCTGACATACAAAGCTTCGGATAATTAAAGACACGGTGATTTTCTACGTTGACATTTGCATGTTTTGTGCTTAAATACCTGGTCATTAATTTCACTGGTTAGTGATGAAATGCATTTTGGCCACAGATAAAGGCAGCGGTTGCTGCTCTGTGGAACACTCGTGGATTGAACTGGCCCTCCTCGTTTGAGCAACACAAGCAAAAATCTGACCTGGACATTCTTGATTGGCTTAGGGCGATGTTTGGGTTTCAGGTTAGTTTTGATGTCCTAAAATAGTATAGATTCGTCACACAATCCTTTTTCCGTCTGGAACTGATGAGAGTAAATGTTGGTTTTGTGATGCAGAAAGATAATGTCAGAAACCAGAGGGAACATCTTATATTGTTGCTAGCTAATGTTCATATCAGATTGGTACCTAAACCTGAGCCTCTTAACAAGGTACATGATTTTTTCCTTTTCTCCATACTTGGAAACTTTTGGATGAGTACATAAACGCACCTTTCCAATTGGATACCATAGGAATTTTTCCCCATTCCTTGAACCATATTTGCCAATTCTATTCTTGCATGGTCTCATGGTCACAAGTAGATATCTTATGGTTACTTATCTGTGTTGCTTTTATGAATATATTATTTTTCGTGACATTAACGCATGGACGATCATTAGGGAGATGGAGGAAAAACTGGAAATGTACAAGAAAGAACAAGGATTTTTTTCTTTTAAATTGTGAAAAATGGGAAAAGACAGTGACTGTAAATTATATGAACTTCAATATTTATAGATTTCCAACTTCCGAGAATCTAGAAAAATAGCAAGATGAGATCATAAAACAACTTCCATGCCAAGAATTTCGTAGGAGGATTAGGCGTATGTCTGAACATGCCAGAACTGGCTGGCAATCTGCCAATAGTAGGGGATGTAATTTCGATACATAGAATAACTTTTTATTTGTCCGATAATTTCATTAGTCAGAAGATATTTGTCATTATCTCAAGCTAAACCCTCCTTGCATGTGCGCTCTTCCAGAAGCTCAAGACCATAATAACTGGAGGAAGTCCATTGGTAGCATAGGCGATCAGTTAGTTAAATGTTTTAGCACACTTAAATTGGTTTGTGTTGGTTAACAGAGTCTTACCTTAATTACCAAATGCACAATAAACCCTCTCAGTTGTTGCTGACATCTTTGGGCTGCTTGATCCCTACTTAATCACATTATGCTTTATCGGGATAGACCGACACTATATTGACATCTTCAAACTGATATTCAGTTCAACCTCCAACAATTTTCTGAAGCTTCTTAGCAGCTTTGGTTTCAGATAATTTTAGCACCATTGTGTGGATCCTTAGCTTTCAGATAACTTTAGCATCCCTACTAGAGAAAAGATTTGAAGAAAGTTCTTATTTCCTGTGATATAATGGAAACTAAGAACTTATTGCTGCAAGATTTTCCTTAGATTTGATTCACATTGCTTGTTTTAGAACTTATCGTGAGCATGTCAAAACTTATGAATCCTTTCCCATGTTGGTTTTATGCCACATATGTTAAAAAACAAGACTGTGTTGATTAAGAAAATGATTGATTTTTTACGGATATGTAAATCAAAGACGTTTGGTTGCTTCTCATGTGAATCCTTCTAGGCCTCCTGAGAAGCGAATTTGATCTTGTCAATTAAGAGAATACAATTCTCCTAAGTGCTGCTGCAGTGCGTTCCTGTTCATCGCTGCTTCAGCTGTCGAATGGTTGGAGAACCCAATTTAGGTTCACGGGTTTAGCAACAATTGTGTACTTGAAGAAGCAAACTATTTGTAAATTTTCAATGTTTCAAGGTCCATGTTCATCTCTTTATACTTGAAAGTTCCTGCTTCAATTCTCAGCTTCATTTCTATTGATATAGCATGTATCATGAGGATCACAGTTCCCTACTATGTTTATCTATAGTGTTCTCTACTGATTATTTTGTCATAGTTTTATCAGTTCAATTTCTTCATAACTGATTTTGATTTCTTTGTTTATTGTTTACAGCTGGATGACCGTGCTGTAGATGCAGTCATGAACAAGTTGTTTAAGAATTACAAAACATGGTGCAAGTTTTTGGGTCGCAAGCATAGTTTATTGTGAGTTGATATAGATTTGAAGTTTTATGCGATGTTTTCATTCTAGGGTGTGTTACTTACCCATGTTCATTAGAGTGTTTTTATATTTCTTGTCCCTTTTCTTGTGCTCTTTTATAAAGTCAAGTAATATGCAAGTCTTTCTTCCCAAGGCCTTATGCATACCAGGCTTCTGAGATTTGGTGAATTATATCTTCTAACGTCTGCATAAACTTGTATATCCATGTTTTTCAGTGTTTAAATATGCTTCATGAACTCATGATGCATGATTAGAAGTGTTAATCTGTAGGCCCGCGGCTTGTATGTTATACATTTGCATCCATGTGATTGCACGCTTGGATCAATTGAGAACCATTACTTTTTTTAGGATCTTTGCTTTGTACTTTGAATGGTAATAAGCTAATTTTTGTGAGGCTAAATTTTGTTTTAAATGCATAGGCTTCCTCAATCTCAGCCGGAAATACAGCAGAGAAAGATGTTATATATGGGTCTGTACCTTCTGATATGGGGAGAGGCAGCTAATATTCGTTATATGCCAGAATGCTTGTGCTACATTTTTCATAATGTGAGTGTTATGTTACTCCTCTCTAGAGTCAGATTGGTAAATCTCGTCCTTTCCATCGTTTTGTTAGTTTGAACCATTTTTACAACTGTATTTCACATTTGAATAGATGGCATATGAACTGCATGGTTTGTTGGCCGGAAATGTTAGCATAGTGACTGGTGAAAACATCAAGCCCTCTTATGGCGGAGATGACGAATCTTTCCTGAGAAAGGTCATAACGCCAATCTACCGTGTCATTGAAACGGTACGTGCACGTGAACTATCAATTTCTTCATGTTTGAGTAGCCACAGCTGATTTGCGTTTGTGGTTTTCCAGGAAGCTGGCAAAAGTCGGAACGGGAAAGCACCTCATTCAGCTTGGTGTAACTATGACGACTTGAATGAATATTTTTGGTTTGTCATGACTCATAAAGCCCGAGTGTCTGAAGTTATCCATTACCTACTTTATGCTATATGTCTATTAACGCTTCGTTTGCCCTTTAGGTCTGCTGAGTGTTTCTCTTTGGGCTGGCCCATGCGTGATGATGGTATTTTTTTCCAATCAGCATATGAAACAAGATCTGCTTCGCAGGTAATTTACTAGTATATCGGAATATAAGATCGCACAATGCCATTTGTTTATGTCTAAATTAATCTTCAGATGGGGCAAAAATCCCACAAAAGACATGAGGGGGGCACTGGCAAAACGAATTTTGTAGAGACAAGGACATTTTGGCATATTTTCCGCAGTTTTGACCGTATGTGGACCTTTTATATACTGGCATTGCAGGTAAATTCCGTTAATGCAAAATGTTATTACAGAATCATCAGATTTCTCTTTTCAATTGACAACATATTCTTTGCAGGCAATGGTCATTATTGCATGGAGTGGTTATTCACCATTGGAAATTTACCGCCAGGACCTTTTATATTCGCTGTCAAGTATTTTCATCACCGCTGCCATTCTTCGCCTCCTTCAGGGTATGGTCTATATGATTTGGATACTTCTTGTGACTAATAAATAGCACATGCATAAATTGAAGCATCTTGTACATTGTTTGATATCCCTTTGAGGGAGAATCTGCAGAGGATAAGAAAGATGATGGGGCATTTTAACACAAGCACAGCCATCGAAAGAAGAAATAATAGATCGCCTTCTTCGTGTTAAGATTTCTAATGATCAAACCGTGCTTAACCAACTTTTGGGGGGGGGGGGGGGGACAATTCTAATCACTATTGTGTTTTTCATTTTTTCGGTCTCTTTATCTTCTACTTTTTGCTTCTTTTATGCCTTCCCATAGGGTGACCTTCTACCTCTGTGACATCACATTCGACACTTGCACGACCTATATACTCTCATAATATTAGTATCAAAGCTTGTTTAGGACATCGCAGGCGACCTCCTTTTCAGAGAGAAAAGTTTCCTCCACTTCCAGACCATATGTTGTTTACCTCCAAGCTAACGATAACTTTGATGACAACGTCCACAATGGGCATCCTTTGTAAAGCATGTCACATTTCTTATACCTAAGACAGCCCTCTTCTTCTGGGTCTACTGCTCTGACACCATGTTTCCCACCTAAGAAGAAGAGAAGCAGTAAAACAGGCCCTCGTAGTCCCTTACGATCAAGGGATACAAAAGTGTCCTGATTACTATATGTGCCGCGTAACACCACCTCCCTGCAGAAAGCACACCTCAGACAAATGGAAACCTGTAACTTCTACGATCATCAAACTTTGGAGGCAGTGGAAATGAATCAAGGGAATGGACATAGCTCTTAGGATTGCCTCCTAGTAACCTGATAAGACATGGTTGAGTCTGTAGGTTTGGTAATGTCTTCATCTGCGTTGAACCATATGACGCGGCTTTGACGTTATTCAGTTTGCCATTGTCGATCGGTACAATGGCCCCTACCATATCTCTTATTCTTGTTGATTTCTTCTAAAAGCAAAATATTACATTTGTCCTCTTCAGGGCTAGACTGCCGTCATCCCTTCCTGTTACAGAAGAGATAGAGAGATGAAATATGGGCAAAAGTGTGAATACATTTATGGAATTTCAAATACATCTCAACTACTACTGATGAGTTACTGAACCCGTCTTTCATTTAAACTACTTGTCTCTACAGGTCACATTTTTTATTCCAGTCCATGCCTTCACAACGACCACACCTCCTTTTCATGACCTCATGGTAAAGGCCTTGTTCATCCCCAAAATTTAAAAAACACACGCAACAAATCCTTCAAAAATACAGACATCCAAATCAGGGGCTTCTGGAAGAAGCATGTTCAAAACTTAAATCCCAATCCAGACTAGTGTCATCTTCCGCTTTTGACCCTAACCTACACCTGATGAAACGACCTTAAAGCATTTCAGCAACATAAACTTCGGAGGGAAATTTCCCGACCTCGAGCTCTTATTAGCAAACTGCAGTTAGGTAACGTTCATGCAGCTGGGAATCTGGAGTAAATACTGAGATACTATAAATTTTAACGGGCTTCCCGATATGCTTGATGGATAAAGAGACCCGATATGGGAATCAAAATAGGGTCTCTCTCTCTCTCTCTCTCTCTCTCTCTCTCTCTCTCTCTCTCTCTATAGTTCAATTGACGTATGAAACCATACCGCCCGGAAATGACCTTTAACAGAACCAACCAGTGTGTGAAAAACTCCAAGAAGATAATTGTGGAAAAAGATCCTGTCAGGTATTGCGAATTTACCTTTATTTCACATACAGTGACACCATAAGACAAAGTAGACGGCTCATCCTGTCCTCCTACTAATATATCAAAAGACAGAATGATAAGAACTCATAATATAATAGGAGAAGCAAAAATATAAACAGAACAATTAGTAACTAACTTTGACGGTAACTACCTGCTGCAAAACCAGGAAAGTTAGTGAAGATTCAGGACGGAATCTCTTTCTCAATTTTGGCCCGTCTTTTGCGTGAAATATTCCAAAGTACTCCCGTCCTCATAGCCTCTTGTCTTGTGCATTTTCGTTCTCATTTTTTATTGTAGTTCAAATGCAAAGATTCACTTCAGTAATTCATAAAATCTGGAGAAATACTTCTCCAGTGCAAATCAGGGTATAGCTGAGGAAGCACTATTTTCTTTTTCTTAGCGTGTTGGTCTTTTTTCCCTGATCCATTTTCATCCAATATCATCTTCTCACATCACATGATATCCCAGCTTATGGCATGCTTGTCTGTATGACCTTTTCTTTGTTTTGTTTAGGTGTTTTGGACTTTATCTTGAACTTCCCTGGCTATCATCGATGGAAACTCACCTCTGTTCTTAGGAATGTGCTAAAGATTGTTGTCAGTCTTGCATGGGTTGTCATCCTGCCACTTTGCTATATAGATTCATTGAAAAGCTCCCCGCCCTTCTTAAACGAGCTACAGTCATGGCTTCATGAAACAAAGGGTGTGCCTCCATTATATGTCTTGGCTGTCGCACTATACTTGCTACCAAATCTACTGGCAGGAATCCTTTTCATCTTTCCTATGTTCAGACGATGGATAGAGAACTCGGATTGGCATCTCATAAGATTTCTGTTATGGTGGTCACAGGTATTGTTGTTGCATTCATGCAAATTACTGTATGGTAACCTCCTTTTCTCAATTGCTTGTCGCATTCAGTCTGTTATGAACGAAGATTCAATACTTCCTGTGACATTATGGCTAGTTTGTAATGGATATGGACAGTAATTACCAGCATTGACTGATGAAGTTTTCAGAATTAAATAGTAACAGAAAGGGCCAACCCGGTAACCAGTAGGTGATGCAGTTCTCTCATATAAGTAGCCATGCTACAACTTTTGTGTTGGAAAATCCATGTGAATGAAAGATAATGCCATAGTTAATTGAACGTTTGCCTAGCTAGTTGTGGGCCTCTATAGAGGATTTTGACTCGAATAGGAGAACAAAGCACAAGCGGAGACATGTTGATCAAGTTTCACATTGAGGAAGTGCATATTATTTTAGTCAACTTGTTTCAAGGGTTACCTTCTTTTTCTTCTGCCAATTTCTTTCAGAAATAATGTTTACTCTTTTATTAAAAGAACAGAGGAGATGAGTTTTCACTCGTGAAATCTGACAATAAGGTAAAAGGTAAACACACAAAGTCAAAAGGGTGTTAGTGTTAATTACAAGTAAAAGCTCCGGTAGAAAAATCTCATTTTCCTAATATAGCTTATCCCTATAGTTGTAAATATTTTCTCATCTTCGCGTGAGAACAAAATGAACATATCAGTCATGCATATGCGCATTTTTAGGAGATGTCTCTGAAGTTACCAAAGATACTGGTTTCACGATCAGTTTGGTGCATGCATCTGCACTTTCTTCTCTTCAATTTGTCTCACCTTCCAACATATTCACAGTTTGCATCATCTTTGTCCAAAATGGTCAGCACTTTGAAAATATAAACTGCCATGGTTACTAAAAATTTACAAGTGTTCTAATTTCAAAAAATTAATATATATTTCCAATTAACAATTTATGATCCAAAATTTGGCAATTTCTTTCTTATGATAATGTGCTTCATTTGAGAAAAGTTGTTCTGGTAAGCACTCCTTGTTCATTGCCTGTAATTGGCTTTTGTGATGATTGATTCCATTCCTCTCTTTTACAGCCTAGGATTTATGTTGGAAGGGGCATGCATGAAAGTCAGTTTGCACTTTTCAAGTGAGTTGAAAATTTTGCTTTCCCTGCAGATCTTCATAAATGATCTATTTAGTTCAACTTCTCGTGATACTTTTGTCTCGTTTATCCTTTAATTTTGTTATCGATGTCAGGTATACTCTCTTCTGGGTACTTCTCTTGGTCTGCAAATTTTCCTTCAGCTACTTCATCCAAGTAAATACTTTGACTATGACTACGATGTTCTTGGCAATAGAAATTTCTTAAATATTGTTGTCCTATTTAGATTTTTTCTAATTTGATCGTTTTTCCCCAGATAAACCCCCTTGTAAAACCAACAAAAGACATCATGAGTGTTCGACATGTCCAATATGCATGGCATGAAGTCTTTCCAAATGGTATAACCTGATAATTATTTTTCCTTTTCTTTTTGTATTTAGTTTTCCTTCACTAACTTTTCTGCCATGTAGCTCGGTATAATATTGGTGCTGTTCTGTCATTATGGGCGCCTGTAGTAATGGTGTGTATGCCTCAGTCAATTAATCAGTTTACAGCATCGAAATGACTTTCACGACTTATCCTTTTCTCAAGCATCTCATATATGGCCATTTGATTTAGCAGGTTTATTTCATGGATACTCAGATATGGTACGCTATATTCTCAACTATATATGGTGGTGTCTCTGGAGCTTTTGGTCGTCTTGGAGAGGTAACAACTTTAAGTCATTTGATTTTCTGGGTCTATGCTGAATTTTTTTCCAGAATGAAATAATGATAGGTTTGTTTTCTCCCTGGGGATCTATGTAACGATACTTCTTGTGCACTTTAAGAGGTTATTTCTAATCTAGAACATAGTAGCGATGGAAAGATTCCGGAAAACTAGGAACGTAATTTCGAAGCAGAGGCAATTTTTAGGGATGGAAAGAGTTCGAGGTCAAAGGGAAACAAGATGTGCAAAGGAGATCTACAACTTTGGAGGGGAAAAATAAGAGTTGGAGATATTGTGGATATTCTGAGGGAAGTACGGTCAAGTGGTCATATTTTGGATATCATGCTGAACTTTCACTTTTGAAACAAATTAGCATCTGAAGGCCAGCGTTGACAGACACATGTTTGAGACTTATCTGTAGCATAGTTACCTCTATGCATTAAAATATTGGATTTCTGCATATGCCAGTGTCTTGTGTTGCTGACACATCAGTGGTGTTGAATGCTGCTAAAGATGTTTTTGTAGGATGAGACCTAGATGATCTGTTGGATGGCACGGTTCTCGTTCATCTGCTCAAATGCTGTTGACATGGACTTTTTTGTCTGATAGCTGTTGACATGGACTCATGCATGCTCACAATGTGCGCAGTGCAGCTCCTTTAACCGTATCTCTTTGGCACTTGTGCCTGTTGCGGAAATGGATAATGGTATTCATGACGGAATGACAATAATGTACCATCATTCCATAATTGCCATATATCCTAAAGCATACACTCAATTTGAGAACTATTAGATAAGTATATAAACCTTCGAATTCGACGATACATTGGTGAATCTATAAATGATTGGCTTCTGTTGAAATACTAGAATTTCCTATGTGCCATGGGAAGCTCATTTATTAAGAGGATGCTTCAAATTCTTGAGAAATATTTGCTAGTTAATTTACTTGAGCCTTGTCCTCTTAGGTTTTGTATTGGCTTTCTATGTTGAATATGGATCTTAAACTTATCGGATAATATCTGCAGACGTCGTTATGGGCAGATGAGTTGCCTAGGCAAGCTACTTTGTAAGGCAAAAGCTAAGCGCATCCATGCTCACGCTCTTGTCGCGGAAGCTTGCTTTTGAAGGAAAAACTTTCCAACATCACATTGAAATTCCACTAAAAGATACAAGCTTATACAGTTAAAAAATTACTAATTCCTATGACAACAGTACCCAGGAGCTTGTTTTAGACATCTTTAGTTGCCATAACTGTTGTTTAGTTACTACAATTTGATAATTTAGAACTATTTTACACATCTAAGCTCCTCCTTGTTTTTCATCTCTGCTTCCATTATTACTTCTTGATCTTGCTGTTGATTTTTGTCAACCTTCCACAATAGAAACAGGGCATGCTAAAACTGTAACAAATGAAATCCAGTTCATGTAATACAAGAGAATTGGTAGAAGGCTAGAACATCTAAGGAGCCTGTGATAGGAGTTCCATAAATGAAAGGATTAGATAACTGTGTCTACTTTTTCGTTATGAAGCAATATTTTAGAGCATTTCACTAGCATGTTTTGCACATATGGAGGGAAGTCTATCATATGTTAATTGTCTCCACCCAAAATTGATGTTTTCCAGTCACTGCTTGAGTTTGACGTGTACTTCTGCTACGATTTCATATCTGTGACAATCATTTTATTATACATCCTGACTAATGCGCTCTTTGTTCAGATCCGCACCTTAGGTATGCTGAGGTCAAGATTTCATTCATTACCTGGAGCTTTCAATGCATGCCTAGTGCCTTCTGAAAAGACCAGGCGTCGAGGGTTTTCGCTGTCCAAGCGCTTTGCTGAGGTTGTTACACCATGCCTAGAAAGAGTTTTACAGGGTACAATACTTAGAAAAATGCTCCATATGTAAGTTGTACACTTGTCTTGCTACTGCTTTTTCAGGTTTCGCCAAGTAGGAATAAGTGATAGGAAAGGCCTCAAAGCCAAATTCTTTAGTTGCATTTCTTTGTTCTCAATCCTAGCTTCTACTCTTTCTCCTTCATCTTTTGATTATCATCCATCACCTATTAAGGATTAAAACTATGTTTGCATCACTCCAGGAGATGGATCTTTTGCTGGTTCCTTACTCATCAGATCCTAGCCTGAAAATAATTCAGTGGCCACATGCAAGCTTGCTTGCAAGCAAGGTCAGTATAATTCAATTTTTAATATTCTTGTGTTTGATACTGATAGATATTCTATTACTAGAGTCTATGTGAGGATAAATAAAGGAAAAGGCAGTGGAGGGAATATGCATTGGGGATATTCTTGTAATTACTTGGACACATGGCAGAGAGGAGACAGAAATGTGAGTGGATTCTGTTAGAGGAGAGTGCGATAAATTTGAGAGGGGAGGCTTGGGAATTGTTAAGAGGAGAATTGTGTAGGGTGGGGTTGGCGTTCCTAAGGCTGGGGTTCTCTCTGAGAGCCTCTCTATTTTGCATTTCTCTCTTTTCTGGTCTCTCAGTATTCTAAGAATTCCAGAATTTGTTCTGGTGTAAGGAGCTAGTCTCTACTTTTCTCTATTAGTAAAATCAGTTTCTATCAGATACCAGTTCATATAATTGACTCCCCTACTACTTTGCAGATTCCTGTAGCACTGGATATGGCAGCTCAATTTCGAGGAAGGGACTCTGATCTTTGGAAGCGCATATGTGCAGATGAATATATGAAGTGTGCTGTGATTGAATGCTATGAATATTTTAAACATGTCCTCAATACTTTGGTGGTTGGAGAAGCTGAAAAAGGTAGCTTTTAGTAATTTTTCCTGTTGATGTTTGTCCATCTTAGTTTACACTTTATGTTAGAGGCACTATCAATGGAAGATTATAAACAATGCTACCCATGTTTTTTTTGGTAGCACAATTGAGATCCAGTTCTATTAGCTTTTTGTTTAACAAAACTCTATCCTGCTTTAGTTGTTTAACAAAGACTCCAAATTTTGCTCTTAGCAGTTTCTATTGAATTCCATGAATAGCAATTAGCCTTTTATGATGTGTTTTTATTTTTCATTTATTAATCTATTTATATTTAAAATGTTTTTCTGGGTCACTTACAACAGAAAATAAATAAAGGAAGAACTAGTTAACTTGCCTAATCAATTTTTAGTTTGAACCACATTAATTCGAATTTCGTATTGCATTAAAAAGGTCTTTCAAAATTTCATATCAGCTGCTTTTGTTGTTTTTCTTAATTAGCACATAGATTTGAAGCTATAGAAATTTCATTTAAATCATATCATTATCGGTAGTTCTGAATTCTTTGTGATGGAACAGGACAATCTGTGTCATAATTAAGGAAGTAGAAAGCAACATCTCTAAGAATACACTTCTTACAAATATTCGAATGGGATTTTTGCCCTCCCTTTGTAAGAAGTTTGTGGAGCTTGTGGAAATCTTGGTGAGTCATTCAAAGGAAATTAATCATATCTGCTCTTTATAATCTTGAATGGTTTCTTGTCTCTAACTATCCTATTTGGAAACTTCAATGGTAGGTACAGTGGTGGTCAGATGTTCTTGTCTCTAACTATCCTATTTGGAAACTTACAGAAAGATGCAGATCCGTCCAAGCGAGGTACAGTGGTGGTCTTGTTGCAAGACATGTTAGAAGTGTTTACTCGTGATATGATGGTGAATGAGATCAGGTTGGTTAACTTAATTGCGCTTGATTTGGAATATAATAATGCTTGTGGCTCTTTCATTAAAAATAATGTTTGCTTTTCATAATGTGATGTTCATCAGCGAATTGGCAGAACTTAATCAAAGTAGTAAAGATACTGGAAGGCAACTTTTTGCTGGTACTGATGCAAAACCGGCTGTAGTATTCCCTCCTGTGGTTACAGCACAATGGGAGGAACAGGTAATTAGTAATAATATTATAAATTACAATAGTTACTCTTATATAGTTTATATTATTATTAACTTACCAGATGCTTCTATAACTTATGAATCATTATGGGTTTCAGATTAGACGTCTTTATTTACTTGACGGTGAGGGAACTCTTGACGGTGAGGGAATCTTTACCAATTCATTGTTCATGGATATGCCAACGTAAATTAGCCACGTGTTACCAACATTGTTCATGGATAAGGGAATGCTCTCATTCAGGTCTGAGGTGCCAACCAACCTTGAAGCACGCAGACGGATAGCATTCTTTTCAAACTCCTTGTTTATGGATATGCCACGTGCTCCACGCGTCCGTAAAATGCTGTCATTCAGGTCTGGTGCTTGTTTCTTGTACACAGAACTCATGGCCATGAAGATATAACCGATTTCATGCTTTGCATAAAAACTGCAGGAACGTCATCCTTCTCTCGTGGGCATTAAACTAATTCATATTAAATGTCAACATCCTCACAGAGCTAATAGAAGCTATAACCATCAGGGTTATATGGTGTTTTACTTAAATTGTGAAGATTACTATCTTTCTTTGCACATCTAATGTCTTATATATTAGACACAAATAATCTTTATCTGTATTATTTAATATTTTATTTCTAAAGAATCTGTGATGCATATAAGTTGAAATATGATGTATTCTGGAAGTTGTCCTGTGCTTATACTATAGCATTTTGCTTCTTGTTTGCAGTGTCCTAACTCCATACTACAGTGAAGAGACTGTCTATTCTAAGAATGACCTTGAGGTTGAAAATGAAGATGGTGTATCAATCATATATTACCTGCAAAAGATCTTCCCTGGTTTGTAATAACTAACACTATAGTTTTCACTGTATTTTGGGCCTCATAATAGAGAAAGGACTAGCTAAAAATGTAGTAATTTTGCCAGATGAGTGGAATAACTTCATGGAGCGACTTGATTGTAAGAAAGATAGTGAGATATGGGAGAAAGACGAGCATATATTGCAGCTCTTAAGCGTCACTGGGCCTCATTACGAGGACAAACTGGCTTTTGCAGGACAGGGTATAACTTCCTCCCTCTCCATCCCGACAGGCAAGGTTTGGTCGATTAATATTTTTCCTTTTGTACTTATATATTAATGCAGTTAGGGGAATGATTTATAGCTCTTTCTTCAAATCATGGGGCCCAGGTTTTTCTTGACATGGCTAATGAAAAGGGTGTTGATTTTATGCTGAGCTATTTAGCTAAATCTAGTTGATACAGTGGCAGACAATTGATTTATAGCTTTTTTTCAAATCATGGGCCTTACTGCCTTAGCCTTTTCTTATCTATACATAACTGTCACTTGTATGCAATTTTCTATGTATAATTAGAAAAACTCTTCATTTTCTTCATGGTGACTGAAAAGAGTAACTATTTGCCAAGATGATTGTATGGTTTTCTGCTATCTTGTGGGCAGAGATACTTGATGGCTATAAAGCTATTACCGTTCCATCTGAGGAAGATAAAAAGAGTCAGAGATCCCTATATGCCAGTTTTGAGGCTATAGCTGACATGAAATTCACATATGTCGCAACCTGCCAAATCTATGGTACCCAAAAGCAAAGTGGAGATCGCCGCGCTACAGACATTCTGAATCTGATGGTTAAGTATGTTCTCCAATTGATAAATTAAATTCATGAAGTTGAAGAAAGAGAAGTGGAAAAGTACAGAAAGTTTATTATTCTGTATTGGTCAAAGCTGTGGACAATCTTGACCAAGTAAATGCATATTGATGTCAGAAAATAAGTTAATTTACTCATGGTTACCTTAGAACTTATAGTCTTATTATTTTTCTGAAGGAAATATTTCGAATAAAACTGCCGGGTCCAGCAAAGTTAGGAGAAGGAAGCCTGAAAATCAAAATCATGCCATCATTTTTACTAGAGGAGAGGCTCTTCAGACAATCGATATGAACCAGGTAAAACATTATATACTTTGAAACTATAACAAGTTGACACTGGGTGGTAATGCCTATTAAGATGGTATATTGAGCAAATTTCTTCTAGGACAATTACTTGGAAGAAGCTTTTAAAATGCGTAATCTTTTGGAAGAGTTCAATGAGGATCATGGGGTGCGTCCCCCGACAATTTTAGGTGTCCGTGAGCATATTTTCACTGGCAGGTCTGATGAATTTTATTCCACATACATTGAACACTTTGTCATGTTTAAGTTGCCGTATTATTTAATTTTATCACTTGCTACAGTGTTTCTTCCTTGGCGTGGTTCATGTCAAATCAAGAAACAAGTTTTGTGACAATTGGTCAAAGAGTATGAGCTATTTTGCTTATAAAATCGTCCAGTCTCTACTTCAAGTTTCTCAAGCTCAGATTCATTATATTGTACATCCTGCTTTTCTTTTTAGCCATGAGGATGAACGAGCCATTGTGGTTCTTGATGAAGTATTGGAGTGTGCAAATCATGATACTCTATTTGGAAACACGATAAAGAGTTAACACTTGAGGCAGTGTCATAAGCAGCATATCATATCCGACATTGTGTGGGGGCAAAAGTGATGATACGGCTTATATATATAATCAGTCATTTCGTACTCTTTTGAAAAGAAGTAAAAGAATCTGATGAAATCAAATTTCCGGTTGACAAATCTTGCATGGGCTGAACCATGCAATACGGTTGGTACAACTCGCATGACACAGGCCAATACAGGTTCTGCAGATTTTGCCTCGAAAACTGCCCAATTTCAGTCCAACTTCTATCTCAAGCTGTATTGGAGAATAGATCTCATGTTGTCCAACATAGATTATGTAAGAATAAGTCGTGCATCTCGAATTGTGACGATCGATGCATCACTTAACGATCTAATTCAGATATGGAAATCAGCCAGTTAGTGCTACAATAAAGTGCAACTGCACATGGCTCCAATGATGCAGAGTAGTGTTCCTCAGGTCATTGCAAGATGTTATAAATCAAGAAAGAAGATATATTAGTTTCTAAGAATACTAGCTATAATAGTTTAAGTATATCAACAATCCGGTAACTTGAAGGCAACTAGCCCCAGCATTGACAAGTGAGTATCTATTGTTGTCGTGAAGTGGATCTATTGTGCTGAATAGATGCTCTTCCATTGCTAACTCGTTGCTGTTCCCACTCTCAACTTGAATCACTGGATCAAACAGCCGATGTGATGAGATGTTTAAATCATGACATAAAGCCTTGATGATTTTTCATGACCTATTACTTGCACGTACAAAGCTTCACTGCTGTTTTCTTGACAATTGCGTCTCTTCAACTTCACCATTTACTACTGAGTTTCTGGTGCATAGTGGGGGTTATCATGTGTAGATTTAACTGCTTCTGCTCTGTCATCGACATTGATGTTTTATAGCTGTCGACATTCACTTCACTTCCGTTCTTTCATGACATATTTCTTTGTTTTCAAATGTCTTGTTAACAGAGATTGTCTAATGTTTCTGAAAAGCCTACGAGAACATAAAATCACCCCAACAAGAAGTCGGTATACACTGTTTATCATCGTCCTCAATCTCGCATGCATGTTTGTCTTATTAGAGGTCTGATAGGCATATAATATAGTCTTGTCTGCGCATCATCAACTTTAGCATAAATAAGTGTGTCTAATGTTAAAACCGTGCTAATTCGAGACATGAAAATGCATCTTTTCGGTTTACCGCAACATTCACATGGATGCCTGCTGGCTATGTCACACGGGTGTGGGTGTGGGTGTGGGTGTGGGTGTGGGTGTGGGTGTGGGTGCGGGTGCGGGTTCGGGATACAACAAATTTCAAAAATTTTGAGTGCGGTGACACGGCTAAAGTATATAATATTATATATTATATATAATATTCAAGTTACAACAAGTGAGACATCAATTAACATAAGTATATAACAATAGCAAGTACATAACTTTATATTAAAGCAAAACACATAAACTATAAACAACTACTAATTTCATCATAATACACAAATCAATTTCACTATCCAGACTCATTTATCCAAAAAGACCTGAACTTCAAAATCGATACCAGATTTTGAAGCGTAGAATATCCACACAAAAGGAAGTGAAGAAGGTCCGCATTTAGATATTTTTCTACGTTCATCGACGGAGTTTCATGGGAGGTGATGAAATATAAGCTGAAGGAGCATTTTGGAAACTATGGTGAGGTAACTCAGATAGTCATCATGGGAGATAAGGTCACGAGTCGACTAAGAGGCTTCGGTTTCATCGTCTTCACGGATTACTCCATCTTTGATCGGGTTCTCCAGGATAAATACACCATAGACGACAGAACCGTGAGTTACAAAAAAAAATTGCATTTTTTTTTGCCATACCACACCGACACAGTGTCGGTGTCGCACCTGTGTCGAAGTCGACACTCCACCTCTTAGAAGTGTCAGTGTAACTTAGCCTGCTTGCACATTACCGCAACTTGAGATACTTTTGCTAACCTTTGCCAATTACCATGTTCATGAACAGTAGCATTTGTATCTAGCTGCATAATTCTACTTCTTATTTGCATTATCATCCCTAGATAATGCTAAAGGTGATCTGATGCGTTCCTGAACATGCTTGACCGTTCAGGGTTCGCTTCCACTATGGCCATCCAGATGTTTTTGACAGGATCTTCCACATTACTAGAGGTGGTATTAGTAAGGCTTCTCGAGGAATCAACTTAAGTGAAGATATTTTTGCCGGTAATTATCTAATTTTTAGTAGGAAACAAGCAATAGTTTTTATTCGTTGTAATCTCAATCAGTCTGCATGGATTCATGTGTCAGGTTTCAACTCCACGCTAAGGCGTGGAAACATCACCCATCATGAATATATTCAAGTTGGAAAGGGTCGTGATGTTGGGCTTAACCAAATATCACTTTTTGAAGCAAAAGTAGCATGTGGCAATGGGGAGCAAGTACTGAGTCGAGACATCTACCGCTTAGGGCACCGCTTTGACTTTTTCCGCATGCTTTCGTGTTACTTTACAACTGTTGGTTTCTATATCAGCTCCATGGTAACATAAATTACAGTTTTATCAGATCGTAGATAGCTGAATTGATTACGCTTCTTGATTAATTTTGCTAAATCCCGTCTTTCTATCTTCCAGATGGTTGTTCTTGTTGTCTATGTGTTCTTGTATGGGAAGCTCTACTTATCATTAAGTGGAGTGGAGAACTCATTAGAACGGCATGCTCGTGCCAGGGGTGACGATCCTCTTAAGGCAGCCCTTGCATCTCAGTCCCTTGTTCAGATGGGCTTCTTGATGGCATTGCCTATGTTAATGGAGATTGGACTGGAAAGGGGCTTCAGAACAGCACTGAGTGATATTATCATCATGCAACTTCAGCTCTGTGCCGTCTTCTTCACCTTTTCCCTCGGTTCAAAGTCTCATTATTTTGGTCGCACTATCTTGCACGGTGGGGCTAAATACAGGGCCACAGGTCGTGGTTTTGTCGTGCGGCATGAAAAGTTTGCGGAAAATTACAGGCTTTACTCAAGGAGCCACTTTGTGAAGGGACTGGAATTACTGATACTCTTGTTAGTATATGCAATATATGGTTCCGCAGCATCTAGTTCAACCGCATACGTGTTGCTCACTATGTCAATGTGGTTTCTCGTCGTGTCTTTTCTATTTGCTCCCTTCCTCTTTAATCCATCTGGATTTGAATGGCAAAAAATTGTTGAAGACTGGGATGATTGGAACAAGTGGATGAACAATAGGGGAGGAATCGGAGTGCCAGGGAACAAGAGCTGGGAATCATGGTGGGAAGAAGAACAAGAGCACTTGCAATCTACCGGTTTATCTGGTCGATTCTGGGAGATTGTTCTCTCCCTCCGCTTCTTCCTGTACCAATATGGAATTGTTTATCACTTGCATATCGCAAACAGCAATACAGGCATCGTGGTAAGTTTCTTAGATCTCCTCTTGAAGTTATCTTTAACTTGTTGATCATGCCACTCCAAAAAAAAATGTATTAGTTGTTCTTTACCAAAACTTTGGTTGCTTTATCAAAGAGTGTGTATGTGTGTGTGTTTGTCCATGCTTGTGTGTGAAAGCTCAACATACAGATATGCATGGAAAAATATCACGTGTGTTTGAATCACAAATTTTTAATTAAATTTGGAAAATGATGGATTTCGTTGTTTCCATTATTAGAATTTGGAAGTTACGGCTTTTTGATAATGCCAGTTCGGGATCGTTTTCAGTGATATCCTTTTCGAGGTATGATAAACTAATGGTTTGCGTCCTCAGGTTTATGGTCTATCTTGGCTTGTCGTTGCTGCAGTCATGATCGTCTTAAAGGTTGGTATTGTATTTCTAGCATAACTCTTGTACTTTTTCAATCTTCTGAGATGCCTTTGGCACAGTGATTCTTGCATTTTCTTGAGGTGAGTATTGAAATAATTACACGTTCGTGCTTGTCAAGTGACGCCATAACACTTGCCGAATATTCTAGCATAAAAAACCTTGACCGTTTTGAGACGGGATCCAATCTTTTTCAGCAAACTTGGAGCTTCCAATAGAAATAACAGTAGATGCAAACATACATACCTGTGTATTTGTTTCGTGTTCGTTCCGGTCCGTGTCTGTGTGCTGTGTTCGAGTTTTAGATCATGGATGCATCAGATTTCAAGATTATTGAGCAAAAAGATGTTGGAATCGTTTACACTCCTGATAGTAACTCATGGGACATCTTCCTTTCTACAGTACAACTCCTATCATCACTGACTCCTCCACGTCGAGGACTGCCATACTGGTCACTAGTGCATGTGTAGTTTTGTGTGTTTGTATTTCTTTCGTGCCTCAACGTATGCATTCATGCAGTCCCAGTATATCGTGGTTATATTAAAGGAAAAAGTTATGTTGCAGGTGGTATCCATGGGAAGGAAGAAGTTCAGCGCAGATTTCCAGTTGATGTTTAGACTTCTCAAGCTCTTCTTGTTCATTGGATGCGTTGGGGCAATTGCCGTCCTTTTCACGTTCCTTAATCTCACAGTTGGTGACATTTTTGCTGGTATCTTGGCTTTCATGCCAACTGCTTGGGCACTACTGCAGGTACTTGTATTCATCACTAGTGAATTAAGTTCAGATATAGGTTATGATTTTTTCCTCTTAGGTCATGGTTCATGTCCCCTTAGATATAGACGTCCATTATGCTTGCTGATATACATATATGTTTATATATTTATATGCACACACGTGTGTGTGTGCGTGCGTGTTTGTGTGTGTATGCATGTATGTATCAACATCATATGTGCATGTACGATCTAAATTCAAACAGCTTGTTGATATTTATATCTGTGAGTCCGTGTGTGTGTGTTTTCGTATTTATATTTCCTATTGGATTGAGCACTTATTGCCATTTGGTATATGTTTGTTGGGTAACGACCCTTTTGCATAATTTTGCTTTAGATTTCACAAGCATGCAGGCCAGTGGTAAAAGCTTTGGGTCTGTGGGGCTCTGTGAAAGCACTGGCAAGGGGATACGAGTATCTTATGGGCCTCATAATTTTCACGCCCGTCGCTGTTCTTGCCTGGTTCTCCTTCGTGTCAGAGTTCCAAACACGACTGCTCTTCAACCAAGCGTTCAGCCGTGGCTTGCAAATCTCTCGCATTTTGGCCGGAGGGAAGAAGCAAAACTAAGGATGCTTTCTCTACGGATTGACTGCACCTTGTCTGTATGTGATTCTTTGTCTTTCAGATGTACTGTAACATAGAATTCGTTGTTCAGAAGTTCGAACACTTGTAAGAAATGAACGTTGATCCACATTAAATGTAACACAGATATATCGTGTTATTAGTTTCTTCCTTTTCTTCTCCTGGGGTACAATCGTGTTATTAGTTTCTATCATTACCTTTGCCTGTCTCGATCTTGTGTTGTATTCAAGCAATTTTTGAGCTTGGGCTCGAGATCGAGCTTGACTAACTTTATATAAAGCTCAACTAGGGCCACGAGCTTCTCAAGCCGAGTATCGGTAAGCTCAAACTCAGTTCTTGAGCAACTCTGGATCAGCTCGAGCTTGACAAAGTTGAACCGAATTGGAGTTTTTCTCCTAGTCGAGATCGAGTAGCTTGTGTGCAGCATGGTTCGCTTGCACCCCCATTCCGAACTGCATTATGGACTAATTATCAGATACATATAAAATACAAAACCAAGAAGCCATGCTTTTTCAATGTTCGATTTGGATCTTCCCAAATGAATTGTTTGGGTTAATAACTTTTGCAAATATCTGAATCTGATTGCATCTGATTGAACTGCGCAGTTTTGCTCGAGGGAATAAAGAATAGGTGGCAACGAGGCATGTTTGGTTTGATAAGGAAAGAAAGTCGGAAGTAGTCCTCGTGTCACAGTATAATTGAGAATGAGAGATCTACGTTCAGGCGAGGTGGGGTGGTCGCCCCACCTGAAATTTGAAAAACAAATGGAAAATATATAGCACGCGAATGAATTCCTGGCTCTTGTACATACTTTGCCTCAACTTAAACCCCACCTTAAACTTGAATAGGCTGTTTGTCCTACCCTATAAAAAATAAAATTCTAAATTCACTGAATGAGAGAGAGAGAGATGCTTGTCAGTTTTGCTCATCCATTCTTTTCTTAATATGTTTGGGTTCGAAATAAAAAGTTATACGCGTGAATCAAGTCCACCTAAAAGGAGTATATGTTTTTTTTGGTTTTATATCATTCATCCATGTTTTAAGTTGAATGGTTGAGTTTTTCAACAAGATACCATTAAAGAAGGTAAATATTGTAGATGAACAATTCGATTTGTTATGCTTTATGGTTTTTAGTGTTAGTGAGTTAATTATCAACATTTACAAAAAAAATATTCATGACAGAAATGAAGATGATGAAATGGATGAATGGTTACATAAGAAAAGACGCATATATATGATGAGGTTATTAGAAATAAATTGAGAGTGGTGCTAATAGATCACAAAATGAAGAAATGTCTTTTGACATGTTTTGGATAAGTAGAAAGTTAACCAAAAGCTTTGTTGTAATAAAAAGGTGTGAAAATTAAATTGTGTAAATGTTAAAAGAACAAGAGGAAAACCACAAAAGTGTTTAAATAAAACAAAGAATCCATATATCCTACCCATCTAGTATAGGAAAAACGCTTAGTTGTTATTATTGTTGGTTGAGATTTTCAAGAATTTAGCAAATATATTATATGTCAAGCATATATGTATATGTGTGTGTGTGTTTTGAAAATATGGAAGGATTCTTTCACACTAAAAAGTTGGCATGTTGATACTCGGTGACAAATTATGACCTTTTTTTTATTGACAAGGTGGAGATAGGCAGACCCTTTGCCTGACGTGGGTGGTGCCTTAGGTACCAAAGTTCGACTATCAAGTACTTGGGACGTAATTAGATCATTAAGGAGGAACTTCTAAAGGATTGTCTGCAATAAAAAAACTGAACTAAGATATCGAACCTTTTCTTCATGGCGAAGATATTGAACTTGTCAAGGAGCAGAATAAAAGCTTGAAGAAGTTTAGGAATGTGTCCACTTAGATTGATAAAAGATGCTTTACATTTTACACCTCAAGCAAGATCAGCCATTTATTTACAAACACTCAGTTTGATATTGCACTGATCGATCAAGCTTACATGCTTGGTAGGGGTGACAAATCGGGTCAACTAGTTGGATTTGGATTCGGTTAGAACTGTTCAAAACCAACTTGTTTGGCATTTTACACAACCCTAACCCGACCTGATTGGGTTGATATACATGTGTGTGTGTGTGTGAACATGATTTATTTTCTTGACAACCCGCCACATGTAGGGCCGGGCAGAGCGGGTACCCTCGGGTCGGGTAGAGGAGATTGTCATCCCTAGACACCGGTATGTGACGCTCTGGGTAGCCTGTGAACCTTTTTGTTGAAATGACTTGGGTACACTGCAAATAGTTTCCAAAATAGAGGTGGTCATTAGATTTTGAAAACTTTCTAAGGGTGTTCTGAACAATTTGCAAATCTTAGTTTTTGTTTTACCGTTGCCGAATACTTGAAGTCAGGTAGAAGCGCATGATGTGATTACGGGAAGACGAAGGGGAAAATTCTAAGTAATTAATGGATTATGGGCTTCCGTGCTTTTCTCAAGGTACAAATTCCCTCTCGAGGGGCGCCTGATGTTGACATTCGAAGCGTGCGGTGTTCTTGTGCGACCCATAAATTAACTCTCCCGCTCGATCGATCGCGATTATCTGCAGATATGAAGAGTTAGGGCAAGAAGGAAGAGGCCTGAATTCATGGATTTACCGAGCACATGGGACGGCCTTAGAAAGCAGGTTCCTCCTCCTTCGAAACCTTTCTTATATCCTGTTCTCTTTTCTCCTTTTAACTTTTTTGAACGAATTCGCGGGGAAGTAATCGTACGTTTCTGTAAGAAGGGTCGAACAGGTTTGCATCTTAGCGAGGACTGACGGAAATGCTGAAATCTGTGTTGCATACACGTTTTCTACCATTATTTCGTTCAATTAGGTTTAGGAACGTGCGAATTTTGTGCTTGAAGATCGAGTTTCCTAATGTACTATGGAAAATATTGCATCAGTCCCCCCGGTAGTGGAGGAGATAGGGCTGATTTTACTATTCGACCGATTTATAAACTGGGAAACGTGATGTTTTGCTGTCGTTTCTTGAATTGCGTGATAGGTGTTTGATTCCAAGTGTTTGAATTATGCAGACAGCTCGATTTATTGGGAACATGTCTGCTTATATGTTTCGCTTGAACGTTTTTCAAGGAGGCATTTGTGATAATAGCTTTGGTGTTTAATGGATAACCGCGAGTATAACACCTAGAATACTAGTATAACGTTGGAGAGATATATGGTAACTATGAAAAGGGATCTACATTCTCAATACATTGATTGGGAAAGCATCTGTTGAAAGGAAAATAGTTTTCAGTGGTAAGAGATCAGGGATGAGCGTCTTGTCAAATTGCAATAAAAATTGGCTGAAAACTCCTTTGACTACGTAATGACCAGGTTGGAACGGCAATTCATTCTTGTCAAAGTTTGCGACTGTAATTTGGTGTTTAAGATGCCCTTGGAGTTCACTGTAGCCATATTGGCTTTCTGCAAGACATAAGCTGAATGTATTATGTAAGTGATGCGATGGATGTGATGTTAAGAGAAGAAATGGGAAGTTGAAGAATTTTGAGAGGAAGAGAAAGATGGTTTGCCTTGTGCCTAGTGTGATTAAATTATTGAGGGAAGGTCCTACGATTATGCTTGCCAATTATACAAGCAAACAGATAGACTTGAAAATTGAAATGTCAAATTTGTCTCAAAGATGGGAGCTTTTGCTTGCAATGCGGTCGTGCTTCAGCCTGTGTGGCAATCTCAAGTGGAACCCTGCAACTATGTGCATCAATCAATGGTGTTCCTTCTTTCCCATTGAGTCAAGAACTCTTCTGGTAAGCAACTTGGCAATTGTCATTGAAGCTGCTAGTTGTAAGGAAACGTAGTACAATGAGCATAGAGAACTAGAGAAAGTTGGAAAGATAATAACAGGGACAGTTGATCAATTCTATATGTTGGTATCATAACTAACGGAGAAAGGAAGGAGTAAAAAATAGTTATTTTTTCTCCTTTGGTAACATATGGGGTTGTAGTACGCACACCACAAGAGAAAAGGTTATCAGTTGTATGATTAGGACAGTGCCAACAATTCCATTGTGATGCAAATTTATGTTGAGGGTGGGTTTGCTTAGCTTTGTGATTCCTGAATTTTATGAAAAGCTTCCTACTTAAATAACAGGGAAAGTTGATTAATTCTATATGTCAGTATCATAACTAACGGAGAAAGGAAGGAGTAAAAAATAGTTTTTTTTCTCCTTTGGTAACATATAGGGTTGTAGTACGTACACGACAAGAGAAAAGGTTATCAGTTGTCTGAAACTTTACTTTTAGAATTAGGGCAGTGTCAACAATTCCATTGTGATGCAAAGTTATGTTGAGGGTGGGTTTGCTTAGCTTTGTGATTCCTGAATTTGAAAAGCTTCCTGCTTAAATATCTTAGCTTCACTTATCTTATTTATGGAAAAAAGAAGAAAAATCTTAAGGGCCTTATGCTTTCAAGTTATTGCCAGTGTGTGGAAGTGTAAGTTCTCTTTTGCTTAGTCGAAGATGCTCACATTTTTAAACTTGCTATTAGAAGGCACATCATGTGAACTTGTGGTTTCAGCTTTCATGATTCCAAATCCCTGGCATGGTGGTTTGTCACTGTGATCATAGCAAATGATTAATGATACTGAATGAGGAGGTATTCTATATGAAGAGATGCTAGCAGGAGTATTAGAGTGTAAAATGTTCACTTGTTTAATTTTCCAGATTTGAGAGGGAATGCTGATATAAGGTAAGAGCATCTGCAATTGGGCCAAGAAACACTAATAGCAAGTCGTGGTCTAGTAGGCAGCAGATATCTTTATTGAATACTTGTGGGTTTATGATTGTTGAAATAAAGTGTTAATTGCAGTTTGTGTGTAGGCATATGATTGCAACTTTTTTAATTGCATTTTTCTGCATTTGGGAAATGTTGCCTTGTAAATTGTACTTTCTTCAGATGCAATTGGAAGGATTGGGTATGGTAAAAAATGTTGAGACAACTTTTCTTAATAAAAAGGTTGTGATTTTTCTTACAGGCCAAAAAACTTGAAGCACAACTTGATTAGAAGATGAATTCATATCGAAGACTGGTTGCGGCAAAAGGAGATGATACTGAAAGTGAGTATGAGTCTGAGATAGACAGGCTGCTGAAACAGCTTCAAAATGTAAACTCACAGATGCAAGTATGGGTATTATCAGGAAGATCAGAAATTCTTTCTCATACTTTGACTCGGCATCAAGAAATTCTTCAGGATCTGATGCAGGTGATTATCAAAAAATTTATATGCATTATGAGGCTGCTGCTTGTTTAACGTTTCATTTTAAATGAGCAACTACACTGCAGGTTAATATATTCTGTACATTTTTAGATTAATTTCAATTTCGTCTGCAGGAATTTAACCGGCTAAAGTCAAGCCTTAGCGCAAAAAAGGAGCATGCAGCACTCATTGAAGATTTTAGAGAGTTTGATCGGGCCAGAACTGACCTGGAAGATGGTGGTGGTTCTGCAGAGCAGGCCCTTCTCAAAGAGCGAACGACTTTGAGCAGAAACACAGCGCAGGTATGGAAATTATTTGCATTTCTATTTTCTTTCAAAAAATTAGTTTTGAACAATCAGTTTGTACCTCTTGCTTGCTTTTCATTCCTATGCCCTGTTCTCTAAGGGCATGAGTCATTCACACGTGACCACTTGAGACAAGCCTTTTATTGCATGTATACTGTGTTTACACTATACTAGGTGACTGCAAGCAAATACAACGAAGAAGTATTGTTCCAATGAAGACGGGATAATGGGCATTGATGCCATATTACAGGAGGATCCTTTATGTAATTTTTGGATTAAACGTATCTGGTGCAGGCAACCACCAACACCAGTAGAAACTGGTTTTTTTGGAGAATGACAAGGATCGTTTACTAGATGCAACGGATTTGGGTAGTCTGAGGGAAGGGTTGGGCAAAATAGGTTCATCCTTTGAATTGATAGATAGTGGATTTAGATATCCGGTATGCGTTCAATTAGGATATGCTGGTGGAATTGTTCTTCTCATAGGATCTAACACAGCTTTGGTTGGAGGAAAGGTGGCTCCAACCTAGGTTCAGTAGGGTTGGTTTCAATAGATGTAAAGCAAAATCTGGGATGAGTGACTGAGCCATGTGGCGAGAGCACCTTTCAACATCCAAAATGCAAGAGCATATGTTGGCCTTTTAAGCCCATGAGTGCCTTAGGGGGTGTTTGCATGTGCAGAAGGTTACCCGTATGGCCATGCCAGACCCTGTATTTTAACACAAATGACTCTTTGAAAGTATTAAAAGAGGTAGAGGATGACCACAAAAGTGTTGGAAAGAAACAATAAAGAATGATCTAGCTTATTATGAGTTAACTGCTAACATGGCACACGATAGGGATCTGTGGAAACAAAGAGTCCATGTAGCCGACCCCGTCTAGTATGGGAAAAGGCTTAGTTGTTGTTGTTGTTGTTGTTGTGACTCTGGGGCACTGCAGCTCCGCTTGCATGGGTCCCGCCAGTGCATGCAGTGCACACGAACACCCCCTTAGGTTCTGAAGTTCCAAAGCATATTGAATGAGAAGTTTTGATGTTGGTATCCATACTCTTTAAGCTGATTAAATTTTTGTATTTCTTCCACTGGTTTGTTCCCATGCTGAATCCATAAAACTGCTTGTTGACTTCGTTAAACTCAGCTTGTGTATATGGGATTGCTTTTGAATCTTGAAGTTGGCATATACATCCAAGTAGGGCAAGGCTTTTGTTTTATGAAATAGATATAGGTAGGTATCTAACTTGGTACTAGTGGATCTGGTAGGAGTCAGATTAGTTGGTTATACAAGTAGAAGAAGAAGCTTGGCCAGGTTCAGGTGGAAATTACAATGCTAGAACTTCAGGAAAACAAGCTAAAATATTCTCATCGAGTAATACAAGAGAGAGGAACAAAAAATTATGTTCTTGTAGCAGTTGGAACTGCTTCTAGAGTATGTCGATCGTGTAATGTAAGAGAGAGTAGACACTGGAATTGTGTTTAGTGTGGGAGTATGTTGTTTGTTGTGGTAGATCGGCTGCCACTAAAAATTATGATAGAATAAAGCTATGTCACACGGGTGCGGGTGTGGGTGCGGGATACGGCAAATTTCAAAAATTTTGGGTGCGGCGACACGGCTAGAGTATATAATATTATATATTATATATAATATTCAAGCTACATAAATCAATCATAATACAACTAGTATTTGCTAATTTTGGGTGCACGTAGGTATCAATTAGCAAGTTCCCTCATAATGATATGAAACTTAGAATGATTTTATGAGCTGTAAAATATCTAAGTTATAGATTCAAAGAGTTTTCAGATCTTTTGTAGGATATAGCATATACTAGTATTTGTGCTAGGATCCACTAGTGATGTCATACTCTTCTATTCTATTGATCTGGTAATGTAACTGGTCTTTAAATGTGTTTGGTGATAGAGATTATTTTGTGCAAAGGTATACAGTATGGAGTCAAGAATCCAATTAGATTGAGAAATAAGAAACCAATTGTCCGCACCCAAAATCATTCAAGCTAATATTGTATACAGCTACAATAGCAAGTACACAACTTTATATTAAAGCAAAACACATAAATGGTAAACAACTACTAATTTCATCATAATACACAAATCAATCTTCATTATCTGGACCAATTTATCCTTGAGTTACAAAAAAAAATATTTGCATTTTTTTTGCCATGCCGCACCGACACAGTGTCGGTGTCGCACCAGTGTCAAGGTCGACACTCCACCCCCTTAGAAGTGTCCGTGTGACTTAATAAAGTGCCCCTGCACCCATGGTTTTCAAAGTTATAATTCCTCGTGCCCAGCTTCTGCAATCATGTGACATAGCAACAGGGCTTGTGGAAACAGGCACACAGAGAAGATCATGTGTCTACCTTTTGCATCAAATCAGACCTACTAGTGCATCTGCGTCTGTTTGGTGTTAATCTTTACTTCATGGGGACCCACACAATTGAGGCATCTTATTGGTTTTATCATGTTGTTGAGGATCGAGTGGAACCAGCACTGATGGAACTTCAGCCCATGTGCAGAAAGCTGAAGCCCCACCATATATGGATGTTCGAGGTGGAGTGCAGACATGAGAAGATATAAAGCCACTAGGCCAACCAAATTTGTTCTTTGAGATCACTTCAGGTTGTATGACCTTCTTAGCTGGTAAGGCAGAGTTCTATCTTTTGGTCATCCAACTTCAGATTCTGGACATTGTTGAGCGGACATGTTCGGCTATACACTGATTTTTGAAGGAATCTAGTAAATTCAGTTCTGTTGTTGATACATCTTTAGGTAAGGCTTGAAGGTATGCTGTGCATCCAAAAGCAGTCTGCTCTTTGACCTAAGTCTGTTCTTCCAACATCAGAAAGAAACTCTCTAAAGCCCGAAAGTGAAAAGCCAAGATGTTCACGTTGACCTCAAAGCCCAGGTTCATGCTGAGGGCTTAAGGCTTGCGTCTAGCTCTAGGTTGCTGACCTGCCTTGTGGATACTGAACTGCTGTTTATTTGTTGTCACAAGTTAGGACAGATGACAGTTTAGTCTCCTACTAGCAGCTAGATCTCACACTTGGCAAATCAGGACATAGCGATCATGTGGAGTTGAGAAACAATATGTTTCTGACCAAGTGTTAGTGTGAGTTATGTTTGTGATGTCATTATATAGTTAGTGGTGCGTATGGAAACATGCAAGGTTAATGCATGGTGGCTTTTAAAACTGAAAAGCAGTTAGATCCTTTTTAAAGGTGCATGGTGCAAGAAGGGGAATGAGATGCCAATCAGTTTTAGATATAGACTTACTTGAGATCACATTTCTATGAATAAGTATGGTGTGGTACCCTGTGGATGCTTGTTATATCCTTTTTGTTGCACATGACAATACAAGAGGAAGGTCACGTGGGCTATAATTTCAGGTTCCATGGCCTGAATGTGTGCTTCTTTCTTTATAGGAGACCAACTTCCTAAATGTGGATGCAGGGGATTCTTGTGTTTGACTTTTAATAATAGGCGTGCAACTTTCATATAATCCAACTTTCGAACAGTGAACCCTTATGCCTTAACTTTTGGTTATTGATGTCTACCTTTTTGAACACTAGACACTTGTGTCAATCTCGGAACTAGGCTTCCTTATCATCCTTTTTTTCCCCAGGATTTGCTTGGCATTTTAAGGGTTGCTATGTCTTAACACTTACTGTCTCTAGCACCGAAACTCCAGTGTTCAAATAGCATAGTTTATGTCCATGTAGTGTGTATATTGATTATAGTCGTTATTCCATTGCACCTACATTCTCCTCCTAGTTTCATTGCCAAAGGTTCTGAAGCAGAGATTCGCTGATTCTGCACCTAACTAACTTTAGAGCGGAAGCTCTGCCAGGGCAGTGTTTACTCTTGTAGTCACTCTAATGCCTCGTATCATTGAATTTATCTGAATGCTTTAGCTTGAAAGCGCTCCATCTGTTGGGTAGCCAATAACAAATTTATTGGACTGAGAAATCGATTCAAAACCTTTGGGTAAACCTCCTAAAAAAGGTTAAATCACCAGCTCCAAGTGTTTTCTTTACTCTGCTGAAGCATAGGGAATACCGCTGCAGTTTTCTGGACATTGTTATCCAAACCAAGCCTTACCCCCACAACTAAATGGGATCTGCTACATGGATTATTAATCATCATTGGGCTTAATCTTTTATCATATTAGCATTTCACTCTAGAAAAACAAAATCATGTTTTATCATTTCCTTCCTCACACCTTTTTGCTGGAGCTTCACTTATCGCTTGAACCCCCTGATGTATGTCAATTTCATTTAACATTCACTGGTGATGGCCCACCAACTCTTTGTCTGATAACCTCACTAAATTTCCAACGTTTCCCTGGCTGACTGTTTCATTCATGCCACGGACATCATCTGCACTTAATGGTAGTTGGCTGCCCAATCCTTGGCATTGCCTTAGTAGTTTTTCTGAAACTGTTGGTTACATACGTTGGCAAGTTCTCTTTCTGCACATTCTTACTTGTTCTTGAAGTCGTCATCTGAAAATTTTGGTTCTGCAGGTGGACACTGTCATATCCCAAGCTCAAGCTACATTGGGCGCACTTATTTTTCAACGCTCAACGTTTAGTGGTATCGGTGTAAAAATAACCGATGTCAGTGGTCGCTTACCAACGGTATCTCACTCGATTCTTCTGAGTTTGGACTAACTAGCATCCATATTCTTGTTTGATGCTATTTATAGCTGATATCTCCTATGATTAATGCAGGTTAATAACATTCTTGCTTCAATAAAAAGGAAAAAATCAATGGACACCATCATCCTTCACTTGTTGCCTCTGTACATTTCTTATTTTGATTTACTGGATGTCGAAGTAGAAGCCTTTGTAAGTGTGAGTTGAATTGTCTATTGTAAGCAATTTCTACCCAATTTGGGAATAAAGTTTTTCACCTTTTCTGGGTGTAATATAAAGTTTATATCTAGTATGTCATGTGTATAGATCATGAATATATGTAAATTTGTCTCGTGTTATCCCTTAAAGCACTCTACTGTAGTTGTTACCTGTCACTAGGGCTGGTAAATGAGCCAAATAAACTCTTGCTCGTTGCTCCACTGAAAGGCTTTTTTATAGATGAGCTGCCAGTTGAACATCTATTTAAACATATTCACAAACAGCTGGTTATCGTCAAGCTAAACGTAATCGAGAGGGTCCTTTAAAGATCCTGAACAAGATGGCCCTTTGAGTTTCCGCAAAAGTTCGGAGAAAATAGCACTTTCTTTACCTTAAACGCCTTACTACAATTACATTAAGGTACAATTTGAGGAAAAATCTTTAAAATGTCATTTTACGAGCTTTCAAACAAATTTCAAGTCTGACAAAGGATGAATAGAAATGAGCCTAACTACTGGGGTGTTCATGGAACCGCCTGAACCAAACCGAACCAGTGGTCCAGTTCATTCATGGTTCAAATGTTAGAACCAAATCGAACTATTATATAGATAGATAGATGGATATTCACATTGTATATGTATATAAGTTATACAACTTGTATATATAATATTTATATTTATATGAGTTTTATAACCTTATATACATATAAAATATGAATATATATATAGTTTATATACTTATATGGATTTAAACCTAGACAAGTTTATATGTTTATACATGTATATGTATATATATATATATATATGTGTGTGTGTGTGTGTGTGTGTGTGTGTGTGTGTGTGTGTGTGTGTGTGTGTGTTAGTTCTATAACCTCATATACATATAAAATATGGGCATAATACATTGTATTTAGCAAAATCCTTAAATTGGTAGAACCAAACCAAACCGGAACTAGCGGTTCGGTTTTGGTCAGCATGGTTTGGTTTGATTATCTAAAAGTTGAGAACCAAAACTAATGGTTTGGTTTGAGGTTGAAGCTAGAACCGAATCATGAACACTCCTACTAGCTACAAGCACCTAGATTCATACCAATCCAATACTATGCACACTGGGACCACAGGTTCTCTTCTTTTGGTTAAGTAGCCAGATCGGCCCACCATGGGGTAACGCTCTCCCAGTGCTGATTTTCTCCATTTGCAAAGCAGAAAGTTGAAATTTTAGCAAGTGTCAAACCACTTGAACCAACCAAGGCCATAGATTCTAATCGGGCAGTTACAGTTCTACCTAAAATACTCAAATTGGAACTTAACTAGCCCCCTCCAAGTCTGGGTCTCAGGCCAGATTCACGAGTTTTAGATCCAGTTTCAGGCTGGGTCTAATTCTGGTTTGGTTTTGGATTCATTGAAATAGCATTAAAACAAAAGGTGCGGTTTTAAAACCTAGAAAGAAAAGTAACGTCGAATGCTGGTTTGGAACGATTGATTCCGATTTTGATTCCTATCTGGTTCTCAATAGGTGAAACCGAAATCAAAACCATGGGTTCATAGGTTCAGGTTGAGTTCAAGTTTCATGGGCAGTTCTGATCCGATTGAACCTATCGGGACGGGTTCACACTGACCACTTTTGATTGTAGTTTTACTCAATGTTATAAATAGTGTACCAGTGCCCATATTGTATAGACAATGACATGTGCATATCGTATTGTATCATTCACATATTAATTTTTATTAATTTATTAAAAAAAACATGTTTAAAAAGTTTATGAATAATGTCATGCTTCACATACTTTTATGATACTATTTTAATAAAAAATTTATATTAAAGTTTTAAGCTATTAGAGATCAGGAGAATTATAAATTCTCAAAGTTTTAAACTTGAAACTTTTCTCTTGCTCCTTTTATTTCTTTTACTATTTACAAATTGACTTGTTACGGTACACTAGAGAAAGAGTAAACATTCATTCTTGTTCTAATTCGATGATGTTTTGGATGACTAACACTTATATGTTCATAGAAATTGTATCTTATCATTATTGTTTTCTACATTGTTTTTAAACTTTCTTATTATAATCGAATAGGAATCAAGATTGTCGGCCATTGATAGATATAAGAAATTTGATACTGTAACGGTTGAAGGAGAGAGGGAAAAGCCTCTTGAAAAAAAATGATAAGAAGGCCAAAGGTAGTCGCAAGGTTTAAACAACCGAAAGTTGAAAAGGATGGCTTCCAAGGTTTTACCATAAGTTTTTGGTCGCTAAAAGGAAAATCATTGTCTATAGGGGGCTAATCTAATATTATGTCGCTGATAAATGCATAAGGCTTCTAGGGTTTCTGTGAGGCATTATCGTCCTTCTTTCTCGCTGCATTTGCTTGCCGGAGTCGTTGCTCGACGCAGGTGCGAGAATGGTAAATCCCTATTCTCTCATAAATTTCTGGATTTTTTTTCTTGTCCTTAGTAGTTTTTATATGAATTTTGTTTTTTTATTTTCTTCACCAAAAATTTGGAAACAAAATGAAAACTAGGGTCGGAAATCTGAGCTAGGGTTTTGGGTTTTGCATTGGAAACTATGCAGCCGTCTCACAAGACATTCAAGATCAAGAAGAAGTTGGCGAAGAAGATGAGGCAGAATAGGCCCATTCCTCACTGGATCAGGATGAGGACGGACAACACCATAAGGTGAAATCTTTTCTGGGGGTTTCTTAGATTTTTGTATCCCCTTCACTTTTTTCATGTTTTGACCGTAACTAGTGAGGTTTTTGGCCGTTTTATGGTAGGTTTTGACGTTTAATCTTTTCGTTGCAGGTACAACGCGAAGCGTCGGCACTGGCGCAGGACGAAGCTAGGTTTTTGATGTTTATTATCGAATCTTACTGGTTCGTCAACAGGGTTTTGCTGTTGTTGCATCTATTGACGTTGGATTGGTGGCTTGGTTCAGATAGTTACGTGTGTCCAGAATCATTTACTTCTTTGGTAGAATATACAGTTGCTTGATGTTTGGTATACGAATGAGATTCTGATTTTCATTAATTTAATGTCATAGTTTGTAGTTTTCGTTAATGATCATCTTTTGCGTATATGATAAAGGGTAGTTTTGCTGTGGGTATATGCTAGGGCCGTTGGTTTCTCACCATATTTCACATCTTGAACATCCCTTTGTTGGAGGTAGTCTCAGTCCCTGATGTGAAGCGCGTTCTTGGCGCGGCACACACTTTAGTTTGATACTTGGTTAGGTTGTGGTGCTGATACACTGGGAAAACGCCTTTCTCTTCTTATTGGTGCTGGATTTGTGCTTCCGTAAGTTGTTTTAGGCTATCTCTAGAATTCTGGTTTCGGGTTGCATGCCATGATGTCGAAATCAGAAACATAAGTTGATATTGGGTTTTAAGCAGTAAGCACCACTCTCATGAGTTTCCCGCCCATGTTCATGATCCAAAATTCTTGTCTTGAGAGCCACTTTTGTATGAATGTTAAGCAATGTGCTGCGGTGCCATGATTTCAGAAATTCGACATGCCATGACTAGGACGCAAGAAAACACCGTGCTTTTGAGGCTTTTCTTGGAATGGGTTTCCCGTCAAAGAGATAGCCACTTGGCATTCAAGTGGAAGAATATCCAGGAGAGGAGAATACTCTCTTGTCTTGAAAATTAAGCTATCTTTTGTTGATCTCCACTCAATTCTCATCGTTATTGACTTCTTGCTTTATGCTTCACGTAATTTTCGTTGTACCTTCTATCGTTCTCTGCTATTCACTCCCGCAACCTTAACCGACAATTATGAAGCATTGGAGATTGTTTTCTATTGCCAATTTCATCCCCGCTGCACTGTTCTTATGCATTGCTAGTCTCAAACAACGAAGTATCATCAACCATAGAAACCCTAGAAAGGATTTCTATTTGAGTTGCATCAACTCTTTGTTGTCGCCTAAGTGAAATAGGTGCACAGATTGCCGATCAATTGCTGATGATTTTTGAATCCTGTATCTCCTTCAAGATTTGATGTCATAGGTTATGTTTTGCACCTCATGTGGGTCTGGGTCATTTTTCATACGGCTTGATTCCGTAGCTTTCCTCCACAAATAATTAGGTTCTCACATTTCAAACTTATGCATATCTTGAACGAACTGTTGATCGGGGGTATAAAAGTGAAATGCACTTGTTTCATATGAAGTTCATATGAAACGGGTCCTGGAGACAAATGTAGTCGAGCTGTGTGGAAGATGCTCGTTCAACGCATAGCCCCAGGGTTTCATGTCCCCGATGCCTTGGGCAGTCAAAAGAATGTGCTCCAAACTCTCCTAGCTTCAAATGTGATTGTCCTGGTTCCCTTGGTTGATGTTTTTGGGGCACTCGACCTTAAAGTTCACCCTTCAGGGACTTGATGATTCTTAACACGGAGGTTGTGAATTTGGTGCCAGGACGTGCATGCAACGATGCCCAGTTTCCACCTTGTTATAAAAAAAATAAAATTTTGTAAAATTATTTATGGTTTTTCGAATTTTATTTTTTGGGACTTCAACTTCTTAACAAACTGAGGTCTTTTCCCTTAATCAAATGGATACTAAGGGTTCTATCACTAATCATATAGGGAACTTGTGGTTCTTAACGATACGTACAAAAAAACAAATCTATTTCATTACAATTTAAACTAACGATTAAAACCTCATCTTAAAATGTTGAGAATTTGATGCTAATTTTAAAGTTTTGTCAATTTTTTAAAAGAAGTTGTGTGGGAATTTGAGATAGGATTTCTTACCCGCGGTCTTGTTCGGGACTGCATGGATATTATTGTCACTGCGAAATGATGTTCATATTAGTATTAACGCATAATTCTCTATTCTATTGGCATTGAAATGTTGACAACTGCCATTAATGTTGCTCTATTGCCTCTTTGATTATAGATTTCTCTCATTTCCTTCGGGTCCTTATGTATGACATTGGCATTTTTTGGACATAGAGCCCTTCTCGGATAGGTTATGCACATTGTATATGAATGCTTGAAAAGTATGTATTACGGTCGTTTTTTATAAGAGGAGGCTGAAGCCTAACACCCATACATGCACCCTCTGGGAGTTGAATTCTGCACCAGCAGCAACGGTGGTAGAGTTCCCTGCTATTGAGCTAATGCTCTTGGTGCAAAAGTATTAGTGTTTGACAAGGTTTAGCGAACGTATACACTGAAGTCGGCAAAAATGGGCTCAATCACCTCTCTTTCTAATTTGGAAAGCAAGATTTTTCCAAATCTTGACCCTTAATCTTTTCAAACAAGAATGGAAAGAGAGGAAGTAAAAAAGAAAAGGGAACCTTTTCACTAACTGGCGCCTTTACGTAGACCTCGGTAGTTCCACTTTCACTTGGACCCACTGCCCCCCCTTCGGCTGACTCTGGTCTTGGTTCTAAAACGATTCCAAGTCTGGTTTGACATCGGCTTCAGTTAAAGAAACGTGCATTAAAGGTAGTATAACTGGACCCAAAATTGGGAATGTAACCACAAGGTGGGGTCGGCTCCGAACAGAGGACGCTCCTGGTTCCAAAGAATGTTCGGGTTTGGGTTGTCGCTGGGTTGGATTCAAAATGGCCACGTCTGCCTTTCACTTTTGGTTTACAATGAGGAGGCAAACGCTGATATTCACGCCCTAGATGTGAAACTCACGACTGAAAGCTTGTCAAGCCCCCTAGCCACGACCAACCTCTACCTTTGCCACCACTAAATTGGTTCCAATCAAGGAAAGTTAAAAGAAGGTAAAAAGATAAACATAAGGGCAAAGGTAGAATGTCCATACTAACACATGAAAAAGGATAAGGATCGAAAATGTATATATTATAGTCAATGAATTCCACCGTGGGCTATAGACTTTAATTGATTTCAGGTGGGATGCTCGGGTCAATGTAGATCCGCTGCCACTGATTGGATGTGGAAAGGCCACATGTGGCACCTGACATCTAAACACCGTGAAGGGAATCTCATTTAATTAACACCAACACTGCAGGTAACTTGCTAAGGAGATATTTGGCCTAGTGCGCAGCCATTTGAGAAACTTTTCATTCATTGTTTAAGGTTTTAAATTTACACAAGAATCTGCTACCCGGTTTCTCTTGCACACTCAAAGATGCTATCCAAAAGGAGTCCGCAAAGAATGCGAAATTTCTGGCAATAGGCACTCGGCGCGAGACGATGGAAAAGGATTCCAACAACTACTCAAAGTAGTGAGAAAAATCGCACGCGTTAGCTCAATGGCAGAGCACTCTAGTGTGGTCGCTGCTGGTGAGGAGATGGGTGTGTGTGTGGGTGGGTGTTGGAATTCGGCCTCCTCTTGTAACCAAAAAAAAATCATGACGACGCCACACGAACATGAACCGGGATCACGAAATTAATACCCTCACTTACACCCAAAAGAATTATAAAACAGAATAATATGTATATGTAACAGAATACCGAATCGTGTTACCCACTTTCCCTCTACCATTGGTAGGCCAAACCCCAAAAGGGCATATACATCAGCTCGTTATTTCACGGGCCCCAACATCACCAAAACAGAAGAGAAAGAAAAGGAAAACAAGAATCTGTCCCAGTTCTGCGGCCTCCGTGTAGCTATCATCTTAAATAAAACCTGTGGCTTAGACAGTGTAATGCTGTTGGATGGTCTCTATATCCAAGCCCTTGAGCTTCACAACGGACTCAACGTGCCCTTTAAGCGTATGAAGCTCGCGTAACCTGCAATAGACAAGACGACGGTAATAAATGAACCTGTTTGTATGACCCAAAACATCAACAAAGATCAACAGCATTGATGTCAAGACCAGGGATGGATCCTAAGAAAAGTACGATATTGTGGTCCTGTAAAGGCTAAACTGTTGGATCCTAAGTGGATGCTTCACTATGGTCTTAATGCGATTCAACAATCGAGATATTCTCACACTAGTAGAATTATTTTATAGAATATGAATTTCATGAATCATAATTAACTGCCCAGATTATGCAGCAAAATGAGAATAATCATATGTAAATTATGTGAATCAGATGATTCTCATGACTCTCTCTCTCATATATATATATATATATATATATATATATATATATATATATATAGATAGATAGATAGATAGATAGATAGATAGATAGATAGATATAACAACAACTAAAGGTAAGGTAAAAATTTTCAGATCCCTATTAGATCCTACCGTCATCATGCTTTGAACCTCAAGTGATCTTACATGGGATCTACTGTGTTGAACAGATGACAACCTTGTTCAGCAGCCAACATGCTTGCATTTATAAGCAATACCAAAAACTTGTGTCCTTCATTGTTTGAATGAAAATTTAACCTTACCTTGCTACTTCAGCACGCCTCTTTGCCTGCTCTGCAATCTCTGACAATTCCCTATAGTTACTCTTGTCATTGAAAAGGTTACTCGTGTCAGCGGGCTGAAGGCCGTGCAGGGTGCGCTGAGCAAGGGCCCACTGCGCCTCCCTCTCCCCTCTTCCATAGTCCTTTTTGGTTGTGAAGGCCGTCTGAAACAAAACCAAGAACAACAAAGTCCACAAGAGTTCTAGCAAGATAAGGAAGGAGCTGACGGTTTGACATTCTTTGGATTGCCTTTGGTTTTCATTCCTTTGCTGGTGGTCATGAATATCATACCTTGTTTTGAAGCAACGAATCCCAAGCCTTTCCACTCAAACAATAACGAACGATAAACTTGATGATATCAAGAGGGAAGTAGGAGACAACGCTGTAAAGCCAGATGACTCCTGCCCATCCCCAGCCCATTCCTTGGATCCTCGCAAAGCCCCAGCTAGCATATACCGCAATGACAGTAGCAATCTGCAACAAGAAATTCAAACCAATATAATATAAAATTCACATCCCAGAAATCATATCCTCTGATTATTCTGTATTGATGTAAGCCATTGTTGATTGGTCATAGGGGCCCAGTGAACTAAGCTTCTTGTGAACTACTGGAGTACAACGCACTTTTCTCAAGCTCGAGTTGAGCTTCACATGTGAGTGAGCCAGATTTCCAAATCACAGGTACTCGCATCAAGCTGCTTGCAAGACCAATCAAGCTTTATATGTATTTATATAAAATTATACATTTCTAAATTAAGAAAAATCATTAATATGTGGCTCAAGTTAAAGCTCATTCAGGAACACAATATAGCTCGATGTAATTCAAGCCCACAAAGCTCCATTTCATTTTGAGCTCGTTCACAGGCTCGCTCAAGCTCGACGGAGAAACGAGACTAATCAGCTGACCACGAGTTGCTCAAATATAGCTCATGAGCTCAAGCTTGGATGTCGAAGCTCGATTGATCTCTAGCTCAAGTTCAAGCTGCATGTTTTTCAGAGGAACCATGTTGAGCTTACTTACATTTGACTCAGCTCAAACTCCTAGTTGATCAGTAAAACAATTCATATTCTTGAAGTCAGCTTGATATGATAATGGTGGATTTAGTATGAGCACTTTTTAGTTTGATAGTTTTATCCAGGAATCGGCATTGAAACCCAAGTAGAAAGAATTTGAAAAAATACTCTGGAAATTTCACCAGCACGAGCCAAAGAAGCAAGATATACATGAATTGCAGGAAGAGAAAGAGAACGCTCACCAGCTGCGCAATAACGAAGGCACCAACCAACAGGAACCCGGGACGCTCAATGAAGGACCAGCTTCTTGATCGCGTCACGAAGATCAGGGCCTGGCTTACTATACTCACTTGGAGGTAGAGAGCGGCCGTCAATTCACTATTATTGTTCCTAATTGATCTTACACCAAACACGTTCTGCCAAAAACAATAAAAAATGCAAAGATCAAGCATTAGATACCTTTATCAAATCCCATAAGAGAAAATGGACGAAGATATCAGAATTAATGCCAGATGCACCAAGTGTTTTATATCACAAGAAGGTATCACTTAGATTATTATTATAAATCAGCTTTAAGGCAACCAAGATCTTTTTTTTTTTCTAAACCACGAGTATCCGGAAGCCCACAGTTCCCTGCTTAATCTGGTTTGAGCCTGGTCGACACTTCGGGAGTAAATTAAGCTCTCTCGCTGCTGGTTTTCTCGAGACCTTGCTCAAGGGAAAGCAGTGTCAAACCACTTGAACCAACCAACGGTTGGCAAGACAAGCAAGGTTACCATCAACAAATCTCCCTTACATTACTTTTGTTCACTATAGTATGCAATGAATTCTTACTGCAGGTGAGCTATTAGAATGGCTTGTGTAGCAAGTTGATTTGTGGCTTTGATATTTTTTCTTTCTTTTTTTCTAGAGGGGGTGAATAGTTTTGTTTCAATGTCATCAATCACCATCAGTTTCCTCCCACAAACGACAGTTGTATTTCATCAGACAACTTACAGGGAAGAAGTCGGTATCATGGGCAACCCAGAAGAAGACGACCGTCATCACAGCTAGATAGGTTCCGAGAACAATCCCAGTGGCGAAGATCTCCATCAGCTTCCAACTGTCCGGCATGGGCGATGGCTTCACCCTATCCTTCGAGATGGTCATGATCGTTCCTGCTCATTACAGAACCCAGGTTCACACACATACACACGCACCGAGAGAGAGAAAGAGAGAGAGTCTCACCGTCGTTGAGAATAGCGATGATCAGAACCATGAAAGGCGAGAAGTCAAACTTCCAGATGAGAGCAATAAGCATGAAACCCATCTTTCATTACCAACAAACAGCACAAACCAAAGTCATTCATCCATCTAGATAATCTTTTGCAGAAGACAAATGGAAAAATGTATAGTTAGCTTCTTTGGTACTTACGACTATACGGATTGTGATGGACACGGCATAAATCTGAAACAGAACGAAACCAAAAATTCAGTGGAAAATCTTCCGTAAACAGTAACCAACCTAACACTACATCAAGAGAGAAATAGTTCCTAGACGAGCGAGGATTGACCGTGTAATTCTTCATCCTCTGGAAGATCGCTCTGCTCGTCAAGACAGCACTGACGATGACACTCAGACCAGGCTCCGTGAGGACGATATCCGATGCACTCCTGGCGGCATCCGTAGCGTCGGCGACGGCAATACCAATGTCAGCCTTCTTGAGTGCTGGGGCGTCGTTCACACCATCTCCTGTCATGCCGCAGATATGTTTCCTCTCCTGCAGTTTCTTCACAATCTCGTACTTGTGCTCTTTTTTATCATTCAAAAACAAAATATCGATTCATTAGCTAAAGATGAATACCCATCATAGAATTATTCTAAGAGGGTTCCTTTTCTAATTAATCAAAATATCATTCAGAAAAGTAGAAACCAGGAGAAGCCTGACAGATGTATCAACGCGTTCTATGTTATGTACTCCTGAATGACATATAATTTACTTCTCATTGCGATTGAGGTTGTTAGCTCACCTGGGAAGACGCCGGCAAAGCCATCAGCCTTCTCAATCAATTCATCAACGGGCAGAGCCGCAATGGATTCGTCTTTGGATTGGCCCAAGAGAGAGGAGGAAGGATACATGTTGGTGCCCATGCCCAGCCTTCTCCCTGTCTCCTTGGCGATGGCGAGCTGATCTCCAGTAATCATCTTCACATTGACGCCTAGATTGAGAGCTCGGCGAATGGTCTCCGCGCTATCGTGTCTAGGAGGGTCGAAGAGAGGCAATAGGCCTACGAACTGCCATGGACCTCCGGCACTCTCCTTATTGGCCTCTGGCACCTCCTGCAGATTACTTTAAATATCAAACTGAGAGCATTTCCTACTTCTCATGCAGAGAATTTGGCTTCTTTCAAACCTCGTCGTGATTTCCAACAAAAAGCAGGTTCTTGGTTTCTGTAGGTGATTGTTAATGGCGTCATAACCTCTTGAATTTAGTTTCCATTAGCAAACAAGTGATCTACTCTCTGGGTTAATTATATTCCACAGGATAAGCGATCAATTCGAAGAACAATAGAAGAGATTGAGACAATAACAAGATGTGAGATTATTAAACAAAACATAGAGAGCTGCTCCAAACCTGTCTTGCAACAGCCAATGAGCGGAGACCGCGTTCGGCAAACTTATCAATGATGCCGTGCACTTTCTTCTTGGTATCGTCTCTCAAATTGCACAGGTCCACTATCTGTTTGAACCAGTGTCAACCCAATCACATCAAGAATTGGAAATAGGAAAAAACTGTAGTTCATGATACGATGCATGATCATGTTCAAATCCATAACAACTTTCATTGCCACCATCACCCAACAAGATTTTTTAAGAAAGGCAATTTTCATGCTTTGACATTTCCCAGCATACGACTAAAGCGCTTAATTCTAGGAGGGTGGAAAGTGGAGACTAATGCGTAATGCACGGGTACCATTTGGATAAACCGAACTACTAGTCCCAAACTGTGATGAGATGCTTCTTAAATAAAGTAAAGAAGCAAATATGTTTAAAAAAGAAAATCATGATGCACACACAAGAGGGACTTGAGAACTCACCTGTTCCGGGGCACCTTTGCTGGCGCGATGCCAATTGCCGTTCTGGTCGATATAGGTAATGGCGGTCCTCTTGTCAACGGGGTTGAAAGGAAGGAAGTGGACCTCCGTTATGCCTGCTCGTGCCTATGGAGCAAAAAAATAAAAGAGAACGAGTTACTATCTGCATTCAGCCAGGCCACCTCGTTTTTTGTTGGTTTACTACAATAGTTGAACCAACGGGCCTTGTCGTTGAATTGAACTATTATATCAAGGAAGCGCCCTTCGTCTCCGTACCTCTTTGGGATCTGCCAGCATTCCGACGGTGGCCGCATCGATGGCGTCCTGGTTTTCTACGCGGGATGCCATTGCTGCAAGCAGTACCACCATATCCTTGTCTACGTCCTTAACGAAGACCTATAACCAGTCAATGAAAAATCGTCACTTTTAATTTCCAAGAAGCAAACCGTAAAGGGGCAATAAAATGAAGATTGGTACGTCTAATTTTGAAAGAAAAGTCTGGTGAAAGGCGTAGTAAAATCACGACAATGTTTTTGTTCGAAAGAGTAGATGAGGCAAAAGGAGGTGCCCTATTTGGTGCCTTTGTTAGGCCAACACCATGGGGCACGTGGTAGGCGTTTTTCTCACAAGGTTAAGTACGTTGTTTTTAAAACAGTGATGGTTGATATTATAGATATTTTTCTTAAACAAGAAAAAATTTGTATTAGTGTCCATCTTGGTGCCTTTCCACTTTTGTTCTTTTGCATGCAATAGGATCCATGGCCTGTTGGCATGATTGCAGGAACGGGCCATTGCCATCATACGCGTATCTAAAACAATGTTAAATTGGTATAGTATCCATTTATAAGTCAGAAGAATGTGTCAACTACAACAGACTCGAGGTTATTTTTTCAGGCAACAAGATAAAAAATCATATACATGCAGATCCATGAACTTCAGTATAAATGGAGGCACGAGTCCTGACATGTCTTTAGTCTCTTGGGAACCTAATGCATTCTACATTCATTGTTTGCATTGTATTTTTGCATGCACATCTCATTTGTATGTCTACTCATCAAAAAGTGTGACTGTGATTGCAAATATAGCAACGTGCCCGACAAGACAATTTTTACCTCAATGAGGCTTTTGTCGATGGTTAGCTTGTTAAGGGTGAGGGTCCCAGTCTTGTCGCTGCAAAGGACATCCATGCCAGCCATCTCCTCGATTGCAGTCATCCTCTTGGTGATAGCACCCTGCTGGGACAGCCTATGCGAGCCAATAGCCATGGTCACAGAGAGCACGGTCGGCATGGCAATGGGGATCCCACCGATCAAGAGAACGAGCAGGTTGTCAATGCCATCCCTGTAGCTGCGGTGTTGGATGGGATACATCACCACTACCTCGATGATCATGCCAATAGCAATAGAGCAAATACAGAAATTCCCGATGGCAGTAAGAACCTGCATTGTAAAAAAACCGAAATCCAGAATTAGATAAAGTTGATGGACCAAATTGGTGAGTTGTAATAAACGTTACTCTATTCATCAAAAGATATTGGATAATTAGTCTACAGAGTGAGACCAAGATAAACTTATATACTTCTATTGGATGTGTTTGTTTGATTAGTATGACCATATAAATGCATTTAGAGTAGTAACCTCTACAGGAATTGCATTTGTAGTGTTTTTTAACCTTAAAATATGAATTTTGCCAATCATCAAAACTTTGATGAAGTCCTGAAGTGTAAATTTTGAAAATCTGTAATGATAGTTATGGGACGTTAATGGGCGGTCTGAAGCTTGTGTTTGACCAAAGAAACCATATAAAATTGAGGAATCTGAAACATGTAACTACAAAAACCCTGTAGAACCGACTGATCTAAGACATAAACATATAAACGTATACTTTGCCAAAAAAAAAGTAATCCCTGCTTATACTCAGTACTATCTATTAGGGGATTGTGCACGAGAATTCATCAAATTTTATCCTTTTATTCATATACCTGGCTGGAGCTAATGTCATGCTTAAGTAATGGAAGAAGAAGCAGTGGACCTTTTGGAAATGGCCAACTTGATTGGTGTTATCGACCAAATGGGCAGCCTTGCCGAAGAACGTATGCACGCCGGTGGCAATAACAATGGCCTCGATCTCACCCTGTTTGCAGGTGGATCCGGAAAAGACCTCATCACCCGGGTTCTTGGTGACAGGTAGAGACTCTCCGGTGAGGGCAGACTGATCGATCTTTAGCGGATCACCTTCGAGAAGTCGGGCATCAGCTGGTACAATGTCACCGAGCTTGATGCTAATCACGTCACCCGGCACAAGAATCGCTGCGTCCTGCTCACTCCATTTACCGTCTCGAAGAACCTTCGTTTCAATCAGAGTTAGCATCACACAAACATGTTCTGTGTATTCACTGCTAGATTGGATTTGCATCCTTTAAATTTCATTTACTTACCTTGGTCTTTGGTGCAAGACCTGCCATGAGAGCTGCGGCTGCATTACCGGCATTGTTCTCTTCGATAAAACTGATTGTGGAGTTGATGATCAGCAAAACAACAATTCCCACGAAATCTTGCCAATCTGGGGGTTTCCCCTAAAAAAAAGGTTCTTCAGTGGTTGGAATTGGACGTAACATGAATGTATTAACTTCCGTTTGGATTGGAGTGAACTGAGGAAGAGAATTGAAGTTACCTCCTAATCAAATTGTTAAGTTCGGAGTCTCTTTAACAATGACATATAGTAGAAGTTTCTAATTCATCAAATTCTTTCTTCAAATTTGCATCCACTCAGATGCAAATTTGAATTGTCTCACATTCATAAAATCATAGACTAGGTATCAATACTACAACTAAAGATTTGAAGTCGTAGTAAAGAAAAGATGAGAGCGTATTCTTGAAAAGTCACAGCACCAACAATTTCATTTTCTTGTGAATTGTCAATTTAAGAAAACACGTCTTTAAAGAACACGTAAGAATCAACTTGAGGACACGAGACGTGCAGAAGTCGAAGGGTTTCGATATCTAACACGAGAGAGAGAGAGAGAATGTGGTTGTGGCTGACAAAAAAATGTAGTTGCTGCTTGATCAAGTTAATTTTGATCATATAGGTCAAAGAATGTGGTCGCATAAAAGAAGGGACTCCTCTGTCCTTTCCTTTCAATTTGAAGGTGGCAACGACACCTTGGTCACTTTTCTCTCGGATATTGCTTCTTCGTTCTGGCTTCATAAGAATACTGGAAAAGGAGGTAAGGAGGCAGGCGGGTCTGGGAAAGAAACTTAGATTTTTAGGGTATGAAAAAAGAAAAAACGAACGATCCAGGTTATGTGTGTGTGTGTGCTTTGGCTCCATCATCAGAACCACGAATCCAACCACGGGAACCACGAGATCTTTCCTGTTAGAACCGAATCAAACCAAACCATTTAATATTAAGAACCGAGCCGTTTGGTTTGGTTTGGTTTGGTTTCATCGGTTCCCTCAACAACCCAGTTTCAGTACAGTGGCAAGATGCATGTGAAAGATATCAACTTACTCCTCCGTTGGCAAGAGCGATGGCCATGATGGCAGCGACCTCCATCACCCATGAAAGCGGATTCCACATAAACCCCAAGAACTTGAGGACCTTGCTTTCCTGATATGTTTAGTTCAACAGAAAATCAAATAAGGAGACTGAGAGAGTGTCATTTCCCCAAATGTGACTCAACCTCTGAAAAGAGAGACAGAGAGAGATTCCTGAATGTTTAGTTTAACGTAAGCCCTAGTGAGATTATAAAAAAAAAATCACACACTCCAGTAAAGGAAAGGGAAGAGCTTGTTATTTCCACAAACGTGACTCAACCTCGGAGAGAGAGAGAGAGAGAGAGAGAGAGAGAGAGACCTTCTTCTCCTCCAATTTGTTTGGGCCAAATATCAGGAGCCTCTGTTCCCCTTCCGCCATTGTCAACCCCTCCTTGGTGCATTTGAGCTGCTCGAATACCTCCTCGATCGGGATCCGTTCCTAATGATCACCACATAGCAAAATGCAAATGAATATTTAGTAACGATAATCAAATGATCAAATCAACAGATAAGAGACTTCATTCCGATATCTAATGATAATATATGAAACTAAACAGAAAAGCGAGAAGAAAGCGAGATTTTTCGATAAACTGATCGGTTTTTCATTCTGAAGAACAATCGAAGTCCCAAAACTTTGGAAATCGGCAGAGCAGAAGAAAGCAAATGGAACGAATGAAAATCAGCGAAATTAATTAGAATTAGAAATGAGTATTTATCTCTGACGAGATTAACAGAGAACAACCGCAAGTAAATTTGGATTGAAGATCAAAAATTACGTTAAAGAAAGACGAGAGAGAGAGAGAGAGAGATGACAAACTCAAACAGTTTTGCAGAATGATCCATCGGATCAACTCTTTCTCTAACACATAATGGAGCACGAAACATATGAAGATGACGGAATCATTCATACAACAACGTGCACGAAAGGTAAAAGAGAAGAGAGGAGAAAAGTCAGGCATAGGTGTAAGGCTCACAAGATCAACAGCCTCGTTCTTGATCTGCTCGAGGCTGATCGCCCCGGTGTTGCTTCCTTCCACCATCTTCTAGCGTTTCCGGCCCGAAACCTCCCCGATCTAAGGCCGTCACCGGAAACCTCACCAGAGAAACGAAGAAAGAGATTCCGCCTCGCCTGGCGGACTCCTCCTCCTCGTCAGACAAGAACGAAGCAGCCCATGCAGAAGTGGCTAAGCTTGCTTACACCCCTCCGCTGCTCCCTATAAACCCCCCTAGGGTCACCGGCGCAACTCATGACGTGTCAGTCACCTGCCGGATTCCGTTGGTGCCGTGTGGCCTGGAAGCCACCGGAACGCCGATTATTACGGCCGTCCTCTCAGGCCTTCTGGTGGGACCCACTCTTCCGATTTGTTGAGGCTCTGGAACTCCCTCCCTGACAATAAGGGAGGCCACTTGTTGTCTTCGTTTTTACTTCCGGAGAACAATGTGGTGAGACCCGTTAACGCGCTCCTCAAAATGCGGTTTGCCTCTGGCTGGGAAACGAAAAAACCCCCTAGAGAGAGAAAGAGAGATTGGATCTTGCCTCATTTAATTTCAAAGATCAATAGTTTATATTTAAATTTAATTTTTTTTTAAAAATGAATTAATTATTAGTTTTTACTTTTAGATTCTAATATCAAATATTTATTTTTTAAAATAAATTATTAAGATTTATTTGAAATTATTAATATATAATATTACTAGCATATATAAGCTTTATATTTAAGAAGAAAGAGAGACAGTAGTATATTCTCAATCTCGAACATCTTCACAGTTCAACTATGAAGATTTGAATATAAAAAGTACAATGAATATTACTTTTTGGATTAAAACCTTACTATTGGTTGCATAGATTGAAGGATAAAAATGTTTTAAAATATTTAAGTATTGATGAAGATTGAGCATGAAATCAACCCGGACACAAACCCAACAATATCAGACCGTAATTTGGGTCTTGAAAATGGACTCAAACAAAAAATCGAGTCGGTCTGCCCATCTCATACTTTTATGATCTGAAGTGACCCACCCAAACCCGACCCTTTGACCCAATTTTGCCACCTCTAGGTTCATGAACTTAACTAACGCAACCTGAACGTGAACAGTTAGTGCTCTGCTCACGATGCTCACTGACACCACAAACTTACTCAAAGTCCTTGTAACTAAGATAGGAGTGGGTCAAGTTTGACTAAAATTCATACGAATTAAGATCTTATCCTACACACATAGGCTAGAAGAATCACAAAACTAGCCAAATGAGCTCAATCACATGTCTATACAAGCACAAACGAGTTTGAATGTCTTCGAACTCGGCTCATTATTTTCAAATTTGGCTCATGACACGCATGAGCATAACAACAACAACAACAACTACGCCTTTCCCATACTAGATGGGGTCGGCTACATGGATTCTTTGTTTCCATAGAGCTTAATCATGTGCCATGCTAACAACAACAACTAAGCCTTTTCCCATACTAGACGGGGTTTGCTACATAGATTCTTTGTTTCCACATATCCTTATCGTGTGCCATGTTAGTGGTTAACTCACAATAAGCTAGATTATTCTTTATTGTTTCTTTCCAACACTTTTGTGGTCGTCCTCTAACTCTTTTAATACTTTCTAAATTTAGTTTTTCATACCTTCTTACATGTTCTTCTTTTTAAATTTCCAAATTCAACATAAACTTTTCCTAAATATATGAAAACAAGCTAGCTCGTATAAGAAACGAGACAAACACTAACATCAATGATCAGTAAGGAAAACAAGATGGTGAACAATCGTGACTCACTTACTGTAGGATAAGGTTTGGTTCTGGTTTTATTCTTCTAGAAACTAACCCGAATCTGAAACCAGTTAATTTGGTTTAGAGATAAACACGATCGCCTAAAACAGGTATTGCAGTGTATAGGTTCTTTCTATTTGGTGCAATAGGGAGGCCAAAGCCTGATGCGTGCCCGAGGCAGCGAACTCATGACCTTTAACTTGTGAGTCGGCCCCTTAGCCAGGTGAGCTAAAGCTCGCTGCACTGTGTGTGTGTGTTTGCATACGGATTCAAATCCCTGCTTGTATCGGATTGTTTATGAGTTTAACAGATCTCATTAATGTGATGTTTTGATAAGCAGATTCAGAGTTGGATTTGGATTTGGGTATTAAAGACCAAAATGAACCTGCAAAAGCACACTACGAAACAACAACAACAACAATCAAGCCTTTTTCCATATTAGATGGGGTTGGCTATATGGATTCTTTATTACCAATACTTGATCAAGTTGGATACTTATACTGACAAGATCAATATACAACCCAAATCCGACTATTAATTGCATACGGTTTGAATCTTGTTATTTCTTGAGTTGGATTCAATAGCTCCAATTGATTGGCAGCCTTATAGTTCTTAAAAAAATCAGGATCCAGCTAGCTATTCAGATCTAGAGTCCAAATCTGGACATGGTTAAGCAAGATTCAGATCCCTAGATGTAAATCAAATTAGACCCGTTTGTACTATAACTGTATGGAGAAGGCACTCACCCTATCAATCTTCGTTACGGTGGGAAAGGGACTTGGTATCAAGTGTGGGAATAACTGAATGCCCGTTACAGTTGGAGGGTGTATCCAGCTGAAGAGCGCGTAACTGAATCGGGATGTACTTGGTTTCAGTTCTGGTCTGGTTTCATGACGGTTTGATAGCGAGTTTCAACACTAGCTGGTGGTGGTTGTGGTTTCTGTTTAGGTTGTAGTTTGGTTTTGATTTTCGTTTCGTTTAGGTTATTGTTTTTAAACATGATGAAAAATCAAATTAACCAATATGAAAATGGATTTAGTAGAGAATAAAATATCATGGAAAACCGGTTTTACCTGTTGCTTTTGGATGGTATAAACATAATTTAAATTATTTTAAATAGGCTTTGAAAAAGTACGGGAAGCATTATTATTACAATGCATGTTACTAAGGAATGAATGGACAGGTGTGAGCAAGATTCAATCACTCTACATCATATATATATTCATGCACCATCATGTTTAAATATGCTTTTAAATCTCAACTGTTCCATACGATTGAAATTCAAATCTCAAAAGGAGAAGGGTATGTTGGTACTTTTCACCACTATAATAGATGTGTTTGATATAAATTGTTTTTTTATTCAAAGATCTCAACCGTTGATCTTAAAGATCGAACGGTTGAGATTTTTTAGTATATGTAAACATGAATTAGTGTGTGTAGTACTTTCTCTTTCTCTCCCTCTTTATATATATATATATATATGTGTGTGTGTGTGTGTGTACTGCAAAAGAAAACTAAATTAATGAAGAAGCAATGATTCCAAAGTTGATTTGAACTGTCGGGTTTGAGACTGATCCAAGTTCCGATTCTGGTTGTGCTTTAGGATAGGGTGAACTGTAACTGAACTAGGAGTCCTCAGTTTGATTGTGGTTCTGGGTCAAGCTTGGTTACTTAAAACTCCAGCTGGTTATGGACACAACTCAAATTCACTTTGAACCACTGAGGCGGGCTGGGCTTTTCCAAGCCAGTCAAGTCTAACCATAGTTTGAGTTTGAATGGTACTCTCGTGGTCGTATTAAGCTATTAATACGGATGGCAATTGGGATACCTATATCTGCCCCACCCAAATCTCAAATCGGAAATGGGTATATATATATATATATATATATTGGATCCTACTCACTCGTGTCTACCTTCTTTTTCATTGGTATGATTTAAAGCTCCTTAAAAATTTTAAAATTACATTTATACCATCTAAAAACAATGGGTAATAACGAGGGGTATGTTAGAGTAATCATGTTTCACCATTGTTTTTTTAGAATATTAGTGTAATAATATTATTTTTCTTACATTTTTCACAAACCTTTAAATTTTTTAAATTACATTAATGCCACTAAAAAGCAAGGGATGTGTATGCCACAAGATTTGGTTTTCTTATGTGTGTGAGATCTCGAGTCAGATATGGGTGACAGCACCTTATGTTTATACCCAAACCTGATCGAGTCAGGTATTCCTTCGTCTGGATTACCCGAGTAGAGTCAATATTATCATTCATACCTACTAGACACAGCCGGTACAGTGGCTTCAACCAGAACCAGAAGGGTTTCAACCGGAACCGGGACTCACCTGGTCCAGAGTTCTGATTTCACTTTTTCCATAAGTGAAACTAGATCCGAATCAGAGCCGACGGTTTCAAACCATCAGTTTTTATTTTTCATTAAAATTTTAATAAATAAACAGTTTCAGGTGATTCCAGACTCAAACCGGACCACCTATTTGGTCACAATTCGATGTTCCGGACTAACCGGAACCGAACATGTCTAATACCTACCAACGCAACATCTCCAAGCAACATCCTGTAAGTTTCGATGTTCCGGAGTAACCGGAACCGGTCATGTCTACTACCTACCGACGCAACATCTCCAACCAACATCCTGTAAGTTTCGATGTTCCGGAGTAGCCGGAACCGGAGGACATGTCTACTGCCTACCGACGCAACATCTCCAACCCAACATCCTGTAAGGAATGGCTGAATTCATCAGCAAAGAAAACTGTTCTGGAGCTGGGGCCGATAAAGAAGCTAAATAAACAGAAGAGGTGCTGTTCGTGGTTGTTCATCAAACTCAAGATCAAGTTTATGATCAGCTTGTCAGTCCATTTTAGTTGATACAAACATGCACCGAAGACCTAAAACATTACTTCGAGTAAAAAATTTAGTTCCCCGATTAGAAGGTCTAATAAGTGATTTTTTAAGGTGAAATGGATTCTCTATATAATTAATTGTTTGATGTATATATATGGAGTGGTTGGATCTTGTGCACTGCTGCCTAGTCTATCTTATTATTGGTTTTATAAGATCACGAGTATAATAAAATTGTTTTGTGTACATCTTCAAAAATCTTTAAATTTTTTAAAATTACACTATCACAAAAAAATTGATATAATTTTATAACTTTGGATAAAATCTAATCACTCTACATACTACATACATAAATAGAGATAATGAAAGAAAGTAATACATATACACTAAAACATGCTCAAAGATCTCAACCCTCTCATCTTAAAGGTCAACAATAGTGATCTTTAAATCAAAAAGCAACTTATACCAAGCATATTTATTGCAACTGTAAAAAGTATTAACATACCATTTTTCTTGAGATTTGAATTTCAATCATCAATTTAAAAGCATGTTTAAGCATGGAATATATATATGTATATATAAAAGAGATGGAGGTGGTACCTACTGGAGCTAGCACATAGGAGCTCTAGCTATTCGTCCCCCAAAAGCCAAGGTTGATAAAGAAAATAACGAAGTCCCCAGTTGACGATGGATGTTCCAGGAGCATGTCCTTGCTGTTGCAGCTATCAGTTTAATATTTCTATAGAGTGCTTGACAATAATAAACAAGACTTCTTTTTCATATGCATCAGTTCAAGCGTGGTGATCTACAGCAAGCGGTACATTCTTATCTTTTGGGGAAAAGCGCATGCGCTTGCATAGAGGGATTACAATTTCAGAAATCGCACCCATGGCTGATCCCTGGATTCGATGTCATGGCATAAGGTTGGTGGCTCAGTTGACAATGGCAGAGAAGAATGTCAGCCATAATGAACTTTCCGCTGAACCACACTACAATTGCTTTAAATCACTTAAGCTTTGCGAACAATAACTCGTCTTTCGCGTTTGTACTCGACCTCATCTCTCTGATGCATTATCAACAGTGCTCTTCTCACCTGGCATCAAACAAACCACAAAACCTAAGATCAGCACTAATTTATAATCAGTGAGAACAATGCATTATCGAATTATGTAGAAACATACAATAGATTCATTCATTCCCATCCGAGTAAGTTCGTCAATTAGTCGCCGTTCGGATATATGACTCCCGATTCCCATTCTTCTCTTTATTTGAGTTTCAGCTTGCTGTTGCAAGGAATATCAAATAGGCAATGAGATTCTTATTTTGGAATTGCCAGCAACTCATACTTGATGGCTAAAGTTTGTATCAAATAGACCGCTTACAAACCTTTATCTCATTTCTCATCTCAGCTGTCAAATTCATCTGTTCATTTATTCCAGATCGAGCAGCATCCAGAGTTGACACATGGAAGAGTCTCAAGGCTTCCGTGACATGTTCTTCAGTAGCAAATGGGGATCTGCAATAGATATTTTCAAGATTGAAAACCATATAATGAGAAATCTGCATGCGTAGATGATCCCATGCATGCCAGCGTACTCAGCCGTACGCTCTAGAATAGATGCATGAACTACATACTAAATCATTCACTTGCATCTCGAAATGTTTGCGGTGTCCGTGCAAAGAAACATTTGAATTGCCAGAATTAATTGGAGATGTGCTGAATGGATAATACTGGACATATGCACTCAAGGAATAATAAGTTCATGAATTAAGATAGAAGTTAACAATAGGGCAGGATTCTTTCATTCTTCTCATTTACATGATGTATGAGAAAATGGTTTGCAAGACATTAGTCGGATTGTGAAATGAATCATGGTTTACCCTTGAAACAAACACGGTCTTGTGAACCCGCAAATAATTTACAAGTGAAATCTATAATTTGAAAAAATACCAATACTTACAGCCTCATCTTGGCAAGGGACTCGCTCAGCCTTATTATCGCCTCTAATTGTCTCACAGTAATCGGTATGGCCGCAGCCTCACCAGATTCGTTAGCCTGCTGTCTCATTTGCTGTATATGGACACATCCAAAAGATCACAGACTATGTACTGTGGACAATCCCCAAGGCCTTTTGAACAAGCCAAGACGGCAGAAGTCTAGCTCATACAATCACACTTATTACTGTAAAAAGGGTGAAACAAAGGCAAAACAAAACATGCATCATTATACCTGTCTTATTCTCACATAGTTACTCTGAAGCATGCTTGCCGCAGAATCTGACAAACGTGGTTTGCAGTGTACACGACAATATTCAATATACCTATATTGGTTAAAGTTTAAAACATAATTAAATTATAAGTTACTGCTAACTTTACAAAAAATACTAAGGGTTCAGCTGTAAACCTTACCTCTTGAGCCAGTTCTCTCCTTCCATAGCATCAGACTCTTTAGAAATTGCACCAGCACTTGCATGTACTTTTATAATGTGGCTAGCTATGAGCTGGATAAGGACAAAATTTGTTTGAATTGCAGCTAGGAATCTGAAGAAATAAGATAATGCCAAAGATAGAGGACATCCGATTACCTTATCTTGATTATACATCCTGATATCCTTCACAATAAAAATAAGGTCAAATCTTGACAGAATTGTAGTTTGTAAATCTATGTTGTCTTGTGCACTCTGAAAGAAATTCCAGCCAACAGTTAATTTCTCCATTTTGGGTTTCTCTCAAATAATTATTGTAAGCAGAATACACTAAGATATTCTAGACTAAACCGATTGAATAATATAGGATTATAAGTATCCCTCAACATGGAACCTTAAGATCATCATAACGCCCTGATGGAGGATTTGCTGCAGCAAGCACAGATGTTCGAGAGTTGAGCACAGTAGTTATTCCTGCCTTTGCAATGGATATAGTTTGTTGCTCCATGGCCTCGTGAATAGCAACTCTACATGAACGCAAACCACATCATAGAACAATGGCGGTACATGATTCAGACAGGATAAGTAACCCATAACGTTCTTGGACATTGGAAAAAAGCATCAGACATCACAGGTAGCTCATAGCATGACACTCCAAGTAGATTCATTTAGACATGGCATAGACCATTTCTAGATGAGACCTGATAAAGTTAAATATATATGTCCTTGCATAACAGTAGCCCATTCTATAAGATGTAAGGAGCATTTCTCACAGAAAGGAGAATTTCTCACAGATCATACAATTTTTATGGCTTTGTCTCCTCAGGCATTTCTGGGCTACAAAAGAAATGAAATCTGTCTGGATGTTGAAAGGCTCCAAAACTATAAGGATCTGAAATTTTACAGTAACTGGTAAGGACATACCAAAAGAATCTGGAATCGGATAGGAACCTAAGTATTCCTAGACTAATCAATATCTGCGATTGTTCATGCATCAAGAGAGATGGAGAGAAACAATAAAAGGGCAAAATTCTCACATACAAGAATCTATAAGTGGGTTATCATTGGTTTCTATAATGCATGTCAATAAATGCAGAGAAAGATTGTATTGAAAGGATTGATAAGTGCTATTTAACAAATATTACAAAAGGTCCATCTACATTGCTATGAGCATCACACCTGTCCTCAGCCCTCATCTTGTCAAATTCATCAATGCAGACAACTCCACCATCAGCCAGAACCATTGCACCTCCTTCCAGGTAAAACTCGCGCTAATATGAGAAAAATGTTCACCTCAGTAAACATGCTTTAACCACTTTAGCCACAAAACACACTTCATTAAGAAACAAAACACTTTTAGATCAAAAGAATGTAGTGAGCATCCTTAAAATGAAATAGATAATGGTACAAGAAAATTAAGAACCCAAAACTTACAGAGCTGTTATCACGAATAACAGAAGCAGTTAATCCAGCAGCAGATGAACCTTTCCCAGAAGTATAAACAGCCACAGGTGCAGTCTTTTCAACGAACTTCAGAAACTACACGATCACGCACAGTACTTGTCAAGAAGAATACAACAACAACTAAGCCTTTTCTCATACTAGACGGGGTCGGATACATGGATTGTTTGTTTCCACATAGCCCTATCATGTGCCATATTAGCAGTTAACTCACAATAAACTAGATCATTCTTTACTTTTTATTTCCAACACTTTTGTGGTAGTCCTCTACCTCTTTAATACTTTCCAAATTTAGTTTTTCATACCTTCTTACAGGTTCTTCTTTTGATCTTTCTATATGTCCAAACCATCTTAAACAATATTCTCTCATTTTATCCCCTATTGGTACCACTCCTAATTTGTTTCTTATATGTCTTTTCTTGTATGACCACTCATCCATCTCAATATCTTCATTTTTGTCACAGACATCTTTTGTACATGTTGATAATTAACTACCCAACACTCAAAACCATAAAACATGGAAGGTCTAATTGTTGCTCTATAATATTTACCTTTTAACTTTAATAGTATCTTCTTATCACAAAGAATACCTAATGCTCCTCTCCATTTTAACCAACCAGCTTTAATTCTATGCGTAACATTTCCATCAATTCTTCCATCACTCTAAAAAATTAATCCTAAGTATTTAAAACTTTTCTTTTGGGGGATGTATTATGTGTCAATTTTAATTTATGTCCTCTCAAGTAACCAAATGATCAAACTTACGTTCCATATATTATGCCTTTGTTCTACTAAGTCGGAGGCCTTTGCTTTCTAATGTTTCTCTCCATAGTTCCAATTTTCTATTAACTTTTTCTTTAGACTCCTCCACTAATACAATGTCATCTGCAAATAACATACACCAAGGTACTTCATCTTGAATATGTTTTGTTAAATCATCAATCACCAATTCACTATGGACTTAAGGTTGATCCTTGATGTAACCTAATATTAACTTCAAAGAAATTTGTCATTCCTTCATGAGTCCTCACACATGTTTTTGCACCATCGTACATGTCTCTTATAAGGTTAATGTATATCAGTGGATACCTTTTTTTCCAAGGTTCTCCAAAGAACCTCCCTCGGTATCCTATAATAAGCTTTTTCTAGATCAAGATTATAGTGCAGTACCTTGTCAACAAGAATACGAAAACAAAATTCTTCCTGATACTCTTCCTCACAAATGGTGCTAACCAGTACAATGTTAAACCACCAGAAGACTGCAAAGCAAAGGACACCAAGAGAAACGTGAACATAAATTAGTGTCACTGACATCATCCTAAATTAAGTTGTGCACATGTAGACCAGTGAGATTTGTTGGGAGATGGGCCATATTGTCTACAATTTTAGAAAAGGGAAGACTTGTTCCCCATTCGGGCCTATGTTGCTGCAGTTGCAGTTTCTAATTTGACAATGAAATTGGATTTGTATACTCGCCTTAAAGATGAGTTCATAACATTATGATCATTTATTACAATAAACAAACAAACTAGTTGTAGGGAAAATGAAGAGACTTACTCCCGAGTTACAAAACATTAATATGATTATTTGCCTAAGATCTCAGCTAACCTGAGATTTAGCAGTGGAGGGATCACCCAGTAGCAAGACATTAATATCTCCCCTTAGCCTCACACCATCTGGCAATTTCTGCACCAGATGAAACAATAGTCAGTGGATGCAATTTTTATATAGAAACGCCATATATATGACATAATCAAACCTTTCTTGATCCCCCAAACAGGAGACAAGCAATGGCTTTTTTGACATCATCGTGACCAAAAATTGAGGGCCCAACCATGGAACAGATTTTTGTATATGCATCAGGTTTTTGAGCAAATTCTTTGAACTCCAATTCCTGCAAAGCCACCGTCAAAACAGAGGAAACAGTTTTTTGCACAAGCAATTCAAAAGAATAGACAAATGTAATGCAGATTTCTCGAGCTGGACAGAAAGAATACATCACAAGAGTTTGGCCTTATCTACAATGCACTAAGGATAACAATAAAAAGGACTAAATAGCGAGAACAGCACATAGCCACAAAATAAAAATACCTATTGATCTAACTGCATAATCTCCACAAAAATGCACGGGAAGCATTTTTTTTGTACACGGAATTTACCTCATCTCGTGTAAATGAAGAGGGGCCATCGGAGTTGGAATCATGCCCTTTTTCTATGCCTACCACTCGGATGTAAGGTTGTCTAACTGCAACTGCACCTTTTTGGCTGCTAAAAACATAGAAAAGTATCAGCGCGTCCACACTTAGTCAGCTAATAAATATATAAAAAACTTAAATCTTACGCCGAAGAGCCATATGACTGGAATATGCTGTAAATGCCCATAACAGTAAGTCTTGTGCCAGGAACAATCGTTTGAACAAGCTGCCGATCAACTGACAGAAGCGTGTGACGGGGAAGCTCTCCAGTTGGGACATCCTTCAAGGTTAAAAGAAAGATGAAGGGTTAGTCACCTTAGAGGATTGTAAACATTATGCAGGCACATGGATCAATCACACGCCAAAATAGCATCCACTGCCAATGCTTCTCTCACTTCAGCAATGACGCTAAACTGATCTAAAATACATGAGGTGAATGCAGTAAGGTTAACCTTATCTGGTTAAGATCCAAAAAATATAAGAAGCTCACTTCCTGTTTAAGCATGGTAAACAAAATATGGAAACATCCTTAGAAATGACAAATAGTTTATTTTGGCACCTAATGAGCAAAATACAAATCGGTACCTATTAATATGTGAGAAAATAAACAGCAGAGAGCATATTTTGGTCCTTATTAGTAAACAGGAAGTTTCTCATTAACTTCATAAACAGCACACTCCATTGAGAACCAACAAGAACAAGTGTCCCCTCCTCCCTTTTGAAGTTCAAGCAGGACTTCTGCATGGACTCATACTTCCCTCGTAAACTGATTGCAATTGGGAAAAAAATTCATGCTTACAACCAATGCGAAGATACAGAACACATACAGCATTGAAGCTCACCAAGGTATCTATGATTGCAGATATGGTTTCAAAAGTTTAGCCAAGCCACTGGAAATTATAATAGAGGATTGGATGAATCGACAAAAGTGGATTTTTTACCTCAGGGTTCTCCTGTAATTTCAGGGTCTGTTGATCAACGTACTTGCTTTTATCAGGAACCACGATCCAAGGATCGACGGGGCAAGGTTCTTCCCCAGACTAATTCAAGACAACAAAATTTTAACCAAGTCGGTTATGTAATCTTTGCTAAAAAACAAATTAAGAAAGAACCCATAGAGATCACGGTGAGGCTAACTTTCCTTACAGCCAAACGAGAAATTGAGCGTGGAAGAAAACGAAAACTGCGGAAATTGGTACCTGAGGAACATGGTCGCACGAACGAGGAACGATGGCTCCACCGAGACCCGGACGGCAAGGCACAGTTCTCACATTCTTGCAATTCTTGCATAACAATGTAACGTACGTCGCCTTCGCCTTCGTTCTCGACGCAGCGATTGAAATCCCAGAAATCTTAACAAGCTTGGAGATGTAATCGGCCTACTCGGCCCGACGTCAAAATCAAACACAAACTGTTAGGAGGAAAACCAATACATCAGGGGAAAAGAAAAAGGCGACGCGCAAACCCCAAGCGAGCGCAGTGACAACGGATCTTCCTTAGAGGACAGCAGAATCTGCACTTCGCCTATATTGGGCTCCTCCATTTCACCCATCTCTCCCGCAACTTTCGACCGCAACCCGGTGAGAACTTCCACCGCAGCGGTTTCGAACTGCACCCATTTAACCATCATGAACAAAACATGCGTAGTTTGAGAAAACCAGTAGCAAAAGGGGATTTTTGAAGAAAATAGGCACCAAGGGCAAGTAATCTGCAGGCTGCTTCCGTATCTTCGAAGCGAGATCTGAGTCAAACGAGTCGATATCTTCCATTTCGATCATGAGGGATTTGGGATTTTGAATGAGACTCTCCCTGTTAAACGCGCAGACTCAGCAGCCAATCGAGGGGGAGGAAATCCAGAACCAAATCTGACGGAGAAAAGAAGAGAGGAAAGAAATCTCTGCGAGTCGAAGAAGAGACCCGCAAGAAGATGATTACCGGTAGACGAAATCGCCTTTGATGGTAGTGAAGCTGCGAATGAACTCCTTGAATTTGAGGAGAGCAGCGTGCCGGGATTGGGCAGCATGACGTTCAGCGCCTTCTGGGGGAAACTGGGTGTGATCGCTGTAGAATACGGCGCCCTCGTCCCAACCTGACATCGTTATCACTCACAGACAGCACACGAAAGACCAGAGGAAAAAGAATCAAGGATGGATGAGGAAGAGGGGGCTCTCTTCTTTTGCTTTTTCGGTACGTAGGGCAACGGTTTTGGCGGGAAAATAACTCGCTTGGCGCGGGAAAGAGTGATAGCTTTGTTAAACTTGAGTGGCGTTGGATCGGGTAAACAACCCGGGATCCAATACCTGCACGTATTGTGGCTTGTAGGGGTAGCGATTTGACCGGGTTTAGTCGGTGCGTCCAGTTCGTGGTTCGGGACGAATTGGACCTTAATTTTTGTGCTCAGAGTTCCAAAATTTGTTGTGGATCAAAAACTCGTGCCATTTTCACTCACGAACTAAATAAACAAGTATTGTTCCACAAATCCATAGTTACAAGTCTATATCAAGTTTATACCTATAGTACTACGAGCGTGGTATCATGAATCAGATATAAAGATGTCAAAATGGGCTTGACCTGACCCATATTTGAAGCAGTGTCAAATGACCCTGGAGGTCAACATGGGTTGGGCCGAGCTAGCCTGCAGGACCACAAGCTCATTGGATATTATATTGAATCTATAAGACTCGATCCAAATATACTTCGAATCCAAGTCCAATTATGTTAAGCTTTAATAAGCCATATGTATACATATATATGTATATATACCATATACATATGTATCTATGAGCCCATATATTTTATACATATGGACACATTTAAGAAAATACTATACATCTATACATGTAATGGAAAAAAATATACATATAACCTTCATTGCTTGTTTTTATTAATATATAAACCGAACCAGATCTGAGTAGTCGGATTTGGTAGTCATATGAAATCCAAAACCGATCATTCACTTGTACAATGAGTTCAACATTATCTATTTCAGCTTTAGCCATCATGTGTGCCCGAAAGAAGTTCAAAAAACCATGAGTCTGAATTTCCATTCCCCATTTGGTAAGCACTCAAGACACACATCGCAAAACAGTAGACAAAAGGTTTTCAACAAAGACACGCATAAGAGCATTAAAGATAATATGCCTATACCCATTAAATTTTGTTCTCAAATGACAAGATGTTGTCCGGAACAGCTCAGTTCAATTGGCAGAATGGTCTCTCGCGTGCTTGAGCTAAGTTTTGGTTCGAGTTGATGAGGTGCAAAGTGTGTCGGAAAACGTAAATCTCTATTCTCGAAGGATTTGAATAAAGCTCAAGGAATGATGGTGAGTCTCTTAAAATTCGATATTATACGTATCTCAGTACCTATTGTGCTACGCCTCAAGAATGGATGCTGAAGTAATGTGAATGTAAATGGAATAAACTCCATTCAAGATATGAGACAAATAGAATTAGAAAGGAACGATACGAGGCAAATAGAATTAGAAAAGAAAGTCTATCTTATTAAAAGAGAGAGAGCTGTTACAAGTAGTTAAAGAAAATGGAAAACCTAGTCTACTAAGAAAATCTATGATGTATAAATTATTCTCATGAGACAAAGATTGAATAATTATAATCCCTTTTGTGTTCCTCTAACCTTCCATTTATATTGGGATGGTTTCAGAAGAGTCTCTCTACGTTTCATTACATTAGTTTCTACTTCAAAGGCGTTTTAGATAATGGGAAACCATGTTCTACTAAACAACCGAAAACTAACTATAAAAAAAAAAGATTCATTATGCTCACACCATCAACCCAAAAAACACCAGCTATATAGAAGCAACCGCTTGAACTACATAAGCACACACGCACATATAAAACATTAATAATACTGAAAAGGTAAAAAGAAGGGGCATGGACTAAAGGAGAAGGAAAGAACAAGAAACTGATGACCAAGAGCCGATGAACATAGAAAGGAGAAGATCAAAGATGAATTTGGCATTGTAAACGTTTTTTGTCAATGAGGTTTCTTAGAAGAAAACCGAGATGAATGTGGTTGTACAACTTCATTTTATTTTCATCTCCTTTTATATTAGGCTACCATTTTCTTCCATATTCTCTTCTTTAGGTTTTTGTTTTAGACTATATAAAAATGGTTGCCGGAATTTTTTTCACATTAATAAAGCAAAACTATTTTTGTTTCAAATCATTTTAACTTTTACAAACTACATCTTGAGAAATCAAGGAAGAGGGTACTTCTTCCTTGATTTATCCGATGCTCATTATTGAGGATTGAAAGTGGTCACCTGAAAACTTACATCTCTCACTTGAGTACTTTAAGTGAATTATGATACACTGGTTTTCTTCCACTATTTCATGGATTTTTAAGTATCATCTCCAATTACAAGAGAATTATAATTTATATATTATGTTGTTTTTCATAATCAATATATATTTTTGATATAATAACCACACAATGTATTTCCACATTAAGACTATAAGCATATTTCAAACCCGTGTGAGTAATATGGGTTTGTAAAGAGATCTTCAGGAATGCCTTTAGTCAAGTGGTCAACTAGTGTGTCTTTAATTGCTATATAAGATATAGATATTTCATTCTTTTTAAGCATATTTTGAACAAAATGGTATTTAACCATTATATGCTTGCTTTTGAAATTGTCAGTTACACTATTAATCAAAGTGATTGTTGTAATGTTGTCACAATAAACGACAATTGGCTTATTGGATATATGTAACTTCAAATCTTATATGAAGTAGTTTATCCAAACAACACTTGTCGCAACTATACTGCAACAAATACAATGCTACACGATCTTATTTCCTGCGAGTTCAAGAAACACCACCACTTTCAAATAAAATATTTGATCGAAAGTTAATTTATTGTTGTCCTTGCTCCCAACAAAGTCAACATTTGAGTAATCTACAACTTTTAACTACTTGAAAATATAATTTTAAATCTTTGGACCCTTTTATATATCTTAGAATCCTTTTACAATAACTCAATATTATCAAATACGATCACTTTGATATCTATTCACAAAACCAACAAAGTTGATGATGTATGGCCTTTTATACAACATAGCATATATCAAACTGCCCACAGTCCTTGTATAAGAAATATTATGCTTATTTTGTCCTTCACCGAGACAATCTTTCTTATTCTGACCTCTTTTCCAATAGTTGTGTTTATGTTTGCAATCACACATTCTTGACTTCTTTTTTATATATTTTTAACTTGTATAAAGATTTCTTTTAAGTTTGTGGTTCTCTCATTGCTTTTAAAAATGTATCGAGTAACTTTAAAATCTATCAACTAGCCAATCAAAGGGCGGTCTATGTATAAGAATTCTGAAACAATAAGATTATATCATATTTCTCCTTTGATACGGGTTGCTAAGAGTTACCCTTATTTATCTTTTTGTTGTGACAATCTCTTTTAAAGTGTCTTATGTTGTCACTGTTTGAACAATCAATTTGAGAATCATATTCCCACAATTTCTTAGAATTTTAACATGAATATAAATAACAAAAGCAAATAATTAGTCGAATACCTATTTACAATAACATGAAATGATATTTATTATCATACAAATACCTACTAGCACCTCTTTCTAATTCTAGAAACATTACAAGTACCATTTTTGTGAATAACCCAAACTCAAATACTTAAGCAAAGTTTTTAAAATAGTTATAAAAAATTTACAAAAGTTCAAGATTAACAACATCATTTTCCAGCTTGATAAGTTTTATAATATTATACATACTTAACGAGCAAAGAAGTCAATTCTTGCTTTAGATAATTCTCAAATTTTAGCAAAATAATAGGTGCAAAATTGTAAAACCATAACTATAAATAATTTTGCAAAACTATAAGTGTTTAGGGGTAAATTAGTAAATTAATATATACATTATTTTAGTAATCTTATAAAGATGGGTTGGACAAAATTGTCAATTTACTCCTAAAATATTGTTATAAATTTCAAAGATTATATGGGCATAAAAATAATTATACCCTTAGCTCTATAATTTACAAGACATAGAATGGGCAAAACAATCATTTTATCATCCAATTTAAAATTAAAAAAAGTAAGACAACAAAAAAAGTCTTAATGAATATTGCATATCTTTTGTAATTTTTTCTTTCGTGTACTCAACTCTCCCTTCAATGATGAAATATCCCTCAAGCAAGAAGACAATTAGTAAGTAGCAATTTTTGAATACTCTTTGCGTTGGAATGTAAAGACCATAATTGAGAATGATAAGTAAATAAAATAACATGAGAAGCAAATACAAAACTTCTTCTTTAACGGCTTGCTCGATTAATAGAGTTGATACATTTAGTTCACTTGTAAAGAGTTAAAATTCATGAACAGATAAATTTTTTAATATAAATAAATTTTAGTATTAATAATTTCATATGTACACACATATATAATCATGAAAATACAAAAAAAGTAATCATGTTCTACTAAACAACGAAAAACTACACACATCATTAACCCAAGAAAACACCATTTGTAGAACGAACCACTTAAAACGTGTACCACTATATATAAAACATAAAAAACTTACAAATACAAAATAACAAACTCACTAAACCACCGAAAACTAAACTACAAAGTAAAAGGAAGAGGCAATGACTAAAGGAGAAGAAAAGAACAATAAACAAAACTAGCCTTTAGGTTATTGCTACCACCACTAATTGCATCACTCACACAAAGCATCATTTCAATAGAAAAATCTTAACTATTGTTTATGTTTCTAGCTGAAACATTGCCTCACCCCACGACAACGGTGTCATTAAATTCATGAAGAAGCATGGTATCAAGGCATGTTTTGTCTTGTTACATTAGTCGAGTAAGTGACTAATAGAGAAATATGATCACAAACTTACGTTGCGAGACAGTAAGAGGATCAAGGTTACAATCGCTTGAGTACCAACCAAAGGGACATTACAATAACATCAAACTGGAAGCCCCAAGACACATCAAGTGACTCTTGATCGACTATCAATAGTGGGGTCATATCATCCCCTATTGAGACGATAGTATTCGAAAGTCTTGTGCTACTTTGATACCAACAATCGAAGGAGTGTGAGCTTTGTGTTGTTTGTTAACGAGTGAACAGATAAATTTTGTTAATATAAAGTCTTGTGCTATTTTAAGCCACAAGCTTTGATTGTAAACACTACAATGACCTAGCGTCATTCCCTTATACAAACCGTCTTTAAGGGAATAGCCCCTAACTTAGCGTGTTAGATCTGCATACTTCTTTTTGCTATCAATAAAATATTCACCTTATGGCTTTGCACTACATGCATCTTTATTACCTTTGCTTTTAAATGTTTATTACCCACCGAACCAGCTTGGCTCTTTAAGCACATCATGAATGCTTCATGATTCTTTGACAACCCAAGCCGAACCAACTATTAAGAGAGATCTTTTCTTTTTGGGTTACAAGGAAGAGTTACACAAACGCATGCGTACCACGGGAATAGAACTCACCACCCGGCGTCATGGGAGTAATAGAGCATTGCTAGCTCTGTGGAGAGAGAGAGAGTTAAACTCCTAAATAAATGTTTTGAATAAGGTCTTTTATGAAAAAATGAAAATAAACTTGCCTTATGTGACCGTGGAGGTGCAATTGAGTTAAGTCAAGCTCAAGTTTAGCCAAACACGACTAAGCTCATTTAACAAATGCTCGGCTCAAGCTAGATTGAACTCAAATCTCTAGGCTCGAGTTTGGTTTGAGTTGCATTGGAGCAGATCGGCTTGTTGGGCTAATCCAAGCTTGCTGAACTTTAAAAAAAATAATGAACTTAAAAAGAAAAAAAAGGGAAGATAGAAAGATAAAGTTAAAAATAGAATTAGAGAGAAGGCTTAGTGGTTGAGATTAGCTATATATATAGAGAGAGAGAGATTATAATGATGAGCTAGTTGCGCAAAGTACTTATAAGCTTCAACTGGACTGGTTCTTGTGTCAGATTCGAGGTCAATCAGACCAAGACAAAGAGTTATCACCAAGTTGATCTCAAGTATCGGCTCACTTACACCCAAAATAATTTTGAAGAACCCCATTAACGAGCGAACCTCCACTGAAATGGTTTAACAAACCGAAAAAGAACGAGCCGAGGACGAAACCAACCTAGCCGACCCAGGCGCCCCTCGGGGAGATCTATGTTTAATCCGTACAGATTCCGGATCGTTACATACCCATATCCGAATCCATTTCATGGCTAAACGGCTGCATATACGGCAGGAGTCCGTCCGTTTCCCCAGACACGCGAGGGCTGACGCCTCTCTCTCTCTCTCTCTCTCTCTCTGTCTCTCTCTCTGTCTCTCTCTCTGATCCTGCGTGGGATTCGAATTCCTGATTGCCGCGAAAATGGAAGCCACCCGATCGTTCCTTCCTCGCTTTCACGAGTTGGCTTCATATTTGACCATGGTGAGGAACTTTCTCTCTATTTCTCTCTCTCTCTCTCTCTCTCTTAGATCGATCTATGCAGGCCTCCGAGATCAACGATTCCCGAGTCGATACGGAGGCGATCGTCTCATTCGTCGATTTTCTCGACTCTGTCTCCGCTCCAGCCCTGGCAGTGTCGGAGGACGCAGGATGTAGAGGTCGCGCTTTGGAGATCATCAAGGCTACACGCGAGCTCCTAATTGGCTTGAATCAGGTTCGTAGATGGGTTTGCCGATCTCTATCAGTTTCTCTTTCCAAACGGTGTTTTTCTGTAGGAAGTCTTGGATACACTGTCGATGGACATGCCGAAGGCGATCGCGAAGTTTGCTGGGGTTTCTGAGGAATGTGGAGAAATTGTGGATCGGATTATTGACCATCTCTGCGAGATTTGTAATCCGCGGGACATGCTTTCTGTTCTCTGTGAGGTTCGTTTCGTCATTATGCTTTTCCTACATGCATTCGGTCGTCTAGGGTTTAAATGGAGCGACTTAGGCGGACTATTTGCAGAGTTCTAGTTTGGCGTGAATATGATTGGGATTTTTGTGTTCGGATGCAAACGTTTATGATTTATCCGGACCTGAGCAGCTGCCATCTACGTCGCTTGAGCACTTTTTAGTTACTTGTTCAATTCAGGATGAGCTCGAAATCACCATGACTGTCGAAACTATATCACGAGAGTAACATTATCGTTTTCGAAGTCATTAATTCTTAGAACTTGAAAATAGATATCGACCATGATATAGTAAGTACGTCATTTGTTTTCAAATACTGCAGATAACAGCAAGGGAAGTTCTATCGTCCATGACCTTTTCCCTCTCTCTCATCTTTGTTTTTGTATATTTATGAGTTGTACTCGTGGAACCGAGAGAGTGCAATGCACATAACAAGTGGTTTTATTGAACATTTGCAGGTTATTAAACCTAATCATACTTGCAGGCTTTTAGCTTGGTTCTTACTGTTTCATTTAGTTAACTATATTCAAGTGGACTTCCTTGGATTTCATTTTTGTACTTTGAGTAATTGAGTAATGGACATGCCTTTTCTTGAACGTGGCAGGCATTAGACTCCCTTAAAGCGTATGCAGCTCCAAAAGTGTATCTCCCTCTGTTCCGAGGAATCTCTTATGGTATGTTTAGCAACGTTTTTTGGTTATTGTTATTTTTGAAATGAGGTAAATAACATTCTTGTGCAGTGTGTGCTTAACCTTGATGCTTATCGACTGATCTCCAATCCAATATATATTGGCATGAGTTTAAGCGGTTTGGAGTTGAGTCACATTCCAAGAAGTTCGCCACATCAGAGTCAGATGTTGATCATATATATATATATATGTACATGTGTATATATGTATCATGAATCTATGTATGACCTTATAAGAACTTACTTTCTCACAAGTCGTGAAAGTCCATCTAGGAAATGGTTATAGAACTGATGCAAATTATCCACTGTCAATGGGTATTCGGTGATTATGTGTCACTCTTTAATGTCCTTAGGAACCTATTAGCCTTTTTCATTCATTAATTTGACTGTGGTTTCCATTAAAGATTGATGAAAGGTTCTTCCAAATAGATAATGAGCTTTGGTGCATCCTACAGTTGGCTTGGCATCCCAGAGCTTCATGTATTGATACCTGTGTCCCTCCTTGTTGTGAAAGTTTGGGTGTAAAATGGGAATTCTGGTTCACCACCCAAGTACTCTTCCCTGAATGGTGGGAAGAAAGTAGAACCAACAACACAAGAAGAAGAATATTTGTTGGCTAATGCTTGATCTAGCTCCTTTTTCCTTGCTTTTCTGTGTTGCATTCTGCAGTTGGATGTGTAGTATGGTGAAGAGTGATTCGTTGCTTCTCTGGTTTACAATATCTCTGTTGTGAAGTTGTATGTTTGTAAAACTAAGCTGCTAACGTTTTTATTAAGAAATGTAATCTGATGTTTTCTGGTTTTAGTGATCCTTCACACGAGACGGTGCCATTTTGAACAAATAAAAGTTGCAGTACCTATTATTCTTAGTATTCTAGAATCTGCATCCACTGTATCGCCAGAGGAAAATAAAAGCTCCGTGGATCCTCTATTTGAGAGAGGGATAATTGTTTCCTCTTCTATACAAGAAGTGTGCAGCAAATTGGTTTGTGATTTGCTTCATGATGGGTTATTTCTTTGCTCTTGTCAGTACTTGCACTTTGTTTGTTCCATATCTTCTCTCAACTGGTATTTTGATCTTTAATTACTGTTTTGCTCCATGTTATACAGGTGGGAAGAGACAAGCAACGACTAAATGCATTGCTAGCATTGTACATCTTACAAGTCATGGTCTCTCTCTCTCTTGGTCAATTACTACTGCATTTTGTCCACATTTTGCATAATTTTATCTTTCTTGCTGCCATTAAATTGTGTTCTCCTATCTACAGGCTCTTGTTTCAAAGAAAGTTGTTTCATATGCTGCTTCGAGCAAATTGAACTATATCTATCAATTATCAGAGTTCTTGCCATTTTGTGGGTTTTCATATCTTAATTTGATTGTTGGGGATGATGTCGAGAAAGTTGCTGGTGCAATTCTTGGTGGTAATTTCTTTATCTTCTTTCGTGGTTTGCTAATGTCAAACGTGCATCAATACAAGATAAGTGCGTCTTGATACAGTCTGCTACTGCAGATGACAATGATTTGTTGCAGTGCTTTTCATCTATCAAACATGGAGCATCTCTTGCAGGTATTCCATCATCCACCTTTTTCTTAGTAATGTCTTGTACATTTTTTATGTGCTGGGTAGCGCTTCCTACAGTGCAACCAATGGTATTCCAAGTTCAGCTGGTGTAGTTATCTGGTATAACCTAACATCATATAGGCTCCTTCCAATACATTGTTCCAGCTTTAATCTCTAGGTGGTGACTTTATGAAAGAGCAATGTATTTCTCTAATCAATTCTAATGAATAACAACATTTTATACTGAGAAGTGTTAGTTTGCTGACAGTTTTGTTTCTGATTATGTTTTCATCAGTTGTCTGGGGTTATATCTCCAATGAGGCTGCAAAGTGTGCTGGTGAGGAGCCCAACAAAGTTTTGCATAAGCTTCAAAATGATCGAAATAAAAGATATAAGGCATTATGCCTTTTAAAGCATTTGCTTTCTTCTGCTGTATATTCATGGGATTTGAAAGGATGTTGTATCGATTTTATCCTGAGCATCATGGATCGCACATCACCCCAAGTATCTGATGATCTAAATAATGAAGGCTTCACATGCATCACTGACCTATTTGGCACAATGCAGGTACTTTGTGGTCCCCTCATTCTTGGATTTGATAAACAGTTAGATTGCTCTCTAACATATGAAGATAACACTTTCAGGCAATTGAACTCGTTATCGTTTATGCACCAGATGCAACTATTCGGAAGAAAGCATTTTCTGCTCTGAAGAGTGTAAGGTTTTGAATCTGTCCATTCAGAGTTTCATGCTACATAGAAGCTCTTCATTTGCTGTCCAGATGGACCACAGGTTTCATAATATTCTTAATGTTGACACATATATCTTGGAGCTTGCAAATTTCTTCCTTGCCACTATAATATATCTAGGGAGACACTTTCATCAAATGGAAATTTTGTGCCAGTGGAAGGAAAGCGATTACGAAGAAAATGTCAAGGAACTTGCCAAAGAACCTCACATTCTCAAGCCATATAATACAAGACGTGAAGGTTTTCTTCAATCAAAAACATAATAAAACGTGAGATGACCGTGAATGTTAGTAGAAGTAATATTCTTGTTACATAAAACAGTTTGGTAGTGATGTTGATAACTTGATATAGTCGTTTTTTCCTTTTCATTGTAAGAACGAGTAAGCTGGAGTTATGATATAAATAAGGAAAACCTTATGTTGTAGACATTGAGTTTAGAGATCCTCTCTCTTAGCGTGGAAGCTCTTTTCTGGGAGAATCACTTCAACTTGAAGGAAGGCCGTGAATCCCAAGAGAGTGACCCATGCTCTGCTCTTGAAAAATTATGTTCCCAAGCATGAGCTATCAAAAAGATCTTCAAGGAAAAAGAACTTGTCAACTTGTTAGGCTTTATAATTCTTTTCACATCAAGGACTACTGAGGATAGTTTGGAACTCTCACTACTGACAATATATATCACCCAATCATGAGATGGCTCGGGAAGCCATAACAAAATAGGATAATCTGTATATACATGAGAAAGAGGAGATAGCTACCGACAGCTGGCTCAACTAGCTGTTAGACCTCCCAATGTATGGAATGTGTAATCACTGTAATGGCCAGCTCCTTCTTAAATTTACTGTGAAAACTAACATTGAAAACAAAAATGAAGCAAAAAAAATTTACAAGAAAAACTTAAACAAAAGAAGACATCCATTTCCTTTTGTTTTATAATCTTTGGCACCTTTTGATTTCTTTATTCTCTTTTTGACCATCCATTTCTTTTTGTTCCTAGGCACCTTCTCATTTCCTTTCTCTTTTTGTGATAAAATTTTGTCTTCCTCCATTTATTGAACTCGAACTTTCTTGGTGTTGTACCCAGATTAATTGAAATCTCCTTGCTGCTTCTTGGTGTCTTTGATTTGTTGGTTCCTTTTTTCTCTGATCAATTGTTTTCTCCAGGTACTCTCTGATCTTCCTCCTGCCCAAAAATTTGACATGCTACATGCTCTTATTGCGGAAAGTAGTTTCCCTTCAATGGTGAGAAATTGCTTTATATTCTTGTTTTACAGATTGGTGCATGAAGTGATCCACAACATTTGCCTGCACACACCTGCATGCATCGTCTATCCATCATGGTATTCAGTTTTCATGCCTTCAATATGTCTAACCAGCAATTTAGCTAGCGAATACTTTCTTGTTGACTATGCACCATACCCTTTTAAATATATCGTATCTCCATCAATTTCTATAGTACAGTACTCATTTCCCACCATAATCGTAGTTTGTGTTTGCTTCTTGTAGACTGCACTGCTAATTGACTTGGCTAAGGAGCAGTTCATGGACAGTTACAATAGGGCCAGAGAAACTGAAAAAGGCATGCAAGTGGAGGAGAAAACCATTCAAAGTGCACCTCATGAGTGCTATGGCACTCTTGACTTAGTAGAGTTAGTTTTGAAGCCTCCAAGAGGGGGTCCTCCCTCCCTTCCGGAGGAGTCCGATGCGGTACTCTCTTCATAATCTCTTTATATTTCTAAAGGAACTTAAAATCTGTGTATTTAAATTTTCTTTCCACATAAAAAAATGCTTTCCTGGCTCATGGATGGTCAAGGACATCAAGTGCTTTGTCTTATGCGCTTACTATGTTGCGTTGCATCTTTATTGATTTTAGACAAATTTCTCCACATGCAAGTAACTCATAGGCTGTAATTTTGTTTTCTACATATGAGAGGTGACTAAGGTTATCTTTGGTTTTTCCTATCCAGTGAATCGCTCTTGTTCTTCTATGACATGTAGTCCTCTGTACCTATTTTACTATGATGCATTGAACTCTTAGCATCTGAAACTTTCTTATTCATATTGTTCGCAACTATGTCACATGGGTGCGGGATACGGCAAATTTCAAAAATTTTGGGTGCGGCGACACGGCTAGGGTATATAATATTATATATTATATATAATATTCAAGCTACATAAATCAATCATAATACAACTAGTATTTGCTAATTTTGGGTGCAATAGGTATCAATTAGCAAGTTCCCTCATAATGATCTGAAACTTACAGTGATTTTAGGAGCTGCAAAATATCCAAGATGTCATACTCTTCTGTTCTATTGATCTGACAATGTTCGTGGTCTTTAAATGTGTTTGGTGACAGAGATTATTCTGAGTCCAATTGTTCGCACCCAAAATCATTCAAGCAGCTTTATATTGTATAAAGCTATAATAGTATGTACACAACTTTATATTAAAGCAAAACATATAAATGGTAAAAAACTACTAATTTCATCATAATACACAAATCAATCTTCATTATCCTGACCCATTTATCCGTGAGTTACAAAAAAAAAAGTTTGCAAAATTTTTTTTTGCAATTTTTTTTTTTGGACATGCCGCACCAACACGGTGTCGGCGTCGCACCAGTGTCGGGGTCGACAATCCACCCCTTAGAAGTGTCTGTGTGACTTAGGTTCGCAATTTTATTCATTTGGAGTGATCTACATGAGGCTGGACACTGGCCTTTATGTAATTTAATGAATCGTTTTGAGCCCAGATAATACTTCTATCTTGTGGATCAGGCTTGGGTGACTAAGCGGACATATTTTTACTGTGAAACACACACAATCAATCTAGTTTTGTGGGATTAGAATAGGGCAATATGACTCATTGATGTCCTACGGTAAAAAAGTGGCATGTAAATTCTCGGGGTTCATGTTACAAAATAGAAACTTATGCCATTAAAGTAGTTTCTCTTTTAAGTGATCTTTTGATCATGTAAGGCTTCTATTATGTAAAACCTGATGAGTATGAAAGCTATTATTGAGGTTTTCCAATCTTCAAGCACCATGTTATACCATATCTCATCAGAATTCCAAAGTTAAACATGCTTGTGCAAGAACAATACTAGGACGGGTGAGCTAGAAAGTTTCTTGTGTTGCACCATCCATCAGATTGCAACTAGTGTAGGAAAGGGCTTGGTTAAGGTTAAGCTGCAGTGGAAGTATGTGTATTATCATTTTAAGCATGCTGTAAATGGCCAATTAGGGGAACTTATCAGATATAAGAGTAGCGCAACTAACTTTAAAAAAGGAAGGTGCTTGGAAGTATTCTTTTGCCTTCTTTTTCTCAGCAAAGATAGTAAGATAGTAATAGAGCAGAAGGTAATGGATATATATAAGAATGGAGTATAATCTTGCCTGCTTTTCCACCTCTAAAAAAGTACTTCCATTTTTTTATGCCAAAAGTTTGGTAGTGTATCCAAACCATAGTTTCTCTGCAATTCTTGTAGATGTTTTTCTTCGAAGCACTTTTAAAAATTATATTTCTCAGAAAAAGTTGAAATCTGTTGGAAAAACTATGAATATGAATGAAAACTTAATAAATAATGGTTTCTTAATACCATTTTCTTATGCAAAGGTATATAGAATCAGTGACTATACTTCAAATGAGGCGGTTGGTTTTTCTAATTTTTTATTTTGCGAAGCTAATAAATTCTCTTCTGTAATGCCTATGACATTTATTAGCTCTGTCAGATATTGCTATCTGTGTATGACTCTAATGTTGTATGCTGTCATGTTCGCAGGATTTGTGGTTTATATGGTCTTTGAAAACTTAATTAACTTTAATTATTTTGTGCAGGTTGTATCAGCACTAAATTTATACAGGTTTCTTATTATCTTGGAATCTTCAGGTAAAAAATGGGATGGAGTTGGCCCAGTTGGGACACTTGTTCCGAAAGGATGACTTCACTATTTTCACTTGTTCTTTTTTTCTTCTGAAATATGCATCAAATTGCTTGCTTCCAAGGTTAGTGTTTAAGTCATGGTGGATGTTAAACGTGTAAAGTTTACCATTGGTGAAAATTTCACAAATAAAACAAATTTTGGCAGTTCAGAGATACATTTTAGGATCTGACCTGCTCTTGGATGAGTTTCAGAACTTCATATCCATGGAATGGAGTTCTTTTCTTTTCAGGGTTTGATGTTTGTTTGAGGATGTTTCATAAAATTTAATCTTGTGACGATATTGAATTGTTATTGAAATAAGGCTTGTGTACGTATCTGTGCAAGTTGCTAAAGAAATTATCAGCTCTAGCTATTTCTGTGTTCTGCTAATGATTTTGCATGTTTGTAACTTGAGTACACTTCATATGTTGACAGACTTTACATGTATAGTCAAGTTACCACCCAAATGGTGGGATGCTCTCTTTGTTACATCATTTTCTTGGCAAGAGACTCCATATGTATGTATGTATATGGAGTTTCTTAAAAACGTGATGATGGTAAGGGAAAGTTCCCTCGGAAAATGAAATGGTACATTTCCAGCACCATCTTTCTTCAAAATAGACATGTTCAAAACAAATTCCTGACAGTGTATAAATCTATTCTTGTTTTATCTTGTAGACATGATATGGTGTTTCTATTTTAGAAATACATAAGTCGTAGACACACATATACACACATATATCTTTCCATCACCTAACTGTTTCTGCAATGACATTTGAGCTGACATGCCAGGCATCATATGTTACTGTTCATATGATGCATGATGCTGCTCGGTTCTTCATTTTGCTTAGATGTTGTCTCGAGTCTCTCGACCTTCTTGTAACCGTAAACTTAATGGTAACCTTGCATATCACTAGAAACTTTCTTGCTTGCTTTTTTTTTTCTTTTGTTTCGAAAGGATTCTGACCTACTAATGCTGAACTTACTTTCCTGTCCTATTGAGTATGCTTCCTGGTGCTTTGATGAGAGAATGTTATTGCCATTGAATGTACAGGGAAGATGAACTACAGTGGCGTCCTCTGCCAAAGTAATTTGCAAAAAGCTTACTCGGAGTGGCTTCTTCCTCTTCATACTTTAGTCTCTGGAATACAAGCAGAAAACAGAAGAGATGACAGTGAAATTGCACTCGACATAGATACTTCCTTGAATCTTATTCAGTTACCACTGTATCATTGCATAGAACTTGTTGAACATAATTTAAGAAACCCAATACTTTAGTTGTCTTGATCACATTGTAATATTTATTTCAGGTCATGCTATATATGTGCTGAAAGGGATCAGGGATGTAAGACGTAAGACTTATCTTTCTCACCAGTATCCAATTTTTTGTTGGGTAGTTTTTGGAAAAGGAGCTGCAGTTTGAGTGGCACATTTTGCTCTTCCCTGTTGTTTGTGACGTACATTCTTATGCTATGTGCGCCATGCAGGTTTGGTTGCGGTGTGAGGGTGCAGCAACAATCCGTAAACACCCGCACCCAAAGCTGACATTACTTATAATCAGATCAGTGCTACTGGCATGTGTTCTCAAGGTGCCTCAGTCAGGCTGGGATATCTACAGTCTCGGACACAAACACGATCCTGAGAACCCGTGTCCATGCGGCGTCTAGCATATCACAGGCCGTATTGAAATAAAGCAATAACACAGCACTACTGTGTTCGAATGGACCGTAATATCGCACGAAGTTGAGCGGAATATTAGGCTCTTTGGCACAACAGTAAATACAAAGCTTTCTTACTGCATCTTCGAATTGTCTTTGGGCGTTAGTCTCAAAATAGACTCACAACATTTTCTCTTTCTTCTTCGTACCAAAATTTTGATGATTTTTTTTTCTTTTGGGAACTGATTTTTATCTAATTTTTTTTATTGATAAGTGATATATACTTATTTAAAATCAACTATCATCTATTAGTTACTTACAAACCTAATTGAAATCAAATGAACAAAGAAACAAGAAAAATACAAAAATTGAAAAGACAATTGATCCACTTATTTTTTGAAATTTTCTTGAATTCAAAATATTGGTTTTTATTGATATTATTGTGTTTTCATTAAATATTTAAATATTAATATAAATATAAATTATATTAATGACATTAGTTTAGAAATAAGCCAACCAATGTTAGAAAGTGAGAAAATGATATGATACAGTAATTTATACCAATATACTCAAAATCAACTTGTGTTATTAAAAAGAATTTTCATGATATTAAATGTTACTTATCATATTTTATTTTTATATACTTAAGGAAGTTTTGTTAATTATTAATATAAATTAATATATTTAATTAATTTTATTATAATAAATTAATTTTAAATAGAAGTTCTAAACATTTAATCAAGTTTTCTTAATTATAACTTGAATTGATGAACTTAATTTAAATGTTAAATATTAATTTTCTTTTAAATATTTCAACTTTTATTTGAATATTAATAATTTGGTATTAAAATAGATTTACAATATAAACTTTTTTAATGCCATAAGATACTAAACTAAAGATTCAGCACTATATCTCATGTCCGCGTTGAATCAATGCCACGTAACCTTAACATCAGCCCTGCCAACGATCCTTCCTACTTCAAGTTGCAACGCGATACAGCATGGCGAAGCCAAGGTGGGTTCTATCTACTGGAATGTTGACCAGTGGAATCATCCACTCTTTTCCTTGATTCAGTCGTAGGTAAGTATGAAAGCAAACTGGTTGGTCGTGACAAAATCAATTAGCATCTCGTGTTTCAAATGAGTTTATCTGAAAGATCTACAATCGAATTTGGGCATATTACATGACTTTCTTTGAAATCTTTTGATTTTTTTTAATTTGTGAAGATGATTCTTATTTTGGTTGAAATAGAAATCGCAGAGGGAAATATGGTATAGACGTAGACACATCTCTCCTCATGTAGAGACGTGTTTGGATCACGTCTTCCTTAATGAAGGAGATGTGGTGAAACCACGTCTCTATACTTAAGGGAGACGCAACCGAGTAAAAATGAAGACGTGACTTAGGCACGTCTCTTTAGAGATGGAGACTCACTTGTCTTGTGTTTCCTTTAACTTAATAATATTTTCTTTAACATTTGATATATATATATATATATATATATATATATATATATATATATATATATATATATATATAATGATAAACAACTTGAATGAAAGCACTTATGATAAAAGCGATTTAGAGAAGATTAATCACATATTTATTATACAATGATTAAGGAGTATGATAGTGGTTTCAATGCAAAAGATGATATAGTTGTTGATTGATGGGCAAAAAAAGATGACTAATTAATGTACTTATTGCATGATGACTAAGGAGTGCAAAAGTGATTTTAGTGTACCGGATGATTTATTTGTTTGTTGGTTGGTAGAAGAGGTAGATGAATTTATTGATTGTGAGAGTGATAGGTTAAAACTATTACCTTGTGTTCGTCACAAATGATATATTTAGAAGTTGTAATGAACTTATTGACTATGCAAGACTAATTGAGAGAAAGCTTACCATTATTATGGTTATTAGTCATTCGAAAAGCAAAGATGTAATAAGTAAGGTATGATTTGAGCGTGAAATGAGTGATAAGTAAGGTAAAATCAAAATATTGAGTAGATGAGCACTAAGGTCGGTTGACCATTTTTATTAAGAGGAGAGGGTGAAGTAAGTTGTAGCAAATGAGACACAAAACCACCCTTTAGGGTTGTATCTCAAAGAATATTTTCTTAAGGAGATTGAGTACTTATACAGTATAACAAAAAACTACACAAAACCATTGCAAACCACAAATATTTCGACGCATTTGAAGCAAAAAGACATGAAAAACGTGAGTACAACAAGACATATTTATAATACAAGAATCAAATTTTAGAAAGAATATTATGGTTCTATAAGTATTTTACAACAACTATTACACGATCTAGACATTAACTATTATCATACGTAACATCATAAAGTGATTATATTTGTGCATCCTCATTTCGTGTATCTACTTCATGCATTTTCATAGGTAGAATTTGACAACACGTATAGGACCAACATATAAGTGTTTTATTGTTGTGTACTAAGTTAATCATAAATTATTGTCATTAATGATTATACATTTTTCATGTTTTCTATAAGTATAAGATGTCTTTCCTTGAGGTTGTTGGGTTCACATCAATCTTGAAAAACTTCTTCGTAGCCTTTGCTTTTATAAGTGTAAAAAAAGAAGAGAATTATGTTTTGGTGTTGAGGTGTGAAGGAGTTATGCATGCTAAACAAAATTTCATGTATTATCTGTAGTGACCATAATCTAGCTTTGATAAATGTCATTCAATTTTTTTTTATAGATGCGACACACTTTTTATGTAGATGACATGTAATAAAAAATATTGAAGCTTTCATTGTAAAGTTGATAAAGAATAAAAGGATGGCGAGTACATTTGATGTAAGTTAGGAAAAGGTCATCCACTTATTAGTTGAGAGTAGTTACAAAGATGCAGTCGAGGTAATGAAAAGTGGTTAGACCCATATAAGGAGAGAATTTCTCAGCATGAACAGGTATGATGATTCATTATAGTGTTCATACGACTAATTGGTATATTAATTTGGATGGCAATGCATTCATATCATCTACTATTCTTCAAACGTATAATGATTTTATATCCATATTTTTTAGAGTAAAAAGTGTACACGCAAAGTTGAAAGTGTTCATTAGTATCTCAACTAATCGATTTGATAGAAGTTTGAAACAATTACATTCTTTGATAGAGTTTCAGATTACGGAATTGAAGAAGTCATTTGAGTTATCAAAAATTCTAACAATGCATTATATTGATGTGATAGAAGAACTTGTTGTAAACCTTTACGGAATTGAACTTATGTAAAAGAGTATAATTGTGTGGAGATAGTAGGTTTATATATAGAAACATATCATTATAACTTGTGTTGTTCACATGGTCTATCTTATATCCATGAGCTCAGCCTTTTGCTTAAATATGTTTTTTTGATAGAATTCTTAACTATTGATCAATTTTAGAAGAAGCTACACATGAAAGAGGATATCATATGTATTCCCAATCAAGTAAGAGATGATGTAGAGATATCAATGAAGACCGTTTAGATCTAAAGGGAGATCATCTAACCAATCTAGGAAGCGAGACTTATTAGATTGAGAGCATATAGGTAGAATTGCCTCGCATTGAGGAAGACATGGACATACACGTGGTCGAAGACATGATGCCTCTCTTCAGATATATTAATCTTCTTCAGGGAGTCATTATCATCTCTCAATCGTTAACAAGAATATTTTCATGTGATTTGACTTCGAACCTACATATAAAATGATAATACCATGATTTATGAGCATCTTCATAAATGTTTGGATAAATATTATTAGAGATAGGAATTGTTGATCCAGTCATTGGTGTACTTTTAAGATAAAGAGAATAGTGGTGGTGTGAAACTCAAAGAGAGTGCTTAAATTGTTTGTGTAGATGATGTTAGTGTTAATGTTGTTATTCGATATATTGCATATAAGAGAGATGATTCAAGCTCTAATCAGGATTTGATTTATATATCAAATATGGGTTCAATAATCGTGATTTGATAACATAGCATTGATACTCATTTTTATGAAGGGGTTTATGACATTTCTACTACTAGTGTCAAACACTAACAGTCTAATATGAGAGATGTGTGGTACATATGTTATTCTTATGCCGTATGATATTTTCCAGCGATGAGCATAATGACTGGTGCACATGACTCATGACTCTTCGACTCATGACTCTTCGATGTCTCCTATATTCCCAATATGATAGAATTACCGAGATGAAAATGTTGGGAGTTAACCAACTATCTTTTAATAATGTATTGATTTGTATATACACGTGAGAAAACCAAGTGACGATGTTGTATACGATATTGATGATGATTACTAAATGTTATTGTCCATTTGTATATGAAATTATATGATTTCAGGATATGAATGACAATCATGTATTTTATTGATTGAAAGTACGACATTTCATTGCAATCATGAATGTAATCTTTAGTAGCAACAAAATCATATTTCATTCATTACAATTGTCATTTAAATATACAATATTTAAAAATTGCAAAATAACATGTACAAGTAATTTTTAAACCAAAAATGTTATGCATTGTCATCATCATCAAGTATCAATTGATGGATTCGTTCGTGGTATTGCTCATATGTCTACAATGCCTAGCAACATAGGATCACACAATAATGATTGTGATACAAGTTTTAAATGTACTAAATTAAGCTCATATGTCTACGACGCCTAGATGAAGTAGTGACATTATGGTATTGTATTTGTGCTCTTTCTACTTTATCTACATAAAAAATAAATAAACTATAAAGTTAATAACGATAAAATAGGAGACAGTCTATAAGCACATCTCCCAACCACACGACGAAGGAAAAACTTTGATTTTTTTAACACCAAATCAACGTTTTAAAATGTATTAAATGAATAAAAAATAATACAATACAACAACATACCTCAATAATTGACGAATCCCCCTTAATTCAGATTCTTCTCAAATCCATTCTTTCGATGAATTTCAATTTGTTCGTGTAATGCGTGACAAAAATGCGACGACAATTGATTCACGCAAGAGGAAAGAATCATTTTTCAATAGAAAAGGTATTTTTATAAATACCAAAAATGACTAAGAACAAAGCGGCATATAACAAAATTATTTTTATAATACCAAAAATGATTAAGAACAAAGCAACATATAATAAAAAAAGTGTGCGCATATCAATCTTGTTTTCTTTTATGTGCTGCTGCAACGCCAAATAATACTTTGTTATCGTAACATTATGACGGGACCAAATCCTTCTTGATGTGTCTTGATTTCTATGTTCACCCAGAAGTGCTGCATCGTGACACCGGATGAACGTGATGAGTAAAGACAAACCCGAACCAGATCGTGTTAGGACGATGTATAAGTAGAAGGATAAGTAGTTCTACCTTGTTCTATATCATACATGAAGCAAAAGGTGAAATAACCTGTCCACGATTTTTCATACCTATCTATTGCTAAACAAAGATCCAACCCGGAAGCGATCCACTTTAGGACAAAGTCGAACCTATAAAATTTGGTGAAATTTGCTCCATTCCGGGTTGCAATCTGAATATCAGCAGCAAGCATATTTTGAAAGGAAAATTCCGTTAATTGACAGTTACAGTGGAACCCTGGATTCAGGCCACACAGGAAATGCTTTTCTGATTACATATTCAGGAGTCTGTAACCATCCACCAATAGGGCGCCTTGAAGATACCTTGATAATTTAGACAACCTTAGTTCAGCAGAAAGCTCTACAAACATGATCTTAATCCAGAGATATACCTTGTCAGACAAAGCTCAGTTCAGATTGATTCGGCATGCCACTTTTCAACCGTCAGCATACTTTCCCACAACCCTACATCTTCATCATTCATTAGCGAATGAATAACAAATCATCTCTTTTGGATATGAACAGTTCCTAATCTTAAATAATTTCGCCTTCTCGTGCCCATTAATGTATATATAAAATAAAGTTTCCGACAATGTGGCCATATTCCAATAGACTACGCTTGGTTATTATCATAGTCAACTCCAACTAAGCAAGGGGACTGATGCACGACATGAGAATGACATGCGCTGACCAAACCACAAAGTTCAATATTTTGAGGAAGAAGATGTCAGACTGTTGCTACAGCCGCAGCAAAGGAAAAAGATGCAACTAAGGGCCTACTCTACATACGGGTGATATTTTGAGGGAAAAAATGCTGCAACTCCAGAACAGAATAAGAAAGCGTGCATGTAAACATGAAATTATACACCAACTGGTTCAAAGATCAATGACACGAGACAGCTTTTGAATGCGGTTCAACAAGAAATCTCCTTGTTTTATGGTCGCCTGATACAGAGCATTCTTGGCATCTGGTCGGTTGGTCTCCAATACTCCAGCGACTTTATCAATCTTACAGTGAAGCTTCCCGGCTGCTATGAAACGAGAAAGCTCCCTGCCAGCAGCCAATTAAGCATGTCAGGCATTAAAAAGCATTAGCCACCAGATTCAAGACCCAGACTAACATATACCAACATGATCTAGTTTTTTTGAAAGTAAATGCTAATATAGCATAAGATCGAGCTCAACGACGACCACATTGCCAACCCCACTTAGTGTGGGAAAACGCTTGCTTTTGGTTTGGTTTGGACTAATATACCAACAAAGATGACGGAGATAAGAACCTACATGTCAATGAAGTCAACTGTTACTCCAAAAGCTCTTGCCATGGCTTCCATGGTAACACTCTTGTATGGCTCTAGAAACTGTGAATAGACCACTGTTCGAACCTCCCTCATGTAATATCTGAAATGAGGATGCAAATATCTGTCCAGCTTAATTTGATCTGCCAAGCCCGCTGCAAGAACATCAAACTGCAAATTAAATGTCGAAAGATTTTGCACAAGAGCTAAGATACCATTCCCATACTAAAACAACAGCCAGGCACCACAAAACATCTCAATACAACTCCAACAATATGGCTTATCCAACACAACCAACACTTTCTATTGTTATGCTTATTAAGGACACTTTTCAACCCCGGATAATGGCAGTTTGAGCTAACCCCAACAGTCGGATCAAACTAATCAAATCATGTCCTCCCATTAGTTTCTAACACAACACAACTACCTGAGAAGAGGAAAATGATAATCAACAGACCCGTACAACTGAGCCAAAAACTTTCAAGTTAATAACTGAATCCTCTAAAACAGGTTTTTCAAGCCGAATCACAATAACCCTACTTTGAATCTAATGGCAGTGGTCTAAATGATTCTATAATAGACCACATCTTCTAGGATCACACCAACCTTCAAACAAGAAAAGCTACTTTCATTTTTTTCTCAATAAAAGCAAACTCTCTTACAGGTAAGCCTAGGTTGAACTTGACACATGCTCACCATGCCTTTGTCCACCTTGATAAAGCTTTATCTGTGCCAAACAGGACAGAATTTGCATGGCTTCAACTAAGAGCTTCAAGTTCACAGCAGCCCTCTGCCCGTGGCCCACCCAAAAAGTGATCAGGAGAGTTTGATCAAATCATACAAATTTGGGATACAACCGTGGTGGCAACAATAGGCATTAAAAGTAGAATAGTTGCAAGGGTTGGAGTTTATTGTTTGTTTAACTTGCCAGGCATTTAAGTGAAAGAATCAAAAGGATATCACATCGAAGGGCATCTCCATGAAGCATCCAACCTTAGGATCTTTCAAGTGTCCTTAAGTTTCATGCTCGTGGATCAAGCATATGCAGCACTACCTCATAACGCAAGCTTATTTTCAGGTATCATTGAGACAATTTCAGATACGGGATTCTGTAACGGAGACGAAAGTCAAGACAAGGTGCACGTCTGGAGCTTACAAGAAAGGGGAAAAAAGAGCCTAAAGAATACCGGCAACTAAAGAGACAATAATGGTAATGAGAAGAAAAACCAAAATGGTAACCAGAAATCACAAACCAAATGCAGAAAAGAATGACTTGTACTGGCATCCATATAGCGAGTTCAGAAATTCTGACAGATGCGGAACTTTGCCAATCACTGTAAGAATTTCTGGAGCATCCACCACCTGTCACATTCTAGTGTAAGACATCTGAACTTGTGAGAAGAATTGGGTGAAAATATAAAGAAATTTGCATTACACCTTCTGTTTCAAGGAAACCCTATCCAAGGATATAACACTGGTTAGGACAGTGTAAAAGATGAAAATATCATAAGGGAAGAGCTCGTAGGTTGTGAAAGTTGATATCGAATCAAGAAAAAGGCTTGCAGCTTTCTTGAAATTTCTGGTTGACATGCAGTATAGACCTTCATAGACCTTCAAACGGTTTTTCCTTTCCCAGTCACCCCCTTCCTCAAACAGGCTGGATCAAAATAACAAGGTCCTTGTTCATCAGCAAAACCATGCCCATATAAAAGATTTGTAAAACAAGTATGTCTAAGGAGAAGATGTCGGAGAAAAAACTCACTTCTTTGCCTTTTCAATGCTTTTGGAGATCAAATCAAAATCCATGTAGAAAAAGCCTAGCTGTAACGTGTTAAATACTAAATCCATCTTTTGACCCACAGCAACAGTTTTCCCTTCAGTCACTTTCAATTGCTCCAGTGCCTTTGCCTGCCACATGTACTAGGAAAAGTTAAAAGAACACCAACAATAACAATAGTATAACAAAATCATAGAAATAGCAGTAATAACAAAAAGCCATCAACAAGGCAGAAATTAGGTACTTGACATACGAAAATGGACAGTACCTTGTCACCAATTTTGATGTAAAACAAAGATTTTGCCAAATGAGCTTCTCGTACTTCACTTTCACCTAAGTTTTCTTCAGCGTCAGCAATCCTGTATCATAGAAAACAATAAGCAAATTGATGATGATGGTGATGATGATTAGCATTATTATTATTTGATAGACAAGCTAGGTAGGCAGATTCACAAAAGACAGTACTCTGGGTGTCAAACCCTTACCTATATATGACTCACTTCACCGACTTCCACTTTATTAATATTAGAAGCACAAAATAAATGGAGCAAACTATTCCAAGAGAATGACAAGTTCTTGTATAAGGTGGGAGAGAAAAAATACCAGATTGATATTGAATATTTGGATAGTAATAGAAAGTAAAAGGAATTTCCATGAGGTGAACAAAGCCTTTTGACAGGGATATATAGCATGAGATTGCGAGGCACTAGCCTTTTCTCATTATTCTAGAAATAGTTTCATACACTACAGGTTTCTCTGACCTTTAATGAAGTTCAACAATAAAAACAGTCCAGCCCCAACAAATAACCCCACACACATGCATATAAGTGCATTAGTGAAAACCAGAGTATAGGCCTCCCCAAGAACATGAGAGGTAAAGCAGAAATAAAGGGAAAAATGACTTCCTATCCATAATTTAGATAACTTGTTTATTTTCTACCAATACTCATACCTAATCACCAAAGCTCTTGTCAATGAACAACTCATTTTCTAATTCTGTTGAGGGAGATCTATTTTCTACTAATATCCATATTCCATACCTAATCACCAAAGCTCTCATCAATAAATAAATTTCTTTCCTTTTGCGGATGAGAGACAAAGAGATACCGAATAGAGGTTAAACTAGAGTTGCACATCCAAAAAAGTTACCATTACAGCCCCTCCCTAATGTCTGCACTACACAGGAGGGGTCCTTCACCCTTTATGAGGTGTAAATACTAAATAGATTAGTGCAAAGGCCACATCAAAAAGAGATCACCAGGGCATTCAATTTTCACCATTACCAAGAAATGTTATCTACCCTTTCAACAAGATATAATGCTAGCTGTTGATTAAGCAATGAGATGATCAATCACGGGCAGGGATGAGTTGTTAAAGGTTCAAAACCAGGTCCACCCTCCTAAGGTAGCATTGAACTGTCATAACATGTTTTATGATTGCAAAAGGACTGAATAACACCTAGAAACTCCATACTGGCACTTATAATCATATAAATCAACCACCTATATAGAAAAGTTATTAAGTACATGCAGTATGAGAGACCAAGTTCAATGGTACAAGACCCCAACCGAGATGATGAAAGCCTGTGCCCTACAAGTTTTTTATGACCTTTTCTCGATAAACAAAAGTAAGACTCATTGCACAGCACCAAGAGAGTGTGCCAATTACAACAAGAGAGAAAACCACAGGAATCTACAAACTCTACTAGATCCAAAACAGTCCCAACAAGTCCTCAAACTAGTGTTCCTGTACCAAAATGATAAAGAGTAAAACAATCCAGTGATCCACCTCAAAAGAACACTAAAAGGTCTCTTGACTCCCTAAGGACCCAACTGTTCCTTTTCATCCAGAGTAACCAAAAGATCTCAAGGGATATCCATAGAGAACTATACGATTTCTTTTACAGCATTTCAAAACATTCACCAGGCCCAATATTCTTACCCGAAACACATCAACACAAGCATCATAATGGCTGTCTTTCAATATGACTAACCCACTCATGAAACAAGTGAACCATCAACTCCAGCACTCTTTTACATCCAGGACACTGTTCACTGGAATGAAAGCCCTTCTTTAAAGGTTGTCAGCAGAAAATTCCTTAGTCAAGCCCCCTCTCAAGCAAATAAAAAAAGAATGACCCTGTAAACACCCCGAAATCCCACGAATTCCTCAAAACAACCTGGTTTTATAAAAAGCAGCTCCAAAGGGCTATCTTGAGTCTGGAAACCCAGGAGCCTTCCAGATAACCCTCTACATATGTTTTAAACTCTGTATTTCGAAAACATACAATATGGCTTTTAAAACCTTTGTAAAACATGTTTTGGAACCCCGAAGCAGCTTGGCCTAATCCAGACAGGACCAAGAGAGCTAAGGAGAGCCCGGAACCGGAGCACCTGTCAAGCCCGGCACAGCAACTCTTGTATCAAATCCACACCCCCAGGATCTCGAACGTCCAAGACCCTGTTATCATCGAAACCTTGTTTGAACTCATCTCCGGAAGGCGAAAACAGAGGCGGACGATCATGTTGGCGAAGACCCAACGCAGACAGAGCACTGATGCTGTCAGGCCCCGCACAAATCGTTCGTTACGAACACAGCTCGAAGGAGTCACAGTTCAATTTGGATCGGATCTGGACCATATATATCCAGATCCCAATCCAAACCCATGTATGGACTTGGATTTGGATTGGATTCAAAAATCCAATCCAATATCCATATCCATGGCCCACATCACCTTCTCATAAATGGAGGTGGGGCCCACTTGAATTTCACGTGGGATTATGGGCATGAGAGAGAGTGGGGGTGGATAAGATCAAGTGTAGTTGTAATTAAGCTTGACTTGTGTGTCAAGTTTGGGGTTAGTCATGTGGGTTAGCCTAATTAAGTGGGTTTAAGCTTGTAATTAGCCAAAACCTAACCTAGGGCTGCACCAACATGAAGTGGTTAAGGTCTATGGGCCATGCAAAAGGAGCTCCTTCACCTAAACCTAACCAAAAATGCCTAATCCTAGCCTTCCACCCTAATCCGCCCCTAATCTGAACCTAATCACCTAACCTACTTCCCTAATCCCGGCCTAATCCCAACCTAATCACCTAACCCACTTCCCTAATCCTTCCCTAAACCTAGGTTAATTTCCCTAAACCTAGCCTAATCCTAACCATTACCTAACCTAGCTCACTAAACCTCACCCTAGAACCAACCCACCTAACCAAACCCTAAACCTCTAAACCACCCCTAGCCCACAACCTACCCAAACCACTTGTATCTAAAATATCTGGCCCTACCCTTTCCAGCCCACCTTATCAACATACCACCCTACCTAAACCACCTAACCACTACCCCAAACCCAGCCCTAACCGACCTAACCAAGCCCTATATAAACCCCCCTCTTGGGGGCGGGCTTTCCCATCTAGAAGCCCACCCATTCCCAGCCGGGTCCTCCACTTCCCCAAGCACAGCCGCCTGCTCCACCTGCTCCACATCCCACCGCCACCTGCTCCACATCCCACCACCACTTGCTCCACATCCCGCCACCACCTGGATCACTTCCCCAGCCCAGCCGAACGCCACCACCTGCACCACTTCCTGCCAGCCGAGCGCCACCCTCTCTTCACTCGGTAAGTGCCCTACCTTCCACCTTACTCCCTCTTCACTCCCTCTCCATTCTCAACCACCTAATCCACTCCCATATCACCCTAACACCAGCCCTTCCACTTGCTGCCACCAGCCCCACTCAGCCGAACCCATAGCATCCTAACTACCCGCCACCACCTAGACCTTCTAGCTCCACTCGGCCACCCTAACAACCCGCCAACCTTAAGTGTCCCATTCGATCTTCCCTTGAACTTCCCTTAGTGCCCTATTCCCCCAACACTACACTCCCCCTAGTGACCTTACCTAACCCCTTTAATCCCACACGTCAAGGCGACACCCATGATAGCAGCCGGCCACCTTCAAGGCACCCGGCCAGCACCCCTTGTCGTTCAACCTCGCGGAGCTCCCTTTTGCAGCCCAAGGCGGAGGCCAAGCCCACGCTCAAGCAAGGCATCTTCGGACCAGCTATTAGTAAGTGCCTAACTCGGTCTTTAGTTGTATACTTTCTTGAGATTCAATTCGATACGGGCTTGTAATAACGGAGCATAGTCTCCCCCCGCTTGTAATAACGTGGCTTGGCACACCCACACACGTGCACTCTCTTAGTTGTGCACGATTTTGGACACACACGAGCCTAATCAACCCCTAATACATAAATATATATATATATATATATATATATTGATTTTGTAGGGTTTTGCTTAAGTTGGGTGCGTTGTCTTTCAATTCAAGCACTCACACACATTGAGCCTTCGCTCTTATTTGAAAGACCCAAGTAAGGGCCGACCTATACTATTTGGGTTTCATTTCATGTCGTGTGCGTAGTACTTCAATTCAAGCACTCTCACACACATTGAGCTTTCGCTCTTACTCCCAAGACCTTAGTCAAGGCCTATTGCAGTTATATTTGGGTTTAATTTTATGTTGTGTGCGTAGTACTTCAATTCAAGCACTCTCACAGTTATATTTGGGTTTAATTTCATGTTGTGTGCGTAGTACTTCAATTCAAGCACTCTCACACACATTGAGCTTCCGCTCTTACTCCCAAGACCTTAGTCAAGGCCATACTGCAATTTATATTTGGGTTTAATTTCATGTCGTGTGTGTAAGTCTTTCAATTCAAGCACGCACCCACATTGAGCCTTCGCTCTTATTTTGCAAGACCCGAGTAAGGGCCCATATACCTACTCTATATACATATCTCCCTTCGGCATTTACTTTACAAGTCATTTCCCTTCAGTTATTTCCCTTCAGTATTGTCTTTCCATTCGGGTTTTCCCTTTGGAGTAGCGTGAGTTTGCATTGCATCTACGCCATACCACGAGGTAGGACGCATATTGCATCAAAGCAAGCCCCGCTCGAATTCGCCCATGTAGTGGAGTGTTCATAACACACAAACTAGGTGGCCCATAAAGGGATAAAAAGAAAGACTTAGGCACGTGCAAATCCACGTGATCTAAAATTTGCAATCGCATCTAAAAGACCCGAATTAGACACCTCGAAACGCTTCGTAGGCTTTCTATCCCAAAAACTCGATTTTTGCAAAGCGTACAGACTGACCCTTGCGCATCGGTGCAAAAAAGTCTGCGACGACAAAAGCTCACTTGCTCACAGTCGCCACGTTAGAAGTCAGTTTAGAATATATCTTCGCCGACTCTGAATACCTTAAGGGATACAAAGCAAGGCATGAACGAAGACGTACATGCCTTCATTATAAGGTGGAGGTCGCTTTTGGGCCAAGTGCGAGAGCCCATATCCGAAGGATGCGCAGTAATGCTCATCCTGGATAACTTTAGAAGCGAGTTAAAAACCCTTCTCTCGCTCCATGAGATCTCAACTTTCCATAAGTTGATCAAAAAGGCCTCCCTTTTCGAAACCAACTTGTGAAAAGGGACATACGATCACTTGTGGAAAGGAAGTGCCGTTCCAAAAACCCGCTTGGAAAAGCTCATCACATACGGGCTACCCACGATGGACAAAGGGGCGAAGCCCCATAAAATTGCCAATGTCCGAGTGGATCCAGGCGTGGCGGGCACTTCCAAAAATTTTGAAAAGATAGAAAATAAGAGGGAGCAAAATTTTCAAAAACCGGTTGAAAAACGGGAGTACACTCCGCTGGGGCAACCTGTGTCGGAGGTCCTAGACCTCCTACTTGCCCAGGGCATGACAGAACTCCCTGAAATCCCCGAATGAGTCACTTCCAAAGGGGGGTATTTAAACCGATTTTGTAAGTATCATCAACTCAAAGGCCATGATACCAAACGCTGCTTCTCCCTCTTAAATAAAATTGAGAACTTGATAGCAGAAGGCCGGCTCCAGGTCACTGCGGAACCTGAGCCACCTCAAGCTATCTTCAAGGAACCCTTTCCCAAACACGCCAGTGGCAGTGGGAAAGGAAAGGAGGTATGTACCCTCACCATTTCCAAGGAACTAGCGCAAAAACCAGAGTCTGGTCGACCTACTTGTGCGCCCATTCTTGTACTATACAAGAAGCCCGCCCAAGTCGTCATTCGAGGACCACCAAAAGTGGAATCCCCGGTAAAACCAGTTTTGAAAATCCAAGGTTCTCCTCAGCTCATCCTTAGAGCCAAGTTTAACGCGAACCCTAGGCTAGTCGTGGGGGAAGTCACTAGATCCGGGAGGATCTATCAACCCCCGTACCTTCAAGGTGCTCAAAAGGTGGTCAGTGTGCCTGGCCCCTCAAAAGCATGTATCCCTAGTGTTCTGCCAAAAGCAGATAAAGACAAAGTCATCCAAAATCCTTATGACTTCGAAAACCACCTTTCAAAGATTCCTATTCACATGTCTATCCTAGAGCTTATAAAAACCTCGCCTAGACATAGACTTGTATTAGAGAAAATTCTAGAAAGGGCCAAGGTTGATTCGAACATAAGTCTGAAATCCTTGTCTGCCCAAGTGGCTTTATTAGGAGCAAAATCGCCCCTCACTTTCTCGGAAGATGATGTAGATAGACCCTACGAAACCCATAACCAGGCCCTGCATATCGAGGTGGTTCTAAACAACCACTCTCTAGACAGGTGCCTAGTCGATGGTGGAGGAGGGCTCAACATCCTTTCACTTCATGTGGCGTACAAAATCGGAGTCACCTTGACTTCAGTGAACCCAAGCCCCATCGTTATCACTGGATACGATGGGAATGCGTCTAGACCTTTAAGATCCATCAAACTCCCAATGGAAACGGGAGGGATCGAACACACGGGAGTGTTCCATGTCTTGGACATCCACCCCCATTATAACCTGTTGCTGGGAAGGCCCTGGATACACAGTTTGTGCGTTGTGCCATCCACCTTCCACAGGTGTGTCAAGATCCCTTTTAGGGACTAGGTCGTAGTGATCCTAGGTGAGAGTCACCCACAGCTTCAGGGGATCATAAACTCCCCTTGTTTATCAAGCTCCCAGGCCCATGAGGCTAACCTGGAGCAAATTATGGTTGAGCCACCTCGGCTCGTGTTAAACAACCCTAGGAAGGTTGTATATGTGAAGGGGCCGCCCAAAGAAGGCCCCCTCCCGACTCTAACCCTTCTAGGACGACCCAAGCGTTCCCTATTTCCAAAGCCCCTGGACAAGAGGCCATATGAGCACAATATGGACGATAGCATGTTCCAGGACCACGACTTATATCAAAATGTTTCAAAAAACAAAAAGTCGTGGAACATGTTGTTAAACATGGGCTACACACCTTACAAAAATCTAGGGGCACAGAACCAGGGTCTCCTAGAGCCCATCCTTCCTAGGGCCAATCCAAGCCGATATGGGATCGGCTATACTCCCCGAATACCGCCGGAGCCACCCCCTGTGACCACCTGGGTCAAGGGTGCCCCGGAACCTGCCTTAGAAGAGACCTACGATTTAGATCTCCTATTCCGAGTCTAACCCGTAGTGTTTTCCCTTTGTAGGTACGACGGAAGATCCCTTTTCTAAAAATACAAAAACATTTGAAAAGCTTAAAATCAAAAAAATCGAAAAACAAGAAAAACCAAAAACAATGGAAAAACAAAAACTCGAAAATAGAGTGCTTTGTATAGTTCCCAAGGTTCTTGTTTTACAAAAAACCAAAAAAATCGAAAATTTGGAAAATACCAAAAAGATTTTGTACATAGCTGCTCCTGGTAGGACTTTGGCAAAAGAAAAGGATTTCGAAAGAAACGTCGTCTACATAGCCAGACCAAAAATTTCGAAATCACTTGAAAATCCAAGTACAAAACCAGGTCATTTTGAAAACCACGCATCAAATTCCCTCGGGTCTATAGCCCACGAGAATGATCAAAGCCCAGAGGTGGATCCCCTTGAAGAAGATCCCACTTCTGAGCTACCAGAATTTCATAAGATTCTCGATTTTGAAAAACCTTCCCAATCAGTAGGAGGAGATTTCATAGAGGTGAACCTAGGGGATGATTCCAATCCCAAAACCATCAAAATAGGCACATGCTTGCATGAAACTGAAAGGTTAGCATCCATTGCATTTCTACGAACCTATTTAGATGTGTTTGCATGGATGTATGAAGACATGCCGGGCATAGATCCCAGCATTGTCGAACATCGTATTCCCTTAGATGCAGGTGTAAAACCCATAAAGCAGAAGCTTAGGAAAATACACCCAAATGTGCACACGCAAGTCAAAGAGGGTTTAGAAGATCTACTAAAAGCCGAATTTATAAAACACATTGCGTATTCTGATTGGTTATCAAATATCGTTGTAGTTCGAAAAACCAATGAGAAAATTCGAATATGCATCGATTTCAGAAACCTGAATAAAGCCACTCCAAAGGATAATTATCCTTTACCAAACATAGATTTGATAGTCGATAGTACTGCAAATCATGAAATGTTTTCATTCATGGATGGTTATTCAGGCTATAATCAAATCAAACTAAGTCCACGAGATCAGGGTAAGACCGCCTTCACAACCCCATGGGGCACGTACTGCTATACAGTCATGCCCTTTGGTTTAAAAAATGCCGGCGCAACATACCAACGAGCCATGACCACGATCTTCCATGATCAGATTCATGAGCTCGTAGAAGTGTATGTAGATGATCTCTTGGCGAAATCCAAAACCCGATGCACCCATATCGAATGTTTACAAAAGATTTTCGAAAGGCTTAGGCTTTACAAAGTAAAGCTAAACCCTCAAAAATGTGTGTTCGGGGTAGAATCAGGGAAGCTTCTAGGCTTTATGGTGAGCCAAAGGGGAATAGAAGTCGACCCCTCTAAGTGTCGAGCCATCATAGACATGGCTCCACCCTCCAATCTCACCCAAATCCGTAGCCTCCAGGGTCGTTTACAATCCGTTCGCCGATTCATATCGAATCTGGCCACTAGATGCGAACCCTTCAACAAACTGTTAAGGAAGGGCACAAAATTCTTATGGGATGACGAATGCCAGAAGTCCTTCGAGAGACTGAAGGCATACTTGGTTAATCCCCCCGTTTTGAATCCTCCAAAGCAAGGAAAACCGCTTTTATTATACATCTCCGTGCATGCGAATGCTTTAGGAGCCCTGTTGGCTCAATACGAGGATCACACCCATAAGGAGTATGCCATCTACTATATTTTGAAAACTCTCTTGGCTTATGAACGAAATTATCAAGCCATGGAGAAGACGTGCTTGGCCCTAGTCTGGGCCTGCCAGAAATTCAGACACTATTTCCTAGATCATGAGATCTGGATAGTGTCCAAGCTTGATCAAATCAAACACTTATTTGAAAAACCCATTCTCACGGGTAGATTGGGCAAATGGCAACTCCTTCTAGTGGAGTATGATCTGAAATACCATCACCAGATCTCCATTAAGGGGCAAGCCCTAGCAGATTACGTGGCTGAGTTCCCCTTAGAGGACGCATATCCCACTCTTGTCGAAATGCCTGATGAAGGCATATTGCAAAACCATTTTCAAAACCACATTTTGGCAAATTCTTTCGAAAACCAAGTGTGGAAGATGCACTTCGATGGGGCATGAAACCAACGAGGGGCTGGTGCTGGGGTCATCCTAATCTCCCCTGAAAAGGGCGAGATTCCCATTGCAGTCCGCTTAGATTTCGAATGTTCTAACAACATAGCTGAGTATGAAGCACTCATACAAGGCTTAAGGATTTCGAAAACTCTAGGAGCATCATGCATCGAGGTCTTTGGAGATTCACTCCTTGTCATAAACCAGGTTTTGAAAATTTGGCAAGTACGTAATGAGAAACTACTTCCATATCACAAGTTGGCCACTCGATTGGTCCAGTCCTTCCAGTCGTGTAAACTCACACACGTAGGAAGAGAGGACAATGGCATCGCCGACTCCCTCTCCTCCTTGGGTTCAGCCCTGAAGGTCGATCCCATTTCAGGGACCAGATCTTTGGAAATATGGCATGCGCCCCACCCATCCACACACGACTTGGATATTTGCCAAAATAACCCAGAGTCTATTGAAAAACCCTGGTTTTATGACATAAAACAATTTTTAGAAAATAGGGGATTCACCGAGGATGCCACATCCAAAGATAAGGCATTCATTCGTAAGATTTCGACCCGATACACCATTCTGGGTGGGGTCTTATATAAAAAAAGTTTTACCCGCATTCTGCTTAGGTGTATCGACCTAGAGGAGGCTAGGATAGTGATGCACGAGTTCCACGATGGAGAATGTGGAGGTCATGTTAATGCCAACATGATGGCAATGAAAATACTTAGAGGGGGTTATTTCTGGTCCACCCTGAAAAAGGATTGTCACGATCATGTTAGGAAATGTCATCCATGCCAAGTACATGGGCACGCCATTCATATCCCATCATCTGCGTTGAATTTCGTGGTCAGCCCCTGGCCATTTACCATGTGGGCGTTTGACATCATAGGCCCAATATTTCCAAAGGCCTCGAATGGGCATCGATTTATTTTAGCAGCCACGGAGTATTTCTCCAAGTGGGTGGAAGCCATTTCCCTAACCAATGTGATGGGGCAACATGTGGTGGCTTTCATCCGGAGGAATATCTTGGCTCGATTTGGGGTTCCACGAGACCTTGTGTCTGATAATGGCACCACATTCAAAACGAGCGAATGGTTAAGTTGTGTAACACGTATGGCATAACTCACCACTTCTCCTCGCCCTACTACCCTCAAGGCAACGGCCAAGCCGAAGCCACAAACAAGACTCTCATTAGCATAATTGAGAAAACCTTAGAGAAGGGTAGGACGTGACACGAGAAGCTGGATGAAGCCTTATGGGCTTATAGGACTTCCATCCGAACTCCCACGCATGCCACACCATTCGAATTGGTCCATGACACAAACGCCATTCTTCTCATTCATACTCAACTGCATTCATTCCATACATCCATAGCACTCGACCTCCCCCTAGAGACGCTTCAGCATGCTAGGATGGCCGAACTAGATTTGCTAGATGAGAGGCGACTCCTTGCCATGGATCATGCTCGTGCATACCGGCAAAGGATAGCCCAATATTATAGCAAACACATGAGACCTCGCCACTTTGAAGTGGGAAATCTGGTCTTAAAAACCATCCATCATCGTGGCCCACACCCCCTGGGCAAGTGGCGCCCCAACTGGGATGGACCCTATGTTGTACGAGCAACCACTACGAACAACTCGTATTGGTTGATCGATGTAGAAGGTAGGAATTTAGCAGATCCTATCAATGTTCAATACTTAAAGAAATATCATGTGTAGAATCTGGATTAAATTCCATTTTTCGAAAAATTTAAGGGATAGCTACCCTGAGACATGTGAATAAGGTGCAAAAGCAAACTCGTGTGACCCTAAGTGAGAGAATTCGCACTTGTGAAAGAGCAGAGTCTTCAAAATCGTGGTCACATTTCAAAATCCTTCTTCTTACAAAGAAAGGCCTAGTTCAACATAGCAAGATACTTGCAAGTAGTACGTGCTATTTCTAAATAGGCTGATCTGGAATGGATCGAGTGTAGGCTTGGGATAAGTCCTCCCCTCTTCTCTTCTCCTTCCAAAAGGAAAACAAAAGCCCAAACAAAGGGAATTTCCCATTCAAAGTCTCTTTCCAAAAGAAAGAAACCAGAATTCAAAAGAAAAATCGATTCTCTTGTGAAAAAGAGGGATTAAAGAAAAAATACTCCCAAAGGGAGACCCTCGATGAAAAAAAGAAAAAAGAGGCCAAAAAGCTCAAAAGAGTAGTTTTCCGCCTTCTGTGCCTCGAACCACGGGACGTTTCAGAAGGGACCGTGGTATCTCTTTCCCATCCCTGGCTTATCCCAAGCTAAAGCATGGTTCATTTCAAGGAATCCTAAAGTAAAAATAGGATTTACTTATCTTGTTTGAGAATTCGACGTTTCGAGTAAGGCGTAGGAATTTGAAATACAGCCGATTTTCTTATAAAACCTCCGCTAGATAAGCGAGTGTTAAGACTCAAACAAGGGCAAGCACGGAGAGCTCGAGATCCTTAGGATCGAGACTCAAGACAGTTGTCCCTTTTGTAAATAAATTTTGTAAATAAGTTTTGAAAACCGAACATCGAACAGCATAGGATTCTGCTCACTTGGAGCAACAGGCCTTGTAAGTCTCTAGAGTTCGACCACATCTGGTCTCTGGGAGGTCGCCACCCTTGGCACCACACCCATGTCATGCATCTGCATTCCACGCATAAACATTTGCATAAACATGATCCCATTTAGGACCAGATTCCATGTAAATCCCTTTGGCGTGATATATCCTCCTACCAGAGTTTTAAATTGAGATTTTGTTAAAAGATTGGGGCGATCCCATGTTCTTCGTGGATTTGATCTAGGGAGACATTGAAAGGGGTGTTTGTCATCTTTGCCCTTATCCAAATCGATTTGGACAAGGCCAAAGAGGGGCATCTGTAAACACCCCGAAATCCCACGAATTCCTCAAAACAACCTGGTTTTATAAAAAGCAGCCCCAAAGGGCTATCTTGAGTCTGGAAACCCAGGAGCCTTCCAGATAACCCTGTACATATGTTTTAAACTCTGTATTTCGAAAACATACAATATGGCTTTTAAAACCTTTGTAAAACATGTTTTGGAACCCCGAAGCAGCATGGCCTAATCCAGACAGGACCAAGAGAGCTAAGGAGAGCCCGAAACCGGAGCACCTGTCGAGCCCGGCACAGCAACTCTTGTATCAAATCCACACCCGCAGGATCTCGAACGTCCAAGACCCTGTTATCATCGAAACCTTGTTTGAAGTCATCTCCGAAAGGCGAAAATAGAGGCGAACGATCATGTTGGCGAAGACCCAACGCAGACGAAGCACTGATGCTGTCAAGCCCCGCACAAATCGTTCGTTTCGAACACAGCTCGAAGGAGTTACAGTTCAATTTGGATCGGATCTGGACCATATATATCCAGATCCCAATCCAAACCCATGTATGGACTTGGATTTGGATTGGATTCAAAAATCCAATCCAATATCCATATCCATGGCCCACATCACCTTCTCATAAATGGAGGTGGGGCCCACTTGAATTTCACGTGGGATTATGGGCATGAGAGAGAGTGGGGGGTGGATAAGATCAAGTGTAGTTGTAATTAAGCTTGACTTGTGTGTCAAGTTTGGGGTTAGTCATGTGGGTTAGCCTAATTAAGTGGGTTTAAGCTTGTAATTAGCCAAAACCTAACCTAGGGCTGCACCAACATGAAGTGGTTAAGGTCTATGGGTCATGCAAAGGGAGCTCCTTCACCTAAACCTAACCAAAAATGCCTAATCCTAGCCTTCCACCCTAATCCGCCCCTAATCTGAACCTAATCACCTAACCTACTTCCCTAATCCCGGCCTAATCCCAACCTAATCACCTAACCCACTTCCCTAATACTTCCCTAAACCTAGGTTAATTTCCCTAAACCTAGCCTAATCCTAGCCATCACCTAACCTAGCTCACTAAACCTCACCCTAGAACCAACCCACCTAACCAAACCCTAAACCTCTAAACCACCCCTAGCCCACAACCTACCCAAACCACTTGTATCTAAAATATCTGGGCCTACCCTTTCCAGCCCACCTTATCATCATACCACCCTACCTAAACCACCTAACCACTACCCCAAACCCAGCCCTAACCGACCTAACCAAGCCCTATATAAACCCCCCTCTTGGGGGCAGGTTTTCCCATCTAGAAGCCCACCCATTCCCAGTCGGGTCCTCCACTTCCCCAAGCTCAGCCGCCTGCTCCACCTGCTCCACATCCCACCGCCACCTGCTCCACATCCCACCACCACTTGCTCCACATCCCGCCACCACCTGGATCACTTCCCCAGCCCAGCCGAACGCCACCACCTGCACCACTTCCTGCCAGCCGAGCACCACCCTCTCTTCACTCGGTAAGTGCCCTACCTTCCACCTTACTCCCTCTCCATTCTCAACCACCTAATCCACTCCCATATCACCCTAACACCAGCCCTTCCACTTGCTGCCACCAGCCCCACTCAGCCGAACCCATAGCATCCTAACTACCCGCCACCACCTAGACCTTCTAGCTCCACTCGGCCACCCTAACAACCCGCCAACCTTAAGTGTCCCATTCGATCTTCCCTTGAACTTCCCTTAGTGCCATACTCCCCCAACACTACACTCCCCCTAGTGACCTTACCTAGCCCCTTTAATCCCACACGTCAAGGCGACACCCTTGCTAGCAGCCGGCCACCTTCAAGGCACCCGACCAGCACCCCTTGTCGTTCAACCTCGCGGAGCTCCCTTTTGCAGCCCAAGGCGAAGGCCAAGCCCACGCTCAAACAAGGCATCTTCGGACCAGCTATTAGTAAGTGCCTAACTCGGTCTTTAGTTGTATACTTGCTTGAGATTCAATTCGATACGGGCTTGTAATAACGGAGCATAGTCTCCCCCCGCTTGTAATAACGTGGCTTGGCACACCCACACACGTGCACTCTCTTAGTTGTGCACGATTTTGGACACACACGGGCCTAATCAACCCCTAATACATAAATATATATATATATATATATATATTTTTTGTAGGGTTTTGCTTAAGTTGGGTGCGTTGTCTTTCAATTCAAGCACTCACACACATTTAGCCTTCGCTCTTATTTGAAAGACCCAAGTAAGGGCCGACCTATACTATTTGGGTTTCATTTCATGTCGTGTGCGTAGTACTTCAATTCAAGCACTCTCACACACATTGAGCTTTCGCTCTTACTCCCAAGACCTTAGTCAAGGCCTATTGCAGTTATATTTGGGTTTAATTTCATGTTGTGTGCGTAGTACTTCAATTCAAGCACTCTCACACACATTGAGCTTTCGCTCTTACTCCCAAGACCTTAGTCAAGGCCATATTGCAGTTATATTTGGGTTTAATTTCATGTTGTGTGCGTAGTACTTCAATTCAAGCACTCTCACACACATTGAGCTTCCGCTCTTACTCCCAAGACCTTAGTCAAGGCCATACTGCAATTTATATTTGGGTTTAATTTCATGTCGTGTGTGTAAGTCTTTCAATTCAAGCATGCACCCACATTGAGCCTTCGCTCTTATTTTGCAAGACCCGAGTAAGGGCCCATATACCTACTCTATATACATATCTCCCTTCGGCATTTACTTTACAAGTCATTTCCCTTCGGTTATTTTCCTTCAGTATTGTCTTTACATTCGGGTTTTCCCTTTGGAGTAGCGTGAGTTTGCATTGCATCTACGCCATACCACGAGGTAGGACGCATATTGCATCAAAGCAAGCCCCGCTCGAATTCGCCATGTAGTGGAGTGTTCATAACACACAAACTAGGTGGCCCATAAAGGGATAAAAGGAAAGACTTAGGCACGTGCAAATCCACGTGATCTAAAATTTGCAATCGCATCTAAAAGACCCGAATTAGACACCTCGAACCGCTTCGTAGGCTTTCTATCCCAAAAACTCGATTTTTGCAAAGCGTACAGACTGACCCTTGCGCATCGGTGCAAGAAAGTCTGCGACGACAAAAGCTCACTTGCTCACAGTCGCCACGTTAGAAGTCAGTTTAGAATATATCTTCGCTAGCTTAGGTAAGCTAGCTGGCACGCCCTGTTTACACAAATAGGCCTTAGACGCACGAGAGGATCCGCTCCAAGCCCTGAAAAGGTGAGAGGCGGGGATTTTTTTTCGCGCGTCTACAGACCCGAAGAGAAATGCAATGACAAAACAAAGATCATTCCCCAAGTTCTGTTTTTATAGCATTTTCATAATAAAGGGTCCGAGTAACTTACTAAAAAAAATCAAAACCAAACCTTATTCAATTATAAGTGACGTCAAATGTGTTGATTCTTAATTGTCATTCTCGTCTATCTTGGGTTACATACACATTCAAATCAAAAGAGCAAGATGTTTCATAGTTTCCTTGCAATGCAAATTAGGTCTTCTGTAGTGCACCATCCTGCAGCTTTTCGTAATTTTGCAATGGAAACTACATTTTGCTGTCTCCAAATGTCATCTACCATATTAATAATGTCAAGGAAAGCACAATAAAACATGGATAGTGGATATTAGCAATAAATGTATAATAGGTCAACAGTAGTCGACATAGCACCCAGAGGAAATAAGAGTTCAATACTCTTTGGGGGACAACAAGATTCAAAAAGAAAAAAAAAGGAGAAAGGAATAATCAGAAAAAGGCTGTATAGCTAGTCATCCACAATGGTGCATATCAAAGAGAATTTAACAAAATTTATTCAGGAAGAAGTGTGTTGTTGCCTAGATCGCTCTAGCACAAAAACATAAAGATAAGCTCCCCAACAGTGCTTTAAGTATCAAAAGGTGACTTGCATCGAGAGCACCAACAATAAGACATCTATGATATACAGCAGTGCATCGCAAATTTTTCCAACAACTTGAATAAAAATTCTACTATGATAAGGGTATGATACGGTGTATTGTGCCACCAGTTCGTAACACACTATGATATGTTTAAGATATAATGCTGAATGTGACAAAAAATAGTTACCAATACACTATGGATGTTGTATGATATGGAACAACAGGCACGACACTACAACTTAGCTCCAATAATGTGGATAAAAAGGAAATTTTCTTAACGTTTGACTGAAGACTCCAGTGTAAACGAAAATTGAAACAGAATATGTACTATAAGAACAGGCAAGCAGCACAAATGTTCCTACTTCAATCAAGAAAGTGTCGAAGCAGCACTATTGTTAAAGCCGCATACAAACCACAACACTGAGCAAATCGGTTAATCCTGTTCCCTGGTTCTAAATTTCGCAAAATCACAAGAAAGTCACAGGTTACAAAGTTTACCCAAGCAGACATGGTAAAACTGACTCGAATTGTACCACTAGGCTGAAATGCCTAACGAGTATAATCATGAGTAACGGAACTTACTTCTCATCAAATTTCTTCACTTCCTCTTCAATTTTAGCACGCATTGCATTGACAAGCCCCTGGTCAACATCCCATCCTAGCTCTGCTGCAGTAGACTCATAAACTGAGGCCATATCTGAAAGGCCGAAGGCGTGAAATTTCCACAGAAAATCAGACCCATATAATGAAATACATGTATGAGAGAGAGAGATTCAGAATGTCTATTTTATACCGTTGTCCTTGATCGAAGCGAGCACTTCTTCATTCAGGCGGACCTTTTCGATATCGGGTAAGTCGGGATGCCGAAGAAGAAACAACTTATTAGCAAGGATGAGATGAGGCATCTGGGTTCCTTCTTGACCCTCCATGCTCAAGCAAACTGGAAAAAGCCGGAAAGAGGAAAGACAGCAAGCACTTAGGAAAGCAACGCTAAATCCAATACGCAAGCTAACTGCACAATCAAAAAATAAAGTATGCAAAACACCATTTGTCAAATTCATGCAACAGAGTCGAACATAGAGGACAAGACAAAGGAGAAAATCAACGAAAATGTGGTCCTAATTTACCAATTCACGTCAAGGTATCGTAGGAAGAGAAAATGATTACACACAACTAGAACCCTAACTTTTCAAATATAATGTCACAAAAACGGGGATTGCAGCAAACATCATCCATCAAATATACGAAAGCTCACGGTTGTATAGATCGAGAATCAGAGGAGTAAATCAACTCAAAGACGACATGCATAATGCATAAGAACGAAGAACAGCAAACAGAAAATGAGATCCAAAAACACCCTAGATTCGAAATCAACGAGCAAACAAAAATCTTTCGAAGATCCAAAAAGAGGCAAACATCCAAGAAAAACTATGAACTATTTGTATCGTCGTCATAGAACATGAAAAGAAACCTTATACCGGCTTGATCACTACTAGAGAGATCCCAGAAAATCGCGATTTCGAGCCGTCGTGGAGAAGAAGCAAGGTCCGGAGAGCATTTGCCGCCGCAAGAGGAAGAGAGTGAAGAAAAGGGAACGAAAATATCTCAAAGTGTCCTTGTACTCCTCAAAAATTCTAAAATGCGCTCTCTTGAGGACACCCGAGTTGAGGAAACCGGACCGGTCAGTGTACCGATGAAGTCAAGGCATATTAGTTAAACCAATAACAATTAAATTTTGTATTTTGTATAAATTTATTACGAACGACGTATTATTGTTGTTGTTATAACAAATGATATATTATTTATTAAAAAATAATAAAGAATCCTAAAAGTATCAGATGATGATACTTCAGTAGCATTCATTCGATTAATCACCTCTAGATAAAAAAATAGAAAACAATTTAAATCAATAAAAACAAGTCTATTATTAACTTTCTATAGCCAAGGCTCCGATTCATGTGCCTATATTCTTTTTGTGCTAGGATTTTTGTTAGGGTAGACTCTTTGTAGGTTTTTATGAGCGAAAAATTCTTGATACATCTAAACTCCAGTCATCCAATAAGCATAATCATTCAATACCAATTGCTCTATTGCTGTTTTTTCTATAAACTATGCCAATTTCACTCGAGAAACAACCAACTTCAACCATTGCTCTAGTTCTTCGCCTTTCACATTCTCAAATTTTGTTTTTAGTAGAAATATTACAAGGTTAGGTGCTAATTATTAGGGTTCATACTTGAAGACTTCCACCAAATCCCAAATCTCATACCACAAGAAAACCAATTTATCAAACAAAGCATTATTATTTTCAATATACTAGAAACCATTGCATAAACAAAATATCATCTTTATGGATGATCGGGAAGGCGATTTATATATAATAAGAATTGCATGAAGTAAAAATATTAATCAACAATGAAATGCATTGTAATAATCTCATGAAAGTTATTGACTATGTAATTGTCCATCCCTAGTCATGTAATAATCCATGGAAACAAAAAGCAAAGAGAAGATTCGGGAAGTTGATTGCATAGACCATCGTCATAACATCTCAAACAATGTATAACATTTAAATAAAGAACACCTAACTCTTGGAATCTATTAATACAGGCAATTTTCATGTATTCTTGTTAAATTCGATAAAGATCTTTCTAAGTTAATCATCTTAGTCTTAATGGGTTTATGTAAATTGTTGATTACATGGTTTTATATTTATACGCTTGTATGTATGCAGGTGTATGCGTTTATATATGTGTGTGCTTTCATGCAATACTTGTTTATATATTTTTTATTATGTGAGATATCTCAATTACGAGGTCTACCTTAAAAGCCAAGAGAATTAACACGAGAGTAAGTGAATTCAAATATAATACGATTAAATGATAATGCAACTTTTTAAAGGCACAAAGTAAACCCATGAAGCTAAGATCTAGAGTATGAAAGTATTTTATAAAGTTTACAAATAAATCATGTGATCTGAAAGCAAAATGCAATCATTGTAGTAGAGTTTTTTGTAATCCCAAGAAGAATGGTATTACTACATTAAAAAAAAATATTGGTACTTGTAAGAAATTTTCTAAAATATAAACGTTAAACAACAATTATCTTTGCAACCCAAAAGAGAAAGTGAAAACCTAAGCAATTTACATACTTAAATTTTTGGTGATTAGGAAGATTGTTGCAAAAATAGTTATTACTAATGAATTGTTATTTAAAATTGTTGAAGGTAAAGGGTTTAAAAAGGTACTTGATAATGCTTACTCTAAGTTTAAAATGCTATCTAGGTGAACTTTATCGCGTAATTTAAAAAAACACTCAAAGTATATATAACTACAGATACATGGACATTTGTGCAACGATTAAACTACATGTGTATCACAACATATTTTATTGATGATAAGTGGCACTTGCGCAAAAAATATTAAATTTTTGTCTAATGTTTAGCTATAAGTAACTATTTTGATAGGATTCTTATTGCTTGCTTGCTAGAGTGGGATATTAAAAGGGTATTTATTGTTATAGTTGACAATCCTAGTTCAAATGATGTTGTTCCATATTTGAAAAAAATTATAAGTTGGGAAATTAGTGTTGCAAAATTCAATTTTTTATACATGAGATATATTAAGTATATGATAAACTTCGTTGTGTAAGATGGTGTAAAGGAGGTGGATAAATTCATTACTTGGTTAATGAAAGCTGTGAAACATATTAAACAATCTTCAACAAAGATACAAAAGTTTAAAGAATATATTGAAGAATGTAATATATAATGTAAGAGCTATTTATGCTTAGATGTTGTGACTAGATAGAATTACATGTATAAATATTGAGTGTTGACGAAAATTTGATAAGCCATTTGAGTTATTTTATACATTGGATTCATGTTTTAGGTACAAGATGGAATCAAAAGATGATGGTGATGATTTTGGTTGTGTTGATTGGGATTCTATAAAAAGAAAGTAACATATTACAACAATTCTATGATATGACCGTACATGTTTTATGATCACCATATGACACATCTAATACAATCTGGATAGAAATTAGTGATCTAGTTGAGACAATATTAAAGTGAACCAGAAGTGATGATTTGGAGGTGAGGACTATGGGCATAAGAATGGAAGTACATTTAATAAATATTGGAGTGTCTATATGAAGACAAACAAACTTATTTTTATTGCACTTGTACTTGATCTTCAAGAAAAAATTGAAGTGCTTGACTTTATTTTTCGTAAAATTTAAGGTACAAACAATAAAAAAGAATTATTTCAAGGAGTGAGAGAAACTATTTTTAGTTATTTAGAAGAATGCTCCAACCTTAAAATATTAGCGTTTCTCAATCAAGTGAAAACTCTATGGGTAATCTTGTGGCAAATGAGTCGGTGATATGAAAACAAGACAGAAGGCAAGAGTTTTTTTAAGGAAAATACCTCCAAAGTATAATGGAGATAGAAGGTGTAAGAGAAAAAAAAAAACTACATTAAATATTTATTTAGGTGAAGAAACACTAGAAGATCATGATGATTTTGATATTTTAAGATGGTAACGGATTAATTTAGAGAGATTTCCTATTCTTACACATGATGAGGGACATCTTGATAGTTTTCGTATAAAAAACAACTTATTAGTCGGCATTTAGTATTGAGAGAATGATTCTTAATGCATTTAAGAGCTCTTTGACCGCTAAGGTAGCCGAATACTTGATTTGTGTACAAGATTAGTTATGGGATGGAGTTAGTTTGAATATTGAGTAAAAATTGGAAGATGTTTAACATGTTGAAAAGGTAAGATATACTTATTAGTTTAATTATATTTATTTTATTTTTATGTGCTTCACATAATTGGAGTATTTGTTGTGACAATTCATGTTTGCAAGCAACTCAACTAAAAGGAAATGTGGTAGCTTTGGGTACTAACACATATTTATTAAGTAATTATGTTTCATTATATCAAATATTTATTTCATTGGCCTTATAATGAGTATTTTATTTACCTCTTCATGTAGGTCAAATAATGTTGGATGAAAAACTAGTGTGGTAGTTTTGAGCTACAAGATGGTCACCGTTCTTAAATAAGTATTTGAATCGGTATGATCACTAAATAAAATGAATACTTGTTTATTCCTACTCTTAGGTATTTGAATCAATGTTACTAATGTTAATATATTATCTCTCAAGTTTTCTTATATGTTTTATGTGTTAAGATTGCAATGCAACGTTAAAAGGAGCATGATGGAGTTGTTCCACTAGTTTTCTCAATTTTTATATATTTTATGTGTTTCACTTCTCTAGAATTCTTTTATAGGCTAGAAGTAGCAAGTTGGGGTGACATTTTTTTTACAAGATGAACATTTTTCATATATATATATATATGTGTGTGTGTGTGTGTGTGTGTATCTATGTAAATGTAAAATAAGTACATTCCATATATTCATATATGGTTATATAGCTAATATATAACTATATGTGTATATAATACACTTAACACATGAATACATACATACATACACACACACACACACACACACACACATATATATATATATATATAGGAATGCATGTGTATGATATATGTATTATGTATATTATATATAAATTTATATGTATATATACAAAAAATATAATTATCTATTATATACATTAATATATGCATTTTGGGTCAGTCTCATGTCGAGTCTGTACCAACCGTAACCCGACTTGATATTTTCAGGTCACTTTTCAATGAAACGCGAACAGAACCAGAGTGCCTAACCCTGACATGGACACATTTTTTTCCGTGTGAAGTTCGAGTCTAAATATGCCACCAAGGAACCATCAACCCTATGCCCAGTACAAATTGATCGAGTTGTCGAGTGGATACCTTGCTTCTTGACCTTCGTGTCGCTCACCTCTTGCATCTTTGTCTGGGACCTAGATGGGCTACCGTGTCCGTGTCTCAATCAGGTTTGTGTTGGACCCGAGTTCCCTAAAAGGAGTCCAGCCAAACTACAAATCAAGACTCCTGCTGGGGCCGAGTTGACCCGTTATTCAAATTTAGATCCTCTCTAACTATATCCAAATTCGAAAAGGAGAAAAACCAATATCGAATATTGTTCATGTCCAGACCCAATAGCAAAACTGCGCACCGAATACCGAAGTCCCAATCCAAAACAACCGGATCCTATTTCAGACAAACCCACCGACCGAATTCGGATTCGGGTCAAATAAAGACAATCATGTCCATTTCCCTCTTTAACCAGACTACATGGCCGTTGGCAACTGTATTACCAAATTATCCTCTTTAATGAACGTAAGGACAAGTTATCAAAAATTCATGATATCGGGAAATAGTGGTAATCATGTCATTTTCATAGGGATGCTCAACGGGAACCCTCCGGACGGTTCTGATGACGGGTTGGCTGACATCAGCTACGTGGGCTCCACTAAAGAACCCCTCCACGAGGTCAAGTGGCCTCTTTGGGCCCACATAAATGACGTGTTTTTCAACGATTGGTCCTCCTCTTACCTTCGTTGGTCCCATGCTCCAGCTCGCGCTTACGTGTCCGAAGAGAAGAAGCTAATAAAAGCAATATAACGTAACCGGCCGTACTGTAGGTTACCGCCTCTAGCCGGTTTCTTTTTCGGAAGAAGTGGTCCCCACACACTCTCTCTCTCTCTCTCTCTGTGAAAATCATAATGTCAATGTTTCGACGGCAAACGTGCTTTACACGAACAATGACCGAACCGCTAAAAAACGATGAACTGACCGACGGCCGGAACCAGGAAGCAGAAGACAAAGGCAACGACGTTCTTATTAATCCCAAAACGAGACAGACGGGAAGGGGCGTGGCATTTGAGTATGGCGTTGTTCGGAGACGTGCCTTCCTCTGAGCAGCAGCAGCCAACCTGGCTCAGCACCGCCATGCTTAGCCAGCAACCCAGTTTCTCCGACACCGGCGGCGACCAGCCGGCCACCACGACGAGCGTAGATCCAACGGATAACGGCGGAGAGCAGAAAAAGGCCACGGGGGACGGTGGGTGGCAGAACGCGCGGTACAAGGCCGAGATTTTGGCGCACCCTTTGTACGAGCAGCTGCTTTCGGCGCACGTCGCGTGCCTGCGCATAGCGACGCCTGTGGACCAGCTACCCAGGGTCGACGCCCAGTTGGCTCAGTCGGAGCAGGTTATCGCCAAGTACTCCGTGCTTGCACAGCAGCTGTCGCCGGCTGAAGCCAAGGAGCTCGATGAGTTCATGGTTACCACCACCCTCTTCTTCTTATTTAATTTGTCTTAGTACTGTTGTTGCTCTTGGTTCATGGCTTTTTCTGTGCTCTCGATCCTTATATGGGCGGGTTTATGTGGCAATTGTTCATTTTCTTGTGTTTGTGAGCATATTTTCCATGGCGATTCGTCGCAACAATCTTGGTCCTTGTGTGTGTGTATGGGAACTTTACCTTTTCATGGTGCTGCTACTTAATGTTTTCTTTTGTATAGTGCTTTTGGCCACCACTACCCTCTTCTCGTTCCTCTTATTTAATTTTTCTCAGTAACATTACTGCTTTTCGATGATGAGTTCTGCTTTCGTCCTGATCCTTGTGTGTGCGAGAACGTGTTAATTGTTCAGCTTTTGTGCACGCGTGCATTTCTGTTCAAATTTGCGGTGTTCGTGTGCTTTTGTGCGTGTGAACTATTCGATTTTGTTGTGTTTGTAAGTGTCTGTGCTAACTGTTCAATCTTGTGTGAGTGACCGCGCCTGTTTGTTTGTTGTTTTTGTGTTTCATGGTGGTGTTCTCGCATCGATCCTGTTGTTTGATTTTTGCTCGTGTTTCGGTTCCCAGCACCACTTATGTCTGTTGCTATTTTCAATTTGTTCTGCTTTCTTCCTGTCACTTGTGCGTACTTGCCGACTATGGTATTGGGGGTAATGTTTCCGGTGAGTTGCTTGTTTTGGTTCATCATTGCACCGTGGTGCCAACATCCTTTTTCTTATTCTTTCTCTTGTTGAACTATTACCATGATTCAGTATGTGAACACTGACGACGTTTTGGATCTTATAGCAGCAATTCAAAAGTATTGATTGTTAGACTTACCATATCTACATCCTCTTTTTCTTTTTGGGTAATAATGCACATCCTCAATTTGTTTACTGAAACATATGCAATATCTATCGCGTTTCAGGATCGTTGTGTCCCTCACTTCTTCACATGACATGAACCTGCATAATTTGTGTCATACTTATTATCTTCTAGTTTTGTTATGGTGTTGAGAAGAGGTTTCTCAAATCCTGCGTACGTGCCCCACTATAGTTCAGATTAACCTAATTTTGATGTTCTATATATGGAGATAAAGTTGCAGTGTGATGTATATGGGATTCTTCTTGTGATATCTTTCATTTCAAGCACATTGATTGAACAACTTCATATATCTAGATCTACTGTATTGTTAGCGGTCATCTGAAGGCACCTTAGACGTGATTTTCTCAACCTGGGACACAAACCATGTTATTTATTGGAGATGAACGTATGATACATCTAGGAGATTGGTGTGTACCCTCTAGATTACTTTTATGATAAAATTCTGTAATTCATGCTGCGCAGACTACTTTATGATCAATTAACCTCTGATTATCATGTAAACTATTTTATCTTAGTTGCTCTCTTCTGATACTCTGACACACATGCTGAATGTATCAAATGGTCCTAGGGAGTTTAACCTTACCAGGTTGGGCTTGATAGCTGATCTGCTCAAGAGGTTTTCAACAACAGTAATTTTTCTTTGTTTACCGCAAGTGTTGCATTCTGAAAAACATGGGGGACTGTGAAGGCTTCAGCTGCTGGTAGACACAATAATTCTAGATAACCCGTTTAGGGCCTATAGGTATGTGGCTTAGATTTTCTGGCCAAAGTTTTCAAGTTTGCCTTTGGGATTCAGTAGAATGTTCTTGCCTGAAAAATTATACCTCACATTCCTTTTCGGTAAGATTCATTTTGAAATTAGCGCTAGAATAATATCCTGTATCCTGAAAAAGTAGTCATCTCATCGTTTTCAGTAAGATTGATTTTGAAATTAGGAACAAACAAACAAAACAAACAACAACTAAGCCTTTTCCCATACTAGATGGGGTCGGCTACATGGATTCTTTGTTTCCACAGATCCCTATCGTGTGCCATGTTAGCAGTTAACTCCCAATAAGCTAGATCATTCTTTATTGTTTCTTTCCAACACTTTTGTGGTCGTCATCTACCACTTTTAATACTTTCCAAATTTAGTTTTTCTAACCTTCTTACAGGTTCTTCTTTTGATCTTCTTTCTATATGTTAAACGATGTTCTCTCATTTTATCCTCTATTGGTGTCACTCTTAATTTGTTTCTAATAACCTCATTATGTATACGGTCTTTTCTTGTATGACCTCTCATCCATCTCAACATCTTCATTTCTGTCACAGACATCTTTTGTACATGTTGATGATTAACTGCCCAACACTCAGAACTATAAAACATGCTCTATAATATTTACCTTTTAATTTTAATGGTATCTTCTTATCATAAAGAATACCTGATGCTCCTTTCCATTTTAACCAACCAGCATTAATTCTATGTGTAACATCTCCATCAATTCTTTCATGACTCTGAAAAATTGACCCTAGGTATTTAAAACTTTCTTTTTGGGGAATGCAATGTGTGCCAATTTTAATTTCTATGTCCTGTGAAGTAACCAAATGATCGAACTTACATTCCATATATTATGTCTTTGTTCTACTAAGTCGGAAGCCTTTGCTTTCTAATGTTTCTCTCCATAGTTCCAATTTTCTATTTACTTTTTCCTTAGACTCCTCCACTAATACAATGTCATCTGCAAATAACATACACCAAGGTACTTCATCTTGAATACGTTTTGTTAACTCATCCATCACCATTATATATAAGTATGCACTTAAAGTTGATCCTTGATGTAACCCAATATTAACTTCAAAGAAGTCTGTCGTTCCTTCATGAGTCCTCACACATGTTTTTGCACCATCATACATGTTTCTTATAAGGTTAATATATGTCAATGGGATACCTCTTTTTTCCAAAGTTCTCCAAAGAACCTCCCTTGGCACCCTATCATAAGCTTTTTCTATATCAATAAATATGATGTGAAGGTCTTTCTTTTTTGCTCTAAAATGTTCCATAAGACGTCTCAAAAGGTGAATCGCTTCAATAGTAGATCTGCCTGACATGAATCCAAATTGGTTCTCTGTTGTACTTGATACTTGTCTTAACCTACATTCGATAATTCTTTCCCATAATTTCATAGTATGACTCATTAACTTGATACCTCGATAATTCGCACAATTTTGAATGTCTCCCTTGTTCTTATATATGGGTATAAGTGTACTTGCTCTCCATTTCTCACGCATCTTTTGGTTTTTCCATATTTCATTAAATAGTCTTGTGAGCCAAGTGATTCCTATTTCTCCTAGTATTTTCCAAACTTTTATAGGAATATTATCTGGTCCTACCGATTTACCACCCTTCATATGTTTAAGATCCTCTTTGACTTCATTCTTTTGAATATGTCGATAAAAATTGTGGTTTATATACTTTTCTGACTTGGCTAAATCTCCTAAACTAATACTAACATCTTTATTTTCATTAAAAAGATTATAAAAATAGTTTTTCCATCTATTTCTTATATCATCATTTGCCACTAGAATTTTTTCATCCTCGCCTTTTATGCATCTAACATAATTCAGATCTTTAGTTTTCTTATCTCTAGCCCTACCTATCCTAAAAATATCTCTTTCACCCTCTTTTGAGTTGAGTTTGTTATATAAGTCCTCCCAAATCTTAGCTTTTGCTTCACTAACGGCCTTTTTCGCTTCCTTCTTTGCTTTCTTATAAGCTTATAAAGTTTCACTAGTTTTCTTACCATAATGTAATTTGTAACACGCCCTCTTTGCCTTGATTTTATTTTGTACTACTTCACTCCACCACCAAGCTTCTTTTTGTGCCGGTACACCTCCCTTAGATACCCCTAACACATCTTTCGCCACTTTCCTAATATGTATAGCCATATTGTTCCACATATCACAGGATGTGCCAACATAATTCCAAACATCTCCTTGAAGGACTTTCTGTTTAAATATATCTTCTTTCTCGCTTTTGAGGTTCCACCATTTAGTCCGAATAGCTCGATGCACTCTTTTCTTCTTTGTCTATTTTTTTTATTTGTAAATCCATAACTAAAAGTCGATGTTGGGTGGTTAAGCTTTCTTCTGGAATTATCTTACAATCTTTACAACACGCTCTATCTTTTTTTCTACAAATAAAGTAATCAATTTGTGTTTGTGATAAGCCACTCTTATAAGTAATTAAATGTTCATCTCGTTTTTTGAAGATTGTATTGACTATAAAGAGATCAAATGCCATAGCAAAATTTAAAATCTCCCTACCTTCCTCGTTTATATCCCCAAAACCCAAGTTTCCATGAATCCTTTGATATCCTAATGCCTCTTTACCGACATGTCCATTTAAATCTCCTCCTAAACAAATCAACTCCCTTTGTGGAATCTTTTGAAACACCTTATCTAACTCTTCCCAAAAAAGTCTTTATACTATCTTCTAGTCCTACTTGGGGTGCGTAAGCACAAACTATATTCAAAACCTCTGCTCCTAACACTAATTTCAACGTCATGATTCGGTCACCATATCGTTGTATGTCTACTACACTCTCCTTTAAATCTTTATTTAAAGGACTATAATAAAATCCCCTATCCTGAAAAAGTAGTTGAGTCTCCTTGTCTGAATACTATTTGAAAAAGACTGTCTTCTTCTATAATGTATCTCTAGAAATGTTTGAGACAAAAGTCCTTGATGCAATGCTTAACTTCTATAAATTGGACTTTTCCATAACATCACCTTCACTTTTTGAGTGTAATTGGAAAAGTAATACTTCCATTGAAATTAATTTGACAAATCTAAACTTTTGCCAGGTGACTATACCAATTGGTTGATTAGTTAGCTGACAGCTCCCTAGAGTCTTTCTAGCACCAACACACTAGATCCCATCAAAACTCCAAAGTTAAGCACGTTGGAGTGAAAGAGTTCTGGGACCTGTTGATCTCTCAGGACGCCCATGTGTTGCACTGCGTAGCTGCTTTCATCTAGTTTGGCAGGAGACTTGGTTAATGTTTACATTATATATGTATATATATAGTTCAATAAATAGTCAAGTTTTGTGTATTGCTGAGCAACCATGAAGTTCTGCTAAATCAACCGAGTCAGTGGGTTGACTCAGCCTGTTTTTAGATAATGTTTTAACATTTCCCATTAGTTGATATGATTTATCCTTCTAAGCATCTGAAGTTATGGAATTGTTGCTTTGACTGGATTTAAGCGACCATCATTTCTCTGATCATCATCCATTAGTCCAACAATTCTGAAAGCATGCCTCGATACTCATTGTTCTTTCCCTGAATTGCATGCTTAAATGCATAACGAAGTCCATTCTGTCAACCAAACCTAAAACTAATATTATCAGTAGCCATACCAATTCTTTCAGAAGGTGCTGCTGTTAGTTATTACTTCTTTGTGGCTTATCTTTTTCCTCTAATATAACCTTTTTTATTTGTTCATCAGCCACACTACATTTTGCTGCTGCTTTATTTCAAAGAGCAACTTCAACAACATGTGCGTGTTCATGCAATGGAAGCAGTAATGGCTTCTTGGGAGCTGGAACAGTCTTTGCATAGCCTCACAGGTGATCTTTCTTGTTCATGCAAAGAAATATATTCAAACGGCTGTGCAAATTAGCTTTTTAGTTGGGTGTTCTGGGCCTAAACATTTTCAGTGAGACGGTGTTAGCAAGTGGATCTTTTGTTGCTTTTGGATATTTTTCTTAAACTGTTCAGCATGGCCAGAAGAGACCCATCGCATTCACAAGTTTATGAGAGTCAGATATTAGTTCCAATCTATCTTCTTGATCATGTTCAAGTGAGATGAGTGAAAAAGCATGGTTTTGCTTTTGAATCAATCTTTTTTCATTTGAGAATTTATATATTCGAAAAGTGACAAGGTAAAATAGGTGGGCATCATTCTGGTTCTAATTTCTTTCTACAATTATTATTTGGTATGATGTCTGTTGCTTCATCAAATGTCATCTTTTTTGGTGCAGGAGTTCCATTTATTTAAGTAGTTATAATAATCAACTTCTTAGGGGATTGTGGCACTTCTACTTGGACAAGTTTTTAGATAATGGACGTTCATCCCTTATTTCATCATGGAGATATAATTTCTTAACGGAATGCTGTCAAGCAGGTGTTTCTCCAGGTGAAGGCACATGTGCAACCATGTCCGATGATGACGGTGATGACCAGGCAGACACCGATGCCCTATTGGATGTAAGCTTTGATGGCATAGATACCATGGGCTTTGGCCCCCTTTTTCCGACTGAGACTGAAAGGTCCTTGATGGAGCGTGTTAGACAAGAGTTAAAGCGTGAACTGAAGCAGGTTAAAAGGCTAAACCTCTATTTTTAAAGTAGTTGTCGGAAAGTGAAACCCGTTTCAGTCAGAAGACCAGGCATTTGATTGTCCTGCTGATTATGGGGTTGAATGCTGAGGAAATACTAAAGCCAAAACTAAGCCTTCTCCCACATTCAGTGTGGTAGGCTAAGATAGTTACAAAATTTTGCTCATCAATTTTGCGGAGACAGAACTCGCAATAACCAGCCACCTTCCTTTTGTTTCCTAATGTTTTATGTAAATGCTTAGTGCGTATTAGGTGAACTTGGTGTGTATTAGGTGAACTTAGTGCGTATTAAGTGAAAAGTTTTGTAGCGAATTAAGTGAAAAGTTTTTTTCCCCAAAAGGAAAATGGAGTTATTCAGATCCTCCCAGTTGTATTACTGCCAAGAAGTTATATACAATTTGTACAAACAGTATACCCAGTCAGGTGGACGATCCTTTCTTCACAGCTCCTAATTTAGGTAGTTTATCTAAATAGATCGCTATACAGTTACATTTAGCTTTTGAATTGTCAAAACAACAACAAAATAATTTTCAAGTTGGTGCTTGCATGTCATCTTTTAAGCTAAACGTTTCATGCACTCTGCTATTATAATGCACAGGGTTACAAGGAAAAGATTGCCGATATTAGAGAGGAGATCTTGCGTAAAAGGCGGGCCGGAAAGCTCCCCGGAGACACGACATCATTATTGAAAGCTTGGTGGCAATCGCATTCCAAGTGGCCATACCCCACCGTTAAGTGTTCCTGAATTATGGTATGTAACTTCTCTCATTCATATATTGCCTTGCTGACCAACTTTGAATCTCTTCAGGAGGAAGAGAAGGCAAGATTAGTACAGGAGACGGGGCTACAGTTGAAACAGATAAACAATTGGTTTATAAACCAGCGGAAGAGAAATTGGCATAGCAACCCTTCATCATCCTCATCATTAAATAGCAAACGCAAGAGGTAAGAATCCTGCATAAAGCATGTGAAGATTCTATAGTTGTTACAAATGTTGGCTAACTAAAACCAAAACCATGCTTCTTTCCTCACTATCGAGGTTGCCTACATGGATTCTGAGTTGCCACAGAGCTCAATCTTGTGCTGTGCTAGCATTTAACTCCAGAAAAGCTGTTTTATTCTGTCCTTTAGAGGCCTTTCTCCCTCTACTACAACAACAACAAAAACAAAGCCTTTTCCCATACTAGACGGGGTCGGCTACATGGATTCTTTGTTTCCACAGATCCTCTCCCTCTCTTTAGACTAATTTGTTTGTTGTGTTAGAAGCCATGCAGGTGATGGTGACGCCGAGCAGTTCATGTAGAAAAAATGACACTTCTCTACCGCGAAATGTCATAAAAAATGCATATGGACTTGAGAAAGTAGCTGACATGAAGAGAGCGTACAGCTGAGCGGTATGCAGCAAGCATCAACATCATAATCTAGTTAGCTAACACGCCTACAACATATTCGATTCCTAATGCTCCGCGCAGAATCATGATACTTTTCACTTCCTCTTATGTGTCCAAGTGAACCTCACTTGCCCGTGTAGAGTGTAACAATAATCTACTTTGATGTTATCCATGTCCCAGAAATATTGTACCAAGCCCTCCTTATATACATATAAGGGAGAGAAAGAGTACTGCCTATAGATTAGTGGGAGCGGGTTCAGCTTGCGGTTACCGTTGTGTTGTGACATTGTATATATTTCTTCTTTTGCAACTTTCCTTGTTTGTAGAAAGAATCATTAAGGTTTTGCTTTTGTTTTGATGAAATCCATTTATTTATTGATGAAATCTGCACAGGAGTGGGTTGCTAGTTCTGCCACTTGCAACATGGATGTGTTCAATAGCGACCAAGAAATTTTTTTCCTGGGGTGAGCCAATATCCAGCTCCTCCCAGAATTTCACACATTCAAACTCTCCATTCTTCAATGGTTACTTCGTGCTCAGCCCATGTCGTTGGCATTTCCCTTTTATTGAATAGTTTCAAAATCCGAATGTCCATTACTAGGTTTAATGGAGTTGACCTCGAGTTTGGCACAATTCAGAGAGAAACAAATCTAGCCAAGTTAGTAAGAAGGCTTGTTTGCCTCATCTAGATTGAAGGGGGGCTTTGGCACCCATGGGCCAGTATAGTTCAACACGTGTGCTGGAGAGCATTACTTTGCGCTTTAAAATACTCTCGCCCATGGATATAACACAGATTCATGAGAGCGAAGTGGATGGAAGAGATCCGCTCATCGTTGTTGTTGGAGTTCGAAGTAATTGTTGGAGTTTGACGTGGAGCCTGATCACTCCTTTTTCATGTATTCGAGAAATTAGATATATGGAGTGCCTTCCATCTTGTTAATCTCAATTGATTGAAAAAGTGGTCGAAGAGAACCATAAGCTTGAGAATTTAAGATCAAGCGGCGCACATCAACAATGGGAGGCATCACAATATTGATGCATTGATATGTATGAGCAGGGAGTGATTTCTTGAGAGCATCAAGAATTCTTTTAACTAAATTCTTGAAAATTTAAGATCCCAACACTCTGCAAAGCATATATAGTAACAGAAGGCAGGGCAAAATCACATTACTCTCATCTTGAGAGAGAGAGAGAGAAGGACTCGGTCTTAACTGAATCCTAGCAGATGTTGATTAGCTTCTCTATTCAGTTCCTCTGCGCATACCTTGCACCCCTGCAAACCCATCATTTTCGGTTCGAATACTTAAATCTTACCATCCACAGCATCCTTTGGTGGCCGGGTTTCCAAGTCCTGGTGATGATTTAGTGACATCAAATATGTCATCAACAATCTGATACAAAAGGCCTACATACCATTCGTATCTTTTCAGACTTTTTAATCTGTTCATCTGAGCCATCCCCCAGTATGACACCAATAGCTGCAGAAGCTTCCAACGTAGCACCTGTTTTATGAGTATGAATGAACTCCAACCGGCTCAAACTAATATCAGAGAGCAGTACAGTGAACAAATTGGCCACCTGTCCGACGACCATCCCTTGTGAACCAATTGCCTTAGCAAGCTCAGCAATCACTGTGACAATGGTTGCCGGAAGAACACCTTTGACAATGGTTGCTGGAAGAACGCATTTGGTCGTCATCGCGATGTGTTCGAAAGCAAAGGCCAAGAGTGCACATTCCGATCTAATTGCATCCTCCTGCCGATGGCTGACAAGTTCACAGGCAGCAATGCAGACGATGGGTGCCATGCGTTTGTCACCAGGACATGGCTTCACCATGCCTAGTGCCTCATTCACAGTTTGGCTTTTCGACGAAAGATAGTGGCTAAAGTCGAAAATGTGAAGCATTGGCGAACTCCTCTGCGTCTTGGGGTAGACGAAGATGATGCAGAGGAGAAAGCGAGCGACGCCGTCTGATCTTGATCATGCAACGAGCATGCTGGAAAAGCTGCGTTACTGCCATGACTTGAACTATGCACGGAATTTTTCAAATTTTCAAAGGCAAAGTGATGAACTAATAATAAACGACAATAAGGCCTTATTATAAGTTATTTAGATACAAAAGATCACTTGTTTAATTCAAGAGGGAATTATTAATCACATGAACCATGTTTTTTTTATTAGTGTGTCATCACATGACAGTAGGGGGAATAATCGAGCAGTGCTGAGCCTTGACTGAACTTATTAAGAAAATGCTCAGCTTGACCATGAGCTTGATCAAGCTTCGAGCCCGAGCTCGTGGTCATACTTGAACAACTTCAGTTCAGCTTACTAGGGTCGTTTGAGACATCTTAAACAAGATTGACTCGATTAGCTCAATCAGGATTGAGCTCAGTGAGATTGTATCTGACCGAGCTCAATGGAGCTCGTGAATTAATTAATTAACGCGAAGTTTATCAAGTGCAAGCTTCTGCAGCCAAGTATTGGCGAGCTTGAGCTCAGTTACAAACGATTGAAGCTTGAAAAGGTTTAGTTTCTTTCAAGTTTTTTTGGAAGTCAAGCTCGAGTTTGCAACCTTACAGTTGAAATACAAGTCCGCCTCCACTATGCAGTATAAACCATGTAACTGAAAATTTGACCTACAGCAAAATATGAAAAAAGAAAGAAAGTTAAACGTATTCGTGCTTCTGTTTTAAGGTGGCAATTCATGTCTCCATGTCGTGTTATTTTGTGTTCATGAGCCAAAGAAGGCAAACCAAACACAATTAGTTTGTTTTTCGTGTCAATTCATCTAAAATATTAACCTGACCTTGCTGTTTGTGCAAAACCAAACCCGCACCCAGAGCGTTAGCTCAACGGCAGGAAGCTCCAGAACTGTTGTTGCTTGTGGGGAGTTCAATTCCCAGATGATGCATGTATGGGTGTATGTATTAGGCTTCACTCTCCTCCTGTAATAATAACAAAAAAAATCAAAACCCGCACAATTGGCATGTCTGGTTCTGGGTTACTCAAAACCAGAAATTGTAACCAACCTGTTCAGTGGACAGTTCCCATTTTGACGGTTACATATCAGGTTTTATAACGGTTTCAGATTCGGTTCAGATTTAGGATGGTTCCGAATCCAGTTTTAGGGTGGTTTTGGATTCGATTTTTGGATGGTTTTGAATTCGGATCAATGGTTTTGGTTCTGTTTTTGAATGGATTTAGATTCAAATATTAGTATTGCATTACGTATAAGTTATATGTAATTAATATTTATATTATACAGCTACATAGGTATATATAATTAGACTTGGATCCAATTCTTTAAAATGTATAAGACTAAGAGTAAGACTATAAGTTATATAATTATTTAAGTTTATAACTATAAGTATTACATTATACATACATATATTACATTAGAAAAGATACAGTTACATTACATAAATTCTTGTAAGTTATAAGTTATAAGTTATAAGTATTGTATCCATTAATTTATGTATGCATGATATATTATATTACAAAATGTATGTAGACTATGTAATAGTAATGCAAGTATATATTAATATACATAATGAAATACTGTAACTATATAAGCATATAAGATATTACATATATAATATATGTAATGTATTATGTAATACAAGTATTAATATATATATATATATATATAATTAAAACATTAAACTTGTTATAATATTATAAAGCATAATAAAATACAATACAATATATGTAAAAATTCAACCGTGTTCCAATGAACGCACATCCAAGTTCATAACCAACGTAGAACATGCCCTAGTAAGTCTTTCAAAAGTGTTCAGGACACAATTGTGACTTCTAACTTTGAGCTACTGTTTTGCTTGATTGTGGATGGTGATTTGCGATGACTACGCACTCTAGTACTCGGCAGAACCCAAAACCGTATTCGACTTTGTACAAGAGGTTGACCACCAAAATCTCAGTCGAACTTGCTGTACGAGTCATACTGTTTAAAGAAAAGTCACAAGTCATGACAGAAACCTCTTCCTTCCCTCTCAATCAGACTAACAAGTCACAAGTCTCTCTCCAGATTCTTTCACAAGTCACTGTCACAAGTCTATATACTCTTTCCCCCCTCCTATATATATATATATACATACATATATATACATACATATGCATATACATATATATACATATATACATATACATATATGTATATGCATATATAATAACTGTTCTGGACCCGTTTTCAAAATTTAAAAACTGTAACCGAACCGAGACCTACCCGATTACGATTTCGGAATACTGGTTATATCAGGTTTATAGACCGATTCGGTTCCAAATCAGTCATGTCTACCCGTGTATATAGATAAATAGATAGATAGAGGGGGAGGGGACAAGCCTTAGGGATGAAGTAGACGTCTGATGATAGAGCGTAGTAGAAACAAGGTTGTTAGAAGAGTTTTTAAATAGGATCCTTGGGGTAAAATCATTTCTAATTTCCAAATTTGGTGGTATTATTATTTTTAAAGTACACAACACCTTGCTTAAAAAATTGCTGATGTTCGTGTTGTGATCCACTCAACCGTACACGAAACAAAGTTAATGGTGTTGCTTTAGTTGAAAAAGATGCGACTCAATGTGTTCTACACCTTAATGGAAACCGTGTTTTGGTTCGTGTCCGTGTTGTGTCTTAGGGTCGTTTAGTAAACTGCTGGCTCTAATTCTATGGCCCTCTGTTAACATAGATGAAATACATTTTTAGACTTCAATTAGCTTGAAGAAGCAAAACAACTCAGGATGCATGTCTCAACATTCCACTAAGTACCAAGAATCTCTGTTCATCATAAATTAGTCAAAATAGTGGGTTCCAACATCTAGACATGGCAGATTCCAAACTGGTTCAGCCGTTTCGATCGGAACCGAATTTGGCTAAGAACTGGCTGAAACCACAAGCGGTGAAGCCGAAACTGAAGATCACCCAGTTTGGTTTGGATTGTGGTTCCACCTTTCATGGACCAAAAAAGCCCAAAACCGGAACTAGTGGCTCCTCGAAACTGGAACCACGGTTTCATATTTTCAATTTTTTTAAATTTTAAAATGTTTTTTTAGTGGTTCTGGATGAATTATAATTCAAACCAGAGCCGCCCCAAAACCATAACATGAACACAATAAAGTTCTCTTAGGCCAAAATTTTTCATGCAGTACTCAAGTTTCAAGTGAAATGGTGAACGGAACCCAAATGAATCCTTTTCCCACATTAATTGGTGTTGACTGCATGGATTCTTAGCCACCAATGAACAAGATCATATACTATAGTATGATTTAACACTATTATTTTCTTCCAACACTTTAAGTATCGTCCTCTTCGATAAGTGAGATGGTGTTGGTGCCATCCGAAGAGGACACCTAATGCCTAATCCTAATAGGGTATGAACTTGTTTCGAATATTGGCCAAGGAGAGTCCAGGTATAGACTAAACACTATTTACTTGGACCAAGGTTTGGAAATAACTTAATAATATAATTTATGGATTGGGCCATGCTCACATGCTATATTGGCCAAGGAGCCAATGGTGATCAATTTACACGAAACCCGACTAATAAGGATGTTGAATAAGAGCTGCAAAATTATCAATAACATTTTAAATGCATTATTCTAAAAAATTGATGTAAATATAGTTCCAAATCTTTTATTTATTTATTTATAAAGTTTCCAATATAATTTTGACAAAGTTCGATAGAACTCGAGCTGAGCATTCTTAAACAAGCATATCTGAGCTTGTTTTACTCGAGTTCGATTCGGCTCAATCACATCCATATAAGAGGCAGTAGACTGTCAAAGAGAAAACCTACACAAGTGACCGATGAGTCACAACCCAGCTGGGTACTTACTCTAATTTTGTCCCTCTAAACAGATGACACATTACAGTACAAAGGAGCATGAGTCTCCTGGTAAGGTACTCTTGTTAAAAGACCCTTCAACTTAAAGGGTCAAGCGTTCGATACCTGGCCTGCTACACAGCAGTGGACACAGGAACTTTATCCTAGGGGGATCGGCGGCAGCTCGTGGGACTGTAGGTAGCTCCAGACCAATGGAGAGTAGTACCGGCAGTTAGACATGCCGAACCATTCAGCGAACGGTTTCGGTTCCGAGTTTGACGGTTTTATATCCGGTTTCAGTTTCATGCCAGTTGCAGATTTGGTTTCGAGTGAACCTGGATCTAGGTTTTTATGGTTTTGAATCCGGTTTCGGAACCAATTTTTTGATGCTTTTAAATCTGGTTTCATGGTGGATCCAAATCCGGTTTAGTTATACGTAATATTAAATAATTTAAATAATATATAAGAGTCTAAAAATATAAGTTATATAAGAAGACTATATAAGTTTATAACTATAAGTATTAATATATAATATATTATATTATACATACACGATACATATATTATATTAAAAAGGATATAGTTACATTATAGAAGTTCTTATATATAACTTATAATTTATAAGTATTGCATTAATTAATTAATTTATGTATACATAATATATTACATTACAAATTATATGTACACTATACATAATAGATTAGTAATAACATAACTATATAAGATTATATGTATATGTAATGTAATAATATAAGTATATAATATATTACTATGGTATATGTAATGTATTATATAGTATAACTAGTCTATTATATAGTGTATATAGCATAATAATGTATTATATGTAATTATATCGTACACTATAATATACAATAATATGTTATGTACACTATGTATACTATATACTTTCATATAATACACTATGTATACTATATATTTATATATAATACACTATATAAGTAATATATGTGTATATATATATATATGTACGTACACCATATAATATAGTAATATGCTATCTACACTATATATGATATATGTAATGTATTATATAATATAAGTAGTCTACTACATAGTGTACTACATTATATAGTATATAGTAATACTATACATAATATATTGCATTACAAAATATATGTACGCTATGTAAACTAATAGTAATGTAATAATATGTTATATAAGCAAATAGCATGTGTCTATAATATGTACTATATAGTATTATATGTATGATACTATGTACTATATACTATATACTTACATATAATACATTATTATGCTATGTACACTATGTAATATAATACATTATATAGTAGACTAGTTATACTATATAATACATTATATATATGTAATATACTATATACTTACATAGTTACATTATTATATTACATATATTACTATATACTTATATAATTACATTATTACTAGTTTACTACATAGTATTAATATAATTTGTAATGTAATATATTATGTATACATAAATTAATTAATTAATGTAATACTTATAAGTTATATATAAGAACTTGTATAATATAACTATAACCCTTTTAATGTAATATATGTATCATCTATACAAAATATAATACATTATACACTAATACTTATAGTTATAAACTTATATAACTTATAATATTAGACTCTTTATATAGTTTAAATTATTTAATAGTTATATAATTAAATTAGATTCGGATCTAGATCTGGAACCACCACAAACCGGATTTGAAACCATAAAAAACCGATTCCAGAATTGGATTTAAAACCACAAAAAACTAGATTCAGGTTCACCTGGAACCAAATCAAGAACCGCTCCAAAATCAGATTCAAAATCATAAAAAACTAGATCTGGAATCACGCAAAACTAGATTGAGAATCGTCTCAAATCGTCCAAAACCAAATTTGGAACCATTATGAAACCGAAACTGTCATAAAACTGGAACCGAAACCGAAGGTTTGATTTGAAACCAAAATCGGTCTTACTGTTCGAACCGGAACCCAAACAACTGTTCTGATTTCGGTTCTGTGTCGGTTTTCTAGATAGACAAACTGTAACCGAACCGGGACATATCTGGGTCCGACTACGATTCCGAAACCCCTGGATCCGGTTTGTGGGCTGATTCGGTTTCAGGTTGAATCGTCAAGCTGGCCATATCTACTGGCATTAGATCTAGAATTTTTTGCAGGGAGGGGCAAACTACCTAATCAGTCATTTGAGATGGAGTGAACTATGTATGATGGCCATGAATTCTATTATCTCTGTAACTTTTTCATTAACTTTTCGAATTTCAAGTGGAGTGGCTGCCTCACCTCACGATCCGTCAATGCTGGCTGGAGAGAGAGAGAGAGAGAGAGAGAGAGAGAGAGAGAGAGAGAGATCCTGTCAAATGCTTTCTCAGCTCGAGAGGCAGCTTGTGTTCATATAATCTATGAACGATTTATGTTTGAGCACGTATTTATTTCGTAACAAAACAAACATTATGAGTCTATGTTTATGCTGGTGTAGTATTTTTTTTTATAACAAAACAAATATAATGAGTCAAGGTCTATGCTTGCACAAATCCTTGTTTGAGCTCATTTAAGCTCCAATTTTAATGTGTTTAAACGTTCAAACAAAACATATACATATATATATATTGATTGAATTTTAGCCATCAATGATATGGTATCCTATTATTATTTTTATTTTTCGAGTCATGAGTATTTTAAATTATATTTATGTCACCTACAAACAATAAAAAATGAACATGATCTAATTTTCCTACCCATTTACTCTAATTATTAGAAAAATCAAATAGGTCTGTACGAATCAAAAGAAACATTGAAGTTATACTAGTCGAATTGAGCCCAATACGCGTTGTCCCTTCAATTAATTGAGGCCAATTGATTGAGCTCAGTTTGTTTACCAGTCTGAACCCACAGGAGGTTGGAGTGGCTATCGCACTTTGAGAGAGAGAGAGAGAGAGAGGAAGGGAGAGGAGTCACAGGCATCCATCTTTTATTTCCTGAAATTCCCAAAAGGGGCAATATTTATGAAATTTCCAGACAGCACTTCAACTGCAGCATATCTTATTTCCCAATTTCCTAAGAGGCGCCTACTGTTACCTAAAATTCCAAAAGGGCGGTGGGACTAATCACATATTGTCTTAAATCACCACATAATTAGAATAAAATAGAAGTGTAGGACCAAAACCAGATGGATGTCGTATGGACCCAATTAAAAAGTGCAGTCTTTGATGAATCATGAAGGCGCAAGTAATTGAGAGTGAAAAGTAAAGGACAAAAAAATCAATATATAGTGCACGCAGAGTGAGGACTTGACTCTCAAGTTGAAGGTCAGGAGTTCGATACCCAGAGTGTGGGTACCTGACTCTGGCCTCCGCATTCTAATAAAAGAATGAATCGATGCATAGTGGTGGCTTTGATTTTAACTGGTTATAAGCTTGGTAAGTATCAGACATCTAACATGTTAGGGGTCTTAGGGAGCCGGGAAGATGAGGAATTTTGAACTCATCTGCAAGTTTGATTAGAGCATAACCTATGTCTATTATTTCATTTAACACTAACTTAGTAATCTAGATGATAAAATGAGAGAAGATCGTTTAACGTGGTTTGAATATGTAGAAAAATAAATAAAAAATCTATTAAAAAGATAAGAAAAACTATATTATGAAAACGGCAAAAGAGTAACAACACAAAGTGTTGGAAGAAAATAATAAAAATGATCTAGCTTATATCTATGAAAACAAAAAATTCATGTAACCAATCCCATCTAGTATAGAAAAAAGCTTAATTGTTGTTATTATTAGCGATAACGAGATTATCACAATATAAAAGCAAATCGAGCTAATTTGTCCTGCCACTCAAAAGATTCTTGAATGCTGCTAACTACATTCAACCACCATCCTGCAAAATCTTCTTCAATAAATCCATTAATGAATCATGTTTGAGATCAATTTAACTCGTCATTTGATCTTGTTAATGTCAAGAAGTTGGTATCAACTGCATAGATTCATTTATTTATTTGGGTCCGACTGACAAACCCAGTTACCACAGACAACCGTGCATGGACTGAGTCAAACCTTTGAATGGGATCTGCAATTTTATCAATTCAAAACCTTATGAGCTAGATGCGGTTGATTTTTCTTACAGGATCCTGTTAAGACCTCATATAATCTGAATCCAGCTCTGGTTTCCGATTGTGACCCCCAACACATGTAGTATAATACATAAATGTGTATATTATGTGCAACCCGGTTGGGATCCGGCTCAGCCAGGATTCAACTTTTCCCTGGGTTGCTTCAAGGTAACTGAGACCCGAACCAGGGTGTCTAAACCCCAACCAAAACCCGGGTTTCCCGGTCGGTTATAGGTTGGGTCCAAATAGGACTGGACCTGAAATTACCTGAATGCCAAGAAATTCTGACCCGTTGATTCCGAGGAGACGATGCAAAGGTTCATCCGGTGACGTAGTGCTCGTCTCCTCTCCCTTTTGCTATTTCTGCAGACACCTCCTCTCTGGAGAATCTTGTGACCCTCTCATTATTTCCTTGAAAATCCAGGCCATTTTGTTGTGAAGCGAGAGAGAGGGGGAGAAGCACCAAGCATGCCCTAATCCTCGTAGAGAGAGCCCCGAGGGAAACGAGACCAGCAAAGAGAAAGCACCAACATCTGTTTTCTTCTTGAATTCTTGCGTCTGTGACTGAATTTATGCATTTGTAGAGAAATTAGTGCTATTGGAGGGATGCCCATTACATGTTTTTGACTGATTATATTTGAACCTTCTATTGTGGTTGCAGATTTTGTACTTAAGACAAACAAGGCGAATTCAGAGTTGTTGAGATGAGTTTGTTGTTGAATATGGGCGTTCTAGGACTACCAACATTCTCTTCTTGTTCACCTTTGGGCCGAAATTTTTTAGTGTCTTTCAATCTTAACTCAAAACCACAAGCTGTTTGTAGCCATGACAATGAATCCAAGTCTTTTGCTTCTCTTCCTTCAAAGGCCCAAATTTTGACTTCTCCTTTGTTTTCATCTCCTAAACATGCATCAAAAACCTCTCTTTCGGCCACTCGTCTCGTGAATGAGGTCGAAAAAGAGGAGAAGGACGATGAAATACCCCCATTCGATTTCAAAAATTACATGTTGGTGAAGGCAAAATCGGTGAATGAGGCATTAGATAAGGCAGTGCCCCTCAGAGGGCCCGAAACAATCCACGAGTCCATGAGATACTCGCTTCTCGCCGGCGGAAAGCGTGTGCGCCCGATGCTCTGTATCGCGGCCTGCGAGCTTGTTGGTGGCAATGAGGAGACTGCAATGCCATCTGCTTGTGCTGTAGAAATGATACACACCATGTCCCTGATTCATGATGATCTTCCTTGTATGGATGATGATGATCTTAGGAGAGGAATGCCCACAAATCATAATGTTTATGGGGAGGATGTGGCAATTTTAGCTGGGGATGCACTTCTATCATTTGCATTTGAACACATTGCCGCTGCTACAAGAGGTGTTTCTCCTGAGAGAGTTATTAGAGTAATTGCTGAACTAGCAAAGGCAATTGGATCGGAAGGGCTTGTCGCCGGGCAGGTAGTCGATATATGCTCGGCTGGATTATCGGATGTGACCTTAGATCATTTGGAATACATACATGTTCACAAGACTGCAGTTCTACTGGAGGCCGCAGTTGTAATTGGTGCGATTGTGGGGGGAGGGACAGATGAAGAAATCGAAAAACTCCGCAAATTTGCGCGGTGTATCGGGCTTCTGTTTCAAGTGGTGGATGATATACTGGATGTAACCAAATCTTCAGAAGAGTTGGGAAAGACTGCAGGGAAAGATCTGTTGACCGATAAGACTACATATCCAAAACTCTTGGGGTTGGAGAAGTCTAGAGAGTTTGCGAAGGAGTTGAACAAGGAGGCGCTGGAGCAACTGTCAGGATTTAATGTCAATAAGGCAATGCCATTGATAAGTTTATCAAATTATATTGCTTATCGTCAAAATTAAGTTTGTTAGTCCCTATTTCGTTGTTTCTCACCATTATTCTGAAGTTTTATCCTGTATTTTCCTTTGATTGTCATCAGCTTTGGCTTCTGTAGTTTTGATGCATGTTTCCTGGTTGGAAGGCCAGTGTAATCTCTCTAATGTTTTGAATTGGCAGCTCTAAATGAAGAGGCACATAAATACTTATGCGATGTAAAATTATGGAAAATGGTTGCTGTTTGATGAATTAGGAAAGTTGTAGTGGGTATTCCTGCAGAAAACTAACTATTCAAGCAATATGTAATTGTGTTTTCCTTTGTAAAAACACATTTTGGACGTTATATTGTGGCATTGCGTCATTGGATTACTTTAATTTAGAATTGTCTATTTGTAATGCGACAATAACACTGTCAAAAAGAATATATCATACTCTGAACAGTGTAGAGAATGTTCATTCGCAAAGGGTCGAGAACACGAGTGGCAGAATATTCGGATTTGATTTTACATGCGTCTGTTTGTGTATCTCTGTGTGTGTCCGAGAGTGAGAGAGAGAGATGCACGAGAAAATACTTTCAGCATTCAGCTTCTGATTTTGCGTGCAACTTTCTGTGAGAAAATGTGTCTGCTTATATGGCTTAATAAATGCATATAACCTAAGATAACTGCCGGTACCATTTCAACACTACTCGAAGACTAAATTCGTGCAGGCATGTAAAAATTAATTGTCACATTGACACTTCTACGACAATGCTGCACCACTGTCTGGCATTTCGACATTCGACACCTGTACTTCCTTCATATCTGTCTCAATATTATCTATTTTAAATAATTCCGGTGATATGTTACTAAGATGCATGACAAATATTGGCCACTTATTACTTTATTAGTGAGTTAAACTGATGAAAGATGGTAATGGGATCAATTCATATATTAATATTTATAATTTATTAGAAGACGCGAATAGTTTTATGAATATTATCTATAGAATAATATTTAGATATCTAAGGTACATAAACATACACCCTGTTGACGCGCCCATCATTTCCAAAATTTATTGTTCCTTGCACCGATACCGACACCTCTGTCTTCACTCCCATAACAGCCATGTGACATAAAATTACTTGTTATAAGATGTTGACAATTTGTCTTCCACCGCAGCAGCACACAGTATAATTTGAGTTCATACACATCAACTTTGAACAAGAAAATTATCCCTAATCGGCAGTTGGCTTTGACAGCTAGTGTCCAAGTGCATATCCCTAATCAGCAATTGCATAAATGAAGTTAATAACGTCTCAGATTTGTGGCAGTTACGTTTTTGAGTAGGTGCCTCTGAAGAATAAAACTGCAGTCATATGCATCGAAGTTTTTGAACAAGTACATATCTTTAATCAATAATTGGCCTTCAATTATTGAGCACAGCCCCACAAAATAAAATTAATAGTTCCTGACAAGGGGTGTGTGTTACTTCTCTAGAATATGTTACATGGCAAGCACTCCTTTTGTCGAACCACTTTCTTTTCTTTATCATTAAGAAGCCAGTAGATTTCATCTTCAAATCCACAACACTTGGCTGCATGTGTACCACATTATATGCTTCCTCAAACAAGGTAAAACTGGCAAATATTTTGACTTGTCTCCCAATTGCCTCCAAATTGCAGCAAAAATAGCTCTCGTTATCATGAACAACCCTGCCGATTGTCAGTTTCAACTTCACAACTTGTGATTGGATACCAATAGCCGATCGTATACATATCAGGACATGGTGAAGTCATTAAACTTTAAGCATCTCCCAATTGCTTGAAAATTGCAGCGATGGTAACCCTCTTCATCATTAAGAAGCCCGCTGATCAGCTTCAAATGGGCAATTGATCAATATGTTTAGCTAAAGCGCATAATGCAGCTATAACAGCATACATGATTGCACCAACCTGTTCATACAATCATCTGATTACTTAAAGAACTTTGAACACTTCGTACTGCGTTTTGGCAAGGTAGTGAACCAGTTGCTTGCAGGCTCACAGAAGTTCTTCTGCTTCCGTGTTTCTCACATCTTTGCTGGGATCCCTCCTCTTGCACGGCTCAATGCCAAGCTTCCGAGGGCATGGGAAAACCTTGAAGCTCAACAAGCCATAGCTCTTCTATCCAACTTTTTCCTTAAGGTTACTTCAGCTTTGCACATGGCAGCTGACTCGCCAAACCTCTGTTCTCCAGCTAACAGGTGCAACACTTCATAGACGTCTGTTGACAGTGGATGTGAGAAATCCCCGGCCACAAACTCATAAACTCCATTGGAGGTTTCTATGGAACTGCAACCACACTCTCTCCTGGCTCCCTTTTCTCTCATCACCTTTCTCACAGCGGCAACAACATCCCATCTACCAGCTACAGCATATATATTTGATAAATGAACATAATTGCCTCCATTGTCAGGTTCCATCTTCAGTAACCGATCCAAAACTCGCATCCCCAACTTGATATTTTTATGAATGCAAGACACAAAAAACAGAGAACCTAGCATCACAACATCAGGTTCATAAGGCATGCTCAAGATGAACTGCTCGGCTTCATCGAGAAGACCAGCTCGGCCTAGAAGATCAACAATGCAACTGTAGTGCTCAATTTTCGGTGTGATCCCATGTTCTGTTCTCATAGAGTTGAAATAATGTTGGCCCTCTGCAATAAGACCTCCACGAGAACATGCATTCAGAACTCCTAGAAAAGTAACAGCATCTGGCTTGACTCCTCCGTTTAGCATATGATGGAAAAACTCCAATGCATCTTCACTATGCCTATTTAATGCAAATCCAGCTATCATGGCCATCCATGTTATCACATCCTTGTTAGTCATCACATAGAAAACAGACAGCGCTTTGCCCATATTTCCACACTTACAATACATATCTATTAGTGCAGTGCCTAAATTATTAGTTATCACAAACTCACACTTCTCTATATAGTCGTGAATCCATCTTCCAAGATCAATTGCACCAAGATTAGCACAAACTCCAAGCATACTAACCATCGCTACTTCACCTGGCATAACATTCAGAAGCTGCATCTTTCTGAAAAGCGTCAAAGCATCACTAAACCTGCCAACATGGGTATAGCCATTAATCAAACTACTCCAAGAAATTGTATCTCTTTCAGGCATCAGATCAAACAATCGATGAGCCTCTTCCATGTAACCTAGCCGACAATACGCCCCAACCATTGAATTCCACGACACCACATCCTTCTTTGGCATTTCTTCGAACAACTGGCATGCCTTCTCAATTTCCCCAGAATCAGCATATCATGAAATCATGGAGTTCCAAGAGACCAAGCTTCTCTCACCCATTCGCTCAAAACAAGCCTGAGCTGAAACCAGGTCTCCATGCCTACGGAATCCTGCAATCATGCTATTCCAGCACACAACATCTCTGTGAGGCATTTCATCAAACACTTTGATAGCATTTCCAATTTCCCCGCAATTGCTGAACACCTTCAACAGTGAGGTCATCGCAGACAAAACCCATTCAAATCCACAACCCAGAATCACTCCATGGATCTCTTCTCCCTGTTTGATTTCCGATAGCTTCTCACATGCATTAAGAACGAACGGGAAGGTGAAGTTATTCGGAACCACACCTCGATGCTTCATATTTCTGAACATCCAAATTGCTTCATGGCGACGATGACGGATTAAAGCCCCTCTGATCATTGTATTGAAAACGAAGAGATTGGGATGTGGGATCTCATTGAAGAGTTTGCAAGCATAGTCGAAAAAACATTTCGAAGAGGATGAAAAATCGAAGAACTCCAGTAGCTCGCTTACCGCATATGGTTGTCGATCCATGGCGAGTTTGAGCAAGCGGGCGTGGAATTTTTGGGCTTCTTTGAAGGAGAGAGATCGCGCCGTTGATGGGGAACGCCGTCTCTGTTAGCTTGAGGGCAACATCTCCTACCAACATCATATTGCTCGGTGTTTCACTTTTCCTTGTGCATGCCGAGCTCGAATTTTGCGTGTAATGGTGCAGAATTCGAAACAACAAAAGTTCGTGATTTTGACGCTAATGAAGGGATGGCAGTTCCAAGAAACCGCTTACTCGGGCGAATAGTAGGGCTGGTAAATCGGGTTGACGGATCGGGTCGCGGTCGCGTTAGAAGTAAGACAATCAGGAACCAACCCCGGTCGTTTATATATATAGAGAGAAAACTGCTAAACCGCCTCTGATGCTAGACATTACTTGATCATTTTTACTGTTTCAATATACTCATACGGTGTCTAACATCTTTCAGTTTTTTTATGTCAAACCTTTTATTTATAAATAAGGAGATGAAAGTATGCAAGTTCTATTCAAATCAATCCTTACCAAGAGATTAAGTAATAAAAGGAAAAAGTACAAACTATACAAGTTTTTTTATTTTTTTATTTTCAATCACAACTACTTATGATTGTTAGATTGAATGATTGAGATTAGTTTGTATTTATTTTTTAACTTTTTTTATTTCCAATCACAATTACTCATGAATGATTGAAATTGGTTTATATGAATAATTTGTATCCTCTAAAATAAGATCCTCTTTATTTTTGTTACGCTCAATCGTTTTAGGTAATACGAGTATAACTTTAAAAAATTCATAGGCTTTCACAAGAAAAATAATATTATTAGCAAGATCCAATCACTTGTTGAATCTAAGGGCAAAACGTTATCACGTATCTCGGCCCGGTGCACGTACACGTACTTGACGCATCATCATAAGCATAACTATAAGCCCTAGGGCATGCAGACTTGAACATGGCCGAGTAACGCGTGGGGGAGCACGTCGCCGGAGTGTCATGATCACCGGTGCAACAATATTCCGGCGAGTTGAAGGCTGCGCATGCGCTCTTGCATGCGACGATCCTGCCTTTGTCTTTCACTTGCAGCGCCAGTGGACAATTTTTCCGGAGGTCGGCGATGCACCCAGCATACTGGCAATCTCCGGCACCACCGGTGGGTCGGATACCCACCCCGACGTTGTAACCATCCACCAGACTGACATCGTAGAAGTCCTTTGCACCGCCGATCGTGAACTCAGCCAAGGTTACCGGTGGAGCGCCACTACCATAAGTACATCTCAGACCACTGCCACAATCGCCGGTGGTGCAATTACCATTTCCAAAGTGGTCGAAATTGCACCCTGTCCGAGCCCAAATCCGGCCAGACCATCCGGATGGTGCACTCAGCCTGACGGAGTGCCTGCTAGGAAGCGTGAACCCGCCGTCACCTAGGACAGCCACTCCATTGCCGGATAATGTCTCCGGCCAGATGGTATATGGGCATCTGTTCACCAGTACAAAGTCTGCTCCATATGCAGTGTTTCCTAGAAACAATATGACAAAAGAGAAATGGTATAAAGATGAGTAAGGTGAAAGGAATCATGCAAATATAAACACAGTTAAACAAGCCAACTCATATATATATATATATATATATATATATATATATATAGAGAGAGAGAGAGAGAGAGAGAGAGAGAGAGAGAGAGATTGAAGGTGTCATACCTAAACATAGGATGAAGAAAATCACAGCGACTGCAAGAGACAAAGTCTCCATTGGATCTCTCTCTCTCTCAATTTGAGGTGGAAGGAGGTTGAAGGAAAGGGATGCTTGGTGGGGTATTTATGGACGAGTGGTGATCACTAAGTTTTGTTTTTCCAATAGAAATATATGAAGGTTTTTCAATTTTATAATTGATTGCATTTAAGTTGTGAATCTGTTGGTACTTGGCTTTGCTGCTGCTGGTGTCCTCGTGCATGCGAGATTGACGGGCTTTGTGTGCCAACTACTAGCTATTAAGTTAACGGATCATATATGAATTCCTAAAGTTAAGTATCTGAAAACTGCTTGGATTTGGACATGGATCATGATTTTTCTGGATATATCCGATGGATATCCAAAAACAAATCAAATCACCTTATAATTTCTCGGATTTGGTTTGGGTACTTTACATCCATTATAGAACTTGAAATCAAATCTGAATATTGTTGCTATATTAATGGAAGATGAAATGGAACCGGATCCCGACTTCCAAATGAATCTCGACTCGTACCAGGGATTATATGGATATTGGATTTGCAGTCCAGATCAAGGTTTGAAGTGAATCCATCAATCTGGTTCAGGAAGTGATCTAATAGAAAATACTTTCTGTACTGTTGAGGTCCACACCAATGTTTTGGATCTGAAGCACACCTCACAAAGGAACAGATTGGACCCGTAGTTACCAGGAAGCTTATTCCTATTTTCTAATGCTCATACTTGATTACTGTTAAACTTCTGGTGGGGAAAAAAAGAGAGGAAATGTTTATAGTTGTGGGGTGGTTAAACCTTCTACTGAGTAAGTAAATAAAGGGATTGCCTGTTTCATCACACATCCTTGGTGAACACCAGATGTGATATTTAATATCTTCTCAACCGCGTTCTCACACACCTACGGCCCATCCCATTTTTTTTGCATAACCTCGATTTTGAATCCCTTCATGAACTACTTTTCTATAATAATAATAATATATTATCAACGTTGTTGTTGTTCGTGCAACTTTCACTTGAATCTACATGAGATTACCCAAGGCATGGCGTAGAACCAGATCAGTGATCACAACTATTAAAGAGTGGATCATGCCCTGGACTCCTAAAAAGTCATAGGATGTTATAGTTTTCTTCCAACACTTTTCTATCACTCTCCACCTCTTTCAAAGTGCGAGAAAGACAGCAATAAGTGACGATTATACATGCAAGCATTTGGCGATGGCGAATATATGGAAACTTTGAGCAGACAAATCACATACTTTTAATGGTAAAATTTTGGTAGATTGTCGACAGTAACCACATAAATCCCAACTTCAAGAATTATTATCGGCCAAACCAATCGTCTGCATTAGATGTGCAAGATTCAATCTGCAACAAAATAATGAAGACATACAATCTAAACCATGGAGAAAAAGCAAGATGGGACTGAAGATACTGGTTAGGGTAATTACAAAGGCGAATTTCTCTAAGCATATAAACGTTAGAGAGCTCATGCTCAGTGTTTGCTGTGGAAAACTATCCTTGGCATGAAAATCTGAAAGTTGGTCATCCTTCTGCTGGAATCTGTTCTTCAACCAGCAGCTTCAGCTTCTGATGCAGGAATCTCGAGCTGTGGGATGCGGCAAGCGTGAAGATGAACTTCAGAACGATCCACACAAAGGACGTTATCCAACATGAAAGATGCACTACGATGCTTGTAAGCAATGGTTACATCAATAAACCGCAGCAAATCATTCAATAAATAGCTTCAGAAGTTCTTCCACATATCATCGATAATAACCAATGGAAGTCTTGACACAGCATGCGACGAAATTAGCAGATATCACATAATTTATCTTTTTACGTTGAGAAAAGTGTAGAAGCACTCTTGCTGCTAATCTCATGATGGAAGCTCGCTATTTAGGACATGTTTATTTGAGATTTTGGCCCTCGTGATTCAGAATCACGTGTTGAACTTGAAGGAACCGAAGACGAAATCGGAAGAAGGAAATCACAAATTTGATCAATTTTCTCATTTATTTGAGCTTGTAATTGTATGCCTCAAAGCTTCTTAAAGAGTCCAATTTTTGAGTTTTTGGTTTGGTTTGTTACTATTCTTGAAGAAATGAAAATGTGGATCTTCTGATTGGTTAGGTACAATATTCAAATCTCAGCCAAAAAAAAGATGTTTCAATATAGGCAAGCAATGACAGGTCTTTGGAAGAAAATATTTCAATACAGGTAAATCTTTCTCCTTTGCAAAGTTTTGGCTTCTTATGCACTTCTATCCACTGTCAATGAAATCAAGAACATTAGTTTATCATTGCGATTGAAGAATTACGTAAACTGACATGTACTAACAGTGTCATAATCTAGAACAGGAAAATCAAGAAACATTTGCAGAACAAGAGTATAAAAGTATAAAACCATGAACTTCAAATACACATTCCCAAGCCATGGTTTCTAAAATACTAATATATTTGATGAAATTGATTAGTTATACATAACACAACACCCGATCTAGAGTTATCTACTCATTGAATATATGAATAGCAAAACAATTATCAAGAGTGATCACCTCATGGAAAAAGATATTAAGAAAAGGGTTAACCATTTGAAGCCAAAGAAAACAGCTAAGAGACACATTCAACTTTAGTGAAGAAAATGCCAAACTCGGTGATGGAAGAACACCTAAATTTACCAGTGAAACCAACTAAAGAACAAAGGCGGGACTCTAATAGAACAAAGGAACTCAGAGTTTGAATAGGCAGAGGGGATGAAATTGTGTGCATATAAGGACAAGAACAACAAAGCATAGAAAGTTAAAACCAACCTATCTCCTGAAACTCATGGTAAACGTAGCACTCCGTCCAACAAATTACATAAAATGAGACTACGTATCTCAAAAAGAAAAAACAGTTATTCATGATAAGTCATTACATGTAATGTGGTACTAGGCTTAAGCATGGTCTCGAGTAGCCATAATTTTGTGTTTGATTTGCAAATGGTACTCTCACTTAGGTTTTCATGTGAAGGGAGATAGTAACATGAGAGAGGGCATTTAGGTTTTCATATGAAGCCCTTCGCTTCAGCTTTTATGGGCCACCTCCTCCTAGTTCTCAAGTTTTTGACTTAAATTGAGCCTATGAAACTAGAGTTTTATGTCAATAATGGGTTTCATATTTGATGACAATGAAACTTAGAAATATGAGCACTAGAAACCGAGGTAAAGCTTCCTTTGAATCTTGTATTAAACATATCCTAAGGATCAGTTTGATTTGTTGTGTCAAATTTCTTGTACTAGAAGTGCTGAAGCTTAGATTCATGTGAGGTTGTAAACATGATTTTAAGAACCATGATTCCGTATTTGATTTGTAACTAGTATTGACTTTTGAGTTTTTGTGTGATATGGGTAGCAACACAAGAGAAAAGAAGCCCTGGGGTTTTTCTTGTAAAGCCCTTAAGTCAAGCTTATGTAGTTGACCTTTCCTTGAATTCCTAAGTTTTTTAATAAAATTGAACATATTGAACCATGATTTCATGACAACAATAGGTTTCTACCTTTGATATACAACAAAACTGAGAACTCCGAGCACCAAAAATTAAGATCCATTATATCCCAAAGAAAAACTATAAGCTGAAGAAGATCCTGAGGATGAACAAAGGTAAGAATTGCATTAGTTTTATTTTAAATTGATTTTAAGGAAATCTGAACATACACTTAGATCCGTGTAAATACGACCCAAAAAAAGTTTAAAAATTTTAAAACAAAAGAAAAGGTTAGCATCGAGCTATTCGGACTAAATGGTGGACCCTCAAAAGCGAGAAAGAAGATATATTTAAACAGAAAGTACTTCAAGGAGATGTTTGGAATTATGTTGGCACACCCTGTGATATGTGGAACAATATGGCTTTATTAAGAAAGTGGCAAAAGATGTGTTAGGAGTATCTAAGGGAGGTGTACTGGCACAAAAAGAAGCTTGGTGGTGGAGTGAAGTAGTACAAAATAAAATAAGGCAAAGAGGGCATGTTAAAAATTACATTATACTAAGAAAACTAGTGAAACTTTAGAAGCTTATAAGAAAGCAAAGAAGGAAGCGAAAAAGGTCGTTAGTGAAGCAAAAGCTAAGATTTGGGAGGACTTATATAACAAACTCAACTCAAAAGAGGGTGAAAGAGATATTTTTAGGATAGGTAGGGCTAGAGATAAGAAAACTAAAGATCTGAATTATGTTAGATGCATAAAAGGCGAGGATGAAAAAATTCTAGTGGCAAATGATGATATAAGAAATAGATGGAAAAACTATTTTTATAATCTTTTTAATGAAAATAAAGATGTTAGTATTAGTTTAGGAGATTTAGCCAAGTCAGAAAAGTATATAAACCACAATTTCTATCGATGTATTCAAAAGAATGAAGTCAAAGAGGCTCTTAAACATATGAAGGGTGGTAAATCGGTAGGACCATATAATATTCCTATAGAAGTTTGGAAAATACTAAGAGAAATAGGAATCACTTGGCTCACAAGACTATTTAATGAAATATGAAAAAACCAAAAGATGCATGAGGAATGGAGAGCAAGTACACTTATACCCATATATAAGAACAAGGGAGACATTCAAAATTGTGCGAATTATCGAGGTATCAAGTTAATGAGTCATACTATGAAATTATGGGAAAGAATTATCGAACGTAGGTTAAGACAAGTATCAAGTACAACAGAGAACTAATTTGGATTTATGCTAGGTAGATCTACTATTGAAGCAATTCACATTTTGAGACGTCTTATGGAACATTTTAGAGCAAAAAAGAAAGACCTTCACATGATATTTATTGATCTAGAAAAAGCTTATGATAGGGTACCGAGGGAGGTTCTTTGAAGAACTTTGGTAAAAAGAGGTATCCTATTGACATAGATTAACCTTATAAGAGACATGTATGATGGTGCAAAAACATGTGTGAGGACTCATGAAGGAACGACGGACTTCTTTGAAGTTAATATTGGGTTACATCAAGGATCAACTTTAAGTCCATACTTATTTATAATGGTGATGGATGAGTTAACAAAATATATTCAAGATGAAGTACCTTGGTGTATGTTATTTGAAGATGACATTGTATTAGTAGAGGAATCTAAGGAAAAAGTTAGTAGAAAATTGGAACTATGGAGAGAAACATTAGAAAGTAAAGGCCTCCGACTTAGTAGAACAAAGACAAAATATATGGAATGTAAGTTTGACCATTTGGCTACTTCAGAGGATATAGAAATTAAAATTGACACACATTGCATTCCCCAAAAGGAAAGTTTTAAATACCTAGAGTCAATTTTTCAAAGTGACGGAAGAATTGATGAAGATGTTACACATAGAATTAATGTTGGTTGGTTAAAATGGAGAGGAGTACTAGGTATTCTTTGTGATAAGAAGATACCATTAAAATTAAAAGGTAAATATTATAGAGCAACAATTAGGCCTGTCATGTTTTATGGTTATGAGTGTTGGGCAGTTAATCATCAACATGTACAAAAGATGTCTGTGACAGAAATGAAGATGTTGAGATTGATGAGTGGTTATACAAGAAAAGACCGTTAAACAAATTAGGAGTGACACCAATAGAGGATAAAATGAGAGAACATCGTTTAAGATAGTTAGAAAAACTAAATTTGGAAAGTATTAAAAGAGGTAGAAGACGGCCACAAAAGTGTTGGAAAGAAACAATAAAGAATGATGTAGCTTATTGGGAGTTAACTGATAACATGGCTTGGGAGTTAACTGATAACATGGCACCCGATAGGGATATGTGGAAACAAAGAATTCATGTAGCCGACCCCGTATGGGAAAAGGGTTAGTTGTTGCTTAAAAGAAAAGGTTAGAATTGCCTCCAAATCGCAGCAGGGGTCCATGTAGTTATCCTTATTTACTGTAAGGGGGACGGTCCGGAGACGGAGAGAACAAATATAAAAACCGTTCGCGTCGTGAGGTGCGGCCATACGCCACGAAGTCCAACTCCGAAAATGGACGCTTCATCAGGTGACTACCGTCTCAGTTGCGAACTCAGAGGTCACGAAGCCGATGTAAGTCTCCCCACCTCTCTTCTTTCTTCCTCTTCGTTTCGTCGCCGTCTCCTTCATCTGATACGCTTTACTAGCTTTCTATAATCCACTTCGTGTATTATCCATTGGATTCGGTCGTTCCATCTTCAAGATGCTCCAAACACATCGAATTTCAGGTCTCCATGACAGTGCAGTTGTTGCATCTGAGATTCATTCAACAATTCTCTCATTTTTTTCATTTTCATCATCGATTTCGGTGGCCCATTTAAATCGTGATCGGATTCATGGAACCTTTCAATGTAATGCTGAAAGGGATAGTCAATTGATTCATTTTTGGTCTTTGCTTCTGGAAGACTGATGGTTAGTGGGTTTATTGTGGTTTCATTCCTTAATCAGGGTGGTTCTATTGACAGCTTTATTTCGATAAAGGGAATGAGACGGGCTCGCTTTCGTGCATCATTTCGTTTCTCTTTTGGTCTGGCTGTGGTGCTTGCAACGAGAGGAATTTCTTTTCTGTTTTGTCCTTCCGAGTTTTTATTTGACATACTGGTTGGAGTGTTGCTGCTTCCCGTACTACTCTGAGGTACAGGACATCATTTGGACAACGGCATAGACAATGACAAAGAGTCCCGTACTTTAGATTATTAAAACCAAATATATAGATCAGTCTGTACTTACTCAAAAAGGAAAATGCATAAATAAACCTATCTAGGCAGATACGCATGTAGTGCATGTGCAGTGGACACGATTTCATGATCGATACACTATGCCGAAGTTATAGGGTCTTAGACGCGAAAGCATCTGAATCCAACACCTAGAGAATTTAGCCAGCATGAGAACACCACCTCTGGAGACAGGTGTGTCTTCCATGGACTCGTGTTGGTTTCCCCATACATACATCTAGTCTTGGCAGTGCTTGTTTAGCAATTGGCTACGATTGATTTGAATGATTAATGCATGAGGACCTATATGTATCAATACTATTGAATTCACTATGCTGTTCACACTTGTATGTATAAGATACATGACATTTGTATCATATGTATTGTACACAATACGGTTGGTATTCCATCATACATGCTTGAGGGAAATCTCACACGTTTCCCTTTCGGGAGTACAAAAGCCTCTTAGCTTCAACTCCTACAGATTCTTGAGTCCGCGTGGGGAGAAATCCAAGCTTTATTTCTGGTTAGGCTTTAAAACACATTTAGCTTCCAATACTCATACATTTTGGAAGAGCTTTCTTAATGATTTACATCTGAAGAAGTACAGAGAAATCGATGCTTTATTTGGGCTTCCAACTTCCAAGTGCATTTGGGTGCCAATACTCGTGCATTCTACAAGGACATTCTTAATGATTTACGCACAATAAGTGAATCAAACTCTATTTTCAAATCATTTTAGGATCAATCTTTATTTTGTGGCCCTGTGTGACAATTTACCTTTAAGACATATTGTAAAATATAAATGATTCTCCAGACCAGTCTTTTCAAATATAGTGCTCATTCATGTGCACAAGTTTCTTACTTGTGATTTACTTTCTTTTGGTGGGAGTGGTGAACACGTGGGAGCGAGTAAGGCAAGTCTGCCTGACGTCCCAAATGCCACCTATTAAGGTGTAGTTAATTTATAGATAATTTGTCTTCTCTCTCTCTCTCTCTGTCTTCATATATGTATATATATATGTATATATGTATATGATGCAAAGCAAATCACTGATACAGATGATGAGGTAGTTTCATATATTAAGGTAGATGAAGAAGGCGAGGAAGTTTTAGATATTGGGACAATGAAAAGCAGGAAAAGAGGATAAGAAAGGTCTGTCAGCATTCCCACCATCTTTTGGTTCATCTATCACCATCCAGGCCTTTATCACGAGGAACATTTGACTCGTTCTTCTTCTACTAGATGTTCCTACTTCCTTCCTTGCTTTGCTGTACATGGCAGTTAGAGGAAGGAAAACACTACATGAACACCCCTATAGCCTAGATCTGTTCTCATATCTTACAAAGCTCACAGATCATAAATTGGTCATGAGCACATGCAAGCCACAAAGCCAGTGAAAATTACTAATTTTTCCTTAGGGGTGTAATCCTTTAGCTGAGTTGGGTACATGGATTAGTTTATCGTGGTTCATGTACTCTACGTTGTGCTTTAAGCAAAGAACTGAGGCAATAAAATGTTCCAGGATGTTAGAGGTTTGTGAGCTAAAAAATATAACGAAAAAAAAAACATATAGCTTTCTTTTATCACTTTGTTCGATGAAAATCCTGATGTTGAGTTTGTAGGATGACACCCTCATACTTAGTTGATCTAATGGTCTCATCTTCTTGAATTTCATACTATTCACTATTCCACTCATTGATACATTGCATACAACCAAGGATGAGTGCTTCTGCTGCATCATTCTGGTTGCATCTCCAATGTCATTATTTAATTATGCATATGATCTATATTTCCATAATTTCTGCCTAGTAGGATAGGGATTTGATATTTCAAGTCATTCCTCAGGTTCGCCGAATATGTGTCTGTGGAGATTCTGGAATAGCAACATCATCTAGAGACAAGACTGTGAGGTTTTGGGTTTTGAGTTCTGATCATGGATATAGATTGTCAAAAGTATTGGCGGAACATACTAGCTTCGTTGGACCACTTGCTTGGATTCCTCCTTCTGGTGATTTTCCTGAAGGTGGGATTGTGTCTGGTGGTATGGACACCATGGTTTTACTTTGGGATTTGAGCTCAGGACAAAGTGTTCATAGAATGAAGGGTCATCAACTCCAGGTCACTGGTGTTGCAATAGACAACGGTGACATTGTTTCTTCATCTATTGACTGGTACACCATATTATTTGAATTGTGTTGCTCATAAGATTTATGATCCTTTTTGTTCAACTTGCTTTCTGTTAATTTTCACTTGGTAGATACATTCCATTGATTCTTTGAAAACAGATGCCTAGTTAGGAGGATAAACCTTAGCTGCTTTTATGAAGAAAATTGTGAGAAGGAATGTGACTTGTAGCCAAACATGCACAACATTTTCTCTCAATTCTTGTGTCTCGAGTACAAAATACACTGCTTGAGAATTTTAATTTCTATCTGTTCGGAACACTGTACTTTTTGGTGATCAAATGCACATCTTTGAATTATATCATTTGCATATCTTACTGGGGCAAATACATATGCTTGTTTATTTATCCGTAATAGCTTTGCCTCTAACATCGTTTAAGATGGTTTGGACATATAGAAAGAAGATCAAAAGAAGAACCTGTAAGAAGGTTAGAAAAACTAAATTTGGAAAGTATTAAAAGAGGTAGAGTACGACCACAAAAGTGTTGGAAAGAATCAATAAAGAATGATCTAGCTTATTGTGAGTTAACTGCTAATATGGCACACGATAGGGATCTTTGGAAACAAAGAATCCATGTAGCAGACCCCGTCTAGTATGGGAAAAGGCTTAGTTGTTGTTGTTGTAGCTTTGCCTCTAACATGAGAAATGGTTATAATGCATCTTATTTTCCTCTTGAATGAATTCTGTATGGATCCCATGGGCCTTTTACCGTAGTTGATTTAGCTAAGAAGTCAGGGAGCCATGACATACAAAATCTAACATTTTCCGAGCATTTGCTAATGCACAAAGGCCAAAATGAGAAATGCTTTATAATGCATCTCATTTTCCTCTTGTGGATCCCATGGCCTTGTACCTTAGTTGATTTAGCTAATAATTCATGGCTATATAATTTATAGCGTGTTATAGCATTTTAGCATTTTGGTGATCGCTATAACACTGGGTACTTAGCGGTTGACCCTGGAAAACGCTAATAGCGCCGATGTTGACGCTATTACGTACCGCCATAATGGTCCACTAAGTCTTGAATTCAGGAGTTTAATAAAAACCAATGTATAAAACCTAGTAGCAACAATCCCCTCTCTCTCTCTCACCGCTTCTACTACTGCCATCAGCAACAATGGTAAGTCTCTCTCTCTCACCGCTTCTACTACTGCCATCAGCAACAATGGTAAGTCTCTCTCTCTCCCTCCTCTCTGATTGCATGTTTGAAGGGGAAATGAAGGACTTTGAATTTTAATGAAGAGTTTTTTAAAATTTTAATTAGGTTTATGTTTCTTTGGTTCGTTTTCTTCATATTTTTGAGTTATTCCTTTATGTGATTTTTTTTTCATTTCTTTGGTTCGCTTTCCTAGATAATAAGATTCGTATTGGTTCTTTAAATATCAGAACATTATCCGGTAAGCTAATGGAGGTGGTAGATACTATGATTTGGAGAAAGATTCATATTCTATGTTTACAAGAGACAAAATGGGTTGGAGAAAAAGCAAAGGAGATAGAGGATACAGGTTTTAAATTATGGTACTTAGGTAAAGAAAAGGCTCGAAACGGAGTTGGTATTATCATAAATAAAGATTTAAAGGATAGTGTAGTAGGCATACAACGATATGTTGACCGAATCATGACGTTGAAATTAGTGTTAGGAGCAGAGGTTTTGAATATAGTTTGTGCTTACACACCCCAAGTAGGACTAGAAGATAGTATAAAGACAACTTTTTGGGAAGAGTTAGATAAGGTGATTCAAAAGATTCCACAAATGGAGATGATTTGTTTAGGAGGAGACTTAAATGGACATGTCGGTAAAGAGGCATTAGGATATCAAGGGATTCATGGAAACTTTGGTTTTGGGGATATAAATGAGGAAGGTAGGGAGATTTTAAATTTTGCTATGGCATTTGATCTCTTTATAGTCAATGCAATCTTCAAAAAATGAGATACATTTAATTACTTATAAGAGTGGCATATCAAAAACACAAATTGATTACTTTATTTGTAGAAAAAAAGATAGAGCGTGCTGTAAAGATTGCAAGGTAATTCCAGGAGAAAGCTTAACCACCCAACATCGACTTTTAGTTATAGATTTGTAAATAAAAAAATGGACAAAGAAGAAAAGAGTGCATCGAGCTATTCAGACTAAATGGTGGAACCTCAAAAGTGAGAAAGAAGATATATTTAAACAGAAAGTCCTTCAAGGTGATTGTTTGAAATTATGTTGGTATACCTTGTGATATGTGAAACAATATGACTATACATATTAAGAAAGTGGCGAAAGATGTGTTAGGTGAATCTAAGGGAGGTGTACCAAAACAAAAAGAAGCTTGGTGGTGGAGTGAAGTGCAAAATAAAATCAAGGCAAAGAGGGCATGTTACAAATTACATTATGCTAAGAAAACTAGTGAAACTTTAGAGGCTTATAAGAAAGAGGAAAAGGTCGTCAGTGAAGCAAAAACTAAAATTTGGGAGGATTTATATAAAAACAACTCAACTCAAAAGAGGGTGAAAGAGATATTTTTAGGATAGGTAGGGCTAGAGATAAGAAAACTAAAGATCTGAATTATGTTAGATGCATAAAAGGCAAGGATGAAAAAATTCTAGTGGCAAATGATGATATAAGAAATAGATGGAAAAACTATTTTTATAATCTTTTTAATGAAAATAAAGATGTTAGTATTAGTTTAGGAGATTTAGCCAAGTCAGAAAAGTATATAAACCACAATTTCTATCGATGTATTCAAAAGAATGAAGTTAAAGAGGCTCTTAAACATATGAAGGGTGGTAAATCGGTAGGACCATATAATATTCCTATAGAAGTTTGGAAAATACTAGGAGAAATAGGAATCACTTGGCTCACAAGACTATTTAATGAAATATGGAAAAACCAAAAGATGCGTGAGGAATGGAGAGCAAGTACACTTATACCCATATATAAGAACAAGGGAGACATTCAAAATTGTGCGAATTATCGAGGTATCAAGTTAATGAGTCATACTATGAAATTATGGGAAAGAATTATCGAACGTAGGTTAAGACAAGTATCAAGTACAACAGAGAACTAATTTGGATTTATGCTAGGTAGATCTACTATTGAAGCGATTCACCTTTTGAGATGTCTTATGGAACATTTTAGAGCAAAAAATAAAGACCTTCACACGATATTTATTGATATAGAAAAAGCTTATGATAGGGTACCGAGGGAGGTTCTTTAGAGAACTTTGGTAAAAAGAGGTATCCTATTGATATACATTAACCTTATTAGAGACATGTATGATGGTGCAAAAACATGTGTGAGAACTAATGAAGGAATGACATACTTATTTGAAGTTAATATTGGGTTACATCAAGGATAAACTTTAAGTCCATATTTATTTATAATGGTGATTGATGAATTAACAAAACATATTCAAGATGAAGTACCTTGGTGTATGTTATTTGAAGATGACATTGTATTAGTGGAGGAGTCTAAGGAAAAAGTTAATAGAAAATTGGAACTATGGAGAGAAACATTAGAAAGCAAAGGCCTCCGATTTAGTAGAATAAAGACATAATATATGGAATGTAAGTTTGATCATTTGGTTACCTTAGAGGACATAGAAATTAAAATTGGCGCACATTGCATTCCCCAAAAGGAAAGTTTTAAATACCTAGGGTCAATTTTTCAGAGTGATGGAAGAATTGATGGAGATGTTACGCATAAAATTAATGCTGGTTGGTTAAAATAGAGAAGAGCATCAGGTATTCTTTGTGATAAGAAGATACCATTAAAGTTAAAAGGTAAATATTATAGAGCAGCAATTAGGCCTGCCATGTTTTATGGTTCTGAGTGTTGGGCAGTTAATCATCAACATGTACAAATGATGTCTGTGACAGAAATGAAGATGTTGAGATTGATGAGTGGTCATACAAAAAAAGACTATATACATAATGAGGTTATTAGAAACAAATTAGGAGTGACACCAATAGAGGATAAAATGAGAGAATATCGTTTAAGATGGTTTGGACATATAAAAAGAAGATCAAAAGAAGAACCTGTAAGAAGGTATGAAAAACTAAATTTGGAAAGTATTAAAAGAGCCAGAGGACGACCATAAAAGTGTTGGAAAGAAACAATAAAGAACGATCTAGCTTATTGTGAGTTAACTGCTAACATGGCACACGATAGGGATCCATGGAAACAAAGAATCCATGTAGCCGACCCCATCTAGTATGGAAAAAGGCTTAGTTGTTGTTGTCTTTAATTTGCAGTTTGGAGTTTGTGCTTTTGTTATGTAGCTCCCTAATTTCCTAATTTGTAAATGGAGTATTGTATTTGTGCTTCTGTTATGCCTTTCTATAAAATACCTAGTCATGGCATGTATTGGTTTAACTATCACATTCTTGTTTTATTTAACATCATTTGTAAATGCAAACATGAACTTGGGAAGATATTCTCTCTTCGGTTCTTTTGGGTATGTGAAAATAACATTAAATGTGTATTACATCATTCATTTTCCTTGTTCCATTTGCTATTTATTTCCAAAAATTTGCTTTAATGAAGCATAATCATGGGACCATTTTGTTTTACAAATTTGTTTTCCTAATCCAAATTCGCTTCAACAATTTGGATATTCCATGTGATATTTATGGTTTGTCTTCTTAGAATTTATTTATTTAGTTTGATTCATATTTATGAATGTAGTGGTTATGTGTTTCTTGATATTCCTCAAAAATTAGAGAATCTATTATTTAATATATATATATATATATATATATATTAGTTTTTAATCTTAAATGATAGTGTACCACTAAATTTTCTATATCCCTGCTACCACTATATTAAGGTCGAGCGCTAACTACCCGCTAACCGCTATTGATAACATAGATTCAAGGGGCAATGACATACAAGCTCTTGCTTTCTTCCTTGTCTATTTTCTTGGAAAATCAGTGTGGGGCTCTACGAGGGTTTCTTACTTCTTAGACCACTATTTGACGTACATATTTCCCTCACACTATGCTCACCCATGCATACTTAACTTCAGACTTCTGATGGAATCTGGTATGTTAGTGCCTGAAAAAATCACACGCCATGGTAAGAAAGTATTATGTTTGTTGTGGGATACTGGAATTAGTCCTCCTTCTTTACAAGGCTAGGGACGCCCATATAACAGATCCCTTCACAATAGAGGGAGTTATATGCAAAAGCACAATGAGAGTGAAAATTTTCAATTTGTTAAATTTTGTTTAGGGACAATGAGAATGAATTAGAGAACTTTTACGGTCACTCCTATAATTATTCTTTATTTGTACTATGTTGATTTTCCATAGTGCTCTTGTCAAAATTTTGGTACACCATACACTAAGAACTGAGTCTAATTATGCGGGTATAATAAAGGAAAATGTTACCGAATGCACTTCTAAGGATCACAAGGTTACTCGGTTGAGTTTCACTACAATTTCTTTCCTGCTGTTAATAGGTGATCTTACTTGAACTATCTGTTGCAGTACCATCAGAAGGTGGAGGAAAGGTCAAGCTGTTGAGTCTTGGCAGGCTCATAATTCTCCTGTTCAAGCAGTTCTAAGATTACCATCAGGGGAGCTAGTTACAGGTTCCCTTTCATATCCTCTTTGTCCCTCTCTCTTTTGAAGTGAATATGGTAATGTAACAACTTGGTATTTCAACTGCTTTTGGCTCAAGTCAGTTGTATCTGTTGGGAAGAGTGGTTTCTTAAATCTTTGCTTAATGATACGTTGAATGACCAAGTTTTGTATGTCTACTGCATGTTTTTTTCTCAAAATTGGGACCTGAGATAGCTGGAACGGTAACGGCAATGGAAAAAAAATAATGACCAAAGAAAAAGGAAATGCAAGATTGTTTGCAATCTTTTCACCTTTTTCATTTTTTCTCAGTTTAGTTAGGTGTCAAATCACTGTAAAGAGTGGCTAACTGTTTCTTCTTTGTGATCAATTATTTGAAATTTCAGTACATTTAGCTCTTGCATTTGGTTATAGGTTCAAGCGATGCAACTTTGAAGCTTTGGACAGGAACAAAATGTACAGGAATTTTCACTGGTCACACAGGTTTGTGGACATGCTGGTTTTGTAACTGAATTCTTATCCTAGGCATGGAATCACGTAATTTTGCAATTCACCGTGGTCCCTCATTTGTGTGAAAAAATCAAGTCCAATCTCATAGTTACATCAACCATTCTAATAACTTAGTTATGAGTAAATGCAAGTTGCTTGCATTTCATGCTATTTCACTCGTGAGCTCTGGAGGGTTCACACAAGCTTCTTCTCGACCACAAACCGTACCAGAGGAGATCTATTAGTAGCATATTCTAAACTGTCTCACCAATCTTTTGGTGAGAACCATTTAATATTCGCATGCCCATTTGAATAGCATCACAAGGCTATGTCACCGATGCCACAAACCCCTGGCTGAAGGAAGCTCCCACTCCTCCTCCCACTTGTTCCTTGAATTAGTAATAGTGTCTTCATATTTTATTTGATTTGCTCCTGCCATTTATTATCCTTTTTAGTTCCTGAGCAATAATTTTCGTATTTAGTTGACAGCTGACATCGGAAAAAATAATTTAGAGACTCAATCGATCTTCCAAGATCATGTAAATTTAGATTGAGCTTAAGAAGTGTCCAGGTGAGGGTTCAACGTAACCCACTCGTGTACGTATTGATGAGATGTCAACAACAATGGATTCTTTGTTTTCATGAGCTCGATCCCATGCCGTGCTAACAGTTAACAAAAGTTAGATCATTCTTTATTGTTTCTTTTCTACGCTTTTGTGCTGATTGATGGGCCATAACGTGACAAAATGCCATGTTTTGTGCAATGCAATCATGACCCCAAGTTGAGGGAGAGAAATGGAGTTGAAAATAGGATTTTCTGGCTATCGTGTTGTCACATCCAACACTTTGCGGTGCTGCAGTAAAGCCCTTTGCTGCAGAGGCTGCTGCTAGTTGTGTGATATATATGTATATATATGTATATATATGTATATATATGTATATATATGTATATATATGTATATATATATATATATATATATATATATATATATATATATATATATATATATAGAGAGAGAGAGAGAGAGAGAGAGAGAGAGAGAGAGAGAGAGAGAGACTCAATCTCGTCATTTCCTAAATTCATATGTATATATATGTATGTATATATATATATATATATATATATATATATATATATATATATATATATATATAGAGAGAGAGAGAGAGAGAGAGAGAGAGAGAGAGAGAGAGAGAGAGAGAGAGAGAGAGAGAGACTCAATCTCGTCATTTCCTAAATTCATTCTTGCTCCTTTTACCTCTGAAGGCTGAGAGCACCACTGCATCAAGCTTCATTCTTTCCACCACCAAATCAAATGCAAATCTCTGTCCCTCAAAGCGCTACCACAATTTCTGTCGTTTCCACCAAATTTGGCTTTGAATCCCATATCCTCCACGTTGGTTTCAGCGAACTTCTGATAAATATTTGCAGAGAACCAGAAGATCTTTGCCATAATAATATCTGTGATTTAAACAGAATCTTCATGAGCTAAGTGCTGCAGAGACTTTTGCCATGCAACTTTCTGGTCATATGCTATGATGCCCATATGGCCATAAACAGGAGCAACCTCACCAGAATCACAATGGAGTTCAGGATGAGTATGGCAGAGCTCGAGCTGCTCAACAGCATCTCCCCACGATGCTCCAAGCCAGCCAACTTTTCATCATCCGTCCTTTCTTTTTTTTGTTCTTCACTCTTGGCTGTTGTTCAATTAGAAAGAAACAAGAGGTTTTCCCTTAGTAAGTGCTTTACTGCTATGCATCATAAGTAGAGTACAAGTAAAACACAGGACAAGTTACTTCATTTTTCCCACCGTCCCACATGTTTTCCAAGAGTTATGGATTAGAAAAGTAGGATAGCCTATGTTTCTATATTCCATATGTGCTCCGAACTCACACATTTTGTACTTTCAAGTCTAGTAGATCTTGGTCCGGGTTAGCAAGGATCTGATTAGGTTGTGTTCGTCTACTGCAACAATGATACAATGGAAAAAAGTGGGTCGTGCTAGGGATTGCCTCTTTTCAACACAAACCTGACTGACCGATTTACCACCCCCTAGTAGAATGCTGCCACCACTTTTTCTAGAAACGTGTTCAATGAATGAATAGATTCTTTTATGGTTGTGTGGGCTATGTGACTTAGGGAAATGGGGAAGAAAACCTAAATGGGGACAAAACTCATGGTGGTGCACCAGCCAGCACCATAATTGCTCTTCTTTTCTTCACGTAAAACTCTAACTCATTGTTCTTTGGAGTGTGCGTTCATTATCTGTCTGCATCAAACTATTCTCCAGTTATTGCAAGTTTTTGTGTTTAGGCCCACAGCATAGCTTTGGAGATGTATGACAATGTGTTATCCTTGCTCGAGTATCAGGGAAGATAACCAGATGGCAGATTTCAGTAGTTTTCCTTATGTTTATGATGCTTGTAAGCAACATGCATTCTTTCTGTTTTTGACGTGGTGGTTGTTTTCCTCAGATACAGTTCGAAGTTTAGCTTTAATTCCTGATCTTGGTATTCTTTCTGCCTCACATGATGGGTAGGTACTTAATTCATCTGTTTCGAAGTTCAATAGGCTAACATACATTTTTGTTTTGTCATTATTTTCCTATTAGCTACTGATATCAAGGAGCTGTTGGCAACAGAGACAATGATTTAGATGCCTCCTATATCTTACACTCTGAATCTTTTCAAAATATTTCAAATTAATATGCATTTATGTTTCTTGTGTTTTCTATTTTATATGGACATTATTGAACTTTCTTGGTTTCCTTTCTTCTAGTTTGCGAATTTTGTGCTTTGTACATTTTAGTTCAACACAACCTTGTCTCTGGTGATATGATGTCTACAAAACATATATTAAGCACATATAAAACGTATTTTGATAAAGATACATATTGGATTATGTCATTATGAGTAGAGAGCTTGAAATACAAAAAGGCATATACAGTATGGACTGAAATTTTACAGTCATATTTTTACATATATGGAAAGGAGCCGGGCAAGATAGCTATCTATAGACTCTATCTGTCTAGATATCTAATAAAGTAATCATTTAAGCAACCATGCATAAACAGTTAATAACTGCAGGTATTCCGACAAATATGATGACAAGTTATGAAGGTGAAACATATTCACCGCCAGTGTCCACTAGTATGCTCCATGGCTTAACAAAGTACAATATCAAATATATGCATTTCACGTGTCCACAAAAAACACAATCTGTACCGTATTTAATAAAATGTTTAATCTGATATTCTATAAAAATGCACATTCACATTAAATACTGCATTACTTAGAATTAATACAAACTTAATCATTCTGACGACACCCTTAATCTGATGGCATGGAAAAATATTTCAGAGCAATATATATTATGTACAGCAATGAACTAAATGTGGAGGATAATGAAAAAGGAAGAAAATTTGAAAAAGAATGAAGAATAAAAGGAAAACAAAGAAAAAAGAAGAAAGAAAGACTGAATTGGAAGAAGAAAAAAGGTGTCTGACTGACATGACGCACTCAGCATGCTTATACAGCAGCTTTAGCGGGTCCATGTATCAGAGTTAGTAGGGAATAATGTGAGAAGCATTCCAAATAGCATCCACTTTAGCAGCAGAGCACTGTCCTAAATGTTATAGTGGATACAGTGGCTACTACAAAATATCATGTCCTGCATATCGTGGAGCTCAAATAAATGACTACTGGAATCAGAGTCGCTTATCCCGCTAAGTTAGATTCTGTATATGATCTTGTTAGTATCTCCACGATAAAAGATGGAAGTAAATTCTCTCCTAACCTGATCATTCACTTTCATTATGACCATCAAATGCGTGAGAATTTAGTTGACGGTGGTAGATGCAATTCTGTTGTCCTGATCAAGTGGGATTGTAAGTGATCGTTATATCATTTGTGAACGGAAGTAGTGTTTTATACTGATAGCCTGTAGTTTCTGTCATTTATTCACGAGTTGAATTTCTTCAAACCTACTCTGTGTTATTTATCCAGCACTTCTGATATTATGACTTACTGTGATTATTTCATTCTTGACACTACCTTAATAACCACACACAGGTCAATCAAGTTATGGTCATTTACTGGGGATATTTTGGTAGAAATGGTTGGACATACATCGCTTGTCTATTCTGTGGATTCACATGTTTCGGGACTCATAGCAAGTGGGGGTGAAGATTATTCATTGAAAATTTGGAAAGGTCAGACTCCTGATTCCCCAACCCCCTGATTAATGATTCATCTGAATTCTTTTTTTCCCGGTTTTCATATGTGCTATTAAAACAATGGGTGAAGACTGAAGACACCCATTTTGCAACTCTTACTGTGGGTCTCTTTTCTCTGTAATTCTGTTAATCCAGGGATGTCAATGGATCAGATTTAAATGTGAATTGGATCTTAATCTGAAAGAAATTACTTAGTTTTGGTAAAACCATTTAAATCCAGTTGTGCTGTATGGTCCAATCTGAATTTAATATCAGATCCATTTATGTTCAGATTTGGATTTCGTTTCAGGCTTTCAGCTTATAGGATCCTAATTGGGATCCGGCATCTCAGCAGGTAATGTGGGGATTTGAAATCAAGACCTTTGAGTGCATTGTTTTTTTGGGTAAAATGCTTTATTGTGACGTTAAGTGGACGTGTGTTACCTGCCCCTTGATTAAAGTTGAATAAAAGCCAATAAGTTTCACTTCTTTTTGCATAATTTGATTCTGATTTCAGTTGGAGTTCTTTTCCATTCGGATTCAGAGTGGTGAAAAAGAACCTGAATCCCAATATTAGTGATCCTCTTAGGACAGCTTCTGTAATGCCAGGATCTAGTTCAAATTTGTTCCATCAACATCCCTAATACATCCTCATTTAGTGCCAATCATCCTTCTCACAAGATTAGCTTGAATATTGTAGATGGAGCATGTATACAAACCATCGAACACCCTGGCTGTGTCTGGGATGCTAAGTTCTTGGGCAATGGTGACATTGTAACGGCCTGCTCTGATGGTGTTGCAAGGATATGGACGACTAATAGAGACAGGGTGAGTGGGGCATCAGAAATTGAAGCATATGAAGAACAACTTTTGGAGTACAAGTGCAACAGGTGTGATTTTCATGTAGTAGGGTATTTTCTCTCATATGGAAATTACGGTATGGGTAGATTTTTCTAAAATTAGTTTTTCTGTAGTTGTAGAAAATGTTCTGATTTAGAACTGCTTGTCACTTATCTCATTTATTTGAACTTGCAAAAAATGGTCACTCGTTGAAGGTTAAACTTGTTGAGTCGAAAAGGTAAAGGTGCAGATATATTGTTTAGCTTGACTTTGTTTCATAAGTGGCACCTGTTAGAAATGAGCAGTTTTTTCCCTAGACAACGAGGCCATGTGGTTAAATTTTAACACTTCACTGTAAATAATTTATTGTCTTTATCATGTCGATATTGAAAAATGTCAAAAACTAGTAAAAATACTATAAATGTAAGAACAACAACAACAACTAAGCCTTTTTCCATACTAGACGGGGTCGGCTACATGGTTTCTTTGTTTCCACATAGCCTTATCATGTGCCATGTTAGCAGTTAACTCACAATAAGCTAGATCATTCTTTATTGTTTCTTTCCAACACTTTTGTGGTCGTCCTCTACCTCTTTTAATATTTTCTAAATTTAGTTTTTCATACCTTCGTACATGTTCTTCTTTTGATATTCTTTCTATATGTCCAAACCATTTTAAACAATATTCTCTCATTTTATTCTCTATTGGTGCCACTCCTAATTTGTTTCTAATAACCTCATTATGTTCACAGTCTTTTCTTGTATGACCACTCATCCATCTCAACACCTTCATTTCTATCACACACATCTTTTGTACATGTTGATGATTAATTGCCCAACACTCATAACCATAAAACATGGCAGGTCTAATTGCTGCTCTATAATATTTACCTTTTAACTTTAACAATATCTTCTTATCACAAAGAATACCTTATGCTCCTCTCCATTTTAACCAACCAACATTAATTCTATGCATAACATTTCCATAAATTCTTTCATTACTCTTCAAAATTGACCCTAGGTATTTAAAACTTTCCTTTTGGGGATGCAATGTGTGCCAATTTTAATTTCTATGTCATCTGAAGTAACCAATTGATCAAACTTACATTCCATATATTGTCTTTGTTCTACTAAGTCGGAGGCCTTTGCTTTATAATGTTTCTCTCCATCGTTCCAATTTTCTATTAACTTTTTCCTTTGATTCCTCCACTAACACAAGGTCATATGCAAATAACATACACCAAGGTACTTCATCTTGAATATGATTTGTTAACTCATCAATCACCATTATAAATAAGTGTGGACTTAAAGTTGATCCTTGATGTAACCCAATATTAACTTCAAAGAAGTCTGCCATTTCTTCATGAGTTCTTACACATGTTTTTGCACCATCTATATGTCTCTTATAAGGTTAATGTATGTCAACGGGATACCTCTTTTTTCCAAGGTTCTCCAAATAACCTCTCTCGGTACCCTATCGTAAGCTTTTTTTAGATCAATAAATATCATGTGAAGGTGAATCACTTCAACTGGTGATTCTTTCTCACAATTTCACAATAACCTCTTTTTTGCTCTAAAATGTTGCACAAGATGTATCAAAAGGTGAATCACTTCAATACTAGATTTGCCTTACATGAATCCAAATTGGTTCGGTGTTGTACTTGATACTTGTCTTAACGTACGTTCGATAATTCTTTCTCATAATTTCATGGTATGGCTCATTAACTTGATACCTCGATAATTCACAAAATTTTGAATGTCTCCTTTGTTCTTATATATGGGTATAAGCGTACTTGCTCTCCATTCCTTTGGTATCTTTTGGTTTCTCCATATTTTATTAAATAGTTTTGTGAGCCAAGTGATTCCTATTTCTCCTAGTATTTTCCAAACTTTTATAGGAATATTGTCTGGTCCTACCAATTTACCACCCTTCATATGTTTAAGAGCCTCTTTGACTTAATTCTTTTGAATACGTCGGTAGAAATTGTGGTTTATATACTTTTCTGATTTGGCTAACTCTCCTAAGCTAATACTAACATCTTTATTTTCATTAAAAATCTTATAACAATAGTTTTCCATCTATTTCTTATATCATGATTTGCCACTAGAATTTTTTTCATCATTGTCTTTGATGCATCTAACATAATTAAGATCTTTAGTTTTCTTATCTTTAGCCCTAGCTATCCTAAAAATATCTCTTTCACCCTCTTTTGAGTTGAGTTGTTTTTATATAAATCCTCTCAAATTTTAGTTTTTGCTTCACTGACGACCTTTTCCTCTTTCTTATAAGCCTCTAAAGTTTCACTAGTTTTCTTAGCATAATGTAATTTGTAACATGCCCTCTTTGCCTTGATTTTATTTTGCACTTCACTCCACCACCAAGCTTCTTTTTGTTTTGTTACACCTCCCTTAGATTCACCTAACACATCTTTCGCCACTTTCTTAATATGTATAGCCATATTGTTTCACATATCGCAAGGTATACCAACATAATTTCAAACATCTCCTTGAAGGACTTTCTGTTTAAATATATCTTCTTTCTCACTTTTGAGGTTCCACCATTTAGTTTGAATAGCTCGATGCACTCTTTTCTTCTTTGTCCATTTTTTTATTTATAAATCTATAACTAAAAGTTGATGTTGGGTGGTTAAGCTTTCTCCTGGAATTACCTTGCAATCTTTATAGCACGCTCTATCTTTTTTTCTACAAATAAAGTAATCAATTTGTATTTGTGATAAGCCACTCTTATAAGTAATTTAATGTTCATCTCATTTTTTTGAATATTGTATTGACTATAAAGAGATCAAGTGCCATAGCAAAATTTAAAATCTCCCTACCTTCCTCATTTATATCCCCAAAACCAAAGTTTCCATGAATACCTTGATATCCTAATACCTCTTTACCGACATGTCTATTTAAGTTGCCTCCCAAACAAATTATCTCCCTTTGTGGAATCCTTTGAATCACCTTATCTAACTCTTCCCAAAAGGTTGTCTCTATACTATCTTCTAGTCCTACTTGGGGTGCGTAAGCACAAACTATATTCAAAACCTGTGCTCTCAACACTAATTTTAATGTCATGATTCGGTCACCATATCATTGTATGTCTACTACACTATCATTTAAATCTTTATTTATGATAATACCAACTCCGTCTTGAGCCTTTTCCTTAGAGTACCATAATTTAAAACCTCTATCCTCTATCTCCTTTGCTTTTTCTCCAACCACTTTGTCTCTTGTAAATATAGAATATGAATCTTTGAATCATAGTATCTACCACCTCCATTAGCTTACTGGATAATGTTCCAATATTCCAAAAGAAAGAATGTGAGTGCTTAGGACTTAGAGGCTTAAAGCAGGTAAAGGGACGGAAAGGGTTCTGCTTTCAAACTGAACAACTATTTGTTGGCTGGCCGAAAGCAAACAACTAATTCAAAATATTGATTCACAGGATAAATCATTTTAGTTGCACTAAAGAAAGAACTCATCTATCTGGATTCCTTTTGGGTACAATTATGAATTGACTTGAAGTTTGTTTCAACCCTTTCAAAACAATTTCAAGAAGAAAACCAAGTTATTATAAATTTGTCTCTTTGCTGCTTGATTCTGGTTGTTTACTTCTAGGAAGAAAGTTGGAGGGCTCAAGTTGGCTGATTTACCCGGGCTGGATGCGTTGCAGATACCAGGTTTGACATGAAACTAGAGATCTCTGGCACAAGAGGATAGTTTCTGGTCTTGCTGGGTTATCTAACGTTAGTGCCACATTTTCTTTCTAGCTATTGCAATATGGCATGCATTGGAATTGAACCATTACTACAACTACAACGAAGCCTTTTCCCATACTAGATGGGGTCAGCTACATGGATTCTTTGTTTCATGCATTGGAATTGAACGTGCCAACTTTTTTTTTTGGTTTGTTCTAAGTTAAAAAGTTTCTATCTTCTTTGAGTTGGTTATCAGCAGGATATATCCATGTAGGTGTGGATTTGCCTCAACTGTTCTGGACAAGTATCTGCTTGTTATGCAGATATTAATCAGCATTTACAATATGATAGTTCCCTAATGTGCCCTTGTCAGAACTCCTTTTACGTTGAACTTCATGCATATCTGACACACCTCACACACATCGTTGCCTCCTGCCCACTGAGCCCATGTCTGTCTAGTTGTTAATAAGCCATTATGAGCTACCTGCCATAAGAAGAGCTGTACTGATACTGTCCAGTATGATGAGCTGTTCTTCAAGATGTTCACCACTAAGAGAGTTAATTGCACTGCTTTTCTTTTATGTCTATATATGTCTAACCTACGAGTACATTTTGTATGTCATTGTCCATTCTGCTCAAAGTGATTCATTGTTTTTTTATTCGTTAGCTAATGATGTTTTCCTGCTTCTGCTATGAGCTAATGTTGTCACTATTGTTCTTTTTTGGTCTATCAGGATCACATGATGGACAAACTAAAGTTGTTAGAGAAGGAGATAATGGTGTTGCGTACTCTTGGAACTTAATTGATCGGAAGTGGGAAAAAGTATTTCATTTTTAACTTCTTCTATAGTTCATTTACCTGTTATTTCATTAATTTAATATAGTGTGTCCACAATGTCCCTTAGTTCCTCTTTCAGATGCATTTGATGTTTTTGCACTCCATTTGTCTTATTCTAGAAATAGATAGGAAGATCTTTTGTGGTTGTCTAATGCAAGTCTTTGTCATTGTACGTTAACCAAAAACCTTTCTTCTCTTCCATCTTTCTTCGTTTGCCAAAAATTTATGCTTTTAAGATGGTTCATAAATGGAAGATGCACGCTCTGTTGTGGTGTTATCTTTCAAACTTCATTCATGTTTATGGGATGTTTCTAAATACTGCTGCTCCTTTTTGCGATATTAGCAATATATCTAAGCTGGTTTCACTAATTTCAGATTGGAGAGGTTGTTGACGGGCCTGAAGATAATTCCACCCATCAACTTCTTGATGGCGTTAAATATGACTACGGTAATGCTCGACTTGAGAGGTCTTAGAAGCTATTCCATTTCTCCTATACCATTTTCCTCAACTCACAGTGCGTTACATTCAGTGTTTGATGTTGACATTGGTGATGGTGAGCCTACTCGAAAACTCCCATATAATCGGGCAGGTATATTATGATTCTTTTTTATGGTTGCAACTTGCAAGGTGAAATGCTTGTTATTGCTTTTTGTTGCACATTTTCTCCAATATTTCTGGAAAATTTTGTTCCTTGCAACATACAATGGAAACCTTGTAAGAAGTGCACATTTTGGAGAGCTTTTCGAAAAGAAAGCATTACAATCCTATGGTCGGGGACTTAATTCATGATGACCAACCTGTTTGCTATAGACAAATTTTCTCTGATCAATAACTGGAGTCAAGTTTCTGCAGTTGGAATGTTCGCCAAGTCGCTCTTGCAAAGTGGTTTTGTTTCACTTTTGAACCATTTACAATGTGCAGCGGGACCTAGACAGATCAACTGGCCACGTTCTCTAAGTCCCCATTTCAGTCTTCCCTATCCTCACGAACAAATATTTGTATACTTTTCATAGTTTATATTGATTCTGATAAGATTCCATTAAATATGCGGGATTCAAGATTTTGGCTAGGTGATCTAGCTGAAAGCGGAGTTTGAAGTCTGCAGAACCTGTTCAGAACTGTTGAGAAGCTGCATTATCTTTAGCTTTGCCTTCACAACAGAACTTGTATTGAAGTTTTCTAGCATATGATGAATATTAGGTGCAAGTTGCAGATATAAGCTGTCCTTGATTGGTCCACATACGATGCTTTGTGTTTCTTAAAAGATGATCTGTTATCAGATAACCCCTACACTGTTGCTGACAAATGGCTTCTGACGGAGAACCTCTCCCTTTCATATCGGCAACAAATTGTGGAGTTTATATTGCAGAATACTGGACAGAGGGATGTTCCACTGAATGCATCATTTGTTGACCCTTATACTGGAGGTGTGTATCAATATAGTGATTAGTTCCATGGCATGCTTGTGGCATCCTATGCATCTCCGATAATAAAGCATCAGTAACTTTGAGCTGCATTAGTTTTTCTCAGAGGCATGCTCTAAGCTTTCCTTGGCTGGCTTTATAACAAAGTTTTGCTATGTTTCAGCAAATGCGTATGTTCCAGGTGATTCTTCCCGTCTGCCAGGTATCTTTCTTGCTTATAGGCCTTCTACAGATGTCGAAAGGTTTGCCTAGATCTGTATGCCAGTACTTATGTGCCTCTGTCAAATATCATAAACTTTTGGTTTATTCTATAATGGTTTACCAAAAAGCATTGCTGAAAACCATCTAAGTGAAAATCTGGAACTAACAACAGTAATCACAGTTTTTCAAAGTTGTCAGGCAAGAGAGAGAGAGAGAATGCCAAACCAAAAGCCTTCTCCGACACTAAGTGCTGTAAACTGTTGTTTTCATGCATCAAATCATGATTAGTAAGATCAATGGACATTCATAAGGGAAATGGACAAACTCGAGACTGCAGTCGCCCCTTTTTCTCTGGCCGCCAGTCCCTGTTGCTCCTTTTTATTAATCCATCTCATTACAAAATGGTAACCCTAATCAGTATTTATACTAAGTACTGTTTTAACTTAAAAGATGATAATACCCCTACTTAAAGTACACGGTTCCTAATGAATCCAATCTGATTCATTAGGACCCATACACTAGATTAGACCCAGACTTCTTAACTATTATATAATAAACTCAACAAACACAAAATCTACTACATCTACTTGAAGACGAGACTTGAACTTCCAATACGCCCCCTCAAGTGGAGTCTTGAAGGGTTGTGATTCCTATCTTGGCAAGAAGTCTTTTGAAAGCATTAACTTGCAATGGCTTAGTGAGAATATCCGCTATCTGATCTTCTGAGTACACATGAACCAGATTGAATAAACCTTGAGAAATTTTCTCTCTGATAAAGTGACAGTCAATCTCTATATGCTTGGTCCTCTCATGGAATACAGGATTTAGAGCTATTTGGAGAGCAGCTTTACTATCAGTAAAGAAATTAATAGGCATATTTCCTTTGAGACCAATCTCCTCCAAAAGTGAAATAATCCATAAGGCTTCACACATTCCAAGAGCAATAGCACGATACTCAGCCTCAGCACTTGATCTAGCTACCACACTTTGCTTCTTACTTTTCCAAGAGACTATATTTCCACCTAAACATACCATATACCCGGAGGTAGATTTTCTATCGGTTTTGGAACCTGCCCAATTAGCATTGCTATAAATTTCCAAATTCATTTATGAGTGTGGAGCATATAGTAACCCATAGGTGAGAGAAGATTTCAAATATCAAATTATATGGAATACAATGTTCATGTGATGTCTGGACGGGTTGTGCATCCTCCTACTAACATATCTCACTGCAAAGCTGATGTCAGGTCGAGTTATAGTTATATATATCAGTCGTCCTACCAGCCTCTGGTACTTACCGATGTCTTCATAAGATGTAGACTTACTCTCTTCTTCGTGTGGCACATCCATAGGTGTAGAACATATTCTGCAGTCTTCCATTTTGGTTTCCTTTAGTAAATCAAGAATGTACTTCCTTTGACTTAGAAATAAACCATTATCTTTACGAATCATCTCAATTCCCAAGAAATAATATAATCTGCCCAGATCCTTCAGGTCAAACATGGTGTTTAATTGTTTCTTTAATGCAACTATACCATCTGCATCATCACCTGTAATAATTATATCATCCACATAGACTAAAAGTATGATAGTCTTCTGACCAGGCTTGATGAACAATGTATTATCACTGGTGCATTTACTGAAGCCCAACTTTATAATGCCATCACTAAATTTCTCCAACCATGCTCGTGGAGACTGTTTCAAGCCATAAATTGATTTCTTCAATTTACATACTTTGTTCTGCTTCTGATTTTGAGGATATCCTGGAGGTACATCCATGTAAATATCTTCCATAAGGTCTCCCTGTAAGAATGCATTCTTAACATCCAATTTCCATAACTCCCAACCTTTATTAACTGCCATACTTAAAATTATCTGAATGGTATTCATTTTCGCAACTGGAGCAAAGGTTTCAGTGTAGTCAATGCCATAAGTTTGACTATAACCTTTAGCTACTAATCTGGTTTTATATCTTTAAATATTGCCATCAGCTCTATACTTCACGAAGAACACCCATTTACACCCTACTGTTTTCCTTCCAAATGATAAGTCAACCAGTTCCCAAGTGTTGTTTCTGACTAGTGCAATAATTTCTTCTTCCATCGCTTTCTTCCATTCCGGTATTTGTTCAGCTTCCTTGAATGTTTTCGAAATGAAAGTAGTATCAGTATTCATTGCGAAGATCTGTTCGAAATGAAAGTAGTATCAGTATTCATTGCGAAGATCTAGTATTCAAGGGGATAGTTGGAGTAGGATACAAATTTCTGCAATGAGTATTGAGCTACTCCCCTTTTTCCTTTTCGAATTGCAATCGGAAGATCAATATCTGAATTATTGGAGGTTACCTGAATTGTAGATGAGTTTGAGCTGGAGTGACTGCCTAGGTCTGGTAAGAACACCTCTCTATTACCTCTGGAATACACTTGCCAGTTTTTATTCTGAGTAGGTATAATCTCTTCATCTTCCCTCTCATGCTGCACCTGATTTTCTGTTGGACGAATAGGTAACACATTTGAAGCATCTGTTGCAGACGATGAATCTTCCTGGAAATTATAAAACGGTATATCCTCATGGAACGTAACATCCATAATAACATATAATTTTCTGCTGCTAGGATCATAACACTTGTAACCTTTCTGAGTAGAGGAATATCCCACAAAGATAAAGATGCATTTTCTTGATCGTGCATCTAATTTGTCTTTAAGACCATGATGAAGGTGAATGAAACAGGTGCATCCAAAAATTCGCAGAAGTAAATGAAATTGCTTCTGACGGGGGCACAATAAGTGAAAGGGAGTATTACCATCGAGGACTTTGCTTGGCATGCGATTTATGAGAAAGACTGCTGTTAACACTACTTCACCCCAATAGTATTTAGGAGCATTACATCCAATCAATAAGGTTCTTGCCACTTCAAGAATATGTTTGTTCTTTCATTCAGAAATCCCATTCTGTTGAGGAGAATATGCACATGAAGTCTGATGTAGTATCCTGTGTTCTAAGAAGTATGTATGAAGTGATGTGGACATAAATTCTCCACCATTATCACTGCGAAAGATTTTGATAGAACTCTGGAATTGAGTATGTACAAGTTTACAATAAATAGGTAGAATATTCTTTACTTCATCTCTAGTTTTCATGAGGTATATCATCGTAAATCTGGTGCAATCATCTATGAAGGTTATAAAGTATTTAAAACCATGCAGAGAAGTAGTAGCACAAGGTCCCCAAATATCAGAATGAACAATTTCAAACGGAACTGATGATTTTTGTTCATTCAAAGGAAAAGAAGCACGATGATGTTTTGCCTTTTGGCAAGTCTCACAATTTAAATTCAAATTATTACATAAACTGAATTCAGGTAATAATATTCTAATTTTAGATAAAAACAAGTGTCCCAATCGTTGATGCCAACGAGATATAGCTCCTTGTTTCTGTGTGATGCTAATAGACTGCATAGCTGCTCCATTCTTTTCTTCATAGATGTAGAGACCTCTCCTTGCACTACCCTGACCATAGATTTTCTCCGTCCTCAGGTCCTGAAATACACATCCAGTAGAATAAAAAATTATTCGACATTTCAGATCTTGGGATAAGGCAGAGACTGATAATAAATTAACTGATAGACTGGGAACATGTAAAACATTCTTTAGTACACCAACAGAAGTAATAATATTTCTTTTTCCCATTATAGGAGAATGTGATCCATCTGCCAAACGGATGTTGACTCGTTCTTGAATCTCCTCATAACTATCAAACATTTCCTTCTTACTGACCATATGATCAGTAGCTCCTGAATCACTAACCCATATCTGAGAGTAAAGAGTCTTTGAATTACCCTTGACCAAGAATGAAAAAGGATAAGCCATAGTAGCGTGAGCTTCATTGCTGGAAGATGTACATGGAGTTTGTGAATTAGCTAATCGGGCCTTGAGTAACTCAATCTCCTTCTTCATGTCTGCTAGAGAATTTGTAGGGTCTTCAGTGGTTTGTTTGTCAGTCTTATCACTTGTAAAATACGCTGAAATTGAGGAGGTCTTCCAACTAATTCCCAGCATGTCTCCTTTGTGTGTCAGGTTTTACCACAGTGACAGCATGTTAATTTTGCTCGTTCATCAGAAGTAGGTACAAATCTGCCTCTACCACGACCATATCCTCCTCTGCCACGAGAAAAAGACGAATTTGATGAGTTCCTTCCAACGAATGCAGTTGTATCAGTATTGATTTTTGCCTCCTTTTCCAAGTGTTTTCTGTCTTCCTCCCGAAGTAGAAGTGAGTAGACTGTGCTTAAAGCTGGTAGTTCTTCTCTGCTCAAAATGTTATTTTTTACTGCTTCATACTCGGAAGAGATACCCCATAAAAGATCAAATACCTTTCTTTCTTCAAGTTCTTCATTCCTCTCTTGGGTACAATTTTGACACTTGGTTTTGGAATAAAGTTGTAGCTCTTCCCAGAAACCACGGAGTTCTGCATAATATTCACTAACTGATCTGTTTCCTTGTCTACATCTTCTAATCTTTTCAATAATATCATATTTCTTGGCTACGTTTTTCCTTTGAGCATACGCATCATGCACTGCTAACCAAATGTTTCGAGCAGTCTCTAGAAACATGAAGGTGCTGGCAATTGATGGAGACATAGACTGGAGGAGCCAGGCACTCACTAGTGCATTCTCTCTACGCCACTTCGTGTAGAAAGGATCATTTTATGAAGGTGGAACTTCTTCGCCAGTCAGATACTCCCAGCGCCCCCTGGCCATCACTGCTATCTCTATGGATCTGGCCCACTGAAAAAAAAATTTCCCATCTAACTTGAGGTTTGTTATCTGAAATCTCTCACTTTTATCTGCAGAATAACTCTCAGTTGTATCACCCATTTTGTTTTTTTTCATCAATCACTGGAGAACAATATACCACACGATCTAAACTGAACCAAGACTTGAATAATAACACAATCTGAACTGAACTGACAAGTCAGACTTAACCACACGATTTTAACTGAAATGTACTAAGTAATAAACCTGATGGTTGTTTTTTTTTCTGTTTTTTTTTTCCAAGATTGAAACTCGCCTTTCAAGGCTCACCAACCTATATACCAATCAATGCTTAATCCACATTGCAAAAGAAACTGCATTTCACAAGGAATGCACAGTTGTCGATTTCATGAATATACTGTTCAGCTGATTCCTTCAAAGTCAGATAAACGAATCTTCACTTCCTTTAATAGCAGTTGGTAAATGAAATAGTGCAAATCAACCCTTTTAAAACCAACAAGATTCTGCTGTGAATGTATCCAGCAAAGAACTAGAGTCTTTTGTCGTATTTGAATAAAACGTGAGCCAAACGATAGGTTATACTTACAGATTTTCCACCAAACGACAATTAATGGCCTGTTAATGATCTACCATGGCCAAAAACGTGAGTTTAGGCTCTGATACCATGTTGTTTTCATGCATCAAATCATGATTAGTAAGATCAATGGACATTCATAAGGGAAATGGACAGACTTGAGACTGCAGTCACTCCTTTTTCTCTGGCAACCAGTCCCTGCTACTCCTTTTTATTAATTCATCTCAATACAAAATGGTAACCCTAATCAGTATTTATACTAAGTACTGTTTTAACTTAAAAGACGATAATACCCCTACTTAAAGTACACGGTTCCTAATGAATCCAATCTGATTCATTAGGACCTAGACACTAGATTAGACCCAGACTTCGTAACTATTATATAATAAACTCAACAAACACAAAATCTACTACATCTACTTGAAGACGAGACTTGAACTTCCAATAAACAACCTGAATTCTTGTCGCCATTGTGCTTGATTTTGTCTCCTAATTGTATTTAGCTCCAGAAAGGAGTTATTGTTTTATCATTTCCAATACTTTTGAGACCCTTTGGCTGCTACTGTTGAAATGTTAACCATCTAATCTGGCAAACCATCTCAATGGAGCTTCATCTATCCGTGCTTTGGAATGTCCAAACCACCTTCAGGGTGTCTCTCATTTTGTCTCCTCTTGGCACAACGCAAACTTTTCCTCTGTTTTGTGGCCAACATCCACCTTGACGTTTTCATTTATGGTACTGCATCTTCATCACATGTTGATGGTACTACACCAACACCACAAAATCATTTCTAGCTGTATGTTTCTTTACATTGTTATCTGATATATGCTTGTCACAAGGGAATTGTTCTTGATGCACCTCCAAATTTGGCCATCTTGCACTAATTCTTTGTGAGACATCTCTCCTTATTCAAACCTTCTTCAATTTTCTCATCTTGTTGGAACACTTTTTATAGAAGTTCAAAACATGATCGTGTAGTTAGATTGCCGAAAAGAAAGGCTGGAAGCGGTCTGTTTCTAGAGGTTTTTATTAGAAAGTGTTGTTACAATGTGGGTTTCCTGTATCTATTATATTTTACACACACTCAGAGTCCATCTTTGCATTAGAATTTGAAACGCCCTATCTGTAAACAATCGTCGATATTCGTATTTATAAACAACCCGATCATATATCATCAAGTGTCTAACCAGTAAGTCAAATATAAACATACCTGAGAAAGGGTATTTCAAGTCAAGAACAAGCCAATGTCACAAGTCAAATCAAATATCAAAGAGCTGCAATTACAACTTGATTTATTGATGAAGAAAGATTATTTATAGAGCATAGTTTATAGCAAACAAAGGAAATAAGAAGAGAAGAAGGAATGCCCCCTAACAACTAATCAATACTAGTCGTTGAGGCCAGGGAGGCCCCCAACGGCTACTTGAGAAATGGATAGGTTGAATCAAACATGGGCCCTAGTGGCCCAACCTATTACAATTTAACATCCCCTTCAAACTTATGTTGTGTATACCGAAAGTTTGTCAAACAAAAAGTTAAATCGGGTTACTAACAAAGATTTGGTTAAAAAGTCTCCCAACTGCATCTCAAATGATACATAATATAAAGTAATCTTCTTCTTCAAGCATTCTTCTTGAACAAAATGACAGTTTATTTTAATGTGATTTGTTCATTCGTGGAAGGTGTTGTTGGAGGCGATGTACATGTCGCTCTTGTTATCATAGAACATAGTTTTTGACTGTCGTAACGTGGTACCCATATCCTTGAGTACTTTAGTGATCGAGGAGATTTCTGTAGTAGTAGTAGCCATGCCTTGGTACGAATAAAGCGAAACCTTTTGTTGTTTCTTACACTTTAAGGAAATAATTGATTCACTTAAGAAAACACAAAAGCCAATAGTAGAATGTTTATTGTTAACATCTCCACCCAATCAACATTAGTATAGATAGATAAATCAAAGGACGAAGGAGAAGTTAAAAGTACTCCCTTGTTTATAGAACTCATAACATATCAAATAATTCTCATAACACTCATACAAATGGTAGTAGGTGTTTATTGAAATTGATTAGCTGTATGGACTGCATCTGATATATCATGTCGAGTGATAGTAAGATAGGTGAGAGCACCTATCCGTTGTCTATAGGGAGTTGAGTATGTCAATTTTTCTCCATCTTTAGCTCGTAACTTTGTGCTAAGGACCTCAGGAAACATTAGTATAGATAGATAAAATCAAAGGACGAAGAAAAAGTTAAAAGTACTCCCTTGTTTATAGAACAAATAACATATCAAATAATTCTCATAACACTCATACAAATGGTAGTAGGTGTTTGTTGAAATTGATTAGCTGTATGGACTGCATCTGATATATCATGTCGAGTGATAGTAAGATAGGTGAAAACACCTATCAGTTGTCTATAGGGAGTTGGGTATGTCAATTTTTCTCCATCTTTAGCTCGTAACTTTGTGCTAAGGACCTCAGGAGTATCGACTTGCTTGTTGTCAGTGATATCAGATCTATCAATTATTTAATTTACAAACTTGGTTTGTGACATAAAATATCCGCGATTGTTTCTAACAATTTTGATACCCAAAAAATAACTAAGAAGACCAAGATCTTTCATGTCAAATTCATGATGAAGATCATATTTAACTCGTGTAATTTTTTTTTTCCATCACTTACAGTGACGATCGTATCATCCACATACAAGAGTAAAATAACAATCTATGTATCCGATTTTCTTAAAAACAAAACAATATCAATATAGCAAGAAACAAAGTTATGTAAATGCATAAATTTTTCAAAGCGATCAAATCAAGCCTTGGGCTTGTTTTAAACCATACAAAACTTTAAGAACATGATCTCGAGGAATGTAAGTCTAAGAGGAGTTATATAAACATTTTCATATAAGTTCCCATTCAAAAAGGCATTTTTAACATCAAGTTTAAAAATATCTCATTTTTATATAGCACTAAGGGTTATGATCCTAGTAGTGGTCTTCCGAGCAACAGGGGCAAACATTTCATAATAATCAATTCCATGTTCCTAAGCATAACCCTTAGCTATTAATCTAGCTTTATATATTTATATATTACCATTATTATGTGTTTTAATTTTGTAAGTCCATCTACATCGAATAACCTTTTGGTCCTTATGCTTGGGAACAACGGACCACGTTCGAGCTTTATTCAAGACATTTAGCTCTTCTAAGTTCTAACATAGCATCCTCCCATTCTGGAACACCTTTGGCTTAATGTTAGAATCTTGTCTCTTTTACTTGTAAAATGGTTGCAATCAAGTTTTTTTGTTGGGGTTCAAAAGAGTCATAAGACAAAGCGTTACGGAGGTTTTGAAACTGTAGGTGTTAATTGTGAGGTATTTTGTTCTATAGATCTTTTAGTGTAGTGCAAAGAAAAAGGTTGAAGAATAGGTTGTGTGTTAAACCTTTCATCATAAACATCATTTGTATCATGTGAGGTAGTATCAAGATTGTCTTCAAGATCACTATCATAACTTTCTAGATTGATAAACATTTGAGAAGATGATTCTTATTATTTTTAATAGGACTATATTTATAATAGTAGTCATTTAAAAAAAAAAAATTACATCTTTAGGAACATAAAGTTTATCATTGATAGGGTCAAAACATCTATATCCTTTTTGGTCGTTTCCATATCCAAGAAAAACACATTCAATAGTTGTAGGAGACAATTTATCATTCTTATCAGTATAAACAAACCATCTTCAATAAAAAAAACCCTTAGTCTTTCATAATAAGGAAAAAGATTGTACAATTTTTCAAAAGAAGAAACATTTTTAAAATATGTTGAAGGCATTCTATTAATGAGATATACGGTGGTAAGCGTAGCCTCCGTCCATAAAAACTTAGGAACATTACTAGCAATTAATAATGTTCTATAAGTTTCTATAATGTGCCTCTGTTTTCTTTCTGTTAGCGAGTTTTGTTGTGGAGTTTTTGTGAAAGATCTTTTTATGTAAAATCTATTTTTTTAAAAAAAAAATTGAAAATCTTTTGATAAGTATTCTCCTTTTGAATTAGATCTAAAAATCTTAATGGTAAAATCAAATTAATTATTTACCATATTGTGAAAGATTGAATATTTTTCAAATACTTTGTATTTATATTTTAGAAGATATATCCAAGTAAATTGAGTAAAATCATCTATAAATGTCACATAATACTGTACTCCTTTGGAAACAACAGGGACAGGTCCCCAAACATTGTAGTGTATTAATTTAAAAGATTTATTTGTTATAAAATTTCTTTCACCTTGCATTTTTCCCAACATTCATTCTTTACAATCGAAATTATGATTTCCATTTGTCTTTAACAAGAAAAAATTACATAGTCTATGCATATCTAAATGTCCTAGTCATTTATGTCAAAGAATAGTATCATGAACTACATTACAAGATTCAAAATTTGGCATGACTAAACTATTCATTTTGTATAGTCCATTTTTTCTATGGTCTTACCAATCACCATCTTTGATAGGTGATCCTTCACCACACAATTTTTAGATGAGAAAGTTATTATACAACCACTATCACAAATCTCAGCAATCGAAAGAAGATTTAGATTTAATTTAGGTATGAAACTTATATTTTGAATTTTGAAATTTTCTTTTTCAAAGTTCTCAATTTTTTCAATTTGAAGTTTCTTACCATCGGCCGTAAAAACATAAAAACAACAACTAAGCCTTTTCCCATACTAGACAGGGTCGGCTACATGGATTCTTTGTTTCTACAGATCCCTATCGCGTGCCATGTTAGCAGTTAACTCACAATAAGCTTTCTATACAGTCATACAAGCCAATAATTATTGTTTCATATTTCCCTGTTCTCTCCACTGGAGCCTAAGTAAAAAGGAAAACAGACATGCAAATCATCTAAAATTGCTATCTTGCTTCAAATCAAAATGGAAGAACACTCATGCATAAATACTCATACGACAGCCATACCCACTTTCTTATCATGCAAATGCACAAGCATACACCATTCGAGAAAGTGATCTTGAAGTGTTGCGCAAAGTAGCTTTTATCATACAGCTTTTATTTATGGTGATGCATTTGGCGACAATGTGAAGGCCCCCAATACACAGAATTGTAGTAGAACCTGTTGAGTTTCTCACACCAGCGATGAACAAAGACTCTGATGTCAATTATGATGCAAAGGCAATGTGATAAACAAAGCAGATTACATGCACCAGCAATCAAGACCCCTAGGAATGAAGTGGCCAACAAGTGTGTCCACAAACGACAAGGGCACAAAACGCACAGAATTGTTGAACAGAACTTCACAAAGTCATGGAACAATGTAACATAAAAGAACAAGACCTGAAATTGATCTAAGGCTTTCCCAGAATCACCCTCAACAGCAATTTGATTACCATGATCACTAGCACCTTCAATACACATGGGAAAATGCTGTGCTTGTAATAGTGCTGGACAAGATACAGCATTATCTATGTCCACATGCGTGGTTGAAATTTTGCTATCACGATTGACCATTTCAGTCATGACTTTATCATCACCAGATGCACATTCATCATGGACTTTATTAACAGGCATATTTCTTTCATGGCTACTACGACCATACATCTCTGAATTCAGACTCTCATTCCCTCTGGACAAGGAATGCCCAAACTGAGTAGCCTCGAGGAGCACAGGACATGATTGAGGTTGAAAATCAATTTTAACTGAAGAGCTTGGCATCACATCAACCCCACCAACGACCAATTTATCAGATTTCTCACCCAAAGCATGATGCCCTTCAGTGACCTCCTTGCCAATATCTACATCATGCTTATCCTCAGTTGCTTTCATCAGAGGCAATGAAGCCTCATTAGGTGCATCCTTGCCCAAAGTGGAATCACAACCATTTTCCATAGCAGCAGCCCCAACTCTACCCCCATCAGAACCCATGTCAGAGTAAGAAGGATCGATTCCACCAGTTCCATCTACAGTAATGACGAAATCAGTAGACCCATTGTTCTGTACATGCTTACCAAAAATATTTTGAGAATTTTTTAAAGATTTTTCATCATGAGTCATATGAAAAGAAGCACCATAATCTAAAAATGAAGACATACCTTTAGAAGTAGAGAGCATTTCTGAAGATGCTTGCCTTTTTCTTAAGCATTTCTTCTATGTAGGCTTTTATGTTCGATGGCAAGACTCCTCTATCTTTGTCTTCTATAGCTCCCATGTTTCCATATCTTTGTCGAAGGAGAGGACAAGTGGTGTTAATGTGATCATTTTTCTTACAATAGTGACAAATAATATTTTTATTTGGTCAGGGTACCACTGGCTTCTTGCATGATCCATTCCTACCTTTTTGTCCATCGAAGCTTTTGTGAGGAGGCTTATATGTCTTGATATATGGTCTCGGCTTGGAAACAGCAAGAACGATTTCTTTTGCAATACTAATATTTTTTAATTTAGTTTCTTTTCGTAATTAGATCGGCTAAAAAGGTATCTCCTTTTGGTCTAGGTTTTCTGTGAATCAAACTTGATCTAATATCTTCAAATTCATCATTTAGACCCCACATAAATAAGAAAAAGTGTTGATTATCCAAGAAATCTTGAAATTCGTATATTTTTTGAAGTTTTTCAAATTTATCAAAACTTCGAAGTTGAGCTCACCTTTTGAATTCATGCCAAGCATATCTACTGTTGAACAATTCACCTTTTGAGATGTCTTATGGAACATTTTAGAGCAAAAACGAAAGACATTTACATGATATTTATTGATATAGAAAAAGCCTGTGATAGGGTACCGAGGAAGGTTCTTTGGAGAACCTTGGTAAAAAGAGGTATCCCATTAACATACATTAACCTTATAACAGACATGTGTGATGGTGCAAAAACATGTGTGAGAACTCATGAAGGAATGACAAACTTCTTTAAAGTTAATATTGGGTTACATCAAGGATCAACTTTAAGTCCATACTCATTTTTAATGGTGATTGATGAGTTAACAAAACATATTCAAGATTAAGTAGCTTGGTGTATGTTATTTGCAGATGGCATTGTGTTAGTGGAGGAGTCTAAGGAAAAAGCTAATAGAAAATTGGAACTATGGAGAGAAACATTAGAAAGTAAAGGCTTGCGACTTAGTAGAACAAAGACAAAATATATGGAATGTAAGCTTGAACATTTGGTTACTTAAGAGGGCATAGATATTAAAATTGGCACACATTGCATCTCCCAAAAGGAAAGTTTTAAATATCTAGGGTCAATTTTTCATAGTGATGAAAGAATTGATGGAGATGTTACGCATAAAATTAATGCTGGTTGGTTAAAATGGAGAGGGGCATAAGGTATTCTTTGTGATAAGATGATACCATTAAAGTTAAAAGATAAATATTATAGAGCAACCATTAGACCTGCCATGTTTTTGTTAGAGAAAAGGCAACTCGGCCCGGCCCTGGCCCACTGGGCCCCCAGGGCCACTAGCCGTTGGGGTTCCAAGCCTCCAACGGCTAGTTAGATAGTTGTCCCCCTCTTAATTTCCTCTTTGTTCTCTCTCCCTTACTTCCCCTTATTCTCTATAAATATTTCTTCAAATCCATTGTAAACTTCAAGCCTTTCGTGGCTAATCAATAAAGATTATTTATTCAAGTTTACTTTGTGTTCATTATTCTTTTGGTGTGCCCTCGTTGCACTCGGCTATAGCTTTTTCTAAGGCTTCGTGACAATTACATTGTGGAGATATTTATTCATCGATCTTTCGCAACTATATTAGAGCGTCGTCTTCGTTACATGATATCAGAGCCATTTTCGATCGTGGAAACACCGATTGTCGCCTCTGTAAGCGTGCCGATAGTTCTCTTGATTTTGTTATAAGTTTATCTCTTTATAATTATTTTTCTCCTTTAAATATAGACGAAAATGGAGGATTTAATTTTCGTTTAACACCTTTAAACTACAAAACATGGGCCCAAACTATGGAAAATTATCTATATTTCAAAAAATTATGGGGCTATGTAAGTGGTTTAAAGGTAGAACCCTCTATTAATGCTACGCTTGAGTAAAAGAAAGAATATGAAAGAGGTCATCGAACGACCCTGTGGGTGCTCATTAATAATGTAAATGAGCACACTAAGTACATTTTGACTTACTTCACTAATGCAAGAGAAACATGGGAATATTTGAAAAAATCTCATGTTCAAAGTGATGTTGCTCATAGAATGACATTAAGAGACAAATTGGTCTCTCTTAGACAAGGAGATAAAAGGGTAAACAATTTCTTTGGTGAATATTTCAATATTTGGAACCAACTACATGGTTATAGAAAGAAATGTACACAATGTCTTGACGAGAGACAATGTGAAGACAATGAAGATTTTGAATATAAATTTTTACGAAGTCTCTGAGAAGAATTTGAAGGAGTTAGGTTATCTCTTATTTATCGGAAGCAATTTCCTGCCAAAGAAGAGGTTCTTATTGATTTTTAAATGGTGAAAACAAGAATGAATGAAGCTAGGTTTCAAAAGGATACCGCTCTTGATGCATCTAAACCCGAAACAAATATGAAGGCTTATCGTCCTCTCTATTTCAAAAACGAAGGATCAAGCGAAGCAAGAAAGGAGGTCATTTGCCATCATTGTAAAGAAGCCGGGCACGTAAGGCCAAATTGCCCTAAATTGAAAAAGAAGGCGGCCTTAGTGGAGGAAAATGTTTTATCTTACATCCTTGCACTTCAAGAAAAAGTGAAGCAACTTCAGGCTCAAATGAAGGAGAAAACAGTTGGTGCGGTTTGCTCTTCTTCAACAAAAGAAATTCAATGTATGACTGCTTGGATTCTTGATTCAGGTGCTTCATTTCGTATGACTTCTAATGAAAGAATTTTAAACTCATGTGTTAAAAAATCTTCATCTTGTATTTACACTGTAGATAGGACAAAATTAGATGTAGAAAAAGTTGGTGATTTACAAAATAAAAATTTTGAAATCTCTAAAATTAGTGTTGTTCGAAAACTAAATTTGAACTTCCTCTCTGTATCTCAGATTGCAGATAAAAATTGTGTTGTAACCTTTTTATTCACGGGATGTATTGTACAGAATCGCCTCTTGAAGAAGGTGATTGGTCGTGGCCATAGAGAGGACATAATTTATATTATGGACTTTTTGTATAGTATAGGATATGTTAATGTTTTGACAAATGATGCTCTTTTATGGCACAAGAGACTAGGACATCTTAATGCTAAAAAAATGTATCTATGTCCGCTTGGAATGAAATCTAAGGAATCTTTTTCTTGCAAAGATTGTGTTCTTGGTAAAATGCAACATCTTCTATTTCTAAACAAAACACATGTTACAACAAGACCCTTCAAAATTGTTCATTTGGATGTATGGGTCCGACACCCGTTTTGTCTAAAGAAGACATTTTCTTTTATGTCATTTTTATAGATGACTTTACTAGGTATACATGGGTATATCTTTTAAAAGCAAAATCCGATGTCTTTCAAAATTTTGTTATCTTTCATAATTTTGTAAAAAATCAATTTGATTCCGAAATCAAGATTTTTAGATTCGATTCAGGAGAGTTTATGTCAAAGTATTTTAAAAATCATCTCAATACGTTTAGAACTATACATCAAACTTCATGCTCTAAGACTCCTCAACAAAATGGTATTTCCGAACATAAGGATAAACATATTTTGGAAACCACAAGAACTTTGCTTTTATCAAGTGGTGTTCCTAAAAATTTTTGGGGAGAGGCTATTATGACTGCAGGCTATTTAATTAATCGGATGCCCTCTTCGGTTTTATAAAATGTCTCCTATAAAAAGACTTTTTAAAGTTTCTCCCAACTATTCAAGACTGCGTGTTTTTGGATGTAAATACTTTGTTTATACTGACAAAGACGATAAACTGTCATCTCGGATCATAGAATGTGTCTTTCTAAGATATGAAATAACCAAAAAGGGGTATAGGTGTTATGATTGTAAAAATGATAAGCTTTATGTATCACGAGATGTTAAGTTTTTTGAAAATGAATATGTTTTTAAAGGCATGGATGATGATAGTTCTCTTGATGACTCCTCCTGTTCCTTCTTGAATGATATTATAGGTGAAGAAGTAATTCATGAAGAAAATGATCTTGATGAACATATGATTACAAGACATCCTATTACATCTTTTGATCAACATTATAATAGGAGATTTGTGCCTATCCCTAGGAGGTCAAATCGTGATTCTAGACCTCTTGAAAGATTTGTCTCATATGATAGTTTTTCACCAAGACATAGAGCTTTAGTAACAAATATTTTAGCTATAAAGGAACTTAGAACCTTTAAGGAAGCCCAGTTATCACAAGACTGGATTCGTGGAATGAACGAAGAGTTGGATGCTTTCTATAGAGCCCAAACTTGAGATATTGTCTCTATACCATCAAATAAAAAGACTATAGTTTGTCGGTGGGTCTATAAAATCAAGACTAATGGTGATGGATCTATTGAGGCGATACAAAGCTAGGTTAGTTGCCAAAGGTTTCACTCAAGGTATGGTATTAATTATAGAGAACTTTTCTTTCACTTGTTGCTCGCATCACTTCTATTCATTGGCCTCTTTCGCAGTGCTTTTGCAGCCACTCAGTAAAATAGCACCTCTAAATTCAATGGGATGTGAAGAATACCTTCTTTAATGATGATTTGTAAAGTAGCTAGTTTATATGGCAGGCCCACCTCCTGTTACACTTGTCCACTCAAATAAGGTTTGTCGCATCTTCAAGAAGGCTTTATATGGTCTCAAACAAGTACCCTTTGTGTCCGTTTGGCCGAAGTTTCACATAGCACTACCAAGTTTAGTTTTTCATCCAAAGGTATATGGCGATTCTGCGTTCGCTTACTCACAAATCTGATGGGGAGGTAACAAGTTATGTTACTTCTCATACGTTGGGATGATATGATTATTACAGGTAGTGTTAATACAAGTATCGAGCAAATCAAGCAAGAACTTAGTAATATGTTTGAAAGGAAGGACCTTTGTCAACTTTCCTATTTTCTTGCATTGAAGTAACTTGTGATGATAGAGGTTTCTTTTTATCACAAACTAAGTTTACTAATGATGTTATTCTATTATTCTTAGATCAGGTATTACAGATGACAAAATTGTTGAGACACCTGAGGTAATCAACCAAAAGATGCGTATAGTTGATGGTGAACTTTTGAGTGATCCTACACCTTATAGACAGATGGTTGGAGCACTCACCTATCTTACCATAACACAACCAGATATTGCTCATGCCGTTCATACTGTTAGTAAGTTTCAGCATGTGTCCACCTCAGTGCATATGAGTGCTGTTATGAGGATTGTTCGTTATATTCGACAAATCTCAACTAAAGGAGTATTTCTATCATCTTCTTCTTCATTATCTCAGTTGCTCGCATATACTGATTGGGGTGGTGATATGAATAACAGGCATTCTACTACCGGCTACTGCATATTTTTTGGTCACTCACTCATTTCATGGAGATGCAAAGAAACAATAAAAGGTATCTCTTTCGTCTACCGAAGCCGAGTACCGTGCAATGGCCAACACAACTACAAAACTAACTTAGATGCGACGACTACTTTAGGACTTAGGCATATAATTGGAAGCTCCTCCAATCATGTTCTGCCACAACAAAAGTGCTATGTATATAGCCAACAATCATACCTTTCATGAGCGTACAAAGCACATAGAGCTGGATTGTCACTACGTTCGCGAAGAGCATCTCCAAGGCAACTTAATATTACAGTTTGTAAAATCAGAACATTAACTTGCAGATGTGTTCACCAAGTCATTACCTACTCCTTGATTTCAGCAAACTTCAGGTCATGGAAATGTTAGTTTGAGGGGGGTTGTTAGAAAAAGGGCCACTCTGACCCGGCCCTGTAGGCCCTGGTCCGGCTAATTAGATAGCCGTCGGGGGCTGGCCACAGCTAACCCCCTCTTCATTTCCCCTTTGTTCTCTCTCCCTTACTTTCCCTTATTCTCTATAAATATTTCTTCAAATCCATTGTAAACTTCAAGCCTTTCGTGGCTAATCAATAAAGATTATTTATTCAAGTTTGCTTTGTGTTCATTATTCTTTTGGTGTGCCCTCGTTGCACTCGGCTATAACCTTTTATAAGGTTTCGTGATAGTTACATTGTGGTGATATTTATTCATCGATCTTCCGTAACTATATTGGAGCGTCATCTTCGTTACAATTTTATGATAGTTAATCATCAATATGTACAAAAGATGTCTGTGACAAAAATGAAGATGTTGAGATGGATGAGTGGTCATACAAGAAAAGACTGTGTACATAATGAGGTTATTAGAAACAAATTAAGAGTGACACCAATAGATATAAAATGAGAGAATATCCTTTAAGATGGTTTGGACATATATAAAGAAGATCAAAAGAAGAACCTCTAAGAAGGTATGAAAAACTAGATTTTGAAAGTATTAAAAGAGATAGAGGACAACCATAAAAGTGTTGGAAAGAAACAATAAAAAATGATCTAGCTTATTGTGAGTTAACTGCTAACATGACACATGATAGGGCTCCGTGGAAACAAAGAATCCATGTAGGTGACCCCGTCTTGTATGGGAAAAGGCTTAGTTGTTGTTGTTGTTCGAAGTTGAGTCCACAATTCAGAAAAATCATTGTGATACTCTCTAATGCTTAAGTTTCCTTTGTTAAGCATTATCATTCTTTTCATCAAATTTATTTGAAACACAAAGTCATCTTGAGGATGAATCTTTTTCAAATATTCCAAGTTTCAAAAGCATTTTAAAACACACTAATTCGATATCTAAGTTTTTAATCAATATTTTGACAAATGATCCATGCTATTTTTGCATTAATTTTCTCTAAGTTTTTAAAGGGTTTAAGTATATCAATCATCTAAGTTTTCAAAATCTAATTTTGGTTCTTGAATCGTTCCATCTATATAAGCCCAAAAATCTTTTGATAGAAAATACTTTTTAATGATTCTTGCCCAACTTTGATAGCATTTTGGGTAAAGAATGCACTTAGAACTTAAATAGAGCTTTTTGGCCCCTTGCTGTTACATGAATCAAACACTGGCCCTAGTAGCCCGACCTATTACAATTTAACACTATCATCTTCCTTGATTTGAGAAACCGCTTGTTTTGTGTGTGACTCTGTGTACTTTGGCTGTTTTCTCATGGATCTTTTTTATGGTGAAGTTGTGAGTGTGTGTGATGCACGGTGGAATGTGCATATTATAGCTGCTTTCTAATGGATTTTATTAGTATCTTGCAGTTGTTCCCAAGGCAGTTACTATCAGGCATCTTCCGAAGGTAAAATTCTTTCCCATTGACAGATATAGAAAATTATCTGATCGGAGTTTTATGAGGTAAATTGAATTGAATCCTAAGTTTTCAAAACGTGGCTCTAGGCAGCCAACCAGGCCACGCTGCCGGTTAGGCTCCTAGCCTAGAGACCTAGCAAGCACTTTGCCTCATTTTGCTAAATACCATCCTGGCTAGGTAGTGGTATATGCTTCTCATATCCTTGTCCGCCTTTAGTTTTTCCCTTTCATCTTCCTATCCCTTATTCTTCTGTTTTTCTTCCTCTTCTTTTTTTCTTCTCTCTTGCACTCTTCTGATACTCCTATATGTACACATAAACGGATAGACAATCTGTTCCAGGTACCGCAAAAGGGATTTAGCCACCAATTGCTAGACCTGACTATACCTAATTCACTGTTACTCTGCGAGCATACATATGTGTGACCGGCAAGTTTGAGAAACTTGATTGATAAATCATCTGGAAACAAGACATAATGACACCCTTGTGTCAAAATATATTATTTCATTAAAAATGAGTTTTTTCATATCGTAACACATGAAAACCAGGGTGTACTCATACCATATATGCAGACTTGAGCTTAGAGCTTATGGTCCCACAATGCGTGCGCTATTCTCTAAGAAATTCATCGTTCAAATTAATGGTAATCATATTTGTAATGTACTGCAATAGTCCCTAGTGGCTTTTGATTCCTGCTTTACATGGACCAAATAATCTAGCTTCTTGTGGCTTATGTCGATGTCCTTTTACTGTTCTTCTATATCCATTACATTGTTTCAGCTATTATTATTTACCGTTGCTTGAGTTTAATGGATTAAAATCAACAGACTGTTGTCTTTTCCTTTTAAAAGTAATCATACATGCCAAAACCAAAGCGTAAACCAATCCTCTTCCCACGATAAGGGGGTTGGTTGCATGCCTTCCTGGTTTTTATTATATCATGTGTTGTATCTGCATTTAACTCAAATAAGCAAGGCCAGTCTTATGGTTTCTGTCCCATTCTTTTGAGACCTTCAGTCTGTTGAAATGTCACATTCTATATATTTCACACCTTTGTTGCCAGAGCTTCATCTGTTTCTTGTCAGACAGTCAAACTGCCCTAAGCACGTCTCTCATTTATCTTCTATTTGTACCATGCATGATACATACATTTGTTTTCAATAACAACTTAGTTGGTTTCACTTCCTCTTTGGACCAGCTCCTTGGCCCTCAGGGTGCCTGTCACTTCAGCCTTATGAAAGGGCTGGATGCCATGGGTTTTGAACTGATGACTTCTGCTTCAAGTCTCTTGAAGTGAACCCCTAGCTAGGTGAGCAGCATCTTTTGGGGCTGAAATGCATGGTTATGAATGTCAATACTGGTCCTGTCACCATTATACATGATTATAATTCTAATGGCCTCCTGGATTCCTGCTGATGCTACTAACGATAGTAGCATGTAGATCTTATGATTGGTTTCATGTCTGCGTCAAACTCACTTATAAATATCTCTTGCTTAATTATTTATTCATTTACTGTATTCTGTTGTATGCCATCAGAGGTGCTCATTGCTGCATATGTTCGAGTACTACTTCAGGATATTTCCTCACTGTTTCTGTTGAAACTTTGGCAGTTCAGTCTAACTGATCTATTTCTGGCTTACTATTTTCATGCTTAGATTTCTCTTCTTACAAAACAATGGCATATGGTTGACGAAATGCTGATCCATAAAGTTCTAATGTCCCTAAGAGTCCATTATTGTTCTCTCAGAAAGGAATGCTATCATTTGATGCTTTTCAGTTTGACGGGCTCCTCCATAAATTTGTTGAGTTTAATAACACTCTCTCACATGATGAGGTAAATGTGAACCTTTTCTTGGAACACATGAATGTAAAATGCTTGTGTTGATTTTCTGGTTAGAGCAGAATTGCCCAATGCTTTCAATCAGAATTTCCATGATTTGAAATTTAACTTTCTTGTGATTTGTTCATGTGTTGGCATACTGCTTGGGAGTGGATATATAGTAGGTGTTGAGAGTGAAGGTCATTGAACATGATGTATTAGACAATATTTGCTAATCATTTTAATTGGCACAATTTCTTATGTTGGGTAAATTCATACATTTGACTTTTGAGGTGTAGGTTTCTATTTTCATCTACTTGAGTATGAGTAAATTTTGAGAATGTGACGGGGGTATAACAGCCATGTTTGAGGTGGTAATTAATTATTTCTATATCCTATTTTGTTTCTGCACGAAAATGTTATTCTATGAAAATGCACAAAAGTTTGATTTTAATGGAACTTTCATTTAAGGACTAATTTTCGTCTTTTCAGCTTGTGGTACTAATTGTATGTGAAATAGTCAAGTGCAATATGCCAAGACCGTCCAGGATATAAATGGAGGCCTCTTGATAACATTTATTAGAAAATTTCCAAGTTCCCTGTGAACTCATGGAAGTGGCCTTATAGTCATATTATGCTCTGGATAGAACACAAAATGACAGGATTGATTTTCATCTCAGCTGTTGATTAATTTTTGTATGGTTCTTCTTCTCCACATTGGAGCACATCTGCTCATCCTTTGCATGTTTCCTGTGCACTGGTTTAAAAAAGGCGGATTCTTTTATCTTTTAAATATTTGTATCACGTTGAGAACGCTTATACACCACAAAACTTTCTTCGATTGTCTGTCTTTAGTTATAGCAAGCGTGTTTATGTAAAGTCTTGTACATGTTCCGCAGATAATGAGGGAATTTTTATTTATATAGGCACACAAACATTTATCAATAACAGAGCCAGAATTTTCGAGTTTAAACACTATGATCACCGTGTTGAAAGATACATCACACTATCATAGCAGCACTTTCGCAGATGCGGACATTCAGTTGCTAGCAAAATTATTGGATTCCTGGCCTGTTCCCATGCTCTTTCCAGGTAAGCATCTTTTGAGCAATTGATCATGTGGTTTTGGTTAACATCACAATCTTTTATATAATATATGTATATATATATATATGTATGTATGTGTGCGTGTGTGATAAATTGGATATGTTATTTATGTATGCATGCAAATACAGGAAAATATTATTTACTCTAGTTCAATGCACTCAAGCTCTACAGTTTTCGTTTTCATATGAGAAACAGAAGTTGGCATGGTGCAACTGAAAGAACTGGAAAAGGATCATGGACACTTGGAAGAGAGAGATTATATGGTTGTATGCATGATTTTAACCGAGTTCACTGAAAGTGGGTCAAGGTGTATCTGGATCGTTGTGAAGTACTCATACAGTTATGATAAGATTTGGGTCATGATGGTGACGATGAGATAGTTTCATTGTTGTAACAGTAAAAGGATATATGTATATATATGTACATATTTGACAATTTGTTATCTTTTTTGTTTGAAACACTAGAAAAAGACACTTCAAATCACTGGGTTTCTTGTGGCTGATCTGAGACTGTCTCGAGGTATCTGACTATGCTGACAGAAGCCCGCAGTAGCAGAGCTAGATGTCCCTTAAAAGAATTCATTATTGTTTTTCTCATTGAAAAAATGGACGTAAAGTTGCTAGTTGCACTTCATATGTTTCTATTGCATAATAGAAGCTGCAATATGATTATTAAACTTTGATACTGGCAATTGTTCTAGTTGTAAATGTGTTTGGTGACGTCTAACTATTTGATTCTGCTGGTTTCTTGAACAGTATTCGATATCATTCGAATCTTTGTACTACATCCTGATGGAGGTCGAATGCTTCACCAATTTGTTGAAGGGGGACATGGTACTTGAGTAACACCTATATTGCAACTTCTTGTTGTCTCTGCTTACCTGATCTCCACTTATATGAAATCGGCATGTGCTTTGTGCTTGAAATGCTATGAAAATTCATAGGCTCCATATCAAAGAGTACCTTCGGTTGCCACCTGGTTTCTGCTGCTGTGCTTCCTGCATTTGATAATCTGTGATTATTTTCATTTTCTTGTGAATATATGAACGACCATTCATCTTCTCTTCTCTGACAGATCTGCTTATTCAGATGGTTTACAAGGCGACCTCAACGGAAGCCCTCACAGCAAATATTTTAACTAGTACTCGAGCTGTTGTGAATCTTTTCAAGCACTCATATTTCCACAAGTGGTTATCTCTTCGTCGCAGTGAGGTGGTCTTTTTTCTCTGCATATTATTTTAATTGTATCTATTGTCACAAACTAAAATGTTTTTATTAATGTCATTCGTTATCTTCAGTATCCTGTCTCACGAACAAACCAGTGTGATAGATCACAAGTTCTCCTTTTGCTTATGTAGGTAGGTGGCATCACTGCTTTGAGTCAGTAGGTTCTTTTTCTCTTTCTAAACTATTTGGGAACCCTGAGTTGGAGGTGTATTGTGGTTCACCGGCCACCACCGTGGTAGCTGTTAAGAATCAAATTCTTAGTTGTTGTTTTCTGTTTATTAATGTCACTTTCTTTCTTCTGTTCTTAGGACTGTCATTAGTGTTAACTTATGTTCTTAGTTGTTGTTTTTAAAGGTAACTTTAAATTATATTTCATTAATGACACTTATATAATAAATTCTTTTGTAATGCTGGTTATAAGTGGGAAATCCTACCAGCCGATTGTAATTAGAAGAGAGAAGAAAATAAGAAGAAAGAGAAAAGGGGTGGCGGCTAGAAGCTGGTCCTGCACACCCGATTACCATCTTCCATCATTCCTCTCCTTACTTTGTTCTTCGATCTTCATTAAATCAACATGATATCAAAGCCTAGTTGCTGATTTCACCAAGAATACGGCAGTAGATGGCAAATCGGCAAGGAGCAACAGTTAGGACATGTGACTTAGAGCAATCTAGAAGCAGAACTCCAATTACCTCAGCACACCAACTACGACAATCAACCATAAGCGTTGAGGAAATCATGGAAGGGAGATTAAATGAAGAGTTTCAGAATTCAACATGCATGAACGACCTCAATATCTAACCATTTTCAAATCACCATTATAAAATTGGTTGGTAAGAATTATAGAGAATAGACAAGATCGATAAAACTTGTTTTTAAATCAAGAGAAAAGTTATAAATCATCAAGGGTACTCAAGTATGCTCTACTGAAGACAACCTAGATTTTGAGCGGTGGTCAAAAGGAGGATGCTTTGGTGAGCTCCTTGTTAATATAATCGATGATTCCTACGATTAGCTAGACACTAATGTACATGAAGACAACCACTGAAATTTGGGCAGCAGTTGAATAAGCATATTCCATATTCCAGGAAAAGGAATATGAAGTGCTAGAAAAATCAGAAAATGTCACCAAAGTGATAAATCTGTAAGTGACTACTATGGAGAGCTTCGTGGGCTGTAGAATGAGCAACAATACATTATAGAAAATAAATGCAGCCACTGCATCAAGGAAAGGACAACAGATAACGAGGTGAGGAAGGTGTTTGATCTTCTTTGGGGAATTTCAATTGAATATGAACCCAATAAGATCAACATACTTAGTAAGGAAGAACTTCTTTTGAGAGAAGAAGATAGAAGAAATCTCGAAAAAGGAGATTAGATAGAAACCAAAAAAAGTGCTTTTGCTGGAAGAGGTTAAGTAAATTTTAAGCATTGAAGAGCATCTACTAGATGGAGAGGAGGTAGACGATCTCAACAGTTTGAAGACGAACAAATTACAATGTTCCTAATGTGGAAAAAGAAGACATACCCGAGATAAATGCTAGAAAATCATAGGAAAACTAGCAAATTACAAAGATCACGGAAATTATGTGGTTGTCTCTATCGAAAAGACAATAAAGTCGACGACACGTGATGAGATGATAGAGCTAAGAAGGAATATCGCAAAAATTGAGTATAAGCTCCGAGATCAGCCATCTACCTCATTAGAAAAAAAATGAAATAAGTATTCCTACTTCCTACTGCATACTCTTCCTTTATAAGATCTAAATTTTGGGTGATAGATTCAGGTGCAACCAATCATATGGTAGGTGATAAATTCAATTTTGTGGAGTATTAGCCCATATCCTCACCACATTATTTTAATTGGCTAACATGTCCTTAATTCCAACGAAAGGAAAGGGAATGAGGCAAATTCAAAATTTTCAAGTAGTTTTAGTGATATATATTCCTGAATTCCCAGTTAACTTATTATAAGTGAGTTTATGGGTTAGAGATTTACATTGTTCAATAACTTTCTATCTCTCTGGTTGTAAATTTTAGGATCTGAGTATGGAAAGAACCTTTGGACATCATGAACTAAGGAATGAGCTCTACGTACTCCCAAATAACAGAAGAGGGCGTTTGCAACCACAAAAGTAGAAGAGAAACTCAAATTATGGCATAGACTTAGTCGATGAGGATATCTTCTAGTTTCAAAAATTAGAGAGTTAGTCTTTGTTGAGAGTAAAAGAGACGTGGTCCTTAAATGTGATATATGTCAAAGGGCCAAGCATCATAAGGTGTCATTTTCTAGTAGACAGTCACAATCATCTAGTCCATTCGAGTTGATATATTTTGATTTATGGGGTCCTTGCTTTATTCCTTCATTGGAAAAATTTCATTACTTTATTACTTTTATTGATGACTATTCTATATTTACATTTGTGTATCTCATGAGATCTAAGTGAAGTGTCATCCATATTTCCTATTATTCATAAACTTGTTAAAACTCAATTTGGACATACCACCAAGATATTCAGGTCAGATAATAGTGGTGAATTCGTCAATCACTGAAATACTTGCAATCTCATGTCATTATCCATCAAACTTTCTATGTTTATACACCACAACAAAATGGAGTTGCGGAGAGGAAAACAAACACATCTTAGAGGTTGCTAGGACCCTATTATTGGAGCATAATATGCCTAAATTATTTTGGCCGGAAGCTATTCTCACAACAATGTACCTTATTAACATATTATCATCTACTGTTCTTTCTGAAAAAACACCCTTCCAAATGATAAAACCTGAGACTACTCCATTTCGTGTAACACCACGAGTATTTGGGTGTCTTTGTTTTGTATGTATTCATGGCTTGTTTTGGGATAAGTTAGATCGTAGAGCTATCAGATGTGTGCTCCTTGGTTATTCAATTGAAAAGGAATATGTATGTTATGATTCAAAAACACATAAGAGATATGTGTCTATGGATATCACCTTTTTTTAAATCGCTCCGTATTTTCCTAAGTGAAACTATGTCGTTAAGTACTATCATAGATGAGGGGGTACTGTCGATCAATACAATACTTAAGAAAATTTATGGATCAGCCAATGGAGGAAAAGGATGTACAACAAGAAGAAAAGAAGCTGAAAGTCTACACAAAGAGAGATAGGAAGATATGTACAATTCTTAGGACTGGACCATGAGAGAGAGTCCTCACAACAAGACGATGAGATTTTGGAAGGAAAAGGTAATGATGTGTTAAATTTAGATGTTTCTATCAATGTTGTAAAAACCGTATCGGTGCCCGTATCGCACTGGGCATCGATATGGCTGTATCATATCGTACAGTATGATACACTGTTACTTTTTTATGTATTAAAAAAATTCAAAAAATACAAAAATTAAAATTAATGAACAAAACATATATAACACAATGAAAAAGCATTCATACTATAATAAAAGCATCTCCTAATGAAGTTATGAACAAGGCTACAAGCATCCATATTTCATAATCCATATTCCATACCATTAACTATTAAATGTTAAAAATAAACATTTATTCATAAGAAATACCAATACTTTAGGAGTTGGAAGATTGGAGGCATCTCCCCCAATCTTCCTATGCATACACACAACTCCACACGGCTGCACTTTCTCTCCTTAACTTTAACACTAAACCCTAATAAAGTTAGGAGTAGATGAATCTTTAACAAGGTCAATTAGATTTAATATACCTTTTTTCACTTCTTCATCCTCCACAAAGTTAGGAGAAAATCGAATAGAATGGTTAAGGAAATATGCAGCAACATGTAAATCATGATGCATTTGATGGTTCCAACGTGCATAAATTATCTTCCAAACCTTTTGGCGGTTCCAATGTGCATAAATTATCTTCCAAACCTTCTTTAGAAGTGACCGTTTGTGGTTAAGATTTGCTTGTATTTCCAATTTGGCCTTATCCATAGTATCATATTGTAGAAACTCTTACACACAAAGCAAATAATGAAAAACCATTAATAATATCATAAAATTCGGAGTTACAAAGGATTGGGGGTCGGCGCCACACTCTTGACAGTCGCCCCCTTTCTCTCTCTCCTCTTTCACATTAATGACTAGGGTGTAGGGTTTTTCATTTTATAGTGGCTTCTAACTTGAATTCGTAATATGCTCCTACTTAATAAAAGTTACACCATGGAGCTCCTATTGGATCATATATGGATCCAATAGGAGCAGAGATTCGTTTCTTCTTTTTCCTTTAACACGCCCCTTTATGTTGGTGCTTGAAAACTCATAACTCCCAATTTGTCCAAAGTTCTCTTCAAGCTGCAAGCTGTAACAGGCTTAGTCAATATATCTGCTAATTGTTATTCTGATTACACGTGTAAGATAAAAAATCCTTGCAACTAATTTCTCTCGAATAAAATGGCAGTCGACTTCGATATGCTTGGTTCTTTCATAAAATAAAGGATTAGATGCAATCTGTAAAACTGCCCGGCTGTCTGTAGAACATTTCACGGGAGTATTCCTTTCGAATCCAATTTCTTCCATGAGTGATAGAGCCCATAGGCCTTCACTCAACCCAAGTGCAATTGTCCTATATTCTGCCTCAACACTGGATCTAGCAACAACTGACTGCTTCTTACTCTTCCATGCCACTATGTTACCTCCCACACTTAGTAAATAGCCTGATGTAGATCTTTTATCTTCAGTAGCACCAGTCCAATCAGCATCAGTATAAATTTTGATCTTGAGAGAATAATTCGGTGAATACAATAAACCGTGAGTGATTGAAGATTTGAGATATCTTATGATATGAAATACACAATTCATATGATGTCTTTTAGGAGAATGCATCCATCTGCTTACGTAGCTCACTGGGAAGCTGATATCTGACCAGATAATGGTGAGATATATAAGTTTTCCCACAATTCTTTGGTACCTGCCCACATCTTTATATGAGTCATCCGTTGTACTCACTAGGTCCTTTTTTATTTCAATTGGTGTGGTACAAATACGACAATCTTCCATTTTGGTCTCCTTTAATAAATCTAAGATATACTTTATTTGGCATAAGAATAAGCTGTTATTTGTTCTAATAATCTCAATCCCTAAAAAATAATGCAACTTTCTCAAATCTTTACTATGTAGTTTCTTCTTTAGAGATATAATTCCTTTAATATCATCGCCAATAATAATTATATCATCCACATATACAACCAATAAGATAATTTTCTTACCTTGTCTTATGAACAAGGTGTGGTTACTTAGATTTCTTTTGAATCCCAAGCCAAGAACCCCTTCACTGAATTTTTCAAACCAAGCCCTGAGAGACAGTCCCATTGAGTGATTTCTTCAATTTGCATACCTTGTTCAATGAGACTTCCCGGTTGTACCCTGGTGGTAAATCCATATAAATATCTTCACTATGATCCCCTTATAGAAATGCATTCTTAACATCAAGTTGCCATAGTTTCCACTCATGATTCACAACTATACTTAGAAGGATTTGTATACTATTCATTTTTGCTACTAGAGTAAATATCTCATTATAGTCAATTCCATATGATTGACTATAACCTTTAGCGACCAGTCGAGCCTTGTACCTCTCTATGCTTCCATCTGCATTGAATTTGATAGTATATACTCACTTACAGTCCACTATTTTTCTATTTGGTGGAAGGTCTGAAATAATCCACGTTTTATTTTGTTCCAAAGCTTTGATTTCTTCATCCATAGTAGCCCGTCATGTGGGATTTTGGTTTGTTTTTTCAAAACTCTTGGACACTTGAGTATTTTCTGCATTCATTACAAATAATTGGTATTCTTTTGGAAAATTAGTATAAGATACCATATGATGTAACGGATATGTAGCAGTCCCACGTTTTCCTTTTCTTAATGCAATAGGTAAATCATTATAAATGTTAGAAGTACTGGATATTACCTGAGGAGGTGAAGGAACTGTTTCAGGGTGAGGATCTTGATTCAGGGTAGTGTCTTGGCTATCCATTGCAAATTTACTTTCTCCTCTTGAGTAAGTTTTCCATTCAACCTTTTTTTCTAGTATGTTTTTCTGAGTATCCACATCATTTGTTAGAGTTTTCTCCAAAGGTACGATCGACAACACTATATGAGATTGGCTACTAGCTGATTAGTTGTCGTTGTTCTCATAAAATGGGACTTCCTCATGAAACATCACATCCATGATGACATAGCATCTTCTATTCTCTGTATCATAACATTTGTATCCTTTTTTGGTAGAATAGTAACCCAGAAAAATACATTTAACTACTCTAGCATCAAGTTTGTCTCTGGCATTTTTATATATATATACAAAACAAGTGCAACAAAAAATTTTTAGAGGAACATGAAATTGTTTTTCACTTGGACATAAAAGGTGAAATTGAGAATTTCCATTAAGAACAACACTAGGCATACGATTTATAAGATAGACCGCAGTTAATACAGCTTCTCCCCAAAAATATTTTGGCACGTTATTTCCAATCAATAATGTTCGTGTCACTTCTAAGATATGTCTATTTTTTCTTTCAAGAACTCTGTTCTACCGTGGAGAATAAGAGCATGAAGTTTGATGTAAAATACCTTTACTCAGGAAGAATGCGTTCAAAGTGTTACTCATATACTCTCTCCCATTATCACTACGTATAGTTTTTATGGGCAGCTGAAACAGTGTATGAATAAATTCACAATAAGTTGGCAGAATATTTCTAACTTCATCTCTAGATCTCATGAGATAAACCATAGTGAATATGGTATAATCATTTATAAAGGAAACAAAGTATTTATATCTATGTAAAGCAGTAATAGAGCATGGTCCCCAAATATCTGAATGCACAATCTCAAATGGTTTTAAAGATTGAGTTTCATTTATAGGAAAGGATGTGTTGTAATTACACTAAATTATCATCATCTTCATTCAAGAATGGAAGAAAATTACAAAATGAGAGGATAGAAGAGGTCGGCGCCCCTATGGCTGCCGTGACCTCTCTCACGGTTTTTCTCTCTCCTTAAACCTAATCACACTCTAAATATTTATAACCCTAATCTAACTTAAAAGTCCTAAATACCCCTAATTAGTGACTAATAAGACTCGGTTCCTAATGGATCCAAATCTGGTCCATTAGGATCCATACTACATATGACTTAAACTTAAACTACACGACTAACATCTCAAGACTTGTAAACTAACATATACTTATAAACTACACGACTCATGAACTTAAACTTAGTTGACAAGATTAAAGTTGATCTCCAACACGCCCCCTCAAGTTGAATCTTGAAGACTTATAATTCTCAACTGAAGAAGAGCTCTCTGAAATCTGCCAACTGAAGCTGGCTTAGTGAAGATATCGGCCAATTGGTCTCTTGAGCATACATGAACCAGGTTGAAGATGCCTTGCAAAATCTTTTCTCTGATGAAGTGATAATCTATTTCAATGTGTTTAGTTCTCATGAAAAACTGGATTTAAGGCAATTTGAAGGGTTGCTTTATTGTCAGTATAGAATGTAACAGGTGTATTCTCTTTGAAACCAATTTCAGCTAAAAGTGATAAGATGCATAAACCTTCACACATGCCAAGAGCAATCGCCTGATACTCTGCCTCTGCACTTGACTTGGCTACCACAGATTGTTTCTTACTTTTCCATGATACAATGTTGCCTCCTAAACACACCACATAACCAGAAGTAGATTTTCTATCTGTTTTTGAACCTACCCAATCAACATCTGAATATATCTTTAGGTCAAGAGATGAATGTGGAGTATATAACAAGCCATGAGTTATAGAGGACTTCAAATATCTGATGATATGAAATATTGTGTTCATGTGATGTTTAGATGGACAATGCAATGCATCCACCGGCTAACGTATCCAACTGCAAAGCTGATATCCGAGCGTGTGATAGTAACATATATTAATTTGCCCACTAATCTCTGGTACTTACCAATATCCTCATATGGTTCTGCAGTCTGATTATTATCCTCCTTAGGTATCTCCATAGGAATAGAACATACCCGACAATCCTCCATTTTTGTTTCCTTTAATAGGTCTAGAATATATTTCCTTTGACTTAAGAATAATCTATTGCCTTTATGGATCACCTCTATACCAAGGAAGTAATGTAATCTTCCCAAATCCTTTAAGTCGACTAATATGCTTAGTCTCTTCTTCAAATCAGTTATACCTTCCGTATCATCTCCTGTAATGATGATATCATCAACATGTACTAATAGCATGATGTTTTTCTGACCCTGCTTAATAAAAAGAGTATGGTCACTGACACACTGCTTAAAGCCCAAATTTAGAACTCCATCACTAAACTTTTCAAATCGTGCCCGTGGAGATTGTTTCAATCCATAAATTGACTTCTTTAATTTACACACTTTACCTTGTTTTTGCTCATGAATATATCCAGGCGGTAGGTCCATATAAATGTCTTCCATGAGATCTCCCTGAAGAAATGCATTCTTAACATCCAACAGCCATAATTTCCATCCTTTATTAACTACCAAGCTTAAAATAATTCTAATGGTATTCATCTTAGCTACTGGAGCAAATGTCTCTGTATAATCTATACCATATAACTGACTGTATCCTTTCGCTACTAATCTTGCTTTATATCTCTCGATATTTCCATCAGCTTTATACTTTACAGAGAATACCCACTTGCACCCCACTATCTTTCTTTCTGATGGTAGATCTATGAGTTCCCACGTCTTGTTGCGTTTTAGGGCGGAGATTTCCTCTTCCATAACTGCCTTCCATTTAGGATGTTGTTTAGCTTCTTCAGATGTTCTTGGGATAAAGGTAGTGTATGTATTCATCACAAACAACTGATATTCTCTAGAATAATTAGAGTATGATACCATTTTTTCCAATGAATATTTAGCAACTATACGCTTTTTCTTTCTGATTGCAATAGGTAAATCACCTAACTCACTCTCTGAACTATGAGAAGTCATCTGAGCAGGAGCAAGATCTGATTCAATGTGCAGATTTTGGTCCAGAGTGGTCGTGATCGTCTGTTGTGGTAGAAAAGTCTTTTTGTTCTCTCTATTATATACCTGCCATATCTTCTCTTCAGGGGGTAACATTTTTTCCTCTTCCTCTTCACATATTGGTAGAACTTCAACTAGTGGAAGTGGTATCACATGAGAAGACTCTATATCTGATGGGTGGTCTTCCTGCATTTTGTAAAATAGTGTGTCTTCATGAAAGGTAACATCCATTGTTATATATAACTTTCATCTGGAAGTATCATAACACTTTATCATTTCTGAGTAGAAGAGTACCCCAAAAAAATGCATTTAATTGATCTTGCATCTAGTTTATCCCTGAAGCCGTGATGAATATGAATAAAACAGGTACAACCAAATACTCTTGGTAGTAGATGAAACTATTTTTGGGAAGGACATAACAAATGAAATGGAGTATTATCCTTGAGAACCCTGCTAGGCATACGATTAATAAAAAAACTGCGGTTAAGACTGCATCACTCCAATAACATTTTGGGGTATTACTTCTAATTAATAGAGTTTTCCTCTCCACTACACCGTTCTGTTGAGGAGAATAGGCACATGAAGTCTGGTGCAAAATTCCATGATCCATAAAATATGAATGAAGTGCATGAGACATAAACTCACCTCCATTATCACTGCAGAAAATTTTTATAGTATGCTGAAACTGAGTATGCACAAACTGACAGTGTATGGGAAGAATATTCTTCACTTCATCTTTATGTTTTATGAGATATATTATAGTAAATCTAGTGCAATCATCAATAAAAGAAATAAAATACTTGTATCCATGTAAGTAGGTAGTAGAGTAAGGACCCCAAATATCATAATGAACAATTTCAAATAGAATAGAGGATTTTTCTTCACAAGATGGAAAAGAAATACGATGGTGTTTTGCCTTTTGGCAGGTTTCACAGTTCAAATTCAAATTATTACAATGACTGAATTCAGGTAATAACATTCTAAGTTTCGATAATGACAAATGTCCTAGTCTCTGGTGTCAGCGAGGTAGCTCCTCCTTCATTTTTCCTGTAATAACAATTGATTACATAGCTGCTCCCTTATTCTCCTTACAAAAATAGAGGCCTCTCCTCACACTATCCTGACCAAAGATCCTCCCCGTCCTCAGTTCCTGAAAGAAACATCCAGTCGAGTCAAATATCATTTGATAGTTCAGATCCTAAGTCATGGCAAAAATTGATAACAAATTGACTGATATATTTGGAACATGTAAAACATTTTTCAATATGCCAAAAGATGTAGTGATACTCCCTTTTCCAACTATTGGAGTGTGTGAGCCATCTGCCAATTTAATATTAATTCAGGTAATAACATTCTAAGTTTCGATAATGACAAATGTCCTAGTCTCTGGTGTCAGCGAGGTAGCTCCTCCTTCATTTTTCCTGTAATAACAATTGATTACATAGCTGCTCCCTTATTCTCCTTACAAAAATAGAGGCCTCTCCTCACACTATCCTGACCAAAGATCCTCCCCGTCCTCAGTTCCTGAAAGAAACATCCAGTCGAGTCAAATATCATTTGATAGTTCAGATCCTAAGTCATGGCAAAAATTGATAACAAATTGACTGATATATTTGGAACATGTAAAACATTTTTCAATATGCCAAAAGATGTAGTGATACTCCCTTTTCCAACTATTGGAGTGTGTGAGCCATCTGCCAATTTAATATTAATTTATTCCTGAGTCAACTCATAGTTATCGAAAAAATCTCTCCTACTAACCATATGATCTGTGGCTCCAGAATCAATTACCCATATCCTAGAATGAGAGATACTGGTATTACCCTGAGTCAAGAAGGAAAATAGATATGCTACAACTGCTTGGGAATCACTATTGGAGGATGTAGATGGAGCATGAGAATCAGTCAACCGAGCTTTCAGTAATTCAATCTCTTTCTTCATGTCTGCCAATGTATTTCCACTGGTTTCGTTACTTTGTTTCTCATTTTGATCACTGCAATAATATGCTTTATTGAATCTATTCTGGAAGTGAGTAGGTTTGCCAACTAATTCCCAACATGTTTCCTTTGTATGTCGTGATTTCCCGCAATGAGAACAATTTAATTTATCCTTATCTTCTTAAGTCAGTGCAGATCTCCCCCTGCCACGTCCATAACTTCCCCTCTCTCGAAAGAAATAAAGGGTTGAAGTGTTTTTTCTCACAAATACAGATGTATCTAAGTTGGTTTTAGTCTCCTTCTCTAATTGTTTTCTGTCTTCTTCCCGAAGTAATGGTGAGTATACAGTACTAAGGGTGGAAGCTCCTATCTGCTAAGAATATTATTCTTTACTGCCTCATATTATAAAGAAATGCCCTAGAGGAGATCAAATACTTTTTGTTTTTCAAATTCTTCATTGCGCTCTTGTATGCAATTTTGACACTTTGTCTTGAAATAGAAATGCAATTCTTCCCATAATCCTCTGAGTTCTGCATAGTATTTACCGACTGATCTTCCTCCTTGCCTGCATTTTCTCATTTTCTCTATGAAATCATATTTCTTAACAATATTTTTCCTCTCAGCATAAGCTTCCTTTACTGCTAACCAAATATCTCTGGCACTTTTCAGAAACATGAAGGTACTGCCAATAGAAGGTATCATGGATTGAATCAGCCATGCACTTACTAGTGCATTCTCCCTAAGCCATCTAGAATAAAGGGGATAAGTAACTGGAGGTCTAGGTACATCACCTGTTAAGTAGTCCCATCGCCCCCTTGTCATGATTACCAATTTAATAGATCGGGCCTACTGAAGATAGTTATTATCATCTAACTTCAGATTTATAATTTGAAATGATTCTCCTTTTTCTGAGGAGTTGTGTTCGCTTTCATCGATAATCTTTATCCTTTCCATCTTGATAGATTTCACAAACAATCAAGTCTTAATTTCAATAGCTAACTGGGTGCAAATGTATGTTGATGTTTAGTTCTGCACATACATGGCTAAACATTGAATCGACTTTTTTTTTTGAAGCCCACAGAATATCGATATCGTTCGATTGAATGGAATAATACAATGATTGTTGTAACTCTGAATCTGTTGTTCTTATCTTGTTTCCAAAGATTTATCTCGAAGAATAAAAAAACGTGTTTGTGTTTCACGATTCTCCACGATATAAACCAAAAATCATACATCAAATCTGGCCCAAATAAAAAATTGTTGCTTGTTGTCACAAATTTAAAGAAATCACTTACCTCGGATGTTAAAACACCACGATTAGGCTTTGATACCATGTTGTAATTACACTAAATCATCATTATCTTCATTGAAGAATGGAAGAAAATTACTAAATGAGAGGATAGAAGAGGTTTCACCCCTATGGCTGTCGTGACCTCTCTCACGTTTTTTCTCTCTCCTTAAACCTAATCACACTCTAAATATTTATAACCCTAATCTAACTTAAAAGTCCTAAATGCCCCTAATTAGTGACTAATAAGACTCGGTTCCTAATGGATCTAAATCTGGTCTATTAGGATCCATACTACATATGACTTAAACTTAAACTACACGACTAACATGTCAAGACTTGTAAATGTAAACTAACATATACTTATAAACTACAAGACTCATGAACTTAAACTTAGTTGACAAGATTCAAGTTGATCTCCAACAGGAGACACAATGATGTTTTGCCTTCTGACAAGTTTTACTTCTTAAAACAAAATCATTACAGTTCTTAAACTCTGGTAACAAAAATTTTATTCTAGAGAGTGGTAAATGTCCCAATCGTTGGTGCCACAAAGTAAGATCTGCTTTCTGTTTTTCTGTAACAGGAGTCAATCCATCTTGAGTGATATTAGTCTCCTTGTAGAAGTACAATCCTTTCTTTATACTACCCTGACCACATATCCTCCCTGTCTTCAGTTCCTGAAAAACACAATGAGTAGAATCAAAGATCACTAAGCAATGTAAATCTCTAGTCAATGTATGTATAAAAATTAAATTGACTGAGAGGGTAGGAACATATAGGACATTATGTAGAGTTCCTAAAGATGTAACTATACTCCCTTTCCCAATAATAGGAGTGTTAGACCCATTAGCCATCTTGATTCCAATATCTTTCTGAATTGGGAAGTAGTCCTGGAAAAATGATCTTGTTCCCACCATATGATCCGTAATACCTAAATCAATAACCCAAACTCTAAAATTAGATATAGAATGATTACCCGTCGTCATAAACGAGAATGGATATGCCATGGTAGCGTGGGAATCTGAGGTGGAAGATGTCGAGGCCTTTTGCAATTCTGCAAGTCGAGACTCCTTTGCATTTATCCTCCTTTGCATTTCAATCATTGATTTCTGACCACCCTCTGTTGTACTCTTCTCATGTTGGTCACTAAAGAGAGCCCTAGTTGATTGGGTTTTGTCATATATTGGCCGACCAATCAACTGCCAACAGATTTCATGTGTATGCCTTGTTTTTCCACAATGTATACATGAAAGTTTATCTTTATCGTCTGATGATTGCTAAATTTTTCCTCTTCCTCTACCATATCCTCCTCCACCTCTAAACCCAGAGGTAGAATTTTGATTCCTTCCTACGAAAGCTGTAGTTTCAGGATTGTTGTGAATTTTTCCTTCTTTTTCCAAACGCTTTCTATCTTCCCTTAGAAGTAGAGTATGAATTGTACTTAGTGATGGAAGTTATTCCCTACTCAGGATATTATTCTTTACAGCTTCATAATTAAGTAAGATGCCCCATAGCAAGTCAAAGACTTTCCTTTCTTCAAATTCTTCGTGTCTTTCTTTTATACAATTTTGACATTTTGTCTTAGAATACATCGATAACTCTTCTCACAATCCACGGAGTTCAGCATAATATTCACTGACCGATCGACTGCCTTGTCTACATTTCCTAACTCTTTCAATGATTTCATACTTCTTGGCTATATTCTTTCGTTATGCATATGCATCTTGTACTGCCAACCAGATTTAATGGGTTGTTTCTAGAAACATGAAAGTGGAGCCAATAGAAGGAATCATGGATTGTATTAACCACACACTTACCATAGCGTTTTCTCTACGCCATCTGGAATATGTCGAATCAATAGAGTCTGGTGCTGAAATCTCTTCTGTAAGATATTCCCATCTTTCTCTTGCTAATACCGCAAGTTCAATGGATCGTGCCAATTATAGATAGTTTTCCCATCTAATTTAATGCTTGTAATTTGAAATGTTTCGCTCTTGTCAATTCTGGATATTTCTGCACTTTCCCATATTTTCCCTTTTTCAGACATGATTGCGCCCCCTTGCTGTAGGTCAAAATCTCAAGTTTTCCTTGATTTTTCTTTTTCGAATCTTCGTCGAATATGATGTAGTACAACTTCTACCTCTTTTTTTATCGTTTCTTAAATAAACTTTAACACTTAGGGCATAAACATTGTTGCTGACTAATTGTGAAACCCTAATCCCATGGATTAGGTTCTAATATCATGTAGAAACTCTTACACACAAAGCAAATAATGAAAAATAATCAATAATATCATAAAATTCGGAGTTACAAAGATTGGGGGTCGGCGCCACACTCTAGGCAGCCGCCCCCTTTCTCTCTCCTCTTTCACGTTAATGACTAGGGTGTAAGGTTTTTCATTTTATAGTGGTTTCTAACTTGAATTTTTAATATACTCCTACTTAATAAAAGTTACACCATGGAGTTACTATTGGATCAGATATGGATCCAATAAGAGCAGAGATTCGTTTCTTCTTTTTTCTTCACATATATATATAGGCATAGGAGGTCTATCTTCACTATCCACCGTCCTCATTACCTTCACTAAATGTACAATCATCATAAAAATTTGCTGTAACTTTTCCAAAAATCAACATTAAAAACATTTACGAAAACAATCTTCTCCTTCTTTTTAGACCTATACAAAATCTTCATTTTATACGCATTGTCTCTTATTAAGACATTGTATAAATTTCTTTATATAGTCATATAGATGGTTCCAAATATTGAAATATTCACCAAAAAAATTGTTTACCCCTTTCCCTTTATCTACTTGTTTAAGGGAGACCAATTTGTCTCTTAAGCAACATCACTTTGAACATGAGATTTTTTCAAATATTTTCATGCTTCTCTTGCATTAGTGAAGTAAGTTAAAGTGTTTCTAGTGTACTCATTTACATTATTAATGAGCACCCATAGGACCGTTCGATGACCTCTTTCATATTCTTTCTTTTACTCAAGCGTAGCATTAATAGAGGGTTCTATCTTTAAACCACTTACATAGCCCCATAATTTTTTGAAATATAGATAATTTTTCATAGTTTGGGCCTATGTTTTGTAGTTTGAAGGTGTTAAATGAAAATTAAATCTTTCATTTTTGTCTATATTTAAAGGAGAAAAATAATTATAAAGAGGTAAACTTACAATAAAATCAAGAGCACTATCGGTACGCTTCTCGATGTGACAATCGGCATTTTCACGATCGAAAATGGCTCTGATGCCATGTAATGAAGACGATGCTTCGATGTGGCAGCGAAAGGTTGATGAATATCACCTCAAAGTATCACTCGTAAAAGCCTTAGAAAAGAAGGCTATAATAAAGCGTATGCAACAAAGATACAATATTAAAAAAAGAATATTATTTAGCCACAAAAGGCTTAAGAAAATCCATTAAATGAAAGCCATATTTATAGAGTACACGAGGTATAGGAGAGGAGAAGAAGATAAGAGAAGAGAAGGGGGTTGGCTGCTATCCAACCCCCAATGACTAGTGGTCCTGTAGGTGACGGCCCCATTGGCCACAGCATGCCGGGTCGGACTGCTTGGGCCTATTTTCTAATACATATATCCCTTGAGCTGAAGTATCTTCAAATGTTTGACACATATCCCAACCACCTATTTATGGCCTCTCTCTTACTCTTAATCTCTTCTTCTCTTTTGAAGTCTCTAATACCTGCTCAATCTCATACTTCACTGATTCGAGAACCCGAGGACATACACTAACATCCTTCTTGGTTCCCGCAAGGTCGTATTTCGTACGAGAAATACCATTATGTTTACATCATTGCAAAACATACTTTTTCATAAGCCTATTTCCTTCATACATCGTAGTGCAATATTTCCATGTCGGATCGACTCAATCAGATTCCATTAAGGTAAGAGTGAACAATCAACAAAAAGGAAAAGGTTTTTTAGAGGTTAAGAATCACGAAGACTGTAAAACCCTTAAAATTTTCAAGTGAAAAATCAGGTAAAATACTAAAGGAAGGAGGTATGTTACGGATTTGATAAAAACACTAAAGATGGGGGGTTGGATTGGGTGAAATACTTGAGAATATTGTGAATAAACCACGAAATCAATAAGAACAAGGTAAAAAGAGGATCTTGAAGTAAGGAAATGGCGTTAAAAAAGGTTTGGGAAGAAGCATAAATGAAATCCGCAAGTTTCAGATTTTCGGATTTTATTACAAAAAAATCAGCATCAACTCGTACAATACGGGGTGTATCGTACAATATGATGTGATATACCCCGTATCGTACAATATGATATGATACGGTACTATAAATCGCTTATTGTGATACGTGCTCCTATATCATACTATATCTTCATACGATATACGATAAAATCATATCGTATCGTACGATACGATTTTTATAACATTGGTTCCTATTACACTCAGAAAATGAAAAAGATTGTGTTAAATACCCTATCACTCAATTCATGTCATATGATCATTTATTTCCAAGTTATCATAATTTTGTGTTGAATGCTGAATTCCTAAAGATTTTTAAGAAGCATCTAAGTCACCATATTGGGTAGAAGCTATGCAATCAAAATTGAATGCACTGGAGAAATCAAACATGATAAGTAAGTGAAATATTATAAAAAAGCAGTGTTGTCTGACGCGTATCGTATAAAGAAAATGAGTGTACACTATTAAATTCAAAGCAAATGAAACATTATAAAGGTATAAAGAGTGTTGTCTTATGCGTATCATATCGCGTATCGTTGGGCTTCATGATACGGGCGTATCGTATCGTAGTGTATCGTATCGTATTGTATCATACTTTAATATTAAAATAATAGAAAAATATTTAAAAATCAAGAAAAAATAATAAAAAAAACAGAAAAAATCAGGAAAAATCTGGTAATTGCTTTGAATTCATATAATGCAAAGTTTAGTACATATTAAGCATTCAACATTGAACAATTGCATCCAAATTTATATATTTTGAAGCAAAAAATGAAATACATTTACATTTTACATATTGTAATCAGGATCATCAACTAAATAATCTTCATCTTCTCCTTATTGAAGATCATCATCATCATCACCACCACCTTCTGCTTGAAAATCAAAATCTTCATCTCCTTGATATTGTTTTTGCGCTTCTTCCAAATTAATTCATGCAATGTCCAACCTGTTGCGCTTTTAAGTATGGATGTATTCAAAGACACTCCAATTCCTTTCACAACCCGTTGCACTATAGGTTTGACTCAGAACTCTGACTGCAAAATCCCTAAGGTTTGGGCAATCACTTCCAAACCTATTCCACCAAAGGTAAACATTAGGGACATAATCCACAATAATATATGATATATTGATTTAAGAAACTTAAATATGAAGATAAGCAATTTACCTGGACGCATAGTAGTACGGCTGCTAATTGCTAAAGGCAAACCCATGAAGTGAAGAGCATTATCATATATCTCCATCTCTCGATGTATAGCATTTGATGTACTCTCATTAGGGACTAATATATCTATACAATCAATGATGCCTCGATTAACCTCACCGTCCCTTTTGAAGCTTGCTGAGTACCTGAATGATGGGTTTAGATAATATGTTGCTGCATGAATAGGCTGATGCAATTGTTTATTCCATCTATTATCTATAATTTTCCACACATGCACATAATCCCTCTTTTTTCCATTAAAATTATTTCTAATTGCTTCTTTTGTCCTATCCATGGCTTCATAATGGTAGCCCATAGATGATTTCTCCTCGCTATCAACCAATCTTAAAACCTTCACTAATGGACATGTAATCCTCAACAGTCTAACACATGCATTCCAAAATGTACTTCTGAAGACTGTCTCGGAAATCTTATTCAACTTTCAGTTTTTTCTGTTCTAAGGCAACTCTGCAAATTGTTGTCACTCATCTAAGGGAACATTCTCTTCAATGCTTGCTTCTGTCTCACAATACTCTGTACAGATAGGAAGTTTGTTGCAAACCGAGTTGTAGCTGTTCGAAGAAGCTCTGTACCTTCTGTATATCTCCTAATCATACACAAAACAAATGCATGGTTGTTGATGAATTTTGTGATATCTTAGCAACACCCAGTTGTTGCCTTTATTTCATCCATCTCACCAATATCCTCAAGGATGAGATCTAAACAATAGGTTGTGCATGGTGTCCAATAGAAAGTCCCATAAGTATCAGCTAACTCCTTATCAGTTGCTTTGTAGTTAACTGTATTATTTGTAATCAATTGGACTACATTCTCTAGCCCAACCTCGCATATCACCTTATCAAACTCTTATCGTAGGAACTATGCAGTGTGCATCTCCTCTGACATGTCTAGAGATCTCAAAAACATAAGTCATTTAGGATAGTAGACAATAAAGTTTAGTAAGGTCCTTTCTCGCCTATCTGTCCATCCGTTTGTCATGATAGTGCATCCTATCTCCTTCCATGACTCTCTCAAAGTCGAACAATATTCTTGCACATTAAGGACGATATTATCTAAGATTTTCCCTCTCAATTTCTGATAAGAGGGCATCTTGTATCCTGGATCAATATTAGCAATTGCATCTGTCATTGCTTGAAAATGAAAACTATTTATTCGATTAAATGGAATGCATGTATCATAAAACCATCTCCTCACTGCAAGGTCTGCCTGATGATGCTGTTGTTCTGAAGCCACAGTAGCACGAATTCTAGGTTAGGCACCAGGTGTAGTGATAGGAGTAAAAAATGAATGTATGCTACAAGCACCTCTTCCTCTACTCCTTCCTGAGCTTCCTCTTCTACCACTTCCAAAGTCTCCAGCAACCCGTTTTCTCCTGTTTGGTGGTCGTGAACTGCTACTATCAATCTCTCTTGTATGCTAAAAACCTGAAAATAAAAGCACTTCGTAAATCCCCAATCTTCAAATAACACTCAAATAGTGTCTCTCACTTCATGAATGTAATAAAAATCATATCCACACACTTAATAACTTCATATTTTGTCATTAAAAAAAATACAAATAACACAAAAAAAATAACAAATACAAAGGAAAAAATTAAGAAAAACACTAAAAATATACCAAAATCCGAGTTAGGAGGCTTGCACGGATACTGTAGAGCACGTTTTTGGAGCCTTGAACACCAAGGAGGGGCAGAACCACGGTAGGGAAGCTTGGAGAGCTCTGAAAAAACCACAGAAACCCACAAAAATACGGGTTTCCGTTCGGTATAAGGGTCCCTAGGCTTATCGCTTGTATTATACCGGCATACGGGCCGTATCGCACGATAAATGGGCTTTTACGATACAATGCCCTGTATCGTATCGTGGTGATACGGTGCGATACAGATAACACTGGTATAAAGCCCGTTTAGTAGCAAGAAGATATAATCAATCACATTTGTACTAGTGGCTAAACTCACATATATAAGAGTTATAATCAGTGTTGCTACCTAAAGAAAGTGGACAATGTGGGAATTAAATGTGAAGAATGCATTTTTGCATGAAGAGCTTAAAGAGGAAGTTTATATGGAACTATCACCAAGATATACAAATTCAATAAAGAAAGTTTGTAGGGTAAAAAGACAATATATGGATTGAAGCAATCACCTTGTGCATTGTTTTAAATTTAGGAGGAGTATTATTGAATTTTTTTACATTAAAAGTGTTAGTAATCATACTTTTTTTATTAAAAAGGGTGAAACTAACACTATTGTTGGTTTATGTTGATGATATAATTGTAGCAAGAGATGATATTGAAGAAATTGAGAAGTTTAACAAAGAACTACATAAGATATTTGATATCAAAGATCTCGGTAAATTACACTACTTCCTTAGAATTAAAGTAGTTTATTCTGGTATTGATATTTTCTTAAATTGTAAAAAATATGCTTTGGACTTATTACGAGATACAAAAATGCTAGAGTGTAAACCTCTTCATGTTCCTATGAATTTTAATAATAAATTACGAGAAATTGCAAGTAGATGATGGATGTGAGAAGATTGATGTGGGTAGATATCAAAATTTAGTTGGAAAGTTGATTTATCTAACCGTTACTCTCCCATATATAGCTTATGCAGTTGGTATTGTGAGTCGATTTATACAAACACCATCTAAAATGTGCATGGATGCAGTATTTCATATACTCAAGTATCTAAAAGGTACTCTAGGATATGGTGTGATGTATAAAAATAATGGTCACACAAATATTTAAGTATATATTGATACAGACTAGGCTGGTTCTATTGAAGATAGAAAATCTACTTTAGGGTATGTAACATTCATGGGTGGCAATATAGTTTCTTGGAAAAGCAAAAAATATACTGTTGTGGCCAGATCTACAACTGAAGCTTAATATTGAGTTGTTGCCCCTGATATATGTGAAGAAAAGTGGTTATGGTGATTGCTAATGGAAATTGGATTTCTGACGAAGAATCTATTCTCATATTCTGTGATTGTAAGGCAACTATACAAATTACATCTAATCTAGTTTATCATGAAAGAATTAAGCATATAGAGATTGATTATCACTTTATTAGAGATGGTGTGAGTATCAAGGAGTTCAAGATGGAGCATGTGAGATCAAAAAATAAATACGCAGATATGCAAACTAAAGCAATTGTCAGGAATATATTGACCAAATTATGTGACAAGTTGTGTATAACAATAATATTTACACACAACTTGAAGGGGAGTGTTGAAGGATCGAATTCTTAGTTGCTATTTTCTATTTATTAATGTCACTTTCTTTTGTTTTTAGGACTGTCATTAGTGTTTAATTTTTGTTCTTGATTGTTGTTTTTAAAGGTGTCTTTATATTAAATTTCATTAATAGCACTTATGTAATAAATTCTTTTGTAATGTTGGTTATAAGTGGAAAACCCTACCAACCGATTGTAATTAGAAGAGAGAAGAAAATAAGAAAAAAGAGAAAGGGGTGGCGGCTAGAAGCTGGGCCTGCACACATTACCATCTTCCATCATTCTTCTTCTTACTTTGTTCTTCGATCTTCATCAAATCAACAGTAGCAGCTTTGCTAAACCATTGCATGAATGGTGGAACTTGTGTATGAGTGGTAGCATTAATGCAAGCCATTTATATGTATAAGTGGAACTTGCATAATTATTTTTTTGTCTAATCTGTTGCCTTATTCGTTTCCATGTAGTATGTGAAAAGGCTTAGTTGTTGTTTGTTGTTGTTGTTGCCTTATTCATTCGTTTGTTTGTTTGTTTGGTATTGCAGATTCTTGACAAACTATCGGTCTGCTGTACCTTGCCTAACAAAAATGTGCAACTATCCTATTCCACGTTGTTACTCAAGTGAGTCTATGGTTGCTTTCTGAATTCAACTTAGTTTGCCTCTTGCACCTAGGTGATATCTTTAAAAGCTCAAGCCCACTATGTGTTCAAATTTGAATCGAGAATTTGCTGAAAATCAGCGTTTAGATTTGTTGTCATCATGTGAACAAAAGTGTCTGGTGGCTTCATTGATTAGCTTTTGGTTTTCCAATATTTATTTTTGTGTTGATGTTGGATGCTCTGTGGAGCTTCTAACTTTTGTTACCATTTATATTTTCCTCCAAATCTTCAACAGGTTGCATTGATTCAAACAATTTTGGCATGTAAAGAAAATGCTTCATTTTTATTCTATTAGTTAGTGTCTGCCCGCCACTAACTTGAAACTGCTGTTTTGAAGTTATACGGTGCTTCTAATTCAAGAGAAAGATCAAGAAGGACAAGCTCAAGTTCTCTCTGCCGCCTTAGAGGTGTGTTTTATGAGTATAAACTATAAAATTGATCCCTTTTCCAAGTTTTTTCATTAATAGCTTGTGCTTATCCTCCCCATGCTATAAAAGATCGTACCAGTTGGGTTGTATCTGTATCCTGCTTGATGGAACTTATGCCCATTTTGGTGGTGGGATACTATTTCTGAGGTCCTTGATGCCAAGAGTTTTAAGGAGATTAGATTTATTTGTTATGATAAATTTATATTATTATTTGATTGATTGCTACATGACGTGATTATTTGCGATGCCAGATTGCAGAAGAAAATCACGATCCAGATACCAAATTCCGAGCTTTGGTTGCAGTTGGGTCACTTGTATCCTCTGACATAGGCTGCCTATTTACCCTCGTTTGTCTTTCTAGAATCAGATAAAAGGGCATTCAAATGATTTTCTCCAGGGGCTTCTTTTGGTTGAACAATTTCTCTAAAGGCAGTAACTCAACAAATAAATGCTGATCTTTTAGTTGCTTTCTTAATTTACACAAGAATGCTTGAATTTCACTTTTCCTGAGTTCATCAGTGCAAAATGGGGCAATCAATGTATTAAAGGAACAATGAACAAGAGATCAACATGTGAGTGACTTTATTATCCTTTTCCTCGTGCATGTTTAATAATCGTGATGGCATACAAGGCAGTGACTTTATTCTCCTTTTTCAGGTCTTCATCAAGTACGTTTTGAATTTTAATCTCGAATATTTTTTTTATCTTTTGTCCACATCTTTAATATCCTTCTTTGTTCCTTGATAATCAATGCTTCTATTTAACCTTCATCCTTACATTTATCCTCTTCTCCCTTTAGATTTGTTATCCTTCCACTGAAATCTTTCACTCATCTTCCCCCTGAATATAGCTTAACTTTTTCTCCCAGTTTTCTTTAAAGCTCATTTAAAACAAATTATATAAGATTGGCTGCTGCTCATCTCTCTCTAAATGGGTCCCTGCGTTCACTGTATTCCAAGAATTGTTGCTTGAAATATAATGGATATTTCTTCTGTTTCTTCAACACCCAGCAAGCACTGTAGATGTGAAATGCAGGATTTTGATGTGAAATTCAGGATATTTCCATGTAGAAATGTTATAACATCATCCGCTATCCTTAACCTATCGTGAAACAGATGCTCGAAGGTCTTGTGAAACAAGTAGCACTGGATTTTGATGTTCAGAATATAGCAAAGGCCGCAATGGCTTCAAAGGAAACAAAGATTGCAGAAGTTGGAGCTGATATTGAGTACTTGACAAGAACACTGTAGGTAATTTTACATGGTAATCAATCTCAACATTGCATTTCTTTATCATGGTCCGTGAGTGTTCACCTCCGTAGATCTATACCCAAAATTTGAAGAGTTGATAACAAGTATATAACCATTACATACTTCATCCCACCCTAAAATAAACTTCATTGGCTGTTTGCCCCACCTCTACAAAAATTTGTAGATCCTCCACTGGTGTTTATGGCAGATATCTGTTGTATACTAATGTTCTGACGATTGTTTTTGAGATTTACAGGTGAGGCATGCTGAATCGGTTTCTATCGGGTCATTTCAGAAACATGAACTATACATATTTTGTAGGATGCCATAGCATGAGTTATATGTAGACATTTTGAAAATGGGTACTTCATATTCTCAGTGATCAATACCTTCAGTTGTTCCTATTCCCTGTTTTTTTTTGTTATGTGGTTTTGTAACTTTACACTAGATAAGAAGATTCAAAATCGCCTTGAGGATAAAGCAATGATCCTATGCAGAAATAAGTGACCCAAAATTTTTGGGAAAACAGCAGAACGAGCAATAGTTTGCATGGCTAGCAGGTCGACTCACAAGTTGAAGGTCATGAGTTTGATACCCCGAGTGTGCCTCGAGCTTCAGCCTGCCCATTGTACCCCGAGAAAAAGAAGCTGGGAACCGAATTCAATGCTGAGATTACCTTCTACAACAATGTACTTGTATTTTCTTAATTTAGCACATGAGAGGTAAAATTGGTAGAACTTAAAAAAAAAAAGAAATAAAAATAAAAGTGGCACAAATTTGCAAGTCGCTACATGACATCGCCGTCCATCAAAACCGTTGAATACTCTGCTAGCTTTCCTTTTCTATGTCTGGATAAACAGATTCGCGTTCATCTTGAAATTTGGAAATTGTGAAGCAAGCTCCGGCCTTTTGGTTAGTAGAGAGAAATTTAGTTTCTATAGAGCTAGAATCAAGGGAACATCTCTTTTTTTTAGGCAAGCAAGGGCTCCCGCTCCCCTCTCTCTCTCTCTCTCTCTCTCTCTCTCTATATATATATATATATATATATATATATATATATATATAGTTGGTGGATGCAAACCATGGATATGTAAACACCATCCACGTTAATCTTAACCATCCAAATCAAAGTTGTTGAGACTGAAAATATACAATTGAAAAAATATTTGTATTTTAAAGTCTTATAAGTACTTTTTATTTTTATTTTTTAATCTCAATTATTCACGTGCCTTAATTACATAGTTGACATTGGTTTATATAGATTACATATGAGTGGTTTGCATTCTTCACTTTTCTTTATATATATATAAAGGGCATCTTAAATAATGTCTTGATGATCTTTAGGATCCCTAATGAATATTTGAATTAAAAATATCAGTATATTTTTTTATTTTTATTTAATATAATATATGTATTAAATATAAAGTAATTCAAAATTTTATTCTTGATCTCACATATTGAACAGTGTAAAATAATGTTCATACACGCATTGAAACACATTATGCATTTAGGACTCTATCAAAATACTTACTCGTATAAAATAAAAACACCTTACGTAACTGCAAGTGTTGAAGCGATGAAGGTCAGGAGGGAACCCATCCCCTCTCTGGGTTGTGCAAATGCCATTGCAGTGGCATGGGAAAGTCCAATGTTCCAAAGAATCAAGCGATAGTGTCAAGCCTATCGCTTCTAATGGCATGTGCACAGTACGTAACGCACCCCCTTCCATTACTATATTCGGAAAAACACCATTTAATGCCAGGCTTCTGGGTTCATTTCTTTTTCTATAAGAACTGGAGTTCTCTTTGCTGACATGAACATAATTTTGAGACCAAAAGTCCTGAGCAGCTGCTCTAACTGATTGAGATAACGACAGGTGTCTCACTCGCTTCAGCTAGAGATTGAAGCAGCATACAATCGGTTGCACAAGTGGTGGCAGCCGATACCGAGACTCCATTTTCCGTGCATTACCTTAAACACGGCCACACGCACCGAGAGCGTTAGCTGAGCAGCTGAGCACTCTAGTGCCATCGCTGCTGGTGGGAGTTCGACCTCCAGAGGGAGCATGTGCATGTAAGGCTAACCTTCCCACGGGAAAGACCTTCCAATCGACTGAAGAGTCGACAGCAAAGTCATACATTGCCCTGTTACCTATAGGCTCCCTTCAATTTTTTTTTTAGAAATATTGAATCAAGTTACCGGACGGCTGAAAATCTATCATTGTGGTGTTCAGAGAAGCTGCTTCGGGTGGTGCTACATTTGAAGAAGCACCCTAGGTAACTATGCGGATAATTGGACATGTTCCGTTTCGAATAAAATGAAATCGATGGTTTCAAATAGTTGGTTTTCTTCTGAAATTAGATCAATTTCAGTCTGTCTTAAACTGCTTCGAATTGGAAAAAATCGTCCAAATTATTGAAATTTTAAAAAGTAGAAAAAAGATGGAACGGACGGTTCCAACATGGTTCTGGTTATGGAAGGTGGAACCAAACAAAAAGGGATCACGGTCTCCGATTCTGAGTCTTGTTTAACCGGTTTCTGGTTCAATTCTGTTGTGACTGAAACGGCCGGGTCGGTTTCAGATCCAAACCGGGCTGATAAAGAATGGGTTCGAGTCATGGGGCTGGGTATAGGCAGTCCCCGACGCGCCGCGGTACAATCCGCAACCAGGACAACCGACTTTTATTTCCTTTCCCTTCCGCTCTACCGAGGTCTCCCTCCTTTCGTGTTCGTCTCCTCTACCGCTTCCTACCGGGCGCCGGAATCCGCCAGCAGGTACGTGTTTGTGCCCATCCTCGCCCCTCCCCTCTGTGTGTGTGTGTGTCGGGAAGGGTGATTAGGAGTCCTTTCGATGGTTGGACACACGGAAAAGATAGAGAGACCCTCATGATGTTATTCCAGTCAATCTTTGGCCGGAGAATCCCTTGGGGAAGGGGCTTGGCTCTGACGGAGAGCCCTTTCTAACAATTTGTAGCTGGAGAAGCTTCTCTGCTTACTTTCTGTAAAGGGCGGTGTGGTTACGATCATATGTGGTTCAATTTTTTGCCTGAACAGCGAATTAGTAAATTCAAAACTGATTGTTATCTGTTCTATTTCCATTCCAAACGTCTCAACTTTTATTTCAGTGGTTGTCTTTTCTGGCAATTATTTGGAAAATGGGAAGCAGAAGTAAAAGCAGTCGTCGGAGCCAGGGCCACTCTTCTCGAAGATCTGACGAGTCCGAGTCATCTTCGAGGACAGACGATTCTGATGACTCCGACAACTCGTCCCGTCCCAAGTCGACGAGCAAAGATAGGCGGAGTCGAAGATCGTCTTCGGACGAGGATTCGAGTAGCGAGGATGAGCGACGGAGGAGGAGGAGCAGACGATCGAGGAAAATAACTGAAGAAGAGATTGCGGAGTACATTGCCAAGAAAGCTCAGAAGAAGGTGGTTTTCTCGATTCATCTTCTTTTCTACGAAAAAATAGGCTCATATTTATATAAAAAAAACTCATAGCACTTTCTCTTTCACATGTGCTTTTACTGAAATTTGTAGGCGATGAGAGTGGCCAAGAAGTTGAAAGCCCAAACTGTCTCTGGTTATTCGAACGATTCCAACCCGTTTGGAGATGCCAACTTGAATGAAAAGTGAATGCTTCTGTTGGTTTCTCTTTGTTCCTTGGGTGACTTTTATGTATAAATTTCTAATTGCGCGCTTTCTTGGTTTATATGATTCAACGTGAAGTACCTACTTCCTTTTCTTCTGGGTGGCCCTGTCGTTATTTGAATTGATTTATTTCTCTAACATTATCTATTTTTAGTTTAACTTGTCTTTCTATGCTGAGTTTGTGCAACAAGTGTATTTTGGTTGCTTATTCATTTATTGTACATCGGGAAAGGAGGGTTTGTAGAATTAGTACTACCCACAGTAATCGACTGTTCACATACACATACATGATCATTAGAAAACGAAGTCCCTGTGCTTCACCCTCTTGACCCCAGTGATTGAGTGTGGGAGAAGGCTTGGTTAAGGTTAAGGTTGATGACTTATTTTGGTAGAAGTTTTGCCAGTTTTGCTTGGCCGAAAATGTGTGAACAATGGAATACCCTTAAAGAAAAAAAGCTTGCTTTTAAAACCAAAAGTATTCTGATATATTGAATAACATTTTTCTAAAGGATGTTTGTAACTTTGTATGATGCAGTTGACGCCAGTGAGTGTAGGAAATAGCTCTGTTAAGGATTTAAAAACTGTTTTACCGTTTTTTTTCTTATCTGAGTGGTCATACAAGAAAAGACCGTATACATAGTCAGGTTATTAGAAACAAATTAGGAGTGGCACCAATAGATGATAAAATGAGAGAACATCGGTTAAGATGGTTTGGACATATAGAAAGAAGATCAAAAGAAGAACCAGTAAGAAGGTTATAAAAACTAAATTTGGAAAGTATTAAAAGAGGTAGAGGACGACCACAAAAGTGTTGGAAAGAAACAATAAAGAATGATCTAGCTGATTGGGAGTTAACTGCTAACATGGCACATGATAGGGATATGTGGAAACAAAGAATCCATGGAGCCGACCCCGTCTAGTATGGGAAAAGGCTTAGTTGTTGTTGTACCGTTTTTTTCTTATCTACAGAAATTTAAATTCTTAGGATGAAAATGAGGTGAAACAACAGAATAACATAGAAAAAACTTCTTGTTTACTCCAAAAAATGTTATGATGTATTGCGAGGACTATGTTTGACATGTTTTAAAGGAAATGTATATGGGGTTTGTTCCCATGCAAAACATCCCTATATGTAGAGCTACATATACCTCAATGTGTTATGATAATAAACTCAATCATCATGTTATTGGTAGGTTTGTTTGGCGGAAGAAGATTGAGCGAGACGTTTCGCAAGGAATGTCTTTGGATACGTTCTCTGCTAAAGCCGAGAAAAAGAGACAGAAAGAAAGAATGGTATGTGTTTGCAAGGACCATTATTAGTTTGCTGACTAAGCTGTTATCATTTCCTCTATATCCCACATTGTAAATTCAAATTTAATACAGCTAATAGTGAGATATCTTATCTTCACTTGCCTTATTACTAGTTTTATGGTTAAGCAAAACAACTAAGAGAATTTATTGGTTATATATTATACTATATTAGATTATATTAGCTTTATGAATTTCAACTAGACAATATAACAGAACTTAATTTTTGAAACTACAACACTATGAAATTCATTTTGAACTGATATACAGTTTGCACTTCGCATTTTTATTTAACCAAGTACGACTGGATATAACCCTGAATCAGGACATGAGGAATACCAGTGCTTGTGTACTCCTAAATTGGATATCTAACCTAATAGGAGTATCTGTTTAACATAGTATGAGAATATGTCACTGTGATGAAGGATGATTTACGTTACAACAACTAAGCCTTTTCCCATACTGCTTAGTTGTTGTAATGTAAATGATCGTTCATTACAGAAATTTCTTAAGTAGTAGATCATAGCATAGTTTAAGAACCCAACGATTTGAGATACAACTCGGACTAGGTTAGACTGTTGGGCCATGGCAACTTTCTAATCATACATATACATTGTGTACTTTTTGCGAGTGTTGTCTGACGCGTATCGTATCGAGTATCTCTGGGCTCCACGATATGGGCGTATCATACTTTAATATTAAAAATATTTAAAAATATTTAAAAAATAAGGAAAAATAGTAAAAATCCAAAAAAAAGTCAGGAAACATCAGGAAAAATTAGAAAAACTCTGGTAATTGCTTTGAATTCATATAATACAACAACAACAACAACAACAACAACTAAGCCTTTTCCCATACTAGACGGGGTCGGCTACATGGATTCTTTGTTTCCACAGATCCCTATCGTGTGCCATGTTAGCAGTTAACTCCCAATAAGCTAGATCATTCTTTATTGTTTCTTTCCAACACTTTTGTGGTCGTCCTCTACCTCTTTTAATACTTTCCAAATTTAGTTTTTCTAACCTTCTTACAGGTTCTTCTTTTGATCTTCTTTCTATATGTCCAAACCATCTTAAACGATGTTCTCTCATTTTATCCTCTATTGGTGCCACTCCTAATTTGTTTCTAATAACCTCATTATGTATATGGTCTTTTCTTGTATGACCACTCATCCATCTCAACATCTTCATTTCTGTCACATACATCTTTTGTACATGTTGATGATTAACTGCCCAACACTCAGCACCATAAAACATGGCAGGCCTAATTGCTGCTCTATAATATTTACCTTTTAATTTTAATGGTATCTTCTTATCACAAAGAATACCTGATGCTCCTCTCCATTTTAACCAACCAGCATTAATTCTATGTGTAACATCTCCATCAATTCTTCCATCACTTTGAAAAAATGACCCTCGGTATTTAAAACTTTCCTTTTGGGGAATGCAATGTGTGCCAATTTTAATTTCTATGTCCTCTGAAGTAGCCAAATGATCAAACTTACATTCCATATATTCTGTCTTTGTTCTTCTAAGTCGGAGGCCTTTGTTTTCTAATGTTTCTCTCCATAGTTCCAATTTTCTATTAACTTTTTCCTTAGACTCCTCCACTAATACAATGTCATCTACAAATAACATACACCAAGGTACTTCATCTTGAATATGTTTTGTTAACTCATCCATCACCATTATAAATAAGTATGGACTTAAAGTTGATCCTTGATGTAACCCAATATTAACTTCAAAGAAGTCTGTCGTTCCTTCATGAGTCCTCACACATGTTTTTGCACCATCATACATGTCTCTTATAAGGTTAATATATGTCAATGGGATACCTCTTTTTTCCAAAGTTCTCCAAAGAACCTCCCTCGCTACCCTATCATAAGCTTTTTCTAGATCAATAAATATCATGTGAAGGTCTTTCTTTTTTGCTCTAAAATGTTCCATAAGACGTCTCAAAAGGTGAATCGCTTCAATAGTAGATCTACCTGGCATAAATCCAAATTGGTTCTCTGTTGTACTTGATACTTGTCTTAACCTACGTTCGATAATTCTTTCCCATAATTTCATAGTATGACTCATTAACTTGATACCTCGATAATTCGCACAATTTTGAATGTCTCCCTTGTTCTTATATACGGGTATAAGTGTACTTGCTCTCCATTCCTCGGGCATCTTTTGGTTTTTCCATATTTCATTAAATGGTCTTGTGAGCCAAGTGATTCCTATTTCTCCTAGTATTTTCCAAACTTCTATAGGAATATTATCTGGTCCTACCGATTTACCACTCTTCATATGTTTAAGAGCCTCTTTGACTTCATTCTTTTGAATACGTCGGTAGAAATTGTGGTTTATATACTTTTCTGACTTGGCTAAATCTCCTAAACTAATACTAACATCTTTATTTTCATTAAAAAGATTATAAAAATAGTTTTTCCATCTATTTCTTATATCATCATTTGCCACTAGAATTTTTTCATCCTCGTCTTTTATGCATCTAACATAATTAAGATCTTTTAGTTTTCTTATCTCTAGCCCTAGCTATCCTAAAAATATCTCTTTCACCCTCTTTTGAGTTGAGTTTTTTATATAAGTCCTCCCAAATCTTAGTTTTTGCTTCACTAACGGCCTTTTTTGCTTCTTTCTTTGCTTTCTTATAAGCTTCTAAAGTTTCACTAGTTTTCTTAGCATAATGTAATTTGTAACATGCCCTCTTTGCCTTGATTTTATTTTGTACTACTTCACTCCACCACCAAGCTTCTTTTTATGCCGGTACACCTCCCTTAGATACCCCTAACAGATCTTTCGCCACTTTCCTAATATGTATAGCCATATTGTTCCACATATCACAAGGTGTGCCAACATAATTCCAAACATCTCCTAAGGACTTTCTGTTTAAATATATCTTCTTTCTCGCTTTTGAGGTTCCACCATTTAGTCCGAATAGCTCGATGCACTCTTTTCTTCTTTGTCCATTTTTTTATTTGTAAATCCATAACTAAAAGTCGATGTTGGGTGGTTAAGCTTTCTCCTGGAATTACCTTACAATCTTTACAACATGCTCTATCTTTTTTTCTACAAATAAAGTAATCAATTTGTGTTTGTGATAAGCCACTCTTATAAGTAATTAAATGTTCATCTCGTTTTTTGAAGATTGTATTGACTATAAAGAGATCAAATGACATAGCAAAATTTAAAATCTCCCTACCTTCCTCGTTTATATCCCCATAACCAAAGTTTCCATGAATCCCTTGATATCCTAATGCCTCTTTACCGACATGTCCATTTAAATCTCCTCCTAAACAAATCATCTCCCTTTGTGGAATCTTTTGAAACACCTTAGCTAACTCTTCCCAAAAAACTGTCTTCATACTATCTTATAGTCCTACTTGGGGTGCGTAAGCACAAACTATATTCAAAATCTCTGCTCCTAACACTAATTTCAATGCCATGATTCGGTCACCATATCGTTGTATGTCTACTACACTCTCCTTTAAATCTTTATTTATGATAATACCAACTCCGTTTCGGGCCTTTTCTTTACCTGAGTACCATAATTTAAAACCTGTATCCTCTATCTCCTTTGCTTTTTTTCCAACCCATTTTGTCTCTTGTAAACATAGAATATGAATCTTTCTCCGAATCATAGTATCTACCACCTCCATTAGCTTACCCGATAATGTTCCGATATTCCAAGAACCAATACGAATCTTATTATCTAAGACTAGCTTCCTTACCCCCCGCATCCGTCCATAATCAAAATGCGAAGACCCTCTCTGAAAATTTTTCACTACATTCGGGCGGCAATGTAGCGGGACTAACTTCTTTACCCACACCCGTCTATGATGTGGGAACCCTCTCTGCAATTGATTCATTACATTCGGTCGAAAATGTAGTGGCCCTTGCTTACTTCTTACTGCATTCGGGCTCTGCAGCACGTCGTTAGGCGGGGACGACCCAAAGCAATGCTCATAATTTTTGTAATCCATGTTGTAGAAATCCGTCGAAGTTTTACGCTGGCTGTCGGAAGCCTAACACAACCCTCCTCCTTTATCCGGGCTTGGGACCGGCAATGCAAGGGTGATCCCTTACATGGGCGGAGTTTTTGAATTCATATAATGCAAAGTTTAATACATATTGAGCATTCAACATTGAACAATTGCATCCAAATTTACATATTTTGAAGTAAAAAATGAAATACATTTACATTTTACATATTGTAATCAGGATCATCAACTAAATAATCTTCATCTTCTCCTTGCTGAAGATCCTCGTCATCATCACCACCTTCTGCATGAAAATCAAAATCTTTATCTCCTTGATAATATTGTTACGCTCCTTCCAAGCATCTTATCTTCATTCTGGAACTCTCAACTGGTGTACCCTACTACCATGCCGGATCATCAGACCGAGAATGGGAGTCTCTAACACCCCTTCCTCCCATCTTAATTGAGCACTTCAATTGAATCAATAACCTCAAAATAAAAACATTTCATAAATCCCTAATCTTCACATAACACTCAAATAGAGTGTCTCCCACTTGAAGAATGCAATAAAAATCATATCCACACACTTAATAACTTCATATTTTGTCATTCAAAAAAAGAAAAACACAAATAACATAAAAAAAAACAAATACAAAGAAAAAAATTCAAAAAAACACTCCAAATATACCACAATCTGAGTTAGGAGGCTTGCACAGATACCGTAGAGAACTTTTTTGGGATCCTTGAACACCAAGGAGAGAGAGAACCACCGGAGGAGTGCGTGAGGAGCTCCCAAAGAATCACAGAAACCTACAAAAACGCGGGTTTCTGTTCGGCCAGGGACCCTTTATACGGGTCCCTAGGCGTATCGCACGATACGACATGATAAGTTGCCTATTGCGATACACTTACTTGTATCATATCGTGGTGGCCCACGGTACGATATGTATCACACTGTATCGTATCGTGGGCAATACGGATAACACTGCTTTTTGTTGCTGAAGTGTATTTCTTATCAAAAGCTCTGTGAATTAAGCATTTGGCATGCTAAAGCTAAATGGGGAAATATGGACTAACAAAAAACCCACTTTCAAAAACAAGCATTAAAAGATAATTCAAAAAATATGAAACTTGAGAAGAAGAGCGTGCTGCATGTGTGGAAAACATGCGTGTGCATGTAATTTGTGTTTCGGTGGAGATCCAGCCCCAATCTTGTTGCCAAATCCTCACGTGAAATAAACACCAGTATGTTTGAGGAGAACTTAATTAATTACACAACAACTATGCTGTTGCATCATTGCATTCATCCGCCTACGTGTGATCATTGTTGTCGCTTTCTTCTCAACATTGCCATCACTAGCTTAACTCGATTTTTCATTGCCAATATCTTCCGTTTGAGTTCCTCCTTGTGATGAACTTTCTTGAATGCAATATGTAGGCAGAAATAGAGAAGGTTAAGAAAAGAAGGGAGGAAAGAGCTATTGAAAAGGCACAACATGAAGAGGAAATGGTAAGTCTTGCTGGTTCTGTGTTTTCCTTTTTTCTTTTTGATAAGACAAATTTGCTATTAAAACTTTATAAAGAATTGCTAGTTTGTCTCAGATGTTTGATCAAGTTGTGAGAACTTGTGTTTGCATATATTGAACAAAACTTTCTTTTGTAGTCTTTGTTGAATAGAGAACGTGCTAGGGCAGAGTTCCAAGATTGGGAGAAGAAAGAGGAAGAGGTATGAAGTATAATTATTAAAGGTTCCGAAGGTTAGGGTATATGAGATCAGAGGATCTGACAACATACACTCAAGCACATGTTATTTCCCCAATTTTTTTGTATCTTCTGTTCTCTGAAGACACTTGGTCTCTTTGGTCAGACCTCTCTGTTCTGATTTACGTGTTTACTGTTGTTAAAAGTTCACAACTTCACATTTCACTTTGCAGTTTCATTTTGATCAAAGTAAATTCCGCTCGGAGATTAGATTGCGTGAAGGGCGTACGAGACCTATTGATGTTCTCACAAAGTACTTGAACAATTCAAGTGATTTTGATATTGAGATTAATGAGCCATACATGGTGTTCAAGGTAAAACATAGACCTTATAGTTTTGAGTTTCTCTCTTTCTCTCTACATATACATATATGTGTATATGTGTGTGCGGTCATGCATGCATGCATGAGTGTGATGATGCACATGCATGCTTGTCTGCATGTGAGTGTGCATGCATGCGTGTGTGACATTTGATACTCTCTTCACTGTGAATGCTAAAGTTTTGGCCTATATATTTTTTATTTGTTTGTTTAATTTTGAGAACATTTAACAACAACAACAACAACAAAGCCTTTTCCCATGCTAGATGGGGTTGCTACGTAGATTCTTTTTTCCATAAAGCCCAATCATGGGCTATGCTAGCAGTTAACTCAAAAACCTACATAAATGTTGTTAGAGAACATTTTTAAGTGTTTTTAATTTTTTATTTATATTAAAGGCTTAGTTGTTTGTTGTTGTTGTTGTATTAAAAACCTTTTCAGAGAAACACCAAAAAAAAACTCTTCAGAATCACCAGGCAAAAAATTGATAATAATAGCCATGGTTGTTCTGATTATAAGTTTTCTGTGAATTCTATGCTTCAGGAGAATGTTACTTTTCCATTCTTTCCGTTATGGGTGCGGAATTTTGGTTTCCTATTCAGTACCATGTTGTGAATAGTGTTCGTCACCACTTAAGCAGCCGCACCCTAATTGCTTAATGGCCACTAAGTCCGCTCTAGCTTAAAGTACAATGAATACATAAGAATCAACAATTAAATCCAAAAGAATGAAATAATTAAATGTAAATTTAGTGGGTCACGTGTACACTCACCTTTGAACTTCAGTAAGTACCTCATTGCCTACACAAGAACGTATTGTTCATAAAAGCGTATGTGATGCATTTCAAAGTAGATATGCAACATAATTGAGATTGCTAGTAGGTATCCAAAGATGGTGCTTAGCTAAAAGGCCAACAAGAGAAATCTATGCCATTTTAAGAACATTAGTACTTGGGCTTTAATCTTGAAGCAACTCCATAAAAAATAGAGGCATTTAAATTCTGCAAGACTGCAACCATTAAATGGCCCATGGACCATTTAATCGGACAAGCTTTAAATTCCGGACTAAGGGCACTAAACACAGTGAAGCAAATGCTTAAGCACGTTTATGGCACCATAGATATCACAACATGTTCCCTATTATTAAGGAACAAAGAAATTGACAAAAAAAGAGGATCCTTGGCCTAGGGAGAAGCTCAATTGCCTTCTCAATCTTTGAAGCTTGTGAAGATGAAAGCGGCACGCATGAATATCACTCCCACCAAAATGAGGGTGCATATAAAAGAAATTGATAGACGACAAAAATCTGTTAAACATGTATACTCATGGTCTATGGGAACAATAATCATTTAATGGGTGGAACGGTTGTCAGTCAGAGTTTCTAGTCTGAAGACTGTATTCAGTTTATGTCATATCTTTTGAGAAGCATGTTATCAAGCTTTATCTTGATGTTTCCATTTAAAAAACAGAATAGTGCATCCTAATTATTGTGGTGGATGCTACAGGGGTTAACTGTTAAAGAAATGGAAGAGCTACGTGATGACATCAAAATGTACCTGGACCTAGACACCACAACACCAACTCATCTTGAGTTTTGGAAGGTTCACTCTTTCTCTATTTTGCATGACTGTAAATGTTCCTGTTCTTTTCTCTTTCGAGTGAGTTTCAACATGCTTAAATAGATATACAAAACAATACCTGCAGCATAATTTAGGGAGTAAGCTGCAAACGAATAAAGCCATATGTTTTTTAACCCGTCGCAAAGTGTACAGGAAGTACAACAACAACCAAGCCTTTTCCCATACCAGGTCTGGTTAGCTACATGGATCTTTGACGCCATAGGGCTTCATCTTGTGTCATGTCAGTAGTTATCTCCAAAAAAGATATATCATGTTTAACAGTGTGTAGAAAGTGAAAAGATGAATGCGTTGAAAGGGAAATTAAACCTCAGTAGGAATAATGAGGCATGGAAACAATTGGGAAGCAACGCAAAATAACTGTAAAGGCAAAAAAAGTTTTGTAATTATGATACTGAAAAAGAAATAAACAACATAGAAAACGAGAAGGAAGTCAGAGAAAATAGGAAGTGCAAGCAGTGTGGTGGAAGCATTTAAGAAGTGAGTGGGAGGCGCAATGATGTGTGCTTCTCATAAATGAAACTACGCTTCCTCGTCTCCTTTTGAGAGAACTCATAGAAGCAAAACATTTCCCACTTCAGAACCGTGTTTCTCAAGCTAGAAGAGGATGTTCCAGCTATTCGGTTTCAATTCTCAACCCTTATTACATCACAAGAAGTATAAAAACTACCTTTCTTTTTATGAGTGATCTCGCACAAGGGTAGTTCTTGAAAGTATGATATTAATATGACTATCGCATCTTTTCTATTGCTGTCTTGATTAATTGGACAGAGTAAAAGACTTAATTGGTCATCTGTGCCATTCAGATTACTGTCTGGTTTTGTTTGTGCTTTTCTGCTTCGAACATGACTGGAATATGTAGCCATATTTTACCTCTTTTTTCCTATATTGGCGTTACTTCAATTTGTCTGAAACTAGCGTTTTATTTTCAAACAGTGAGATGTTTCATAACTGTACCAAAACGTGGCTATTGTGATTACTCACCACAGAAAAATTTAGAGCCCTACAACAAAGACTGGATAGAAGTTAGGTTGTACTTTACTAAACCAGCCAATCTTGAGATTTATGCATAAGCTCATGAAAAGCTTTGTGAGATTGGTATTCATAAGCAGTGTTGTCTGACGTATATCGTATCGTGTATCGCTGGGCTCCACGATACGGGCGTATCGTATCGTACTTTAATATTAAAATAATGCAAAAAATAATTAAAAATCAATAAAAATTAGTAAAAATCCGAAAAAATTGAAAAAATTCAGGAAAAATCTGGTAATTGCTTTAAATTCATATACTGTAAGTTTAGTACAGATTGAGCATTCAACATTGAACAATTGCATCCAAATTTACATATTTTGAATCAAAAAAATGAAATAGAGATTACAGACACAGTTACATTTTACAAATTGTAATCAGGATCATCAACTAAATAATCTTCATCTTCTCCTTGTTGCAGATCCTCCTCATCAGCGACACCTTCTTCTTGGAAATCAAATTCTTCATCTCCTTGATGTTGTTGTTGCGCTCCTTCCAAATTAATCCAAGCAACGTCTTCTTCAGTTAGGAGGGCATTTTCTTCGGTGTCTTCCATAACCCAATCTTCTAATATATCAAAATTATCCAAACTTATTGGATCGAACTGACTTTCTTATCTATTTACTTTTTTTAATTGCCTACAACAAACAAAGATAAACAATTAGTAAATAATATTAACAATTGAAGACTGAAGTTAAACAATATTGAATTGAAAATTTGAAAGTAATACAACATTACCTTTCACGAAGGTGCATGTTACAACGAATATAAACTAAATGATTTAGTCTTTTGTGTTTCAACCTGTTGCGCTTCTTTGTATGGATGTGTTCAAAAACACTCCAATTTCTTTCACAACCTGTTGCACTACAGGTTTGGCTTAAGACTCTCACTGCAAAATCTTTAAGGTTTGGACAATTAGTTCTAAACCTGTTCCACCAAACATCTATAGAAAAAAGACAAACATTATAGATATAATCCACAATAACGTAAGATGAAACTTAAATATGAAAATAAATAATTTACCTGGACGCATCGTAGTGCGGTTGCGAATTGCAACAGGCAAACCCATCAAGTGAAGAGCATTATCATATATCTCCATTTCTCGATGTATCGCATACGCTATGCTCTCATCAGGGACTAATCTGTCGATACATTCAATGATTCCTCGATTAATCTCACCGTCCCTTTTGAAGGTTGTTGAGTACCTCAATGATGGGTTTAGATAGTAGGCTGTTGCATGAATAGACTGATGCAATTATTTATTTCATCTATTATCAATTATTTTCCACACGGGCACATAATCTCTCTTTTTTCCATTAAAGTTATTTCTGATCGCTTCTTTTGCCTTGTCCATGGCTTCATAAAGGTAGCCCATAGATGGTCTCTCCTTGCTGTCAGCCAATCTCAAAACTTTCACTAAAGGACTGGTAATTTTTAATAATCTAACACATGCATTCCAAAATGAACTTCTAAAAATTGTTTCTGCAATCTCATTCAACTTTCTATTCCTTCTGTTTTGAGGCAACTCTGCAAATTGTTGCCACTCATCTGAGGAGAACATTCTCTTTAAAGCTTGCTTCTGTCTCACAATACTCTGTACAAATAAGAAGTTTGTTGCGAACCGAGTTGCAGCTGTGTGAAGAAGCTCTGCACCTTCTGTGTATCTCCTCATCATACACAAAACAAATGCATGGTTGTAAATGAATTTTGTAATATCTTGGCAACACTCAGTTGCTGCCTTTATTTCATCCATCTCACCAATGTTCTCGAGGATGAGATCTAAACAATGGGCTGCACATGGTGTCCAGTAGAAAGTTCCATAAATATCAGCTAACTCCTTCCCAGCTACTTTGTAGTTAGTTGCATTATCTGTAATCAATTGGACTACATTTTCTAGCCCAACCTCCTGTATAACCTTATCAAATTCCTGTCGTAGGATCTCTGCAGTGTGCCTCTTCTCTGACATATCTAGAGATCTCAAAAACATGAGTCCTTTAGGACAATATAAAAGAAAGTTTAGCAATGTCCTTCCTCGCCTATCGGTTCATGTGCATCCCGTTTCCTTTCATGACTGTCTCAAAGTCGAACAATATTGCTGCACTTCAATGACGGTCTGATCTAATATCTTCCCTCTCAACTTCTGATAAGAGGGCATCTTGTATCCTGGACCAATGTTAGCAATTGCATCTGTCATTGCTTGAAAATGAAAATTGTTTGATGTATTAAATGGAATGCATGCATCATAAAACCATCTTCCCACTGCAAGGTCTGCCTGATCATGCAGTTGTTCTGAAGCCATAGCAGCACAAATTCTAAGTTGAGCACAAGGTGTAGTGGAAGGAGGAAAGAACGAATGTATGGTAGAAGAAGTTCTTCCTCTACTCCTTCCTGAACTTCCTCTTCTGCCACCTCCAAAGTCTTCAGCTGCAACCCTCTTTCCCCTGTTAGGTGCTCGCGAACTGCTACTACCAATCTCTGTTCTAGCATTTGAAGGCAAACTATCAGTGAATCCAACTCCAGTGGCAGTAGCATCATCAGCTTCTTCACACATCTGGAAATCATCCTTTTGTTGTCTCCTTTCCTATATGGTCTCAATCATCTGTAAGCATTGTCATTTAATACCTTCTGGCACACTTCTAACTCTTGCCTGTGCATGGAGCAACTTCTTTCCTGGTTTCTGCTAAGTGGTGTTTCGATCTTGAAATTCCACCACTAACCACCTTTTCACAAAATAAGCATCTAATTTTTAACCTGGAACCCTCAACTGGTATACCCCACTGCTATGCCGGATCATCAGACCGATAATGGGAGTCTCTACCACCCCTTCCTGCCATCTCAATGGAGTACTTTAATTCAAACAAAAACCTGAAAATAAAAGCACTTCGTAAATCCTCAATCTTCAAATAACACTCAAATGGAGTGTCTCCCACTTCATGAATGCAATAAAAATCGTATACATATACTTAATAACTTCATATTTTGTCATTCAAAAAAAAACACAAAAAACAACAAATATAAATAGAAAAAATGAAAAAAATATTAAAAATATACTTAAATCCGAGTTTGGAGGCTTGCACGGATACCGTAGGGCACGATTTTAGAGCTTTGAACACCAAGGAGGCGAAAACCGACTCTTAGGGAACTTGAGAAACCCAAAAGGAAAGAGGAAACCCGCGAAAAATGGCGGGTTTCGGTCGGCCCGAGATCATTTATAAGGGTCCCAGGGCGTATCGCACGATACGGTGCGATACACCCGCATTCACGATACGGATAACACTGTTCATAAGTTTGCATTAAGCCATTAACATGTCTGACAATCTTGAAATTGAACCAGCCAATCTTGAAACTGTACATAGTCACGCACATGCATGCACGTGTCTATAATGTTTGGCATATTGTTATCGATAGGTTTGCGGTAAGTCTTCCTTAAGGCATTTCATTTTTGGTTATTCTAAAATATTGTCGCATCTTTTTCAGTCTCTAGTTTAAACATAAATGCTCTTTCTTGTTTTGCTGTTTTATTATTTCTAGAAAATTAGAAATAGGTCACTGATGAGGCTTTGAATTTCTGCTCTTTAAAGTGTCTGGCATGTTCTTATTCAATATAATCTCTATTATATATGTGGGTCTCTCTCTCTCTCTCTCTCTCTCTCTCTCTCTCTCTCTCTCTCTCTCTCTGTGACACACACACAGGCAAACACTCGTAAACATGCATGTCAGATAGACTTCTTTGGTTCCATGTTAACCGGCACTGCTGGTTCCAAACCATCAGTTGTGCTTCCACCAAAACCTGGAAGGGGAGCTGAACCACCTCTTCTCCGGGTTCTGTTCTACCTTGGAACCAAAACCAAAAGTTCTTGGAACCGGTGGTTTTAAACTATAGGTTTTGGTTCTCCGATGTGTGAAACTGGAACCAAATCAAGGGGTTCTTGGTTCTGGTTCTGCTGCTGGTTTGGGTCCGATTGAACCCCTCAGGTTGGGTTGGAACCAAACAGGTTTTGGTTCAGGCTTTCTTTGCTAATGGTGCTTCTATCCTTACAAGTTTTGCATGAAGGTTCATTGCGTGGTTTCTCTCTGATTGGCTAGAACTTTGTTAATTAATTAAAGTAGTAAGTAATAAGCACCACCTCACCTCATGTAAGGCTGCACCATTGCGAGGCTGGTCCCAAGTCCGGATTAAGTAATAAGTACCACCTCACTTCATGTAAGGCATTGTCTGGTCTCAAGAAGTGCAATATTTCTAGAAATTTATGCATTGGTTCCCATCCCAACTCTAAAGTTAAGAATGCTTGAGAGAAAATCGTATTGGGATGGGTAACTCCCTAGGAAGTCCTCGTGTTGCACCCTCTAGTCGACCCTACTTAGTGTGGGAAAAGGCTTAAAACTTCTCTATTTATTTTTACATAGAAGAGATGACAAATTAGTTTATGGATTTTAGTTAGGTTATGGAGGCATTTATTTCTTTCAGTCTGCATTACAAATCCTTGGAATTGCATTCTTCGAGGTTTTTGATATATGAATCACGTAGCTTGTATGTCGGGGTTGTCACTTTTAACCTGCAGTATTTAGCTCATGATGATGCTTCTAGCTTCATGTATGAGTTTGATAACAATGGATGCTGCCATATGATATTGATATGTCATTGAGCTATAAGCGTATAACCAAAATAAGTTTACTGTTTCTTCTTCATACCTTACCTTTCAAAAGAATGACTTGCAATCTTATGGCAATGGCTTTTTCATAGGCATTAATGGTGGTTTGTGACTGGGAATTGGCTGAGGCTCGCAAAAGAGATGCACTTGATCGTGCACGGGTTCGTGGGGAGGAGCCGCCTGCTGAGTTGCTTGCTGAGGAGAGAGGATTGCATTCAAGCATTGAAACTGAAGTAAGAAATCTATTGGAGGGGAAAACGTACAAGGAATTGGAGAAACTCCGTTGTGAGATTGAAACAGGGCTGCATAAGGGCACTGCAAAAGTTGTTGAATACTGGGAGGCCGTTCTGAAACGGCTTGAGATATTCAAGGCAAAGGTACACCCTGTTCATTGCCCTGCGGTCATTTGGGCAGATTCCGTTGGGCAGGACTGCTTCCATTAAGATTTTGCTGTGCCCTTGTGTCAACCTGCTAACTTATTTTAGATTCTTATGTTTCTTAGATTATTATTTCACGATAGTTCTCCATTACTTTATGGTATAATGGAATAAAACCTGGCATGATGGAACAAAACCTATGGCCATCAGATGTTTCTGTTTCTACAAGGTGTACAGTACCTGTTTTGAGACACCCTGGACACCCGTACTTCTCTCCTGTCCTACTCAGCATTATATGTTTTAAATATTCTTTTAGTGTTATGTCAATAGGCCATTTAATGGATATTGATCAATTAGTACTTAGTGAGTTAAACTATGAAACCTGTACTTTATTTTAGTTTTACGACACATTATCAATTATATTAATAATATGTAAATTATACTCATATATGGCCGTGTTTCCCGGAGCCCTGATTTTTGAAAATTGTTGTAGCATGGACCCACACCATGTGACGAAGAATCAGAACCACTTAGTTAACTTCTCTGGGAAGTAGTAGACTAAGTTTACTTTGGTGTATTTAGCTTAACTGTATATGCTATCTGAAATAAATTTGCACAAACTGGTTTTCCAGGCATGTCTCAAGGAAATACATGCTAATCTCTTAAGAAAGCATTTAGAAAGGCTTGAGACACCCATAGACGATGCAGAGCGCTTAGAAGAACAAGATTTGGAAACTGGAGAGGAGATTGTGGAAGATTTTGAAGGTAATTTTCTGCGACTAAACTCTCTGAGGATTCTTAAGTTGCCTAGTTATTTGCTCTCGTGATGAATCTGAAACTTCCTGTTGCTGCAGAACGTCCACCTTATTCTCCGGAGCTCAAGAATGAAGGGCCAACTAATGAGGTGGAAGAGGAGCCAGGTTCATACTCACCGGAGTTGTTTTATGGTGAAGACGACGATGAAGGCATTGATCCGGAACTCGATAGAGCTGAGCTGGTAAAGATATTTTTCTTAGGAGTCCATGAAATACAAGTCCAAACACAATACACACACACACACACACACACACACACACACACACATATATATATATATATATATATATATATATATATATATATATATATATATAGAGAGAGAGAGAGAGAGAGAGAGAGTAGAATCTGCTTACCGAGTTTCATGCACGCTACCACCTTTCGCCACCTTGAATCATCCTTTTCTGCCGTGAACCACCTTCTTCTACTTTCTACCACACAAAATCCAATACACATATTCCAATTCCTCTCTCTCTACACATGACACGTTGTGGTAATTACACTGGAAAGCCGTGCTAGTTTCCATCTCTAGTCTTATAAATGCAATGTGCGGATTCTGCTAAACAGGATAGAAGGCGTGTTGCTGTACTGCAAGAACATCAAAAGCTGCTCCGAGAAGCAGCAGCTGCATCGCAGCCAGTTTTGGCTGATGAAAATGTCGAGTTTACAAAACAAGCAAGGGCTATTGCACTGAAAGCAATGGGAGCTATGGAGGAAGGTGATGATATCTTTGGATCTGGAGCAGAAGTTAACCTTGATGCACAGGTTGGTTTCATATTACTCAATGTGATAATTCCATTTTTGTTTACCTTGTACTTGCCTTATATGAAAGATGAAGCCACCAACTATGAAGATGACCTCACTATCAGTGACTTGCTTCAATCAGAAAAGGATGATGGAGTTCGGCTGAGGAAATTGTCTCCTCTCTGGTAATCCTAGCCGATGGCTCCCTCCTGATAGTTTCTTGTAAAATTTCAGGTCTATTGGTGGCATGACAAATATCGGCCAAGGAAGCCAAAATATTTCAACCGAGTTCATACTGGATATGAATGGAACAAATATAACCAGACACATTACGATCACGATAATCCTCCTCCAAAGATTGTGCAGGGTTATAAGTTCAACATTTTCTACCCTGATCTTGTCGACAAAACGAAGGCTCCCGAGTATAAGATAGAAAGGGATGATAGCAATGGTGAGACATGTCTCATACGGTTCCATGCTGGGCCTCCCTACGAAGATATTGTATGCCTCTTCTCTTTCTTAGTGTTTTCATATTGGTTGCAGTCTTTTCAGAGTCGAGTCTGCCTGAATTATCTAATTCACTAATTTTATTTGATAAGTTTCATATTGAAACTTCGCCCATGTAAGGGATCACCCTTGCATGGCCGGTCCCAAGTCCGGATAAAAGAGAAGGATTGTGTTAGGTTTTCGGCAGCGAGCGTAAAACTTTGTCATATTTTTATACCATGGATTACACAAAGGTCATATTGGAATCAACTGTTTGTTCTGTTAAATGGGCTGATTCAACTGAATCAGTCGATTTTCCATTAAAATTTCAGATATGGTTTGATGTTCTTTGGAACTATAGATTTGTCAAACTTGGGTTCATCTTGATTTAGTTCTGTTCAGCCAAACCTCCTGCGTCGTGTTTACAGACCTTGACTGCTAAGAACTTCTCTTATACTGGCTATGCTTCTTCTGTTTCAGGCATTCCGCATTGTGAACAAGGAGTGGGAGTACTCACACAAGAAGGGCTATAAATGCACATTCGAACGTGGCATATTACATGTCTATTTCAATTTCAAGCGCTACAGATACCGCCGATGACGCTGGAGGATTATCGCGGCTTTTCTTCCTTGTAATGTATAATGGGCCTTATTAAAGGCACACCTTTTTTGTCAAGGACACACTCATTAAAATCTTCATATTATCCTTTCTACGTAAGTTACACTTTTTCTCTGCTCATTGGCCTTACTTAAGAAGACGTGAAGTGTTGTACTTCACGCGTGTCTCTTATATAAAAGAGACACATTAGATATGTGTTTCCTTTATATTGGAGATGCCTGAGGCATACTTTTTTTTTATTTAAGATATGTATCTTTTTAAGAGGTGTCAAAGATTTTATCCTTTTTCTTTTAAAGAGCAAAGAAAGAGGTGGAGAGAGGAGTGAGACGGTGTTGAGTTTTGAGAGTATGAGGTACAGGAGTATAAAGAGAGGAGATGATGACCGATGACCGACGGCAGATGTTGATGAGAATAGAGAGGGAGAAAGAGGTGACATAAGTGGGCTTCGATGAATCACTGTACAAAAAGAGAGAGAACATGAATGAAGGAGCGGTGGTTTTGGGTAAATGTCCTTGGCAATTTGAGGTGTGGATTTAGCGACTATGTAATATCATTTTCTTTTGGAAGCTAGTTCGTGATTAAAATTTTTCAGTATTTATAAGGGCTTCATGTTAATACTGTCAGGTACCTGCTATAGTTTATTCCAGTTCCCCAGACTCTGAATCGCGACGCTTGATATTTGCAGCGAGGGTCAGAATTCAGGTCAAAAACAGATCGAGCTTGACCTGACCGATTCTTTTTGGATCAGTTTGCACAACAGTAACCTGACCTGATTGGGTTGTTCAGTCCATTCCGACTGTGACTGAAGAATATAGTTCTGTACAAATGAGTCGCACAAAGGGAGCATTGGTATTGCTGTTTGCTAATTTGTTGATCCTGTTTCAGCGTGATTTAGTTCTCCCAAATTCTGAGGGAAGCATACGCCAATCTAGTCTCAATGTAGATCTGACACGGATCTAAACATGAAGGCGAACCAGATCCCAGTTGGAATCAGGTTGATTTGATAAGCAAAAGCTGAAAGCTCCTAGATGGGTTTAAACGGATCTTCTAATCCTCCCACTTCTAAACCGGAAAGTGGATAAAACTTTATTTACATAGGAAGAGTTCGACAGATCACGTGTAATAAGCAGATCCAAAACTATATCATGGGAATCGAACTGAAACCGGAATAGGATCGGGTCCGTATCGGCCCAATCGATATCCAGCCCGTACCCAAAACCCTCCCCTGGCTTGTGGCTGTGGAGACGGCCGTCGAGTTCCCGCGGGAAACTATTGCCGCCATCCGATGGAAGCAGGAGAAGAGGACGAGGAAGAGTTCGAGGAAAGTACCGAATTCGGTGAGGGTTCTGGCGATCATGTCATGAGCGAGGTTCATTTGGGATGCCCACCGGGAAACTCTAACCCTTACCTCTCTCGCTTCACGCTTTATTCCCCTTCTCTCGATTCTAGAGGTGCGGATGTAAACAATCATTTTTCATTTCTCTTCAGTTCCTTTAGTCGAGATTCGCCCACAGCGCAGGCGTAGAGAGGCAAATGCTTAGCTGGATTCGGACCAATTGGTTTCTTTTGTGTCGTTTTGATGGATTTTCCGTTGATGTATCGTTGAATATACGTTCTAACGTTTATTCTTATAGTTTCCATTTGTCTCCTCCGATTTTGAAGAGGATTTCGCGTCTAAATCGATCCTTGTAGACGAAGAAGGGGATCTTGATGTTCCTCGCAGAAAGAATCAAAGGATAGGTACTTTTTTCTTAATAATCTTTCGTACTTCTTTTGATACTATTTTCTTTATGCGCAATCATGACTCTTAGAACTTAATATTGGCCACTTTCGGCAAAGGAAAGACAGACATCTTTTCGGATTTCATGGATGCGTTAAACCTTTTTGAAAAAAGAAAATAAATTTTAAAACCGTTTTAACATATTTATTAAATATGTTACATCTCATGGATAACAATAATAAGCAGGAAAAGCCTTGTATGGGTAACCGTAGACATTACACACTCTTCTTCCTTCTTCGTATAATTGCTTTAAGAACTCCGGGGAGGATCCTGCACACAGAACACATTACATCAGAGTAGATCGTGCACACTCCTTCGTGGACAATGCACGTTCCATATGCTGAATTTCTAAGTTAGTAATGCTTGTAAATAATTTATGGTAACCTCATGAAGCTTATGATTGCTCATGCCTATAATGTAGGCTTTCTTCACAACACCCGAGCTCTGAGATTAACCCCCACGAATGAAGATTTTTGAGGATTTACTGGATATTTTGTGTTTTCGCATATTTCTCTTTCTTCATTGCCGATTGAGCTCAATACTCACTGTAAAATTCGTATTGACTCCAAAATTTTGTCCCTGTGGACTGGTTAGGCTACATAATGATTCCTATTACCTTGCTCTCAGCCTAGTCTGTACAGATATGATCTCCTTAAACCATCTCGTTCCTCGCCAGATGCTGATCTATTGTCCTTGAATGTAGTGTATACTTGATGCTGGTGCATTGATACTCCAAAGGCACCTTATTCAGTTATTTGATGCATAGGATGAGATTTTACTTCTCATGGTTGTGCTTCCTTTTGTGACATCGGCATCACAAGCAAATTTCATGGACTCATTGAAGTTTCTAGTAGGCAAATTGTTGAAGTCAGAACAACGGTGGGGTATGCGTGATGTTCCTTTTATTATAGGCATATTCGAAAAAATGATTGTCCAGAAGGAGATAAGTGATCAGATTGAGAGTCTTCACCTTTTGGCGTTTAGATCAATCATTTTGCTCTGGCATTTGGCATTCTTTCCTATATTGTAAAGTTTGGGTGGGTTGCAAGCTCAGACTGCAACAACAATCACGTTATGACATGATTTCCATGAACGAAGTTTTCATGGATAAAGAACATATAAACGATGCAATTTCATCCTTGCAGTTGCATTTTCATATTCATCTATGTTTAGGTAGCACAAGGTGGTGCACGTAAAAGCAGGGAAAATTCTTGAAAGGAGATTGAAGTAATTAGGGCTATATGTATTAATACTGGAATTCCATTATGAGGTGGTTGAAAGAAACGACACATATATTTGTCTCTTTAGCTTTTTATACTACGTAAAAGCAAAGATGACAACATGACAATTGGCTGGCGGTGTGATAGTGTCATCCCTCCTCCCCTCTTTTATGTACAATTTCAACCTAGAAACATGAATTTAGTATTAAGTTGGGAATCTAAATGTTATCTTTCACATTACTTTTCCTTTCTAATTTAGTTTAAATTTGCTATATGGCATTTGGTGTTTGACTGTTTTGTGTCTTTTGTGCAGGTCAACCAGCGATCTCTTCATTAGTGATTCAACACATGATTACTTCCTCCATTCCTAATGTTGGATTGCAGGTGAGATGTTTATCACATGGCATATCTATGCGGATACCTTATGCCCCTGGGTTATCATTGCCTAGTCTGGATGGCTTATTGAATATTCTAGAGCCATCCGCTCTCTCTGTTTCAGGTGTGGAAAGCGGCACTTGTCTTGGCTGATTTTGTCCTTCACAAGATTTTCACTTCAGCAGATTTCAATGACATAATTGCCTTGGAGCTTGGTGCTGGAACAGGTAGACATCATGCACGTATGGGATAATGTTCTGGTAACTCTGTTACTGAAATGATGGGAACTCGTTAATATTAGGTATCACACATTATGTTGTCCTTTAACCAGGATTGGTGGGTATTGTACTAGCTCGTGTTGCAAAGATCGTCTTCTTAACAGGTGCTCATTCTTGATTATGTGAACCCTGAATTTCTTTTCATCCCTTTCTTTTTCCTGTCTTTTTCCTGCTAACTCTGCTAGAAGTCACAGCCTTCACTTTTTCTTCAAGCTTCTGAAGGGATTTCTTATGGGCTTGTGTTATAGTCACTGTATATTATAATTTATGGATTCACTTAAATAGCATGTCAAGGAAGATATATTTCATATTGTTCTGCCAGTTGAAAACAAGAATCAGTGTCAGTGTTACTGAAGCAGCGCAAGATCAGATTCCCTCAGTTAATGTTTTAGAAAATCTCCGAAATGGGTAGTGTCAAATAGATGATTAACATGATATACGGTTACATAGGTGCTTATTCTTGGTGAAATATCAAGTGGGCATCCCCTGCTTTATTAAAAAACATTGGTCCATCTATCCAGGCCATGTGATGTATTCATAATCTTACCAGTTTCCTTTTGGATGTGACATCATGAAATATGGTTCCGTAGTTTCTGTATCATCTGGGGGAAAATTGCAGTCCTTAGTTAAAGGGCAGAAGTTTTCGAGCACATTCTCTTAAATCTATTGGTATAGTGCATTTATTTGATGTGCACTTGTCTGTAGACCGTGATGCTGAAATACTCAACAATTGTGCAACCAATGTCTTCTTGAACTCCGAATCACTTAAATACCATGAGGATGCTGCACGTGTCCGTGTGCTCAACTGGGAGAAAGCGTGGCCACCCACTATCGGGCCATCTGAGCCGAGGTAAATTTTGGGTTGTGTTTATCATCTTTTTTCTTTTCTTGTTAAATGCAAATTTGCCACCAGATCAAGCTCAATGGTGACTTAGAATCCACGTACCTGACCTTACTTAGTATGAGAGAAGGGGTTTGGTATGAAGTTTGGTTCTTGTGGATGTTCATCTTCTTAGTAAACTAATTGAGCAGCTACAGGTATGGATGGAGTTCCTCAGACATTTGTCTAGCTGAGCAGGCATCTCTACTTTTAGCAGCTGATGTTATTTACTGCGACAAGCTTACAGATTCACTATTTGATACCCTACAAAGCCTAATATCGAGGGGTTCAGAGAAGGTGAGAGGCATATGCACTACCAGTACTGTTTTGACCTTATTATTGAAGAGGCTGTTTATTTTTTTTCACCTTTTGTTCAGGTTCTGTATTTGTCCTTGGAAAAGCGATATAACTTTAGTCTTGATGAGTTGGACACTGTTGCAAATGGATATTCTCACTTCCGGAAGTATTTGAAAGATGAAGGTAATTGAATCCCATCTCTGCCTTTACAAGCAACCTTTTTTGATAGGCAAGCTGGGTTCGGCAGACCACCAGATGCACGGTGGGCATTGATCTCCTGACCTTCTGTCAGAGAGCCAACCCACTACCCAGTTAACTATGGTCCTTTGTGGCTCCTTTTAAAAGCAAATTGTTTGTTGTTTATTAATGATCTATTGTTGGCAAATTATTCTCTTCAGGAACTGGAGAGGGCAAGTCATCATACTTCATTGGCAAGCGCATAGATATCACAGGAATACCACAGTATGTGAGGGAATATGAGAGAGGGGATGACTTGGAGATTTGGCAGATTAGGTATGTTAGAAGTAGAAACATACAGTAATATTTCATAGAATCTTTAAGTCTAATAAAAGGATTTTGCTCAGCATTTAGGCTTTTCATAGATCTCCCCAATTACTTTGAAGAGCAGAACAAATGAAAAAAAAATGAAAACAGAGAACTTTTATGTTGTCAACTCCATCTGAAGCAGATGTCCAGATTCTTTCAAGTATCACAACTACGTCTCATGGGTGCGGTTGCGGGACATAGGTGCGTGTGCTAGTGCTAAGAAAACTTTGAAAATCATGGCTGAGGGCAGACAATGTATAGGTTTGTAGGTATATATTCTATATGTATTTTGTTGTTGATAGTATCATAAAAGTAAAAGGTATATCAGTTTTAATAGTTATCATCTACTAAAAGGGTATTAATCAATCAATATTTCATAAGATGTATCTTGATGTAGTAGTAAATATCTTTATGCTGGAAATGTTAATAATAAAATAAAATAAAACAATTAATGATTACTCAGATGTGAAGGTTGCATCGTCAGCTATCTTCTTGTAGAACCAAAAGGGGTCTCACTTTATTAGGTGTAGGAACGATTCTTCCACTTATAGGGGGTGATAATGGACTGGATCTGGTTCACTTTTGTGTCAAGACGTATAGGTCTCACGTGGGGGGTTGGTAAACGAGCTAAGTGGAAACCAAATTAGCCAGAAAGTAGTTCTTGATTTCAAAGAAGTTGAAAAACAAGTGTTGGCACTGAAATAGCAAGAAAACACATTGTGTTCACTCAAAGTGACATGAACAAAATCGGGTTATGTTCGGGTTGGCCCGTTTTCCTTGAACATGGAATAACACGACTGGTAACATGAAACTACTGCTAATATAACACTCAACACGAAAAACGGCAACGAACATGACCCGATAAGTCTTTAATCGTGTCCACTTTCATAACTTTTGGGTTATTGGGATGAGACAAGTGCTCTCTGTCAGATCCATAAAATAAGTTCCAAAAGGATACGTGTAAAGTTAGCTGGTTAAAGCTGGGTTCGGAACTAAACCAGGAAAATCCTTGCTTTTGGTTATGGTTGAACCTAGAAAACCTTGCTGGAACATTTTTCTTGTTGTTACAAAGCTGAGCACGAAGCCTAACACCCACCCACACATGTACCCTCTGGGAGTCGAGCTCCCCACCAGCAGTAACAGAGCTACAGTGCCCTGCTGTTGAGCAAACACTCATGCCGTTAGCTCTGGTTGGTACATGTTTCGATTCAATTCCAAAGTACCACCTTTAATGTATGTTTTCTAAATGAATCTGTAACTGGAATGAAACCATTGTAGATCTGAATCCAAAATTGATAGAATTGGAGGTAACCGGTTCGATTCCACTTCCAGGTATCCTAGGATCTGAAATCTGCCAGATCTAGATACATGAGCAAGACAATCAACCCGGAGACTTGAAAAAAATCTTCATTTGTATCATTTATGAGTCTAATGATTTATATATATAGGCATAAAAAGAAGTGTCATTCATGAGATCTTTTTGGTCCGTGGATGATACTGAGAACATTTCCACTGTTTGATCGGGACGATAAGCAGTAGAGATTTTTAGTTTTAAAATATTTAATATTATATATATAATGTGTTTTTATTTTTCAAATTCAAATTCCTGTTGCTGACGGAATGATGAAAACCTTTGAGCGATTTAAGCGTTGATGATGGGTGCGTGTATACCAATTTCTCTCCCTCTCTTTATATATATATATATAAACAAGCGATACTACTCAATAGCTCACCCAGTTAAGGATAGGGGTCAACTCGCAAGTTGAAGGTCACCTGAGTCGTGCATTTAGCTGCAAGCCTCCCCGTTATAAGCAGGGAAAAAATTGCGGATCAAGGAGTTCGGTGAACGTTCTTTAACAGAAAAGGTCGTGAGCTTGGCACACTTACGTCCAGTTTATGGGTTTATGGGTTCGAATTGCCCGGAAGCTGGTCTTCCAATATCCAACCGGTTAATGGCTCTGTCTAGACATTACCTGCGCCAGGCAGTTCTAACCGAAGACTGGACCAGGCCAAGAATTGGCTGGAATGGGAACCAGTGAAACCGGATACCAAATTTGGTTCTGGTTCACCTTTCATGTAACTATAACCAATCCAAAACCAGAACATGTGGTTTCAAACTATCAAGTCCATAATTTTTAAGAAAAAATTAAAAAATATGAGCAGTTTAGAACTCATACTGAAACTGGAATCAGTGGTTTCATACCAGCACCGGAACCGGCTTAGTCTCGGTTCAGTTTCTGATAACGGGGAAACCGAACCGGCCCATATCTAGCTTATCTATCGAGTAAACAGGGCGTCCTGCTTCCGCCATTATTACAAAAGAACAGGTCATTTTCGGCGATCTCTAATAAGCAACGTTACTTTTCCGTTTGTGCTCTTTTCCCTCTCGCTCCTCCTTTTGAACGCCCTCCGTCACTTACAAACGTGCCTGGCTCTCCCCCTTCCTCCCTTCTCTCGTTCCTCTGGTGTGTGCGTGCGCGGACACGAGAGAGAGAGATGGGGTGCGCGCAGTCTCGGATAGATCAGGAGGAGGCGGTGGCGCGGTGCAAGGAGCGGCGGCAGCTCATGAAGGAAGCCGTCTCTCAGCGCAACGCCTTCGCCTCCGCCCACTCCGCCTACACCATGTCCCTCAAGAACGTCGGCGCCGCGCTCAACGATTACGGCCAAGGAGAGGTCCTCCTCGAGATCCGGACCGCCGTTGCCACTACCCCCGTCGACCACCTCCCTCAGCCTCCGCCGCCACCTCCGCCCCATCCGGACGAGTTCGACACCGCGTCCGCCCAGCCTCCGCCGCCGCCCCCCCTCCAGAAGGCCATGAGCATGCCGGATCTCCGACGATCGAAGCAGCCCCTCCATCCCGACGCGGCCATCCGCGAGGAGGAGGATGTGAATGGCACCGATGCTCTGGAGGTCTCCGGAAGCCGCGCACCTCCGCTCCCGCCGTCCCCATCCACCGGCCAGAGCAGTCCATGGCCGGACCAGAGCGAAGGCTGGAAGGATTTCTTCTTCCTGGACTCTAATTCCATTCCCGGGATGCCGATCGGAGATCCACCGGCCCAGCCTGTTTCCGAGGAGAGACACCCACCTCGGCCATCAGAGAATGGAGAGACGAGCGGCTACCGCCGAAAGGCAGAGGATTGGAAGAGTAGGGCCGAGGAGTTGTCTGCGGATAAAGTGGAGGAGGCCACGCCGCTGCCGTCGTTGCTGCCAAAGGCGGCGAAGAAGCCGAAGCAAAGCATGCAGTTGGCTGTTTCTGGGTTGGAGATGAAGAAGGCTAGAGGAGGGAACGTTAACCTGATAAATATCCTGCACGATTTGGACGATCAGTTCCTCAAGGCATCCGAGAGTGGCCAGGCGGTCACAAAGATTCTTGAGGCCCATCGTTTGCATTACCACTCAAATTTCGCCGACAATCGAGGTATTGCCACCATCGTTGTGCTATACTTTTCTCCGTTCAGCGGGATTTGTCGCCACTTGCTAAGCGTGTTTGCCGATTGGTTTACTTACTTGGGTCAATCACTTCTGTACCATGCTGTATTCTATGACTTGTTCTTTTTTTTTCATCAATATCTGATATTCTCTGCTTTTGTGATTGATAATTCTTGTTAATTTATATATATCTTAAGATTTCACCTGCTATTTGTTTGACAAATATGTTTAATTCTCTTGTTCTTTTGCAAATTATGGTGCAATGAAATATTATTCAGTGTTCATATGCTGTTTCGGTATGGTAATAGGTTTCAACTTCTTTGTGTTATTTTCGCTAAGCTTGTTTAATGTTAAATATGGACGACTGATTGATGGCTTCATATTATCAGCTTCATAGTTCATATGGTAGATAATGGAGCTAACAGTTTCCAATGAGTGTTAATGTTTTGCGGTTTGCACTAGTTGGTTGACAGGGTGGTTCGAGTTACTCCGTGATGTTATTGGTGTGGAGCCATTTGTGTGGTTTGCTGTTGTGTCTATATAATGTGATAGATCCATGGTCCTGATTAATTAAATTTGCTGGACTAGTTGTTATTTGGTACCTTTGAGCTACCTTGAGTTTTTCTTTTTTGGTGTAAACCACCCGTATCCGCAAGCCCGTTGGGCTAACCTTTAACAAGTGATAGCTGTTCATCATACCTAAGTTCACGTAGCTTTGAATATCAGGCCTCATCAACTGATATGTGGAAGTTTATAGATTTGCTCTTGATGGTGCATTCTGTATTTCAATTTTTGCAAACTTGGAATGACTTGGAGCTTTATTAGTGTTTATATGCTTAATGAAGGGCAGCAAGATTTTAAAAAAATATGAAGGCTTGGCATCTGAAAGCGTCATGTAGGTTTGTAGGCTTTTTGTATTATTTTGACTTTGAGAAGCCATCTTTCATAGGAGGTAGTACCAACCAGTGCGTAACTCCAACTTGAGGACCCTTGCCCTTTGTATGCTTCTCTTAAGGAGAAACACTTATACCAACTATGGAGAGACTTTCTGAATCACCTTTGCTGGTCGCCAACACCTAGCACCGTCAAATCTGAAATTATGGTAAGGGTTTATTCCCGTTTTGTGCTGATCATGGGCATTTATTCCAGAAATAATGCATCTGAACATGAAGAATTCTTCGATGAGTTTTGTTTCTGACCCTTAAATCAAATAAGAGACCACTAGTTGTGATGATAAATGTTGATGGAAGGATTGTTACAAGTAGACTCTTTCATCTTTGTCATTTCATATGACTCTCGTGCAATGCATGAGGTGGACAGTCAAGAATCTTTTCTTCTAACACCGAATGCTTTATGCAGGACATATCGATCATTCTGCACAAGTCATGCGTGTCATCACGTGGAATAGGTCATTCAGGGGAATACATAACCCTGATGACAAAAAGGAGGCATTTGATGCCAAAGAGGCTGAAACTCATGCAACAGTGCTTGATCAGTTGCTTGCATGGGAAAAAAAACTTTATGATGAAGTAAAGGTAAGCATCTTACTTGTTTATGGTTTCAATTGGTATTTTCTTTTTCTCTTGCTTTCCGATTATGTGTAATTTGTAATCACCAATGAAACTCCTGGTACATCTCAACGGACCATTTTTTTATCCCCTCCCTCTGTTTAGTTAAATGCAGTTCTTCTTCTCACATTTCTGTATCAGTATACCTGTATCTATGAGATTTTGTCTTTTAGATACCACGAGGACAAACACATGCCCACATGAATAGGTTTTGGGGCATAATGGAAAGAAAATGCTTGAATATGTTGTCGTAGATTTTTGAACCGAGAGAAATATCATCTCTATGTTTTCTGCTTTGATCATGTTCATGTCTTCTAATTCATTCTATTAGACTGTTACCCAATTTGTGGTTTCAGGCAGGGGAGACGATGAAAATTGAGTATCAACGAAAGATGACTGTGCTAAATAAACAAAAGAAGAATGGTGTTAGCGCTGACACTCTTGAAAAAACTAAAGCTGCTGTGAGCCATCTACACACAAGATACATTGTGGATATGCAGTCCATGGATTCCACTGTCTCTGAAGTTTACCGTTTGCGTGATGAGCTTCTGTATCCAAGACTTGTTGAGCTTGTTAATATGTAAGTTTCAACCTTTCATGCAAACACAGATGGCCAATTTCGCTGTTTGATCTTTTTCTGTGGCACTAATATCTGTGGGCTAACAAAATTTATAAGCATTCAGTATGTCGTAATTGAACACAAATAATACTGTATTTCTTGTTTAAGCTGATTGGGTTCATTGGAATACGTTAGTGCTATCTGTCTTTGTTATCCAAACAAAATGTCAGGAAATCTCGCAAATGCTGTCTTGGATTCCAATTTTGAATTGCCATCGTATGGGAAGCCCTGGTTATTATTCATCACCAGAGAAAATGTTATACAACTATCTACATTCTCAATGTTGTCTCAGATTCCGATTTTGAATTGGCATCGGATGGGCAAATGCTGAATGTGGGGCCTTCAATGACTTCTCGACTAATATTCCAAAATAGGATTTTTTTTTTTGTTTTGGTAAGAAAAATAGGAGTTTCTTTTCTCCTGAGTGATGATGTGTCTTCTGTATCAGGATGGCTACTATGTGGGAGACTATGTATTCGTGTCATGTCATTCAGAAGACGATCGTCAATGACTTCAGGCTCCTCGATATCTCTAGTGCTTGTAAAGAAACGAACCAATCGCATCATGAACGTACTGAACAACTTTGCAATATTACAAGCGCCTGGAGCTTGGAATTCCAGAAACTGCTGCAACACCAGAAAGAATATATCCAAACACTCAACAACTGGGTTCGTCTTAGCTTGATTCCCATAGAAAGCAGCTTGAAGGAAAAGGTTTCTTCACCAACCAGGGCTGTTGATCCTCCCATTCAGAACCTGCTCAGAGTCTGGAACGATGAAATCGAGCATCTGCCAGATGAGGTGACCAAGAATGCCATAACAAGCTTTGCAGCAGTTGTTAGAACTATTTTCACGCAGCAACAAGAAGAGCTGAACCAGAGGCACAAGTGCGAGGATGCAAAGAGAGACTATGATCAGAAGCTGCGGGGTTTCCACAATTGGCGGGAGAAATACATGCAGAAAAAACATACGGGGGATATAGATCCTAGCAATACTACTGAGGAGAAGGATCCTGTTATGGAAGAAAGGGAATACCAAGTTAATGTTAGTAAGAACAGATGGGAAGAGGAGCTGGAATCATATCGAAAGCTCTGTAAACAAACAAGAGAGAAGTCTTTAGGTAGTCTGAAGACTGGCTTGCCTGCTCTCTTGAGTGCCATGATTGAGTTCTCCTACTCGTGTTTGGAGTCTTATAAGAAGCTGCTGGGCTCAATTCCATCATCCCAGCACGTTGAGGAGTCTGCCTGAACTCTTTGGATTTTATTTACAAATTGCAGTGTCATTCCTCGTGATCCTGTGTGAATTGCAGATTTAGTCTATGTTTAGTGACGTTAATATATATGTTTGTAAATCTTGTTTGTTGGTATTTAAGGTGGCTGATTTAACATTTGATTGTTATGAAGCAGAAATTTTTGCAAGCGAAGTTTTTTCTTTCTCCAGTTCTCCTGCTGCCTTTTGAGTGTACAGCTGCTGAATCACAACATTCAACAATTCAATAATGCATCTTATTGAACACCTTCAATACTGCACTTCAGATTGTCATAACCCAGTCCCAGGACCGGTTGTTCCCAACTGCCGGTTACCAAATGGAACCTCTCTGAGAGGTCTGGGACTGCTGGTTTCATCAGGTTTTGGATCACTCGCTGTTTGAAACTTTGAGTACATCAGATCTAGATGGAACTATTGCACCAATTGGATAAGTTTACCAATATAATGTTTCTCAGTTTTGGGAAACGCTCTAGATACATACAGTGGGTTCCATCTTGTAATGCAGATTGATGATAGTGGAATTACGTAAGTCTTCTCTTGTGGTTTGTGTAGTAATTGCTTTTCTATTTGATTGTTTTGTTTCTTCTCCTTCTTTCCCACTGTATCTATTCTCTAACTTTCATGTTAATAGTAAACAAATGAAGAGAATATCAGAAAAAGAGAAAGAAAAACAATGAAAGAGAAATTGGATCTCCATGTCAGAGTCCTCTAAAATCATGTGTAGTTTCTTAGAAAAACACCACTCTCCACCATTAAGGAAGCAATTTGTACATGTATAATAATTTAATGAACTAGGAGTTATGATGGACCAATCAACTCTATCATAAGCTTCAACTAGGTTGCATTTGCCGAAACCTTTTAGAATTAAAAAGTATACGCAAGAAAAGATACTCCCTCAATTGTCTCCTCTAAGAAATTCACAGAGCACTCGAAGTCAAGGCTTTGCTCATTGGATTTTAAATAATCTTCCATCTAGTCCACCATCACTTGAGAAATGATCTTATAAATAAATTTACAATAAAGAGGGAACTCAGTGAGTGCAACTGCCTTCTTTTTATTGAGAATAAAAATGACATCTGTGGCAACACACTATCTTAAACTAATTCAGAAAGTCCTGCATGACCAGATGACATCACCAGCCACAATAAATTTGGAAGAAACAAGCAGTATCAATTGGCTCCTTGAGCCTTATCTCCTCAACTTCAAAGACAGCCTTAGTCATTCTCCTCGCTGGGAACTGGAGCTGGTAAACTTGCCGAAATGAACAGAACATGGGATGTTTTTGTTTGGCTCATTTCTTATACGAGCTAGTTCATGTATTCGCGGATAATATGTTCAAGCTTGTCCCCGAGCTGTTCATCATTTCACGACCCAAAGTTCAACCATGTTTGCACGTGTTTGAGGTCATCTGAATTCGTGTTTGTTTTGTCTCACTTCAAAACTATATCTTTGTGTTGCCTAGACGAACAAATGATCTGCTGTAACCATTAAAGAACCAAAAAAGAAAGCAGAAGGATTACAGAAGCTCTCTACGAGAGAAACAGTTCACTAACAACCCATCTCTTTGTGGTGAGCTTGCTGAGAATGCACACAACTCACATCTGATCAGATAAGGCCACAAACACTGCATGAATGATCAGCAAGCGACCTAAACCCATCCAGGTCTATGAGCAGCTCGGTTCATCTACCGACCTGACATGAAACTAATCAATTGGTAGAAAATACTAAGGAGACTTCGCAAACTTTATCCCCAGTATACAATTACTTGAAGAGCTAGTCCTTGTTCTTGATAGGACCACAAGAATGAATCTTGAATTTTGGTGGTCACAGTTCTAAGTTTAGTTGTCCATCAAATACCGGATCCGGCAAAATGTGGTTTCCTAAAACCCAATTTGAGACAAAAAAACAGCACTAGGAGGGGGAGTGGACCATAGAAACTAGATCGGACAAGTTGCACGGAAACCCATGTGCCTTCTTTGTCATGTTGTTACCCTATCTCATATGAAACCTAAGCATTAGTATTATAAGCTTATGTGAGTTTGGGCTTGGAGTTCTAATATGATAAGTCTGATACCACGAATCAAACACACCTAAATGCTTGTGGAATCATGCAAAAAGAAAGTAGAATTGTGATAAGTTTCTCTCTCCAAAAGCCCCTTTTAAGTTGCTTCTTCAAAATAAATTTTAGCATTGGTAGTCTACAAGTCCTTGGCCTGAAGAGAACTCAAACAGTGACAGATTTGCATTGAGGCAAGATGCAGCACCCGGCCCTTCCAAAAATTAAAAAATAAAAATATATAGCCCACCTTTGAATCATAGCCTAAAATATAGAGCCCAAGGTACTCCAAAGTGCGTCCCCCCCCCCCCCCCCCCTCTCTCTCTCTCTCTCTCTCTCTCTATATATATATATATATATATATATATATATATACACTGAAATACCTTAATGCGAATTGTACTTAAAAGTTATAACATAGTCTAAAGTGGTGGACCCGTTAGCATTTATTGCGGTGAGACCCACCATTTTTACAATATGAGTACCGGACCATAGAGTATAATTGAGCCCCCTCCCTCTCTCTCTCTCTCTCTCTCTCTCTCTCTCTCTCTCTCTCTCTCTATATATATATATATATATATATATATATATATATATATATACTGAAATATCCTTAATGCGTATTGTACTTAAAGTTATAACATAGTCTAAAGTGGTGGACCCGTTAGCATTTATTGCGGTGAGACCCACCATTTTTACACTATGAATACCGAACCATAGAGCATAATTGAGCCCCTCTCTCTCTATATATATAATATATATGTATATATTAAGAATGATGGGTATTTTGGGAGTGTTGGGAGCAATCCAATCGTTGTTGATAGATTATAGCAACCAGCGTTATGAGGATACCTTTGTGATATTGATGGTAATTTGTTGTTACCTTCTTCAATGATTCATCAACGATGGTTAATATCCGAGACTAAATACTTCCGAAGTACCCTATCATTTCTTATATATTTGTATTTATGTATTTATGTTTATATTTAATTATCCTCACTATCTTCCTACAATTAACCTCCTTAGTTCATATTTCAAGAAAAAAAGACATCAAGCCTTTTCCCCCATTAAGTGGGATTGGATGCATTCTTTGTTGATCATATGTCAAATTACTCTTTACCTCTATAAAAAAAATATAATGCCTTATTGTTTCCTTTCAACACTTTTTAAGTTTTCACCATCTAATTTCTCGTATCTTAACAAGACTCTCAGCATCTTATTTTCTGTGGTGCTATACTATTTTTTTCTTTTGAGGTGTAACTTGTTGTACTAACTTTATCTCTAATAACCTTATTATAGTTTTTATAAATAAATAAATAGATGCGTGTAACCGTGTTCTTCGATATACCTCACTCCGCGAATGTGATTAGTTGGGGGAACAACCGAACAAGAGACATGGAACCATATTATGATCTAAAGTCGACCAATGAGGAGAGAGAAGGTATACCCTTATATGAAGGTTTTACAAGCCATTTAATGATAATGGTAGCATGATGCAACCTATATTATATATTAACTTAACCCTAAGTATGCCATGCAGCATGTGCTTATCTCAATCATGCCCATACATTCACATGGACATGTCACGAGCAAGTTCAAAATGCTTGTTTAAATTATATAATAAACTTCATAACGATTGAAATTAGTCCGATCAAATAAAAATAGAGAGAAGGGGAATGTAGTGATGCTTCTTTCAATTTAATATATTTCTTTTATCTTCAACGGTTCGTCGACCTTTCCTACTGACTTCCACAGCATTTAGTCCTTTTCTTTTTTGTTACAATGGGAAGACCAAAGGCAGATGCAACTCCTGGGTAACCAGCAGTTTCAAACCGCTCGTTTCATTTTTTTTACTTTAAATTTTAATATCTTTTTTGGTTCCAAGCAATTTAAGACTCAAACCATAACCAAATTAGGCCAGGAATTGAAACTGGGCAAATTGAACCTAAAACCGGGGACCACCCATTCGGATCCGGTTCCACCTCTCATGGAACTGGAACGAGCAGTTTCAAACCTCTGCTTTCATTTTTTTTTACTTAAATTTTAATATTCTTTTTCCGTTGGAAGCAGTTTAAGACTCAAACCACAAGCGAGACCGCCTGCTCCTATTCCGATTCTTGTTCTTGGTTTCTGAAAAACTAAAACTTAGTTGTTCTATCATTTTTCTTGTAAGTATAAATTTCTCAAGGAGGACCTTCGGTTATAAGATATGAAGGACCTCCCAGTCCTTCACTTTCGTCGGGTCGGCCTCCTTGTCCCGACCTTATGATCACATTGATGCAAGCTTCCAATTCGTTATCTTCGAAGGATCGTTCATCAAATAAAACCATTTCAACTAGTGTCAAATGACCGAATGCTAACGTTCCATATATTAATGCCATACGTAATGGTTCTATGTATATTGATGTAGCCCCTTCTGCATTTAATGCAGTGGTGACCACAAGCAAATTTCGAAAGACGCTATCGGAGAAGGGAAGCGTTGAAATTTTCAACCCAACGCATATACGTGTAATAGAGAGAGAGTAGTTCATACTCATACTCAAGCTTGAGACTGTTTTTTTGTTGGTTAAAAGAGTTGATTTCACGATAAAAACTAATTTAAAAGGTTAAATATTTATATATAAATAATTTTATATTTTTTAAGTAGTTTTGATGATAGTGACAGTAGTTTTGATTGGTGCAAAGAAGTTTATGTTAATGAAAGAGTATTGAAAAGCGATAACCGACAGTTGAAATTGTAGATTCATGCAAAAACAAAGAATTGAAGATATTGAATATGGACTACTTCTTCTATATATATTGTATATAATATGCATTAATGAGACAGACCTTGGTCACCGATTTTTGACATGTCATTTTCGAACGACCCAGATCCGAGCCAGGTGCCTAACCAGTTAAGCAATCAAGGTTTCTTTGGTGTAGAGTTGTAGGGTCGGATCTAAAATTATCACCCCTAGCCGTTAGTATCTATACTAACTCCGTCCCATGTAAGAGATCACCCTTGCATTGCCAGTCTCAAGCCCGGATAAAGAAGGAGGGTTGTGTTAGGCTTCCGACAGCTAGCGTAAAACTTCGTCGGATTTTATAACATGGATTACAAAAATTATGAGCATTGTTTTGGGGCATCCCCACCTAGCGACGTGCTGCAGAGCCTGAATGCAGTAATAAGTAAGCAATAGCCACTACATTTTCGCCCGAATGTAGTGAATCAATTGCAGAGAGGATTCCCACATCATGAACGGGTGTGGGTAAAGAAGTTAGTCCAGCTACATTACCACCCGAATGTAGTGAATAATTTACAGAGAGGATCTCCGCATTTTGATTATGGACGGATGCGGGGGGTAAGGAACTTGGTCCTAGATAATAAGATTCGTATTGATTCTTGGAATATCGGAACATTATCCGGTAAGCTAATGGAGGTGGTAGATACTATGATTCGGAGAAAGATTCATATTCTATGTTTACAAGAGACAAAATGGCTTGGAGAAAAGGCAAAAGAGATAGAGGATAGAGGTTTTAAATTTTGGTACTCGGGTAAAGAAAAGGCTCGAAACGGAGTTGGTATTATCATAAATAAATATTTAAAGGATAGTGTAGTAGACATATGACGATATGGTGACCGAATCATGACGTTGAAATTAGTGTTAGGAGTAGAGGTTTTTAATATAGTTTGTGCTTACGCACCCCAAGTACAACTAGAAGATAGTATAAAGACAACTTTTTATGAAGAGTTAGATAAGGTGATTCAAAAGATTCCACAAAGGGAGATGATTTGTTTAGGAGACTTAAATAGACATGTCAGTAAAGAGGCATTAGGATATCAAGGGATTCATGAAAACTTTGGTTTTGGGGATATAAATGAGGAAGATAGGGAGATTTTAAATTTTGCTATGGCATTTGATCTCTTTATAGTCAATACAATCTTCAAAAAACGAGATAAACATTTAATTACTTATAAGAGTGGCTTATCACAAACACAAATTGATTACTTTATTTGTAGAAAAAAAGATAGAGTGTGTTATAAAGATTGCAAGGTAATTCCAAGAGAAAGCTTAACCACCCAACATCAACTTTTAGTTATGGATTTACAAATAAAAAATGAACAAAGAGGAAAAGAGTGCATTGAGCTATTCGAACTAAATAGTGGAACCTCAAAAGCGATAAAGAAGATATATTTAAACAGAAAGTCCTTCAAGGAGATGTTTGGAATTATGTTCGTACACTCTGTGATATGTGGAACAATATGGCTATACATATTAGGAAAGTGGCGAAAGATGTGTTAGATTTATCTAAGGGAGGTATACCGGCACAAAAAAGAAGCTTGGTGGTGGAGTGAAGTAGTGCAAAATAAAATCAAGGCAAAGAGGGCATGTTACAAATTACATTATGTTAAAAAAACTAGTGAAACTTTAGAGGCTTATAAGAAAGCAAAGAAGGAAGCAAAAAAGGCCGTGAGTGAAGCAAAAGCTAAAATTTGGGAGGATTTATATAAAAAACTCAACTCAAAAGATGGTGAAAAGGATATTTTTAGGATAGCTAGGGCTAGAGATAAGAAAACTAAAGATCTTAATTATGTTAGATGCATCAAGGACGAGGATGAAAAAATTCTAGTGACAAATGATGATATAAGAAATAGATGAAAAAACTATTTTTCTAAGCTTTTTAATGAAAATAAAGATGTTAGTATTAGCTTAGGAGAGTTAGCCAAATCAAAAAAGTATATAAACCACAATTTCTACCGACGTATTCAAAAGAATGAAGTCAAAGAGGCTCTTAAACATATGAAGGGTGGTAAATCGGTAGGACTAGATAATATTCCTATAGAAGTTTGGAAAATACTAGGAGAAATAGGAATCACTTAGCTCACAAGACTATTTAATGAAATATGGAAAAACCAAAAGATGCTCGAGGAATGGAGAGCAAGTACACTTATACCCATATATAAGAACAAGGGAGACATTCAAAATTGTGCGAATTATCGAGGTATCAAGTTAATGAGCCATACTATGAAATTGTGGGAAAGAATTATCGAATGTAGGTTAAGACAAGTATCAAGTACAACAAAGAACCAATTTAGATTCATGCCAAGCAAATCTACTGTTAAAGCGATTCACCTTTTGAGACGTCTTATGAAACATTTTAGAGCAAAAAAGAAAGACCTTCACATGATATTTATTGATTTAGAAAAAGCTTATGATAGAGTACCGAGAAAGGTTCTTTGAGAACTTTGGAAAAAAGAGGTATCACATTTACATACATTAACCTTATAAGAGACATGTATGATGATGTAAAAATATGTATGAGGACTAATGAAGGAATGATGTACTCCTTTAAAGTTAATATTGGGTTACATAAGGGAGGATCCATTTTAAGTCCATATTTATTTATATTGGTGATTGATGAGTTAACAAAACATATTCAAGATGAAGTACCTTGGTGTATGTTATTTGCAAATAACATTGTATTAGTGGAGGAGTTTAAGAAAAAAGTTAATAGAAATTTGGAACTATGGAGAGAAACATTAGAAAGCAAAGGTCTCCAACTTAGTAGAACATAGACAAAATATATGTTTGATCATTTGGTTACCTCAGAGGACATAGAAATTAAAATTGGCATACATTGCATCCCCAAAAGGAAAGTTTTAAATACCTAGGGTCCATTTTTCAAAGTGATGGAAGAATTGATGGAGATGTTACGCATAAAATTAATGATGGTTGGTTAAAATGGAGGGGAACATCAAGTATTCTTTGTAATAAGAAGATACTATTAAAGTTAAAAGGTAAATATTATAGAGCAACAATTAGGCCTGCCATGTTTTATGGTTCAAAGTGTTGGACAGTTAATCATCAACATGTACAAAAGATGTATGTGACAAAAATGAAGATATTAAGATGGATGAGTGGTCTTACAAGAAAAGACCATATACATAATGAGGTTATTAGAAACAAATTAGGAGTGACACCAATAGAGGATAAAATGAGAGAATATCGTTTAAGATGGTTTGGACATATAGAAAGAAGATCAAAAGAAGAACATGTAAGAAGGTATGAAAAACTAAATTTGGAAACTATTAAAAGAGGTAGAGGACGACCACAAAAGTGTTGGAAAGAAATAATAAAGAATGATCTAGCTTATTGTGAGTTAACTGCTAACATGGCACACGATATGGATATGAAAACAAAGAATCCATGTAGCCGACCCCGTCTGTATGGGAAAAGGCTTAGTTGTTGTTGTAGCCGTTAGTATCCATAGCGGACTTGGTCGGACCCGAAACATGAAATTGATTCATGCGTAGCCCGCCACCTTCTTCCAGCAAGGTCGTTTGTTTATTGTATTTTTGAATAATCACTCGATTTTTTAATTTTGTTGCTTCAGAGGCCGGAGAAGGGGGCCCGTCAACCCGTCAAGTTTTCAAACCTAACGGTCTCTCTCTCTCTCTCTCTCTCTCTCTCTCTCTCTCTCTCTGTTGATCACGGCAAGTGTTTCCCCATTTGAATACCTAATCTTTCTCTCTCGTTGCAGAGGCCAGAAGGTCTGCTTCTCCATCGAGGATTAATTTGGTCATCCCTCGATCGCCGGTAATTATCTTATCTTCTTCTTTTTTGGTTACTATCTATATGATGCCGAGTACCAAGGCGTGACCTCTTTCTTTGATCCAGAGATGGTTAGGAACAACCTCTCGTAGTGCCCCGAATCCTCATGACATCAATTAAGTCGTGTTCCGGATAGAAATGCACTTCTTTTCGCGCTTTAATTTTTTACATTTTGATGGGTTCCTTTTCCTTTTCCCAGGCGGAGCAATTCGAAAGAGTTCAGATGGCGAGAAGCAGCAACAAGAATATTCAGGCGAAGCTGGTGGGTAGGTTTAGTTCTTGCCGTTTTTATTTGTCTAATTTCGTCATGATTGATTATATTCGTTAGACAAGAAGTTCCAGTCACAAGTCGGATCAGCTCGGTCATTTTCGTGTGGAGCACAATGTGGTTGCCCAAAGTTACCTGCTACTTGGAACCATGCGTGACATTGCAAATGCATATTCTCCATGGTGGTGTTAGTTGACTGCTAGTTTCAGTAACCATTTGAGCTATCGGTAAAACTGCCATGATAAGAAAGTAAGAGAACACAAATTACAGTATGTGTGGCAAGGAAGTCAAAATAAACTTATCTTGTAGGAAGACTGAATAAGACCTTCTCGTTCTCAGAAATTGCAGGAGTTCACACTTCACGCCCAGTTTTTTATTGAGACTGATCAACTTTATTTGTTGCACAATTCCCTTTGTAAGAACCACTCTATCTGACCTGCAATACACTTGTAACGAATGATTCATCCAATGAATTTCTTGATTTTTTACCATATAAAATTTGCTATGTTAATATGCTTTATATAACTCCATCCATCTAAGGGATTATCCTTTCAGGGCCAGTCCTAAGCCTCGATAAAGGAGGACGGTTGCGTAGGTAGCCTAAACGGAAAACTTTGTTTGGTCTCTAGTACTTTTCCAGCTTTAATGCATTGGATGCCACATGAAGTCTGATGTTAAGCATGCTTGTGTGACAATAGTACTAGGACGGGTGACCTTCTAGGGAGTCCTCTTGTTGCACCCTCTAAGCGGGCTTAGGTAATGTAGGTAAGGTAGGACTATTATGCTTTATATAATTTCGGAAATGTGTGATTCTTCATGGTAATATTTAGTGTCCAGATATTGTGGAAGTTTGCTCCTTTGACTACCGTAAAATCTATCGATATATTACTTCCTTTTTCTTTTTAAGGACATCAAGGTTTTTAATGGTATTTCGAAGTACATTGCTTTATCGAAATTGTATGTTTTTTCCTGGTTGTGGGTGTGACTATCCATATGTAGTGCTTTATCCAATATTTGGGATGAGTGGGCATTCTAAATGCATATTCTTGGTGGTGGTGTTATTTCAACATGAATTGTACTTTCAGTTCCTTTTTTGCAAAATTACACAAGACAAAGCAAGAGAAAATTGCATTGCTTCAGATTGACCAAACAAACAAGGACATCTTAAGCAATTTGGAAAATAACAGTCAATTCTGAATCCTGGACTCTAATGACTTTCCAATAGTCTACCCTTTGTGTGTCCAGCACTAGAAGAACTTCAATAAGGAGTTATTTTAATCAGGCCCGTGTCACCTCTGCACCGGCTAAGCTATACTGTTGCCCTTCCTTTGTTGCCCTATCAGTGAATTTCTTCTCATCTCCTCCCTATCAAATTGCTTTTTCCGATTACCCCATACACCTGAAACGGCAGCTCCTCCTATATGTGAAACATGTCCGTCCTTGGTGTGAATGCTTTTCCTGACTCACTCTGCTCTTTACGCCACTCTTTGGATTTTCCACCTACTTCAAGTGGGTACTGGTACATGTGTACAGAACATTAGCTTTAGAACTATGGGCATGCAGATAAATACATACATACATTGTACATACAAACCACACAAAAACACACATATATGTGTCTCTCTCTGTGTGTGTGTATATATATAAATTGTGTGCACTTGTGTAGCTTTAAGTTTCAACTAAGAATGAGATTGTCAACTTGGCAACTCAAACAAGGTATTACAAAAGAGAGAGATGAATGCATTTCATATGTCTCTAAGAAATAAAAATTTGCACCCTGTGTGCATCAAAAATAAGGAAAAGAACATTGGGCGAGAAAGACCAAGTTTCAGAAGAAAATATAAAAATAGGTAAGGGAAGAAGAAGAGGAGGGAGAAAGAAGAGGAATCCTAGCCAGCTTTGTTAATGAGAAGACTCGCAATTCAAATCCCTACCTCAGTTTGTCAGATTGACATTTAAACGTAGACTTCTCATGCATCGAAGCTACCTTTCTAGCCCTCTCTTCAGGATTTGGAGACACAAAAAGAGGTGAAAATGCTCAGTTGAGGGTAATATGTGAAAACTGTAATTTGGATATCACAAAATTGCTGGGGTGATATTGTAAGATAGGTAGAAGCTGTGGAAGCTAGTGCTTGGTAGGGACCAAGAGTGGTTGGAAATGACCCCCATGGGGTATCATGTAGCAACGATATGCACTATAGAAGGCTCTTTCATGCAATAAGACATGGTATAACCGGATAAGTACTCTGAAGGAGTTTGGGTTCCGATACTATGATATGATACAATGTAGTACCATTTATAAGTTTTATCTAAACAGTCGTTACTTGCGTGGTCTGGGTTATTCTAACGATTATCACATGATTGAATCATGCACTATGAAATATGTGCTTAACAAGGCATATTGTTTAATATCTTCAGGTGCTCTTAGGGGACATGGGTACTGGAAAAACGAGTTTGGTTTTGAGATTTGTGAAGGGACAATTCTATGACTATCAGGTAAAATTTCAAATACCAAGTGCTTTATAGTTTAGATATTTCATAGAGAAGGAAAATTGACTTGTGGAGAATTTCAGGAATCAACAATTGGAGCAGCGTTTTTCTCCCAAATACTCTCCTTAAATGAAGCTACTGTCAAGTTTGATATATGGGACACAGCTGGCCAAGAAAGATATCATAGTTTAGCACCCATGTATTATCGGGGTGCAGCTGCAGCTGTTGTGGTATATGATATTACAAGCATGGTAAATTCTTATCCTCAACACCGTACATGCTGTAGGAAGGATCTTTTTAACTTTATGGTTATCAGGTCTAGACCTGTTCTGTTTTTATCAAGAACCTCTTTGGAGAGATTATTTATGTAAATGTCCTATTGAATTGGTGAAAGCCTTTGAGCATTTACCTATCAATGTGCGGATCTTAGTTGTCAACTTAAGTTCATGTCTCTATTCTTGCTTATACAGCCTAGGTGATTCATGGCTAGCACCATTTAGGCATGTGTGCAAGACTCAGGTGCTTGCATTTATATGTAGATTTTGAAATATGATATTTGCTTTTGGCTTCACAAGGACTCTGAACAGGATGTGTTGACTTTCTTCATGCAGGACTCATTTACTCGAGCTAAAAAATGGGTTCAAGAACTGCAAAGACAAGGTGCTGATATACATCTTCGACGTTCGGATATCTATTTTATAAATTTCTTTGGGTTAACCTTCTTCTCTGTTATGTGTGTGAGAGAGAGAGGAAACCTTAACTGGACCATAAATAATACATTTACAGTACTTCTATGTTGAAGTTTTATGGATCTTAACTGAAAATCAGGTTAGATCCGGGTTTAGTATAGGTTTCTGTTGACCATACCCTTTTCCGTATTAATCAGACTATTCAAATAAATAGATGGATCTATTAAGTTGCTATCAAATCCTAACGGCTTCAGTACAGGTTTGATTCTGGTCAAATCTAAACTGTCTGACCGGCCCACTTGGATGATAAAACGGGCAAATATACCTTCTTAGAAGCAATTCAGCTGCCAAAATGGCCCTCCTGCTAACAAGGAACTCACCGAGAATTAGGCCCTGCTCCGGCCAATATGAACAATTAGTCATTTACTAGCGATTCAGTAGATGGACTAATAACAACTTAGGGAGCTGTGCCTCATATATTATTGCTAGATAAAATGATTTTGGCTATCGCCTACACTTCTTCATCAGCCAGTTGATAAATTTTTTGAGTTCTACAAGACGTTTACCTAGTTGTTAATCATCAAACGTGCACCAGTTCTACCTTCAATATCTTAGGCGTAGGTATGCATAGCTAACATTTTTTACAAAGAAAATGCATGCCTGTGCTTATTGTTCTTCTACTGAGGCATGAATTTTCATTTTTCGTATCATGTCTTAGTAATTGGTACATGTGACTTTTCTAGGTAACCCAAATTTGATAATGGTACTGGTGGCAAATAAATCAGATCTGGAGATGAAAAGAAAGGTTTCAAATGAGGTGTTATTCGAACTTCAGATCTTTACCTCTTTGTACTGCTTTTCTTTTTAGCCACTTAAAACAGATTTTTGTTACAGCTTGTATTCAGAATGGCATACATCTTGATGCTTCATTGTCCGACTTACTGTTATAGTCTGGGGTACATGTCAATGGGGCTACAGAATTGTCATCTAAACATCAATATATAACTCTAATTGCATATAGATTTTGAGCATTGCACTTTGAATTTGTAATTACATTATCTTACCTTAACCTAAACCCTTTCCCACACTAGGTGGAAAATTTACCCTTCCAAATTATATCAGAAATTTATTTGGCAAGCCCAATCATCAGACAAGCAACAAATCTATATCAAGAAATCCATCAGTGGCACTTTCTCCAGCCATTTAACTCCAGGTCCTCCAATAACTATCATATCCATATGTTCTCCCATTGGCTTGTTCCATTGCATATTATACTTACTGTTATATAAGTTGCTCGCAACTGCTGCTTCTTGTCTTCCTTGGGATAAAGAAAAATTTCCGGTAGAAAACAAAACCTGTAACAGACTGCCGATCTTTATGCACCTTCTAAAGTTAGCATCGCAGTAATATCTTAGCAGAATCAGTATTCAGATTCCAAAATTTGTCATGCATAGCATTTTTTGCATCTCTTATAATCCTTAAAGCAGCAGATAATGAAATGAAATGCCCTTGTTTTTTTAAGTAGATGTTCATTTATTTTTCCTACTCCATTTTGTCAAGTAGTATGAGCACTATTTCTGCAACACACTCTCTTTCTCCTTTAGGTAAAAATTGAAAGATGTGAAGCATAAGCTCTCTCCTTGAATTTGAGCTTATTTCAGTTTTAATAGAGAGTTGAGTTCCAATCATGGTAAAAGAATCTGTATCAACCTGTGATTCCTGAACTTTCACGGGAAGTCATGGCAAACATCAAACTGAATGGTCGGCTCCGTAAAAGGGTGGTGACCCCCTAAGACCCGTGGCTTCACACACACAAACACAGAGGGAGGGAGGAAGTTTTGGTATAAAATATGATTGTGCAGTACATCTAAGAGAGAGAGAGAGAGCTTTGGTATAAGATATGCTTGTACAGTACGTTTAGAGGTAGCCAGAAGTACCAAAAACCAGCATCTAAACGTAACCATGTCAAATTCAGATGGCCATGCACACTTGGATGGATATATTATTCTTTCCGTGATGACAAGGCCGGCACTCGCCAGCAATATTGAGCAATTCCTTGATAGAACCTGATAATTCTTAGATTTATTTCAGATTTTTGTTCCAAGTAATGCAACCTTCTCCAATTGTCACAGGATGGTGAAGCATATGCTCAAGAAAGCGGGATGTTTTTCATTGAAACTTCCGCTAAAACCGCAAAGAATGTAAATGAGTTGTTCTATGAGATAGGTAAATCTCACGTCATCCAGTCACTTTGATGAGTTTATTTTTACAACTATTGTTCTAATCTCCTTGTGACTTTAATCTACACATGCTCACCACTCGAACCATGAGTTGCCGAGGCACGAAGCTTGACAGTTCTCGGATGCCACCGGGTGCATTGTTTTAAAGACTAATTTCTGATGTTTGTTCACAGCAAAGCGCCTTGCAAAGGCATCTCCTATTAAGCCGGGTGGAATGAAGTTGCACAATCAACCACAACATGGGAGGAGAAGAGTGTTCTGCTGCGCTGTATGATCCACGATTATTTGATTCTGTTATGGCTCATATAAATAAAGCCAAAATCAATCTGCTGTAAACGCCAAAGTGACTTGAGTTCCCGAATTGATCCCTCCTTTCGGGCCATATCTCAAGGGGTTGATTGGTGCCGTGGTGATGAATGCCATATTTGGCTCCTTGATGGTTGATCAACTGATGTATGTGCGTTTGTGTTTGTGTATCCCTTCCGAATCCTGGCAACAGATTCAATATATTTATCTTTTTCATGACTTGTTTCATTTTTGTTCCATTTATTTTCATTTTATGTGTGTGCATGTACATGTGTGTCTGCGTGTGGTGCTTGAATTCTAGGCCCAAATTTATCTCGACAAGCGATCTGCATGATGAATTTGGGAATCCTCATAGGCATGATTCGGTCATTCAAATTGCGTCACCAAGTCTATAGGGGAGGCCATGCCCAGAGAATTGAACTCACAGCCGTATATTGTGAGTTGAGCACGTTGTCAAGTGAAGTGGGTGTCAATAGGTCTCACATGTGATCAATGGCACGTAGATTTAGAGTTAGAGTCATCATATTTGATTTGATTTATCATTTATATCGTAATTTGAGTAGTATATTTAAATTTGAATACAGATTAACTCAGATCTATATTGAAGTCGTTCTCTCACATTTAGAGTGTCGATGTTAAATAACCTTTTTTCATTAGAATGGTGTCAATGATGTCTGCTTAATTAAGTTGTATTCGTATTTAGGCCTCTAGCTTATGTCCACTTAATTAACTTTCATTCGTATTTAGGCCCCTAGCTTATATCCACTTAATTAAGTTCCATCCGTATTTAGGCCCCTAAGCTTATAAAGGGTAACTGATCTTTATTGATTCGTTCATAATTTATATTTACTTTTCTCCTACTTTAAGGAGACGAGCCCAACTGTTGCATGCTGTGTGAGTGTTGTTCAACAGCATCACGGATCATGATATCGTTTCGTGCTGTTTTCGAATTTGCCGGAGCTCGGTCCGTGACAAGTTTTGATGGGAATAGATGAGAATCGGATTGCGTTGAGTTACCCAAAATTAAAGAGAGACAGAGACAAACAAATTTCCGGCCTGGTTTTCCGCTATTCGATCTCTGAACGATAAAGGAGATCGTCGAGCGTCGATTGATCGTGAGAATGGTGCCTTCCATCTCGCCATCGGTGGTCATGTCAGATGCGTTTTAATTGCCAGAAAACTTCTGTTTTCCGTTTGAGATTCCAGGCACCTCCCAAGCACACCATCTGCAGGTTTTCCTGCCACCAAACTGCCTTCCTCATCCAGGTCCCTAAAAAACGGAAGGAAGTCTTCCGTTTCCCGGCGAGTTGCTGCCTTCCAGTGGTCGACACTGACCAGAGTTAAGCGGTTTTTCATCTTAGGCGAGCTCTCGCCAGAAAAACGGGAAATCAGACCACTTTTTTTCTGGTCGACCGTCCAGCGCCCACCGGCATCCTGATCCACCACTAACCGGCTGCTTGCACTGGCCACAACCGACCGCAGCCACCCCCTGCTTCATCGGCTGCCTCCCGCATTCTCGCTGCAGGAACCTTCTGTACTCCATTGCAGTCGTTCTGGTTGTGCTTCCATCGGACCAGTGTACGTCCAAGCCGCTCGCCGCCTCTGGCCTAGCCTCCTTGACCTGCCCATCGCCAACCGGCTTCCGCCCTGGGTCCCTGGAACTGCGTTCGCCGACGGCCACGGACCACCGTCACCGTTGAGCTCCATCGGGTTTGATTATCATTTGGATTCGATCCAATACGGTCCAGATCCATACACATTAAAAGAGCACCCTATTAACTCGGTTTGGTTGACTCGAGCCTGGCTCAATTGACTTCAAAAACCTATATATATATATATGAGACATGATCTAAACAGCAGCTCTATATCATGCATGTCGAATACTTTCGAGAGTAAAAGAGGTTCAAGTTGGAGATAGTACCTTAAAGTCTTTTTGAGTGTGGAGATGGTATAAGTCATACTTGAAGCACTCAATACGACATATGGTTATACTGCGACCTAGAGAAGTAATTTAAAATCATCATGATCTGGAAGCTTGACCAGTGGGTTATCATGTTTCTCTATATTGACGAAGATACAAACTTATGGTTGCATGTGAAAGAGAATGAAAGATTGTTAGTTACATCTTGGCCACATACGTAATAGGAGTTTCATTGAGCAGTGTTAAATTCACAAACTGATAGGCATGTCAAAATGTGCTCGAGTTGAGACATACCAGCAATGTGAAGGAGTGCGTGTGTTAATTTAACATGGCTCTCCTTAATGTATATGATAAAAGAAGATAAGTTATTTCAAGGTTTGGTGGTAGATGAGGTTATCAGTGATGAGACCTAACCTATATATACAGATACAAAGAGTGCATAGTTCAATGTTTACACTTAAATCCTCTACTTAAGCATTGTCATCATTGGATCGATATGATAACAGTCGACATTTGAATTTAAATAAATATAAAAAAATATGATGATATTTTTGTTTATTAAATTCAAATCTTAATGACATTGATCAAACAGTAAAAATCTTTGAATAGATTTGATTTTCATGGTCACATATACCAGTTTCCTTATATATATACAAAATAAAGTACATGCGGTTGTCAGTGCAGTAAGAGAGAGGGATATGATGAATAATCAAAGATACTTTTAATTAAAGATACTTTTAATTTAAAAAAAAAAAACTATTCCAGTTGGTTGGACGCCGGGATACAGAGTTGTGAGTACCACGGGCAGGTCTGGTTCCAGTATGGGGCCAGGTGTAGGCACACCCAGTACGCAGACCTGCCTATTGCCACTCGACGTGAAAATGGCACCAAGTTCTGGTTCGTTCAAACGGAAACTCGTGGGCACCCAAATAGGTGAGTTACATAGGTGGTGGGAGGGAGAAAGGAGTAAGACAGCGGGATGCGACTCCTTTTTAAACCACACGAAAATCCAAGATGTCATGCAGGTCCCGGACGGAAGTTCCAGGATGCAATCAGGGGGCACCCGTTTCCATATCCCTTTTCCTTTTATTGAAAAGAACAAAGACCTCTGCCAAAAGACAAAAAAGAACAAAACGTGAAAAGCAGAAAACATACCGCGGTACTCGGTGAGATACCTGACACCGTATAGCCTGGAACTACAAAGTCGGGTGGGTGAGAGAAACGGTATAGAGCATCCGTCAAAGACACAACGCAACACCTTCTACTTGTTTATGCACCACGTGGCTCCTACGCATGAATTCGCTTCTTCAAGGCTGCAAACCGGACAGCCAGATCATCATAGTCCGGGAGCTTGGGATGCACATGCACTCCATTTCTTTTGAATACTTCTCGATCTGCACGGCCAGATCCTCTAAGACTGCCTTCTTCCGTCTTTGATTGTTCTTTAACCAGCAGAGATGCAGCTACACTTGGTGCAGCAACGCGTGATTCCATAAAGTCATTGCCTTCTCCTCCCGCTCTTAAGCCTAGTTTTGTGACACCAACATGCTTTTCTCCCAATTGAATATCAGTCCGGTGATTGTTGGGAGCTTCATTTTCATCCTCATGATCGTTGGCGAATCTGTGGCCCTTTGATATAACATAAGGAGGCCTCAAATTCCAGATGCTCTTTGGCTTTTCTTCCTTTTCCTTCGTATGATTCAGACGATCTTTATACCCTGCGCGATCTAACTCTTCCGAATCTTTGACATCATGCGTACAGGCTTCGCTTCTGTGGGCAGAAAATTCATGCTTGCTTCTTCTGTGGGTCTCCTTTCCGTTCTTGTTTAGTACCGCCGAAGGTCGGGTTCTGCGAGAGAAAATTTCATGATCGTCGCCTCCGAACTTCCCATCGATTCTTTTAGTGCCCAATGGAGATTTTCTTCTACAAGTCGAATTTTCACCCTCACCATTCTCTTCATGACTCTTAGATTCATCAATAGACTTCGACGTTCTGTTGTAATAGCAAGAGGGCTTTCTCCTATGAGATAGTTCCTCCTGATGATTGTCTACTGGAGACGGAGTTCTTATATGAGAGAATGCTTTATTTTCATTACGCTCATAGCATATACCCTCATTCCTTGCAGCAACTGTTATGTTATAGCCACAAGGAGCCTTGTTCATATGAGTGGACCCTTGATCTTCGTTACCATCAATGTTGCAATTCCCTCTCTTCTCGGGTTTCCATAACGCATTCAAGGATCTCCTTCTGTTAGAGAAAGTTTCTTGATCGTAGCTTTCATCTGCTGAATCATCCAGCTTATGTGGTGCTCCACAAGGGTATGGGGTTTTTCTTCTTGTGTGACATAGCATCTCTGGATCTTCTTTCTCGACAACCATGTCTTTCCCTAGATCATCCGAATTTCTTTCATGGCACTCAGGAATTTCGGTTCTCCGACGCCGTGCTTTGCTGGAATCTTTCCTTTTAGGTGATTTATCCCACATACACTCGGGCACGGCCGAATGATCCATCGGAACTTCAGTTCTCCGATGCCGTGCTTTGCTGAGATCCTTTTTTTCAGGTGATTCATCCCACACACATTCGGGCATGGTCGAAAGATTGACGGGAAGTTCACTTCCTTGATCATCTTCATTAGCTGTGCTATCCAACAACTGTTCAGACTTTTTAGAATGCTCCCAATGGGGTTCAATTCTCGTGTAAGCCGAAGCGTCTGTATCCTCTCTTTGGTTGCTAACTTGATCATCAATGCATCCATCAGTTATTGCACCTTCCTGAGATACATAAAGGAAGGATTAAAGAAACCAAAAAAAAAAGTAATGCTGAACCAGAATTAAATGTTCTCCACATTGAAAGCACTCGATAGCTTTAACAAGCGTCAGCATGTGTGCGTCTTTTCCTAGTAAATTTGACATTGTGCTCCTGAATCATCATCCGGTATACAAGTGAAGACGTCCGAGTTTCCTTAACATTACAATATGATTGAAAAAAGAATACCATCCAATAGTCAAGAAGTTCTAAAAAGATGACTCACATTTTCCGACGCATTAAGATTTGCGATCTTCTCTTCAAAAGCCATGGAGTCCCACTTAATGGATGATTCCTTTGCTATCTCTCGCATTAAATTCATTTTTTTTTCTGTTGAGGGAGGGGTTGATGAGATGATCTCTGCAAACTAATAACGGGGAAATCACTAAATTATGCTAAATATGAAATTGATTTGACAGATCCCTTGATCGGGTACCTCTTGATTTACACAGGAATCTGAAGCTTCCAAACCGGTAGCACCATATGCTAGAGAACTGCCATACCGCTGTGTGAATAAGGTCCTCAGATTCCGTAATTCTGGTAAATCGGCAAATCTAGCTGCAGCAAACATGAGACTTGCCACAGCCTCTATACTTTCTGGAGGACATTCCCTGTGATGCAAGATAGACAAATGCAATACTTTCTTCATTAACAGCTATTTTGATGGGAGAAACTTCATATATATGTATATGGAATAAGACATTGTCATTTTGGACTTAATGTACAATATCAATTTGAAGCACACACATGGCGAGCACCTGCACACGCAGACAGGCGCCCACAACATATTGTACACCTTTTTGAGTAACAAAGAACATATTGTAAAACCACTGATACAGCATAAATTTGTGAGGCCACGTAAAATGAGGAACATGGATTCATGGCAGCCAACTTAGATATGCTAAAATCTGAGAACTACTGACATTATTTGGGCAAATGAAATTTCTAGATCAAAGCATATGCTCTTGGAATTTTCAACTTCTCATACCTCTTTTTCCGAATGGCTTTGAGGTTACTAACGATGGAACCGCAGAATTGCTCAATCATATCGTATGCAGTAGATAGGTTTTGCTCAGCTATTAGTATCTCAACCTGCTTAAAGGTACATGTTGGAAAGGAACTTCATTAACATTATCAGCATAAGTATCACTAACAGGGATTGTTTGTGGGTCTTCTGATTGTGTTTCTGTGTGTGCATTGGACATCAAGAGAGAAAGGAAACATGCTTCCGGATCACAGCAGAATATGAGTACCAAGATGTAAACCACAATTTCAACGAATATCTGTCTCGGTGATTAACATGGAGGTTGTTTTGAGTAAACCTTTGGTGATAAACCAATCAAACGAAATCGAGCGATGTGCCTAGATTCAATGTGGCCACTTGATGGTGGACTTGCACCGGTGTATCCATTCGAGTCCGGCCTATAGCTCGTGTTGACGCCAGAAGCTATCCAAAACGTCTAGCAAGATCAGTCGAAGATGTGAGAATCGACTGATCATTGCACAGATGCCGACAAATCTCAAACTTTCAATCTCAACAACTGGATATCTAAAAGAGGAGTAGCTGCGTCCATGCGTATGATGGTGCCTGCAGAAGGCACATATTTTGGATGATCCGTTCCCTGAAAGGTGTGTTTGATCCTTTCAATCAGTGAGCTATTCAAACATCTTCAAAGTGAAACGCCTTTTTCAAGATGCAGGCAAATACGCCAGTTCGCTGAGGCCCCCACTTTTCCTTTACATTTTGGGGTTACAAGGCTCCAAACTCTTAATGGGTAACATAAACAGAGAACATCCTTAACATTTTTATTTGTTGAGTATTGATATTCGATGATCTTCCTAAACAAACCACCTATTTTTAATTGTCACTGTCTATAAATTGATCAAAGCATCCTTAACATTTTAAATTCTGTAAAAGGCTTCAAATTCTAAATGGGTAGCATAAACGGAGAACGACATCCTTAACATTTTAATTCACGAAGATTATTGATACTTGATGATCTTTCGTTATAAGGAAACCTCCTAGTCTGTTTAATTGTTGCTTCCCATAATTTTTTCAAAGCTATAGGCCATAATTCTTCTAGTGCCTTTCTGGAATTTACAGCATAATACCACGGTTTTGCTAGCAAAAGGAGACTAAGAGCAGCACCCAAACTCCTTATCAAACAAATTGATTCCTATGACTTGAAAGAACCAATATTGATATCGAGCAATAATGTCTGCGGAGTGCGACGAACCAGATCACCACCTCATTCCTCAAGAAACTAATCCAACCAATAGAATCGAAAAACAGAAACGAAAAAGAACGAAGCGGGTTTTCGACTTACCCGATCGAACGCGTTCAGTTCCTGCCCGCAACTGAGCAGATCGGCTACATCTTTCCTCAGAAACCGAAGAATTGAATTTCTTTTTCTCTTGATCAACACTAACCGCGAATTTATAACCTTGATCGAAGATTTACTGCAAAAGAAAATATAATTAGCAAAAAGAGATAAATAAAAAGTCCGCCATCTGGTCCGCTGAAGATCATCGTAAAAGATAAGTTAGAAAACGCACCATTTCGAAGACAATCCGTTGCCGAGCAATCCATCCAACATTTTCACTCCGGTTCAGGCTCAGCCCTCTCTTTTCACTCTCTCACACGAAACTATCGCAAAGCACGAAACCAAGAGAAGAAACACACACGCCCAAGACACCAAGAAACGATAAAGAAGCTCTCAAAAGCGAGGCTGCATTGCAATATAGAAAAGAAACCGAAGGAAGACGACGATCAGAAGGTAATCGAAAATCAAAGTTCAAAGAGATTCCCGCTCACAAACGCGCCGACAACACCGACGCTCGTGATGATCAACGACGAAACAGCTGGACGACGAGCGAGACGAAAACCAGCTAGCATGCGGTCGGCGCACAGCCAGCTCTCTCCGGGCAACCGGTGACTCCGTGAGAATCCTCCGGTCTGGCGGGAGCTCTCGGAAGGGTGAAAACTTTTTCCGGGAGCACTACGGTGCGGTGCGTGGCTTCCCGCGGAAGCCGGAGGAGGCCGATGAGCACAAGAGCACGTTCCGCTATTGGTGCTTGGTTAATGAGGGATTAAAGGGGGGCTCTTAATTAATTAATGGAGATGATGGCAGGGCGGGAGGCGTTCAATTTCTCTTTCCTAACCGAAAATCTCTCTCTCTCATCACGGCTACGAGAGAATTTCTTTTCCTTTTCCCCTTTATTTCTTCGGTGAGTTTACTTTTTACCTGCCTTCACTTTTTCACTGCTTCAAGGGTGGAAATTTCGGATCCGACCCGAAAAATCGAGTTTTCAACCCGCCCTGAAGTCGGGTCGGCATTCTGCATTGAGTCGGATTTACCCGAAACAAAGCCAACAAAAGGGCTGAAAATGGCAATTTGAATCCGTCCCATAGGTACCCATTCCAACCCGCCCTGTATGAGACGAGTTTTCAAATAAAAAAACCCGCAACGAGACGGGACGGGGTGAAGGAGATACAGGGTTGGACAGGTTTATGGTAGACCTATATCATCTTGCTCTAGAATATATATATATATATATCAAATTTCAAAGATAGATGGTTGAAATTTGTTTAGATTTACTATCATCTAAAGGTGTTAGCTTATGTAGTGTTTCTCTTTATATATATTTATAAGTATTTACATGTTTATATTTTTTTTAAATGATTATAAAAGATTTTGTATTTTTATGTAAAATATATAATATGAAATGTTTTTAAAAAAAATATTTTTATTAGGTTGAAGTAGGTAGAATGGTGTGTAACAAAAAGGTGAAGGATGGGTATGGGTTTAATCCTCAAGACCCGCTGGGCAGGACGGGGTGACCTTAAGTTTTTTCTTATTAAAGACTAGTTTCTTCTTATATATTGTCATTATATAAGCATTTTCATAGGGGTCTTTTTGATTTTTCTGAGTGGTTTTAACATTATTTTATATAAAACCTTTTATATCTATGTTGCTTCTGGTCTGATCGGTTTTGACACGAACCCCATCAAATCGGGTTAGGCTTGTTGCAAAATGACCTGAGGAAAAACCGGGGTACGTTCAAAGTCCACCAGGTTTTGAACTGGAACCCGAATTGACCCGCTGGAAGACATCTTGACCCGATATCCAACCCCTTAGTTATTTGTAGAGGTCTCCCTAGTCACGGCATGGATTTGGTAAGGGCTACGGGCATGCCTAACCCAGCTTACCTATAGAAAGAAAAAGTGCAGTCTCTTTGTGGGGCTGGTGAAGGAACCTAGCTGCTCGTGGTTCGGCTAGCTTCGAGTTCGAGTCATGGTAAGGTTGCTCAAATTCACTTCATGATCTAAACCAAATAAGATTTGACATGGCTCGTGTTAGGCCGCTCAAATAAGTCTATAGAACTTTTATGTGCATATATGCAAGCCAAGGCCTTGGTCAGACCGCACCGGCCCTTCTCATGGACTTGAGACCCTTGTCCTGGACTTAGTGGGATCGGAGGACCAAAAGGCTCGGACTTGCCTAAGCCCTGATTATGATATTTGACAGTTTTGGTGGCTCTGGTAAGACATTTCAAGAACCTTCATGGGCTTACCTGCTAGAATTAGACCATCTCAGTATAGTTGGGTCTGGATCAGATTAAAGTATCACAGCCCAGATCCTTAACTGAAGACCCAGTTGTATTCGGATTCATGGCAGGCCAACGGCTGAGTGCACAATGATGGCCGTCTTTGCCCTTGCCTCGTGCTTGAGGGGTGCTGGTTCCCTTCGGAACTTTTTTTTTCCTCGTCAGTCCCCTTCGACAATCTGCCGCCCTCTACCTCCCATTACCTCTCTCTTCCTCCACCTTATTCTGCCCCTAAAATTTCCTTATTTTTCACCATCATTAGTGCCGTCACCTCGATGCCTATCCTCTCATTACCCTCTTACATCCAATTTCATATATATATATATATTAATGAGAAAGAGAGAGACAATGATTCAGAACACGGTGCTTAATTTTTTCATTTTATTTCGTCGCTTCAACCATCGATTGCAGCTCTTTATCATCTTTTGCTACTGTTTTATTAGTTAAAATTTCACTATTTAAAACTATCATTATCACAAACAAAATCACTTGGAAAACATAAATATTTGTTTATATATAATTTTGTGATTTTTAAGTGGTTTTGATAGTATCAACAATAAGTTTGACAAGTTTAGATTTTTTTTTTATAAAATTAAAGATGGTAAAAAAACGTCAACCGGTGACTGAACATGTGAAGTAAGGGATCAAGGATTGTTCTTAACGAACATGTGAAGTAAGGAATCAAGGATTGTTCTTAAATGAGCACTGACCACTCCCTGTACATAAAACTAGGTGTGTGTACGTGCATGCATATATCTTTTCAGGATTGACAGCTTGCACACTCTATTGTTAAGTGTTATGAGTCTCTGGTGAATGTGATAACGTTGCCTTTTGAAACTCGACCAAGGTGTAAAGGACGATATTTTCTTGTAAAGCGATCACTTTAGGTGCCAGCCAAAGATGAAATAAATTAATTGCGGTGCCTGCAGAGACGCCCAGTAAAGCCTATGAAGAACGTGAACAAAAGAAGGGAAAAATATGAAAGGAGAACCTAAAGATGGTGCGTGTGGACTTACGATTCCAACTACTTGGCTCACAGTTTTCATGTTTGTGCGAGAAAGCTTTACCAAGCATTTCCTTCCCCAGATGGGTGTGCAAGCAGACGGTGCTGCTTAAAATGATTAGCAAGAGTGCCAGGTAACAAGGCATTCACAAAAAAGAGAGTTCAGTCGAGGTAAAATGATATACATAATATATATAGATATATATAGAGAGAGAGAGAGAGTAGTAAGCTGAATGTTTAAATTGTATGATTTTACTAAAACTTGATATTAGTGATGGAGATTTGAATTACTTTGCATTTAATGCACATGTAAAATATAAAAACAAAATAATACTTTAATTCAAACTCTATTATTGATCTCAAAGATTAAAACAATAAAAATATTTATATATGATTATACACCAAAAGACATTATCCATTGACCACTTTTCTCTTTTCTATCGAATTACAATGATAAAGTGTTTATCAGAAGGCAGAAGAATGCCAGGAAACACCTAAATGATAGAAGTTATTAAAAGGTTTTTTTGTTTCAAGAGGGTTTAGTCTCTGCAAAACTGAGAAGAGAGGAAGTTTCTCTTCATTCTGCAAAAAAGAAAAGAAAAGCAACTTCTGTAAATATCATGGGGTCTTCCTCGCAACTTGTGGGTCAATCGGATCTCATAAAGTGGAAAACTTTATTAAAACCAATGTGATTATAAAATAACAAGTAAATGAATACAATAAGGAGAAACTGGTACAACATGTAAACAAGTCCAGTATGTTCCATGAAAAGAGATCCAGAACTCGATGAAAATATACACCCACTCAAACCAATGCAATCAATGCCCGACTGTTTGAACAAAAGAGATCAAAGGTTCAAGTTGATTGCATCGGTTTGCACGTACCAGTTTTACTACAGTACCTTCAGATGGACTAAGCAAAGCTAGACCTCAAACGCGAAACTGGTGAGTTCATTGATACCTGATGGCAAAAATATGCCTTCAACTTCTAAGATAAACCTTTTTTTGACAGAAGATTGGCATTTCAATAATGCAACAGGACTTCATAAATTTTGGAAATTTGAATCCCAAGCTACGACTCCACATGAAACAGGCAGATATAACATGAAATGTGGGCAATATGCGTGGTTACATGATAGTATTAACCTTTAAGCACTCGGCAATATAGAAATCAGATATAACAGAAACTTCCTGCATTCAATGAGCAAAAGATGAATACTGTGATCTGTAAATTTCTCTGCAGGCAAAGTTTCTACATGATTACCCTTTAGAAATTAAAGGCAAGCAACTTACCCCATGAATATAAATGATAAACTTATCACCCTATGTACAAAGCAAAATAAGCAGTCTGTTCTTCCTATCTTGCTTGTGAGAAACCATAATAAGGAAGTTTCTTAATATTGAGAAATAAGAGTGAAGCGACAGGCCTATGATCTAAAGGTTATCATCTAGGGATAACATGGACCGGGCCAACTCGTGCTGCTTGCACATTTTCCATCTTCTCATGCAGTCACAAGAGGGCACAAGTCACCAATTCTCATGTGGTAATCATGGCCGTCATTTTGCAAATCGGACACAAGTTCTTGTGCAAGAGCCACTGCTTGATGCAGTCTGTATGGAAGTCGTGCCCACAATCCAGCATCCCGAGCTCCTCGTCATCGACATACTCCTCCTGTCACCAATGAAGGAAGATGAATAAATGCAGAAATAATGAGCTATGGCTACAAATAGATCAAGCATTGATGTTGTGGTTCACCTGACAAATACAACATGGCTCGACCTCCGTCAACTTCTCATTTGCAGAGGAACTATGCCTATGCTGCTTCAAGAACTTCATTATGGTCTCCTCGCTCAAGCCCGTACTAACATTTCCTATTCGCTCTTCTAACGCTAGTAGTTCCTGAAATGTTATCGCCAGAAAAGCAGTTACATGCCAAACAATATCAAGAATCTCATTCTTCTAACAAAAGCTCAGATTTAGAGGCACAGAATCACCTCATATGACATGCTATCCACATCTAACCGCATATCTCTATGCCGATCATGCAAGTCTGCCCCGCCAAAGAACACGGATTGGTCCAGAATCAAAACGTCCTAGAAACACCACATGGGTACAGTGAAACTGCATTACACTCTTACAAACCAAAAAGAAATTGAAATGAACCGGACACAAATTTCAGGCAACTACATCCAAGTCAAGTTCATTATTACAGAAGTGAAATATTTAACAAATACTCTTGCTTTAAAGCATTGTACCATAAAATAAGCAAACCCTTACCTCAAACCTTATACTCTCCCGATGAATACGATCCAAGGCACTTCGGATCTGTTTCCAAGAGAATAAATGAACATAAATGATCAAAAACAGGATTACCCCCAATTTATAATATATAAATAGAACAAGATGGTCAGATTGGATGTATCACGCCATTTGGACAATAGAAGAGTCACCATAAACAAACACTAAGAATCAAAGCAACAAACAGAAATTCAAAGAACAAGCTAACAAATGGGGGCAGCTGCAATTTACCTGCCATCATGCCAGAATCATCAAATATGCATTAAATGTCATTATGGAATCATAAAGTCTAGCTGAGAAAAAGTATCTGGAGGGATATAGCACATTCATATTGGCCTCAATCATCATTAGCAGCAAAATTGAACTTTATTATCATCATTTTTTCATGTCAACCACTAGGTATCAACACCAGAATGAAATGGTTCTTGCTTGTTAAATGCCTAAACAATCCAAATGATACATGCCCTAATACCACAATTTTCTGATATATCTATGCCCACTTCCATCACTTCTCTTAGCTCATAAAAATGTTAAGATCCACACACATATACGTCACTCTGTAATTTAGTATACCCCCAGAAATCCCTTGCAAGGACATGTACGAAAGCCAAGGAAACAAACCATGTTGAGACAGACGTATCAAGTGAGGCTGCATTTGATACTTCAAAGGCAACGTCAACCTGATGTTAGCACATATCAAGATGTTTTAGTAACATACAACATAGTCTAAACTTTCTGTGCAACTGGACGAAGCATAATCTCTTTTAATCTACAGAAACCTATTTAAACTATACCTCAAAAATATTTGGTTAACTGATATCACAGCTTCTCCATCATTCTCAGGTAACAAATAGAATATAACTAGCTACAGTAACAAAGACACCCATGAAAACCTGTGTGAAGTGGTTGCATGCCTTTAGGGATCTCCTTACACTACTGTTCAAGAAGAACCAATCCCTATGTTTTTGTTCAGCCAACTGATTACTGTTGAGCGCAAATACTTCTCCTTCCACACGTCTGTTTTAATCTACTCTGCTTCTTCCGCATTGCAAATAGGAGTCCTATCTATAGGCTTGAACAGAGGAGCAAACTTAGTTCCTTGTTTCGCTTCAAATGCACATATATTGCCCTTGAGCAGTTGGTTTCTTTTGTATGACTCTGATTTGCATATCGCAAAAACTTATTACTACACATTGTTTTCTGTTTCTACAGAACAGACTGACCATCCGGAGCTAATCTACACCGGTTGACTAGGCTCCACTTCAGCATATAGAAGAGCCAGAATAAAAGGCTCTTGTAAGTCAATTTTGTACCGACTACCCACATCTCGTTTTGGCCATTCCTTTAAGTACAAGAACAACCTACACTACTTACATCCATCAGCATCAAATATCTGGTTGCTTCTCTTTTCTTTCCATTCAAGTAGCCAATAACCGGTCCTATACAGACCAAGAAGCAAATCTGCAAACTTTAAATGAACGAGTGAAAGAAATATTCTTTCCCCTGGTCAAGCTTGCTTATACATAACTTCTTTAAATGCATTTAGACATGATGGTATATACAGAGGTTTCTCTAAATACATGCACATCAACAATCAGAATATGCTTACACAGACATGTCTTTGATTCTATGACATGCCATAACATTCTTGCATGTTAACAGTATGAGAATGTTAACCTTTCTCTTAATGGTCAACTATAAGAGACAAACAATGTATCCCATCACTTTAATGCGTCACTTAAATGTACCATTTCCTTGAGCGCTACATGAATTGTGCATTAACTCGTATACAGCGTTCACAAGCACAATACAAAGACTAGGACAGACCATGAGAAGCAGATCATGACAGAAAGGTATAAACTGAGAAGAGCTTGGGCAACTAAATACTAGAGCACACACATCGTATAAACTTTTTAATGCAGAAAAGGAGAATTTGCAACAGAAGTCCCTATGGTTTTTCAGCAACATTGCAGTTTCAAGAGCAAACCTCAGACACAAGCCTAATTCGCCCCTCGGTTGCAGCTTGCATATTCCTCCATGATAAAGGCATTCCAGAAATACCATCACCTTGTCTATCTAACAATAAAGCTGATCGCAGATGGTGATGCGGATGCCTCTGAACACCAGCAATAGAAGGAAGCACCACCTCAGCTGACGAACTAGTAGGAACCGAACCTGATGGTGGTAAGGGGCTGCTGTGTGTTCCAGATTCAGAGCCTGAAGATGAGAACAATGATCTCCTAACATCTGACGACCTACGAGAAAGATGTGGAAGGGGACCACGGGTAGAGACCCAACCAGCAGTTGGCACAGGTTGAGAAGTCATGTCATTGGTTGCAGTTACATTTCCACTGGTTGAACTCCAGTCAGCTGGGTCTGCAGTAAGATACCTTGTCTCCCCGGGTGATGGGAAAATGACATGATGTGAGATGCTTCGAGGCAAAGCCCTAGTATTTGCATCCTCATGCAAAGATATTGGCCTCTCTCCAGAATTTGATGAGCTACCAATTCTTGAAGTCGATGCTGCATTCCATCCCAATGGATGAAAGCTTGGAGAAACGCCAGTGAGATGTTGCCCATTAAATTCATTATGGGAAGAAATGGTACTAGGAATCACTGATCTCAAACCTACAGACCTGCTTGATGGGAAAACTCTACTGGCAGAAGATGGAATGGGAGGCCAATAAGAACTCCTTGAAGAATTTTCCGAAGGCAACATACGACTAGGCCATAACTGTCGAGGATATGTTGGATTCATTCTCATACGGAAACTTCTGTGAGAGTTTTCACCATCATTTCCTGTGGCCAAAGAAAAATCAGCCAAGGGAATTGCTCCACTGCTACTATCACCATGCGTTGTGGCTGAGCACTCTCCAGCAGAGCTTACACTTGCAGAATGCTGTGTAGGAACCGGACGATTCAACAAACCTTCATGCATCGAAGGAAGGGCATGCTGAGTGTTCTCCCCCACTTGTAGTGAGCTGCTTCCGTTCAGTGACAATTGACTAGTTCCGGTCTCCAAGGTCTTCCTTTTGCAGGACAATCGCCTTCCATCCATTGAAACACCTGACCTACCATTTTCGTCATCCACCAAGTCTCCAGCGGTACCTGAAGAGCTCCCACCAGGACCAGATGAACTCCCCATGTGCACCTGTCTGGCAACAGATGCTGATGGTCTATGCTGATGAAAGTCAGAGCCATGTTGTACTAATCGTTCAATACTAGTACCAGCAAATCCAGAATTAATATCAGAAGGATACAACATATCACCATCGTTGGAATCTTGATGGACTAACGACTCACTAGGGAAACTAGTATGCAGAGTTATATTTACATTGTCCAAAGAAGGAATAGCACCCTCCCGTTGTCTTCCTTCCAATGATGGAGGAGCTCCAGCATTTATGCTTAACACTGTCCATTCATCATCGGTTTTCACATCATTATGAACAGCCTGCGGGCCACTACTAGCACTACCTAATGTCCAAGCATTTGAACTGCTTCTATGGTGTCCCTCTGCATCCATGTACGTCACGTTTGAGTGGCCTGCAGAGGATGACAAATAATCACGTAAACTTTGAGAGCCACCTGAGTTTGCCATGTTATTCCAATAAATCTGATGTTCATTGCTTGAAATAGAGCCATTTTCAAATTCAAATGCCTCAACAAAGGAATGAGGTGAGCCCCGTTGACCTTGCATTGGAAGTCTAATGTCTTTTCTGGAGTTGCACTGGAGCTTAGAGTATAATCACCTGCATCATCAAATGATCAATGTATCTTCACTCAGGAAGGAGCATAGAAGGTGGAAAAGGTATTAATGACAGAAAGAAACAAGACATTATCTTCCCCAAAGTGAGATTACATAACAAAACCTGGAAGTAAAGTTAATATAGTGAAACTTGGATGTAAAAATGCAGCAAACATATTTTGTGAAACAGGTTATATAGAAGCCCATTCGGTTGTCGCAAAAAGAAGAACAGTTCCAAGACAGGGAGACCGATAGGACGTTTAGAGTACAATCTTTACCTATCTATCAAATAAAAATTCACACTGTCCCATCTGGCCAAGCAGAAGAACCTGCATCCCCAAGTAAGCGTTAATAAAATTTGGGAAACATATTGAAGCATTACTTCTAAGATTTGGAAGTACCAAAAGAAATTACAGAAAATTTTTAGATTCCTGCTGGAGAAATTCATATAAAAGGATCCATTGGAGCTTCACAGAGCATGTCTGTGTAGTACAAGATGCAAAAATGTAACAATACGCTTTCAGAGGAAACATCCCCAACATAGATTTTAGATACATTAACATCTAAAACATGGGTTATCTATGCAAGCAACAAAAATGGCGCTACCGATGTTTGCCAGTCAAGTTAATCTTATCAATCCAAGGTGTTCGTCTTGCTGGATTTTACAACAGAACACAAGACTCACACATCCTAGATAACAAACGTGTAAAAGAAATCATAACGCCAATCACCTTAATTTAAGAGGCCTCTAAGATAATAGAGTGGGAAAGGATAAAGCCACGTTATGATTGCAAAGTGTTTGAGGAGGGGCTCTCGTGTCTGATATCCAAAACACCTTTCCATGTACCATCTCGCAATTCTGACACCAAATGAAGTACTATATGATAGAAATAACGAGACCCACCAAAGGAGATGCATGAAATCTCTAACCGTGAAGATATACAGACAGCAAATACCATACTTATTCTCCAACAAGAAATAGAAAAAATAATCAATTTAATAACAAAACAGACTCTTAAGTTTTGCAAGACTAGTATAATACTGGAAAAGTACAGCTCAAAATCGCCTCTAAAACAGGTTCTCTCTTTGATTCCAGATCCTCAATCATTACTACACCTGCTGCAAATCAATATAAACATAACGCCGCTCTAAATATTTAAAATTGTCATGGCAACTTATAGCTCATTCATCCGATTTCATACACAAACATTCATGATCGACCACAAAATCCCGTATAAGCGTTTACATCATTCGGAAAAAAGTATAGTAGCTAGGAAAAATGCAATCTTGGTGCAGCAAAAAGGGCGTCCAATGGTTCTAAACAAATCTGTGTAAATGAAAATGAAGTTCATCAATAAAAATGCAAAACCAACACGAAGGGGAAGGGCTCCTATGAACAAAACAAAACTAATTGCAAGATCTCATGATTTGATCCCCTGAAGCTTGGGGCATACCAAACATTCCCATGCATCAGAAAGGAAACATAGAAAAACCGCCCCGATCAAGAAACACCCGTCGACCCAACTGAATGGAGAGAAACCCCAAAATACCCGACCTGAAATCACCCATATTCACAAAATAACCTCACAAATGCATGAACATAAGGGGGGAACCAATAAATTCTAAATTTACAAGATCCGTCAAGATTAAGCGGCTTTCCCAACAACAAAAACAACGAGGAAGCGAAAATACCGCAAACGCAGAACCCAAATAAGAAGAAAAACAAAAAGAGGTGCATACCGGAGAACACCGGTGAAAAAGAAGCCCCCAAGAGAGATAAAGAAAGAGAGCGTGAACCGATCGGTAGAACGATCAAATGGGTGGATCACTTCGTCCGATTCCCTTTTTTTGTTCTTGCGATGGATGGTTTAAGATTCTCCGTCCAGTCAATCCCTTTTCCGGCGAGAATGAGGCAGGCGGCAGACCTCCCCTCGCGAGCGAGCGAGCGAGCGAGAGAGAGAGAGAGAGAGAACACTATCTTGTTATTGCACAAATAAAAAGTTATTGCTATCGTTATTTCCTTGTTAATTACGCTGAAATAAGGAAATGATAATGATTAAATGAGAGGAAGAAAAGAAATTTCAGAGGCTCAATTTAGACGTATCAGCAACAGTCCCTTTTGTAGGACAGTTGACCAATCTAGGGCCCTTTGACCGGCCCAGTCCCCCTTCCATTGTAGGCCACTACCTTCTCATTTTCTGAACTAAGCAACTGGGGGCACCAACATAAATAGAGCTACTCAGACTGGACTCAGGTCAGGCTCGATTCTGGCTCAATCTCAATTCGACAACTTCATGGCTCGAGCATATGAGTTTCAATGGAACCAAAGTGCTTACCGGCTAGAACTAAGTCGAACCCAAATATCCACATTGAGCTCGAATTCTATGGTGACTACGCGTTCACGCACTGAACCCACTTAGTGTGAGAAAAGGCTTTGGTTTGAGCTCCTCGTTGCCTTGGTCACTCTTAGTGTGGAAAATGGAGCTCAAATTGTATACTAAATGGGGTTGGCTACACGAGTTTTTTCTTTTAATTTTATTCTAATACTTAAGTAGTTTTTCTTTTTTTGTTTTAACATTTTCATTCTATAGTTTCTCGTATCTTCTTATCAAAACTTTCTCTAATAGTTTTTCGATGCATCTTAATCATCTTAAATGATTTTATTATTATATATTATGTTTTCTAACACTTGTGCAGTTTTTTCTTTATGTTTTAACATCTTCATCATATAATTCTTTGTATCTTTTTACCTTAGCTTTCTCTTATTGCTCTTCCACGTATATGAATTATCTTAAATGATTTTTCTTATTTTATCGATTTATTAAAGCTCAATTTCTACAAAGACAAGAATTCAGGTAGCTAATGACTCCATTTAGTGTGAGAAAAGGATAAGTTTGACTTGGGCTCAATAGCCTTGCCTTCCATGTCACATTAATCACGCTTAGCATAGAGGCGGAGTCTTTGTTATTATTTACCGAGCGATCTTAGATTTAATGACCGGGTTTAAGTGCGAGTGTAGGGCGAGAAAACCTCTCATGCTTAACTTTTCTACCACCACTTCAATCCAACCAACCCTTTGGTTGGGTGGTAGTGAGTGCTTTGCCACGGCCTAACGCTTCTACTCGTTGATCTGGTTGTAAAAGTTCTTTGAGCTTAACCAACCATAAACCAGTCCGACTCGAACCCGACCCAGAGAAACCAAACCGAGCTCAAACTTTTATTTAGGACTTGTTTTCGAGCTCAAGCTTCAGCCCGGCCTAGCCTGGATAGTCCAAATCTTCTTGTTTTTAGTTCATGTTTAGCTCTAGCTGAAATTTTATCTTTAATTGAGGAGTCACAAGACCTTTTTTGGTGTTTCACTTTCAAAGCAAGTTCACATCTTGATATAACACCGAATCTTTCCTCTCTCTCTCTCTCTCTCTCTCTCTCTCTCTCTCTCTCTCTCTCTATATATATATATATATATATATATATATATATATATATATATATATATATATATATATATATATATAACACTCACACATATATATACAAATACAAATACATACATCCTATCAATACATGACATTGAACTCTGTATGGTAAGTTTAGTAGAGAAACATAAAAAATTTAAGGTGTCCATCCATTCAGTCCCTAATAAGTGGGTATGGTAAACGAGCGAACTGGATATGGGCTGCTGTTGTTTCTCTTTTATACACTATATATACACATATGTAAACACACATATACCAAAAGAGAGAGAGAGAGAGAGAGAGAGAGAGAGAGCTGAATATATTATACATCATACTATATATATATATATACACACAATACACTTATTACAAGTGATTGGATATTGCCCATCATTGATGTATCTCACTATTATCTAATCATTGTTTTCCAAGGAAATGAGTCATTGTCACTTGCTTTTTTAAAAACCCTTAAAATTTCTTAAATTACACTCGTGCAACTAAAAAGAATGAGTAAACAAGTTAAAAGTAGGTAAGATCCAAATTTCCCACTTAATATATAGTGTGTATTATATATTGCATACAATAATAACTAAGCCTTTTCTCGTACTAGATGGGGTTGGCTACATGGATTCTTTGTTTTCACAAAACTCTATCATGTGTCATGCTAGCAGGTAACTCAATATAAAGTAGACCATTCTTTATTGTTTCTTTTCAACACTTTTATGGTCTTTCTCTTTTCTTTTAACATTTTCACAATCTAGTTATTCATATCTTCTTATAAAAACATAATTGACTCAACTTGCATTACCCAAATGATCAAACTTACATTCCATACAAGCCTTTACTTTCTAATGTTTCTCTCTATAATTTCAATTTCCTTTTAACTTTTTTCTCATACCCATCCACTAACACAACACCATTTACAAATAACATACACCAAGGTACTTCTCCTTGAATATGTTTTTTTTAACTCATCAATGACCAATATAAATAAATATGAACTTAAAGTTGATTTCTGATGTAACCCAATATTAACTTCAAAGAAGGTTGTCATTCTTTCATGAGTCTTCACACATCACACATATTTTTTTATAATCGTAAATGTCTCTTATAAGATTTATGTATATCAATGAGATACCATCGTATATGTCTCCGAAGAACATCTCTTGGAACCCTATTATAACCTTTTTTTAGATCAATAGATATCATGTGAAGGTTATTTGTTATTCTAAAATGTTCCATAAAACGTCTCAATAGGTAAATCACTTCAATAGTATTAATTAACGTAAACATATTTATACTATATAGACTTATATAATGTAAAAATACATATTTCATAAATATAAATATATAGTGTTAATTAATATACATTTGAGTCGGCACTGTGTTGACCCGGAACTGAACCTATTTTTTGTTGAGTTACTTTTGCGCCACCCAACTCGACCAGGGGTCGGTCTACAATTGTCACCCCTAGTTTTGGTCGTCTTGGTCGTTGCGTTTGTTCTGAACCTATGTGGGGCTTTAAAGAGGTGGACTAGAATTTAAGGGCAAGGGAGTATTTATCTTTGTGCTTACCTTTTTTTTGAGGTGCCTGTTTTTTAGGGCACTAATTTTCTTTTCAGTATATTTATGGCGAAGTGGGTTTTTATTTTGGGTGTTTATCAAAATTATCGGTTTCTGGTTTGTCAGTGTATATTTTGGAAAGGAGCTGGAATTTACAAAGCCATTGGAAATCATTATTTAAGAGCACTAATTTCCTCCATTGCTTTTAGCTTCAAGGAACCTGCAAATCTTTATTGAAGAAAAATCACCCCTTCCCCCTTTTTTTCTTTTTGAGGGAAGGATGACACCTCTCTCTCTTTATATATATATATATATATATATATATATATATATATATATATATATATTATATATATATATATATATATATACACACATATATAAGGTGCCCACAAATATATATACAAATATATACCTATATACATACATACATACATAAGATACACATTAATATATATAGGTGCATAGTGGGCAATAAATGCAATGAAACCCACCACTTTAAATGTGAAGTACGAAATTTTTAAGTAACATTTGCTTTTAAATTCAAATATTTATTGTTGATCATGTGAATTCGATAATGAAACTGTTGAGTATAGATGAGATTGAACATATTATATATATATATATATATATATATATATATATATATATATATATATATATATATATATATATATATATATATATATATATATATATATATATAAAGAGAGAGTAGTGGTAAATGTATAATAGCTTTTGAGTGTGTGATCTTGCATAAATATCTTCACTGTTATTTCAAATATCTACATTGATCATACCAATTGAATGGTAAAAATGTTTACATAAATTTATGTATCGAAAGACATTATGCATATACATGTGTTGTGTGTGTTTTGCGTGGCCATTAATTGCAGTTAGAATGAGGTTGGTTCCATATTTCTTTAGTGACAACAATGAGGTTTTAGTAAACCAAAATCCTAGTATGCCACTTTGTCACACAAAAGCTAGTGACCACAATGGTTGCTCATGTCTGTCTCCTTCTCTATTCATTTGAATTCTTGAAACTAGATTGCTCGACTGGACTAATGAACTCATTAAGTAGTGATGATCATGTCTTGTATGTCCATCATTTGCAACTTTTGATCAGAATGTTCTTCTCTTCTACTTAAAAATATATCTTTTCTTTTGGGGAACAATAGGCAGGACGAAACCAATGCACGTCATGGGTATCGAACACATGACCTTTAAATTGCGAGTTGAAGTTACTCATTATTAATTTTCGTCTTCATGCTTAATGCAAGCTTCAATTTCATCATTGTTGTCTAGTAAATCACTATGAATATCGGCAAAGCTCCAACGAGTTTCGATTTGTCCATGATAAACATCGATATAATCACTATACTTTACATCATCATGAACCGTGCCACCTTTGTAAATATTCTGTTTATATCCTCGAGAATGGAGTTGGTTGATGCTCTGTGTGTAATGGTGTTAATACTTTAAAAGAGACCGAGGAAGAACTCAAACATGTCATAATAAAACAACAAAATGGGGTCTTGCTAATTTAATGCAAACATGATATAAGATTACGTCAATGCCCACAAAGAATCCATGTATATATACAAACATGATATAAGAATACGTGTATAGAGAAAGTGTCTAGTAACTCTTAATTTTCTTATTATATATATAAAACATCTTGCATGACAGGAAGCCTAGCCCAACCTGCATCGGTTCCCGAGGTTAGATGGGTCGGGCAATTCAGCCTTGCTCTTTGGGCCAGAAATGTTTGGCCTAGACCTGGATTTTTCCAAGGCCAGGCTGAGCTGTCCGGACAAGACATCTATAAGTATGGACGTGTAGCAGCACTAAAAAAAAATTCTAACTTATTTCCAAACTCTTGGTCAATGCCTCACCACTACAATTAGCAATGTATATATTACAATTAGTATGTATATATTTGAAAGAAAATAATGCAAAACTAAGATATATTCACATGCAAGTTACATGTTATTGGCTCCTTGACTCGAATGTACATTTAGCTATTAACATGTCAACATATAGAGAGATTGTATCCTTACGGTACATGTACATGCACGCTAATGTATTCCCTCTGCTTTTAAGGCATATTATTTAGAAAGTTATAAAGAAACCTTTGGAAATATGTAAAGAACAACCTTTTTACACTCATACTCCTAGCATCAATATGAATGAGCCAAAGGTTGGAAGATACAATTTTTATCCCTCTCTCTTCTCATACACATATACATATATATAGAGAGAGAAATGTTAAGATCCTTCGAGAATATACATTATAACTCTCTATTTATAGTCATCCAATAAAAGTGATCAAATGATCACAAATCGGTGTAGAAAAAGCTGTTTTTTATAAATTGCAATATGTTTATATATATATATTGAGAGTGATGCTGGATTTCCATTCATCCAATATGAACCATTCTACTGAATAGATGGATGGTCCATATAAAAAGAAAAGCAAAAATTAGAAAAATACACAATCTGGTATGTACTTTTTGCTTAAAAAAAAAAATTTCATCTCTTCTCCTTTGAGCATTAATCTCTCTAATGTTATAGTTCAATTTGACATGAATAGTCTAACTCGAACGGACTGTAACAACTCTCTCTCACATATATGAGGTAATAGACTAGGTTTCATCTTAGACTCTACTAGAAGATCTAGATTGTTCGTGTGATAGCATAGACTGCATAGATCAAGTTGCCCGTCCAGATGATACAATATGTATGTTAAATAATCGATCTATGTATCGATGCGAGCAAGCAGTTGGATCCGCATGTACAGACGGTTCAAATGAAACTCAATCTAATAACTTCCAGTTTTTCTCTCTCTCTCTCTTTCACTTTCTCTCTCTCTCCCTCTCTCTCTCTCTCTCTATATATATATATATATATATGTGTGTGTGTGCAGGTCAAAAGAAATCGCTATGTTATGATAAATAATCAAAATTTCATCCTGTTAGATGGACAAACGGACCGGTTCAATAAGAATTATTCCATCAAGGTGTTTAAAAGGTCGCAATGATTCGGCTATTACCCAAGATGCCTAGAATTCGACCCAGGCCCAGATTTCCCGGGTGGAGTTCGGGTCAGGTCTTCGTACCGGATCGGAAATTGCCACCATAAGCACAACGCCGGACGTTCTGTAGATCCATTATTAGAACGATAGGACCCGCACCGGCAACCGGCTAGGGTTACGGGTCGAACCGGTCAGCGGGTATAAATAAGAAGGTCCAGGGGATAGAAAAGCCGTCTCCCCACGCGTTCTTCTCCCTTTCCTCTTTCTCTCCCCCTCTTCCTCTCGCTCTCGCTCTCTCCCTCCCTTTAAATCTCTCTCCTCGTATATATACCGATTGTTTTTCCCTCTCTCGCCTGCTATAAAATCAACTCGATTCAAATCTCATCTTCCTCGTCGATCCCGATTTTCTCCCGCGATCGGATCTGCTAAGTCTAGAGGGTTTCAAGGACTCCGTGATTGTAAATTGTATACTAGCGGTTGTAATTAAGAGGTTTCTTGCGCTTGTAGAGTTTCCTTATCTGCGGAGTGCGATTTTGGGGACGGGAAGATGGCGGATCAGGGGCTAGAAGGAAGCCAGCCCGTTGATCTCTCGAAGCATCCGTCTGGCATAGTTCCGACTCTTCAGTAAGTTTATTTGGGTTATAGGGTTTCTTTTTGTTCTTGAATTGCGGATCGAGTGGTTTGGGTTCTCCAACGAGATGGCGGTCTTTCGTTCTTTTCCTTTTATTGGACATGGATGAGGTTACAGAGCAAGACGTTCTTCACTTGATTTCTTTGTATTGTACAGTTACGTTTGGATAAATTTATTAAAGATGTGACTGGTTCGTTGCACAAATGTTTCTGTCTCATTTTTATCTTAACTGTAGTCGATTATTTAGTGGGGCAAACGTTTGTTGCTAGAATCCAATTTCCTGGTGTCATGTGAAATTGATTCGTTTTTTACGGGAAGATTTGTGACACTTCCATTGAGATGGGTATATGGGAAAGTTTGGCAACTTGCGTTACTTTTTAGTTTATGGTTGTTTGCAATACTAGAAGAAGGGGAGAAAGGCGTTGATTCTTGTGCTTTTGGAGTTAAATGCTAATATGGCACAAGATCAAGCTCGATGACTGGTTTTGGTATGTGGTTGTGTGCAGTAACTGAGGAAGGTTATGTGCTATCTTTGTGTAATTTTCGGTGGTCTCTTATCTCAATATTCAGCAGTCTGATTGTTGGACTTTGGTGTCCACTTCAAGTTATTACGTCATGTGGCTGTATCTTCTTCCGAAGATTTGTTGTTAGGATGAATATTCGTGTACTCAAATACTAAATTGGCTTTCCTTCTTGCTAGTTTTTCTGCTATGCTATGCAATCTGTAATTAAAGCAGACCGTGATCTTTGATTGAATTGAATATGCAGGAATGTTGTCTCAACAGTCAACTTGGAGTGCAAGCTGGATCTTAAGGCCATAGCACTGCAAGCCCGAAATGCAGAATATAACCCCAAGGCAAGTGGCAATATTTCACTTTGTTTAGGTTCTGTTTGTCTGAAAGCGGAAAAGACAGATACTGTTTTGCAGCCATAAGTTGTTATCTTCAGGAGATATATCTGTCATTTGAGAACAACTAATTTTGCAGAAAAGGGTCTTGGTCTTAGCACTGTAAAATGATTATCGGTGCAAGATTTCAGCATCTTCATTTAGAGGTGGTTGTTGCCAAAACCAGGTTTTATGCAAGTAGAGAGAGTTGTTTGAAAACCATGTTGAACCCAAGCATATTCTACTTCGGTGGCCACCTTTGGACCCAATAGCCAGCATCGCACAAATTGCCTGAATTTCTTTCTCTGTGTGTGCATGTGTGTGTGTGTGTGTGCCTGTATGCTGTATGCACTTGCTGGTATTTGTTTCTTATTTCACGCATACCGATCTTTTAAATGTATCCTCTTTGTTCCTCAACAGCGTTTTGCTGCTGTCATCATGAGAATAAGAGAACCAAAGACTACTGCCTTGATATTTGCTTCTGGAAAGATGGTAAGATCAAATTTTAATTCTTCTCTTACTGGGCCCAGAAAAGAGGAGAAGAATTTGAAATTAAACGTGGCTGGATGCTGCTCCCTTTATGGTTGTTTTATCTACTCTTTCAATTGATTTTTAGCTAATATAAGCTGTGGAAATATGAAAAAGGTCAGAAGCTGATTTAGTGGGGGAAGCAAAGACAAAGAGAGCCGAGCATGATACCTGCTTTGATTGTGGCAATTACAATTATTTATTATTTGGGACTATTTTAGTCGATCTAGCATGATATTGCCAGTCATTCGTATGCATGTGCTGGTCTCTTTGACCATCTAGATTGAAATAAGATTTGAACTGGTATCATTTTGTTTGGGTTTGGATATGTTTTTCTATTTTTAGCAAGATTGCCCGTTGGGCACAGCTTATTTATTTTCAACATTCTCTAGATTTACTTCATTCAAATAATGTTTTATGACAATCATATGACACCACTTGCATGCATTGTCAAAGGACAACCTCTTACCTGTGCCCTTATAATCTGTTAAGTTATAATTACTTGTCATAAGAAAAAAAGTAAGAGGAGGAAACATATAAAATGGATATGAATCAATATTCATAATACAAATGAAAATCAAGCAAGTAAGAATAAAGGGTGAAATATTTGCAGCTAGGTGAACCAGTGAATTGTGTTATTGGTAAGGAGAGAAAGGTCTAATTTGATCATAAACATGATGTTCCAATTGTTGATGAAATTTTGAATGGAGATCATCTCTTCCATCACAAAGGGTAAAATCTTGGGAATGCTTGCTTGGGCGAGGAATTTGTGATAAGCAATTGTGCTTATGATTTTGAATCACAAGATAATTAGTACAGGCCCATAAATGTTAGTTACCTTCTCACTCTATAAGGACTGGGCATCCTCTCAAGCGGCTTAAGAATCTAACTATATCTATACAAAAATGTCAATAATTATGCAATGTCTTGCTCACATATAACAACTAAGCCTTTTCCCATACTAGATAGGGTCGACTATATGGATTCTTTGTTTCCACAAAGCTCTATCATGTGCCATGCTAGCAATTAACTCAATATAAACTAGATCATTCTTTATAGTTTCTTTCCAACACTTTTGTGGTCGCCTTATTTATCTTTTAACATTTTCACAATCTAGTTTTTCATATCTTCTTACTGGAGCATCCTTGGATCGTCTTTCTACATGTCCAAACCATCTTAAACAATTTTTCCTTATTTTATCCTTTATTGGTGCTACTCCCAATTTGTTTCTAATAACCTCATAATGTATACGGTCTTTCCTTGTGTAACCACTCATCCATCTCAACATCTTCATTTATGATACAAACATCTTTTGTACATGTAAAAAAAAATGGTGCCACTATAAAGACTATTTTATTTATAATTTTACACTTTAATATTTTTTCCTTGGAGCCCAACCACTACTTGAACTAGCCATTTGCATCTCCCCATATAGTTAAGTGAGCCACTCGGAGCTCTTCAGCAGCCAACGAGGATTTTTTTTTGTATCTTTTGTTTCTTAAATTACATTTTATTGTTGCCCGGACAACTATTTGGGCCAAAATACTAGTTTGTTCAGACTCCAATGAGTAAGTGCCTGACATGATAGGGAATAAGGAAGACTGATCACCCTTGCATGGTCGGTCCCAAGCCTAGATAAAGGAGGAGGGTTGCATTAGGCTTTCGACAACCAACATAAAATTTATCGGACTTATTTACCATGGATTCTACAAATTATGATAGGGCTTTATGGAAACAAAGAATCCATGTCCAAACCATATTAAATGATTTTTCCTCATTTTATTCTCAATTGGTGCTAGTCCCAATTGATTTCTAATAACCTCATTATGTATATGGTCTTTCCTTGTGTGACCACTCATTCATCTCAACATCTTCATTTATGCTACATACATCTTTTGCACATGTTTATGATTAACTACCCAACACTCAGAACCATAAAATATAGCAGGTGTAATTGTTGCTTTATAATATTTGCCTTTTAGCTTTAATAGTATCTTCTTATCACAAAATCCGTATTGTCAACCCCATCTAGTATGGAAAAGGCTTTGTTGTTGTTGTTGTTCTTATGGGAGTGTCCTTGGTTGTCTTTCTATATGTCCAAACCATCTTAAACGATTTTTCCTCATTTTATCCTTTATTGGTTCTACTCCCAATTGGTTTCTAATAACCTCATTAGGTATACGATCTTTCCTTGTGTGACCACTCATCCATCTCAATATCTTCATTTACGCTACGGGCATCTTTTGCACATGTTGATGATTAACTACCCAACACTCATAACCATAAAACATAGAATGTCTAATTGTTACTCTATAATATTTATTTTTTAACTTTAATGGTTTCTACTTATCACACAAAATACATGATGCCCCTCTCCATTTTATCCAATCGACGTATGCCAATCTTAATTTCTATGTCCTCTGAAGTACCCAAACTTACATTCCATATATTCTGTCTTTGTTCTAATAAGTTGGAAGCCTCTATTTTCTAACGTTTCTCTACATAGTTCAAATTTCTTATTAATTTTTTTCTTAGACTCATCCACTAACACAATGTCATCTGCAAATAACATACACCAAGGTACTTCATCTTGAATATGTTTTGTTAACTCATCAATGACCAATATAAATAAATATGGACTCAAAATGGATCCTCCCCTGATGTAACCCAATATTAACTTTAAAGGAGTATGACATTCCTTAATTAGTCCTCATACATATTTTTGCTTCATCGTACATGTCTCTTATAAGATTTATGTATATCAATAGGATGCTATTTTTTCAAAGGTTCTCCAAAGAACATCTCTTGTCAGCCTATCGTAAGCTTTTTCTAGATCAATAAGCTTTTTCTAGATCAATAAATGTCATGTGAAGGTTCTTCTTTTTTAATCTAAAATGTTTCATAAGACGTATCAATAAGTGAATCATTTCAATAGTAGATCTACTGGGCATGAATCTGAATTGGTTTTTTGTTGTACTCGATACTTGTCTTAATCTACGTTCGATAATTCTTTCCCATAATTTCATAGTAGAGCTCATTAATTTGATACATCGATAATTCACATAATTCTGAATGTCTCTCTCGTTCTTATATATGGGTATAAGTGTACTCGCTATCCATTCCTCGGGCATCTTTTGGGTTCTCCATATTTCATTAAATAGTGTTGTGTGTCAAGCGAGCCCATCTTTTGAGTTAAGATTTTTATATAAATTCTCTCCAATTTTGACAATCTTTTTTTTGCTTTCTTATAAGCCTCCAAAGTTTCACCAGTCTTCTTAGCATAATGCAATTTGTAACATGCCTTTTTTACCTTGATTTTATCTTGCACACTTCACTCCACCACCAAGCTTCTTTTGTGTCGGTATGCCGACCTTAGATATGCGTAACACATCTTTTGTCACTTCCCTAAAATGTATAGCCATATTGTTCCACATATAAGGTGTACTTATATAATTCTAAGCATTTCCTTGAAGAACTTTCTTTTTAAATATATTTGCTTTTCACATTTGAGGTTCTATCATCTAGTCTGAATAACTCTATCTACTCTATTCTTATTTGTCCACCTTTTTACCTGCAAATCCATTACTAAAAGTCAATGTTGAGTAGTTAATCTTTCTCTTGGAATTACCTTGCAATCTTTACAACATGTTCTATCTTTTTTTTTACAAAAGAAATAATAAGCCGTATGGAAAAAGTCTTAGTTGTTGTTGTTGTTTTTGTAATAATCCATTCTTATAAGTAATTAAATGTTCATCTCATTTTTTGAAAATTGTATTAGATATAAGAGATCAAAAGTCATAGTAAAATTTAAAATCTCCTTACCCTTCTCATTTATATCCCTAAAACCATAGTTTTCATGAATACCTTGATATCCTAATGTATCTTTATCAATATGTCCATTTAAGTCTCCACCTAAACAAATCAGCTCCCTTTGTGAAATTCTTTGAATTACCTTATCTAACTCCTCCCAAAAACCTTCTTTATACTATATTCTAACCCTACTTGTGGTGCATAAGCACAAACTATATTCAAAGCCTCTACTCCTAACTCTGCACTATCCTTTTAATCTTTATTTACAATATTACCAACTCCATTTCGAGCCTTTTCCTTTTCTTAGTATCATAATTTAAAACATTTATTCTCAATCTCCTTTGCTTTTTCTACAACCAACTTTGTCTCGTGTAAACATAAAATTTGAACCTTTCTCTAAATCATAGTATCTACCACCTCCATTAATTTACCCGTTAATGTTAGGATATTCCAAGTACCAATTAAAATCTTATTACGTAGTACTAGCTTTCTTACTCCCCGCATATGTCCATTCTAAAAATGAAGAAACCCTTGTTGTAACTTGTTCACTATGTTCGAGTGACAACAAAACTAAATTTAGTGGTTGCTTATTCATATGATATTTTTTTATGAAAGTCTCTTTTTATTATACAATGTTATAAATATTGTATTGGAAAGGGACACAGGTGTGCTTATACGATATGACATGATAATGTTAATTCTTAAATTATTTTCTTTAACAAATTATAAATATATAAAAACTTAAAAATCATGAAAATTTCTACGGCATGCAATACACCGACACCACCACCAACAACAACAACTAAGCCTTTTTCTTTGTTTCCATATAGCCCCATCATGTAGCAATTAACTCAATAGAAACTAGATCATTTTTTATAGTTTCCTTGCAACACTTTTGTGGTTGTCCTCTTCCCCTTTAACATTTTCACAATCTAATTTTTCATATCTTCTTAAAAGAGCATCGTTTGGTCGCCTTTCTACATGTCCAAACCATCTTAAGCGATTTTCTCTCATTTTATCCTCTATTGGTGTTACTCCCAATTGGTTTCTAATAACCTCATTATGTATACGGTTTTTTTGTGTGACCACTCATCCATCTCAACATCTTCCTTTCTACTACGGACATCTTTTGCACATGTTGATGATTAACTACTCAACACTCATAACATAAATTAGAGGGGGTTTAAACTCACACTAGTCCTTGATTTGAAAAAACACTGTTTTCAAAACATTATGATATGGGTTGACTGTAGGATACAGTGCCCGTATTGTGCCAATGGTGCGATAAATCGTGTTCTGGGATACATATACCTAAAATGTACCTGTTCACGTACCGATACACACAATACATATGGTATGATTTTTATAACATTGTATGAAACTGCAATCTATGTGGCTATCTGTAATGCTGCTTCTGTCTGTAAGATTGGCTCGCTTTGGGGTGTGATACTCTCATCATGGTTCTGGCCTAGGTGTTTTTCTTGCATTTAACATGATGGTAAGACAAATGAATGTTCAGTCTAGAGTGGCCTATTCGTTTTATCTAGCTTTGTCATGGTCAATGGCAAATAAATCGAAATAAAACAAGCACCTGGAGGTACAATTAGACAAATCTGGTTTGCTTTGACATGTCTCCAGTCAAACCTTGGTAGAGAAGCCTTTTCAAGGGACAAGTCAGGGTAATTTGTATATCCCATTGCATTGAAAAATGAAAACTTTTAACTGCACCATGGATACCTCATAGTCATGGTTTTTGGCAAGGATCATTATTACATCTCCTACTCTTCTAATCAGTGAGCACAGCTGCTAGGTAGAAGTGGGAAAAGGAGTTTGTTTCCATGGTAGAAGTATGACTTGTACGTGGTGGTGAGCTACATCTAGTATCATGTATAAAGCCTGTTTTCTCCCATTCTTTTGTTAACAAATTATCTTTTTGGATTAGTGGTCATGCGTTTGTGGTTGTAAACAGTGAGTATTGAAACACTAAGACCATCTGTTCACACAGTTGAGATGCGGGATATATAATTCAGTGGGAAGCAGATATGGTGGTAGTTAGAATAATTCATGAATTTTAGAAATTTATTAATGCTAGAGAAACAACTGAAAACAAAGTGATTTTATGGTGCCTGGATTGCAATGCGTATTTTTTTGTTGATTGTTAGTTGTTGATTTCATATCATTGTCTTCATCAATCTACTCGTTGATTGATATTAGGTCTGTACTGGAGCAAAGAGTGAGCATCAGTCTAAACTTGCGGCAAGAAAGGTAAGTGCGAGCTTATCAGCACACAAATGGTAGTACCATGAATACTGCCTAGCTTTTCGCTTCCTTTATCTTGTAAATACATTATTCACATCCATCCAGTGAAGTAACGAGGTATTTGTTGTTTAGTATGCTCGCATTATTCAGAAGCTCGGTTTCCCTGCCAGATTCAAGGTGTGAACTTCTCTTTTACCCTCTTCCTTCCTTGGCAAGGCCACATTCGTTTAAGGCTTGCTTTCCTCTCTTGCGTTATTCTGCTGCCAAGGGCTAAGTACTCATGAGAAACTGATCGTCTTTTTGTAGGATTTCAAAATCCAGAATATTGTTGGCTCTTGTGACGTCAAGTTCCCCATCAGATTGGAAGGTCTTGCATATTCCCACAGTGCTTTCTCCAGTGTATGCTCTCTCTCTTCTCTCTCCCTCCTCTCTCTCTCTCTCACACACACATACGTTGTTGCTGACTCAACTTTTGCCCCTGAACAGTACGAACCAGAACTATTCCCTGGTTTAATTTACCGTATGAAGCAGCCCAAGATTGTTCTGCTTATATTTGTCTCAGGCAAAATCGTTTTAACTGGTGCCAAGGTGATTCAGAAGACATGATTTTCCTGTTCTTTCTTTTTTTTTTCTTCCGTGTTTGTAATGGGTTACTGATCTTTCCGGTTCTTTGGTTTATAGGTCAGGGATGAAACCTACACAGCTTTTGAGAATATTTATCCGGTGCTTACTGAGTTCAGGAAGAGCCAACAATGGTAAGATGGCGCTTGTGTTATGAAGCCATGAACCAAACTTCTTTTATTGTTGTGGGGAATGCTATGGTATTCATGAGTTCAAAGTTCAAACTAACTTGCGGAAACGAATGTGTTCTTATGTATATGATCAAGAAAAAGGGCTTAGCTTACCTTGCAACAAACTAAAACCTCGCCTTGTTATCAGCCTTTTCTGTGTGTGAATGTACTCCCTTGGGACTTTCTACCCGAACCAAGTCTCCCCCCCACACTAAGTAGGGTCAGTGCATGATCTTTTGCTTTGTTAGCGTTTTAACTCCAGAAAAGCAAGATCGCATTCTCCTTTTTTTTCCCCTGAGATCTTTCATCTAGGGAGCTTCAACTCTAAACCCCCTTTAGTGCGTCTCTCTAAAGTCTACACAAAACCAAATCAAACTTTTTCGCATATCAGGTGGGGTCAGGTATATGGATTCTTAGTGGCCATAGAGTTGCCGTATAGCTCGATCCTGTTCCATATCATCGCTTATGTCCATAAAGAAAGATCATGCTTTATTTCCTTTCAACACTTCAGGGTCTGGCTTATGTTAGAGTTAACTGCTAGCATGACACGATCGGATTCTATGGAAACATAGAATCCATGTAGCCGATGGGAAAGGGCTTAGTTGTTGTATGCCTTTATTGTGGTAAAGGCCCTTGTGGTTGCCATTGACTTTTACTTCAGTATGCTTGTTACTGATGTATTTGCTATCAGACTTTGACTACTTTGCATCGTGCTGGACAGATTATGATGCCTAATTGTGCTTGATGTCGCTGGAAGACTCAATGGTTTGGTGAAGCGGCTCCACTAAATCCTGATCAATATTGACCTGCTGGTACACGCAGAAGATCGAAAGTAGCCTGACCCTTTTGTTAGTTTTGAATCATTGGTTACTGGCTTATCTTTCTGTTTGCTCGGCAGACCCCTGATTTTTATAATCTGGATATGCAAGGTGAAATTTTAAATTTTTAATGCAGTGAGTAAAGTGTCTGAGTTTTGGTTTTTCGATGTATATATAGACTGAACTAAACGTGTTTAATACATCTACTGTTGAAGGCTACGGCTTTTTAGCTTCCTTTTTCTATGAAACTTATGGGTACCCGAACCTGATGGATTATAATTGGATATTGTTTTTAAGTTACCAAATTAAACTAATCAGATTCATGATACATTATCTACATCCCTGTGTGTATGTTGATGTACATATATACACACATGCAGTGTATATGGAGGTGGTGTCGGGTATGGGTTAAGGTTCTTGCGTCAAACCCTAGCCAGGAAATTCACGGTGCCCAATAGTCTGTCCCTTATTTTTAACAGTTGCATTTCAGTAATTTACTGCACGTGACCCTGATTTTGTTGACAAACAGATGAGTGCCAGTTTGTGTGCCCATTTTTTGCGTCCTCTTTTGACAATGTTTGTAAGTGATAATGACCGCATACCTGATTTTGGACCATCCGCTGTCCATATTCATGTCTCAAAAAGATCAGAAGAGTTCTCAAGATCTGCCCAACGACAATACGAATGTAGGTTGAGATTCTTTTTGGTGATAAGGAAGCTAGGTTCCGGGACCCCTACGAGATACACAGCCCGGTTATCCAACTCATAACATTCAACTTTAAGGTTCTTTCGCACTTGATCCTTGAACAGGATATTTTAGCTCTTTATGCAATTTCCTTCATTGCTTGAAAGGAAGAAAAGATTTCACGGCACGAACCGTCGCTAGTCAAAGAGATGCACCTGCTACGGTGTTCTCACCTTCCACATGCGTATCCAACGAGCATTGTAGTCGGCATCAAATGGTTATAGGCACTCCTCGTGGTTAAAGGGATTACTTCTACAACCATTTCTCTCTCCTTTCCAAATCCAATTTCAGCATTTCTTTCTTTTTACTCCGGTGATCGGCAGTTCGTTTGTTGATAGCTATTGTTGCTTTTTTTACACTAAAAGAATATATGATTATTCTCTTACTAATCTCACCAAAGATTTACAAAACAAGGAAAAAAAGAGAAACTACTAATCCAGTTGATTTTCAGATTTTTTAAAGTTTTTAGAAGTTGGTTCTTAGTAACATCTTCATATTTTTATATATTTTTTTTGTTTTTTCATTTTTGTTGGCGTTTCACAGTTTTGGGTCGAAGGATTCACTTGTCGAATTTTCAATTTGAAGCACCACACATATGTGTCTCTCTATGGAAAGACAAGAGAATTTGAATTGCATTTTCTCTTGAAGGAAAGACATATTCACAGATCTTCATGGAGGATGGTGGTATTGATGTTACTCGTCATATTATATATATGAAAGATGGACTACATCCTAGTGATTATTGGATGTTCATGTTAGATATGAGTTCAATTATGATAAATCGATAAAACATAGCGTTGATACTCTTCTTTTGAGAGAACCGACGGTATTTATGTTGTTAGTATCAAACACTTACCAACCAGCTATGAGGGATGTGTAGAACGTGTTATAATCATGCTACAAGGGATTTTCTAGTAGTAAGTATGTTATGGGCATCTTTAAATGTAATTATGTGATTTAGGCATTTAGTTTATCAAAATTGTAATCAATTCTCTTGTGCTCCTATTTTTTTTAGATACACATGACCGATGACTCTCCGATGCCTCCTAACTTTCCATCTTGGTAACGATACTGACATGAAAGCGTTGAGAATTGGAATCGATCGTTTCATTAATATATCAAGATATATATACAAATAAGAGGATCATGAGATGATATTATGCACAACATTAAAAATTATGATTAGATGTTTTTCATAATTTGTATATATAATTATTTTTCTAATTTAAATGAAAGCATTATTTCATAACAGTCGTGTATATCGAGGGCAAAAAGTGACGTAACAATTTTTTTTCATTACAAACGCCATTTACATAATGAATAATACAAAAGAACATCTCAAATACAAAGTGTAAACCCCATATAGTGTGATGTATCGTGTTGGCTAGTTTGAGTCAGACGCAACTAACTAACAAATTCTCTCAAAATAATTGGATTCATTCAAAGAATGTATCACTCTATGCATACTCATTGCATTCATAAGGATACATGGTTCAGACGTAAAAGTGTTCAAGCTTAAAATAGTGTGAGTCTTATGCCTTCTAAATAGCATCACATAACTCATATTATACCTTATATGCATGAGGTTTTATATGTCTACTTGCAATGAAGGTTTTATTGATGCAATTGGGATGTCTTGACAATGATCGAATTATCAAACTACACGATATGATATATACGGTTCCATAATATATATCTAATGAATGTATTTTAGACAACTTATATGCATTTCAATTCAAATATTTTAGAAAATGATACGACCGACAATCAATTTGCATTGCATAAAATAAAAAATAAGAATGTATAATATCAAATATTGTTTTTAATTTAAAAATAAGGAATATAGTTACAGTTTCAAAAAATACCTACACTATCATAATCAAATCTAATTTCTTATAATACTTAGTAAGCCGATTAATAGGAGATTACGTGTGACAAATATTTCTCATCCATTAACCTACTTTTGGTTCTCAATCCAACCATTCTGGTTGTAGGCTAATTTTAGAAGATAAGAAATGCTCCTAAATTCATGCTTATAATTAAAACATATAAATTAATTATTAAATTATGAAAAAATACATGAAAGATATTGTAGCAAACAATAATAATATAAGTTCTTACTTAAGAGGAAAGAAGGATGTTAATTAAGTTGTTGTGTCTGGGATGCTTTTCTTAGCTATATGTACAAATAAGCTAATGTTGTTGCATTCAAGTATAATTGTCAATCATTTAAATATCATGTGCTAATAGATACACAATCATTGTTGGTACTCTATCTCTAGACTTATCATATTATAATGTATAACGTAGTTAATACAATAAATATAATAAAGCTTTATTTTTGTTATTGACTTTCTTTCTTAAAAAATTACTTTAAAGCACTTCAAACTAAAACTATTTTATCGATATTCACTCCCAACATATCACTCAAAATGTCTTTCTTGCCTCTAATCATCTCTTTAGTCAAACAACAAGTTGTCCCTCTATTGAAATTGAGTATTAATATTAAATATATAATTTCACTAAAGTAAGAATTTATATATTTTTGCCACATTTATAAGCAATGTGGCCTTCAAAGCTAAGGAATAATTCTGGCATATCAAGGAATCCCTCATCCTCACTCTCTGGAGTGTCAATCTCAGTCTTTGAGATTGATATATCTTTCGCATAACGTGAAGGCCCAGTTTTAGCAATATTTGTATTTGTCAAAATATCTTCTTCTTATCATTGTTGTGTGCATAATTGTCCTCTATATAATATGGCATTACGTCTTCTAAATGTAGTGGTGACATTACGTCATTCTACTCGTGGCCTATGAGTCATGTCTACATAGCAAAAAAATATAATTATTTAACTAAATTAAAACAAGAGAGATGCACCTAAGATGCGTCTCTAAACGAAAACTCATTGAATTTTTTGATGAGAATCTGTCAAAAAACAATGAATACAACAAAACCAAATCAACAATATACCTCTATAAATCACGGAATTGCCTTTCGAATTGGTTTCTTATTTTCTCTTTTTCTTATTGCTTCTTTCTATTTGTTATTTTTTTTATGATGGATTTTGAACCATTTCGTTATTACAATTGGAGGTAGAACGAGCAATAGGTGGCTAAGATAAGTCGGAGAATGAAGAACCGATGAAAAAAAGAGTGGAAGAAACATAGTTCATACAAGAGGAAAGAGTGAATCTGATAAAGATGAAAAGGATATTATGATATTAGGAGTATTTGGGAAGATGCGAAAAAAAATTGAGTGTGTGGATAGTAGCATAGTTCAAAGAAAATTGGCTTGCTTGTATTCGGAGGGCGTTGGTATTGAGTAAAAGTGCTTAGACAAAAAACCGGTTGCAAAACGTTAAGGAAAGCTGTGTCCGATTCCAATCCCCACTAAGTGCACTGACGCCCAGAGATCGACGTGGTCGGTTGTATTCTAATTCCGGTTTGAGTCCTAAACTTCTTTGAAATGAAAAATAATAATTTAAAATTTGATTTTCTTTAATAGAAAAATCAGTAAAAAAAAAGAACCAACAGTTTCAGTTACCGACCGAATTTTGAATTCATGAAAGGCGGAACTTGAATCAAACCTGATGGTTCTTAATTTTCGATTTCTTGACCCAATTCAGTTCCAATTTAAACCGTCAAACTGGTTTCAAACTGGTCATGTCTACCCTCGCATCAATATTTGATTCGGAAAGATATACTCAGCCAGTCTCATACTAAAATCTACCGATTTATCTTCCCCAAGTCTCACCTTTTTCATCGTTCCAACATCCCACATCACTTGCCGATTCATCAAGGTAATATCTTTCAAATATATATGAGTCGGTAGGTACGCAAATGAGGTTACCTTGTGAACATTATTTTCATGTCAATTATTTGCCAACTTACCTAAGTCAATTCCAATCAAAGTAACCAATTTGACCAATTAAAGCTTGGTGCTTTAAATATAAACAAAATTGCTGGAGTTAGGCATGACATTTCGACGCGGATTGGATCGGTTTCTACCCACCAAACAATTTCAGCCCATCTGAGAAAAAAAAAGGTATAAAACTTGCTTCAAGTAAGGGTGGGTGTTCAAGGAACTGCAAGGACTGAACCAAGCCGACAATTTGGTTTGGTTTGGCTTTAATAAGAAAAAAATCAACAATGTAAAAAAATCAACAATTCACTTTCAAACTGAACCGTCATATATATATATATATAGTCTACCTCTCATAAACGGTTTGTACCCAGTTCACAAAGTTGGTTTAATTTACCCAACTTGTTTTATTTGGAAATTATTAAAAGATAGGGAACCAGGTTTGGATATGAATATGAAGGCCAACCTGTATGCAGATATGCAATGTATTCTGCTCTCTCTTTCTCTTTCTCTCAGAGAGATTTCAACTGTTGAAATCTTTAAAGCAAAAAACAAAATAATAAGTATATTTAATATACATGAAAAAGGTATCATGATGTTTTTTGATTTTTTAAATTTAAATTTCAACTGTTAATCTTATCGAACAATTTAAATTTTTGAGTATTTTTTAACATGAATGAAATATGTGCATTTCTCACATTATATATATATATATATATATATATATATATATATATATATATATATATATATATATATATATATATATATAATCTGGATGTTCACCTTTTCAATCTGATCATGTGAATGGGAAAGGATGAGAAAGAGAAAGAGATGCTTATGCATACTTTGACATGACGTGCACTCACCTACAAGGTATCAAAGTGGAAAAATTGATGCCATTTACAAAATAAAAAACAAATAAAAATTCATGCGTGTCGTGTGTAAATTCTGAATCCAAATATGAATATCATTTTAATACGGTTTTAGTTGCCAAATGCGACTACTTAGGCTTGATGTAAGATATGATAACAAATATTTTGAGAGCATTGTTAATCATAACTTAGAGGTGAAGGCAACTGTCTCACCATTCACCAACCCTAGGGAGAGGCAGGAAAATTCCATATACAAGCTCTTACCATATTACATTTTAGACATTTTCTATAATAAATTCCTTGTGTAAACAAATGCATATACACATATATGAACAAGCATGCACACACGCACGTGTATTGACACCACCCTACACACGCCTGCTTGCATACTCGCATACATGCACCTAAACAGAAACACACACTTATCATGCAGTATGTATACAAAAATACACTAAACACGTACCTGCCGGCACACTCCCCAATCGAGGTAAATATAGAAACTCATTTAATGAAAACCCAGTAATCATCTCTTCAGGTAAAGGCAAGAAATAAGGTTCGTGTATGGAGTCAGGTATGGCCTCAACCCGCTCCATTGCTATCCCTATCAATTGTATTGTTGGAACTAGACATGGCCAGTTTGGTTTTGGAAATAATGAAATCAGATCCAAACCCGGAGACCATTTGATTCGGTTTCGCTTTCAGATTTTTTTATTTTTTAAAATTTAAATTTTTTGTTATTTTTTCGCGGGTTTCAAATTTAAACTAGAATGACTTTGGAATGATGGTTCCAAAATTGTATCTGGAAGCCGTCCCAGACGGTTCAATTCGATTATGGTTTTAGGTTCTTGAGTAATTGGACCTGATAATTTGGAACTGTCGGTTACCCAAAATAGAACATGTGTAATTGGAACGAAATCTTTCGGTAGAAAAGTATCGATTTCGCCAGAAATTGACTATTGATGAAACCAACTTGAAGATGTAAGAAAAAAATATATATATATATATATATATATATATATATATATATATATATATATATATATATATATATATATAAATGTTCTTTTCTCTCCCATTCCGTCCCAACGTTTCTCTAGCAAATCTTCTCTCTCACCTAATTCCAGCAAAGTATATCTAGTCGGATCTCCTTACTCCACTAACGAGAGTTTCACTTAGCGTTGTTGTCTTCTTCAAAGCTTAATATATATTCCTACGAATCTCATTTGAAAAAAAGAAATAAAGTAAATAAAATAAAATAAAAATAAAAACGAAATCAATAAGAAGAAATATAAGTCAATAATAAGAAAATAACAACCATAAAAATTCATTGAAATACCCTAATTTTTTATTTTCAATTTCAGTCGAGAAATCAATCAAAACAATCAAAACCATATCAACACTATAAATCGATGATTCTCCTTTCGAAACGATCTTTTTTATCTTTTTTTTTCTTCGTTTTTCTCTTTCTTTTTTTCTTTTTAAAAATTTTCTAAAATATTTTGGTCCATTTTTTTTGTCGATGAGTGAATAATGGAAGGGAGAACGGTCGGAAGGAGCACCGAAAGAGAGAAGTTCATGTTTCCTTACTGAAAGACAATTTTATAATTATTGAAAATAACCAGTAATACCATTGGTTTTTTAAGTAATTATAAAAATACCCTTCAATAAAAAAAAACGAAACGTTCTCCCTGGAACAGCTAAAAGGGAGAAAAGGAGCCGACAATAAAGCAAGGAAGAAGACAAAATGAGCTCCTCATTTGAATTCTTCGGGATTTCAACGAGACCGTCGGATACAGTTTCTCTCGCGTGATGTTATCGCAAACCCGCCTTCAGGGAATCTGAGAATTCCAAATCGCTTCTGACGAAGTTGGAAAATGGCGTTTTGCCTCAAAATTTTCGGTGGGAAGTCCTCTTCGAGGTTAGTTTTCTTTCTTTTTTTTGGTTGGTGCTCCTCTTTCTGTCTCTAGACTTCTTCTTTCTTTCTGTTCTTCTGTGGTTTGCCTATTTGCTGCCATTCAGTGGTGATCTTAGAAGACTGTCATGTTTTTTTCACTTGTCTCGTTGGTTTTGATTCACTGGGATCGGTCTCCCTCCCTCCCTCTCTCTCCCTCTCTCTCTGATGATGATTGAGTGGCGTCTGAGAAAGCGGTGTGGTTCTTGGGGGCGGAGGGGAAAGGAAAATAAGTGTTTCTTTTGCTGGGAGTGGGTTCAGATGATTGAAGTCGGATTTGGTTGAAATTGTGTGAAGGAGGGGTGGAAAGAAGAAGAACATTACGTGGAGGATATTTTCGCTGAAGGAGTTGCACGCGGCGACCAACAACTTCAATTACGACAACAAGCTGGGCGAAGGCGGCTTTGGCAGCGTCTACTGGGGCCAGTTGTGGGATGGATCACAGGTGATCTCTCTCTTTCTGTCTCTCTCTTTGTGTGTGTGTTTATAGTGTTCACTTAATTGAAGTGCGGTTGTCAAATCCTGTGGTGGTGTTTGTCGTCGTCGTTGTTACTTGTGATCTCTTGTTCCTGCTGACTGTGATTGATGGGTTGATTCTTTAGTCTTTTTGATGTTTCACTACCGTTCATAAGATAGACATCGGGTCCAGAACATTTGGAATCCTTTTTCTTTTCACTGACTGTCTGTACTTTATATTCGGATGTCATCTTACCTATTTTCTTTTAGTTTTTGTTGGGTGTTTGCGTCCGTCCGCTTGAAAATTTGTGATTCATACATACACTCTTCCTTATGATCTATAGCGTTGGTGTGAGAAATGGTTGTGGTGCTTATAGAATAATTTACTACGTGATGCTTTCTTATTCATTTTGGTGACAATAACTTGGTTGGATTGTAATTACAGAGAAATGTGGAGAGAAATTCAGAAACTTTAGGCAATGCTGGTTTTGTTCTTTTGGTCTGCGTTTCAAAGAGATGGAGTGGATGATAAGATTTTGCATTGCAGGAGCAATATTTTTACGAAAAAGAATTTTATTTTAGACAATGATCCATTCTGGGAATTATGTTATGTGTCATTGGGGGTCCCTGCTTGTTAGGTAGTTTTGTCAATCTGCTCTATTGAGGTGATTAAAGTGTTACTGGGTCTATACTCTGTCAACAAAAATGTCTCATTAGTGAAAATAGGGGTAAGTATGTGGTATTCATCAGCAGAATTTGGCAATTTGCAATGAACTACTAAGAAAGAGAGCCGATCTCTAGTTGAAAAATGTGAATGGCCAACAATGGCATTGATCATGGTCCCTTCTTCTTCTTCTTTTAGGCTACAAGAGGGGGCCGAAGCCTAACACCCACACATGCACCCCCTGGGTTTCGAACTCCCCACCAGCAGCAATGGCGCCAGAAAGCCTTGCCAACTCTCTGGGTGCATGGTACCTGCTTGTTGATAGATAGTTTTATGGTTCACTTATATTGTCGAAATTTAGCCTGAACTTCTCTTGACTGCATAATCTCCTAATCCCCATGTATATGAACTAGCCAATTGACGTTGTTCTACATATTTGGCAATTAGATATTGTCTTATGCTAGCTATTCGTATGATTATTAAAACTTTAAGTTAGAACTTACCTTTTCTTTTACTCCCTCTGATCAGATGTCCATTCATTGATATCTTTCGATTAATTGTTTTACTGCTAGTTGTTTGTATAAATATTCGTCAATGAATGAAGGTTGATATTGCACGAATCTAGTTCACCAAGTCACCAAGAGTCAAATGACATTCAATCACGAATATCGATCTTCAAGAATGACAAACAAGAGCGAAAGCATATACAAAACACGTCAAGAAGCAGTGCAAGACCGCATACTTTATTGAAGATTGAATGGCCTATTTATGGGCATTACACAAATGAATTAAGGAGAGCAAAATGAAGGTGAAGGGAGGCTAGTGCCAACACTAGCCGTTGGGGTACTCCCAACGGTCTGGCCAGGGCCATGGTGGCCCTGGTCCTATTCCATTATAGTGGCACGGGCCCTAAAGGCCCGTGGTCCTATTACATTAACACCCCCCTCAAACTTACGGGGTATACAACGGAAGTTTGTCCAACATAAATCAAATACAACTAAATTTTCAACGAACTTGTTACAAAAATTTCTACAAAATTAGTATCCAGGTTGCCACAGTGTCCTTTGAAACAACTCCAAATCATCTTTCCATAATCAATGTGTCAACTATCTTACATGAAAATCAACGAAGTATCAATACATACATTTGCTCAATCTTAATGAAATCGCAAAGACAATGTACAATATCTAATCCAAAGGGTAAACCAAAAAATAAGTCAAATAAGTTCATGAAGTTGATTTTATAAGAAACTCATTTGAAAGAAAACATTGATATCATTCAAATAGGATTGTTTACTAGATTCATAAATCACTATAAACTTGTGATATTGTAAGGGGACCTTGGTATATCAAACAAGCATTTTAAGGTTATGCTCAAAACCCAAGTTTTAAGGACAAACTTAAACCCAAACAAGCTTTTTAAGGCAAAGCTCAAAACCTTCAACTCAAATAAGCTTTTTAAGGTTGAGCTCAAAACCCGCCAAGTCAAACAAGCTTTTTAAGGTTAAGCTCAAAACCCACCAAGTCAAACAAGCTTTTTAAGGTTAAGCTGAAAACCCACCAAGTCAAACAAGCTTTTTAAGGTTAAGCTCAAAACCCACCAAGTTAAACAAGTTTTAAGGCTAAGCTCAAACCCAAGTTTTGAAGAAAAACTCGAACCCAAACAAGCTTTTTAAGGCAAAGCTCAAAACCTTCAAATCAAACATACAATTTCCAAGGCCCTAAAATATCCTTTAAACTCAAAAGTGATTCTATGGTTCCAAAAATAAGATAATCCATTTGAATGATCAAAACAAGTCAAAGGAATCAACTTCATGCTTTTCAAAGGGTCTCACAAGGTTTGTTAAAACCATAACATCAAGATAACTATAACATCAAGATAACTATAAGTCTTTTTCAATATTGATTACTCTCCAACCAAAAGGCCAACAACATGGAACATCTTAATCACAAAGGTTTCCAACAAAAGGCCAACAAATGAAGATCATAATCTCATAAGAAAAACAACCTTAAAGTTATCAAGATCACAAATCTTCAAATAATGATTTGTTGAAACACTTCTATCACTTACAAGTTAATCAAGATAACTATAAGTCTTTTTCAATATTGATTACTCTCCAACCAAAAGGCCAACAACATGGAACATCTTATTCACAAAGATTTCCAACAAAAGGCCAAAAAATGGAGACCATAATCTCATGAAAAAACAACCTTAAAGTTATCAAGATCACAAATCTTCAAATAAGTGCATCTTCAATTTCCAACCATTGGCCAAAAATATGCATCTCAGTCATACAAGTACATTCAACTCATTGTCAACAAACATTTTTCTAAGTATCTCAAACAATAATAAGTATATCTTCAAGCATTAATTGATTTTCAACAAAAGGCCACCAACATGAAGCACCTTAATCACAAAGGTCTTCAACAAAAGGCCAACAACATGGATCTCATTTACACAAGAAGATACCCCTTATCGTTTTCCAACAAATACATTTTCGAACTTATCAATAGCAAAGTTTGAAATCGTATCAAATTTTCAAATAACAATAAGTTCATCTTAAAATATCAATTAATTTCCAGCAAAAAGCCACCAACATGAAGCACCTTAATCACAAAGGTCTTCAACAAAAGGCCAACAACATGGATCTCATTTACACAAGAAGATACCCCTTATCATTTTCCAACAAATACATTTTCGATCTTATCAATAAACAAGTTTGAAATTGTAACAAATTTTCAAATAACAATAAGTGCATCTTAAGATATCAATTAATTTCTAACAAAAGACCACCAACATGAAGCACCTTAATCACAAAAGGTCTTCAACAAAAGGCCAACAACATGGATCTCAATTATACAAGAAGATACCCCTTATTATTTTTTCAACAAATACATTTTCAAATTTATGAATAGTCAAGTTTGAAATCATCCAAATATCACAACACATTTTTCTTCTAAACATGCCAACAAACAATTTGATTTAACTCCGTAAATACATAATCAAGATTGCATGTAACCAAGTTGGAAGGAACGCACCTGGATGGGCTCAAATCTGAATACCATGCATAGCGGAATGGGGTCGAATAGCCAAATCTGTTCATTTAACTTAACAATGCAAATACTATACAAACATGTAATAATATTAAGTGCAACAGAAAAGATTATGTTTTCATGAGAAGGGAATGCGGTAAACCACTAAAATATTTCAATAATCAAAGTAAACCCCTGCTTCTCGTCAATAAGTCTATCTAAAACACGTAGAGCTTAACATTTTCAAATCAAGGATAAGAAAAAGTGGTTCTCACAAAAACAAACTGATATTATTGAAATATTGCATATCCCAACCATCACCACAAGACAAATTGAACCCAAGGAATTCTGAAAGCAACCACCACAACAAAGAGTTCAAGACTAGCCGAATTCACATGGCAAACAAAGAATGACAGTTGATATCGTGATAAGTAAACAAGCCAAACAAGACCACATATAAAGAATCAACGATTAGCTAAGTACTCAATCTTTATTAAACTAATTTTCAAGGACAAAAGGGCAAAGCTATTTCAACCCTTATCAAGTCACTCAAATGCCAAAACCCAAACGAAACTACACAAGAGAAACCAACACCCATATAGATGTAAAGGAGAGATACCGAAAACACACCAACAAACAGTCGCAACCAACAAAGGACAATTAGCACTAAAAAACGCAATGATTTCTTCAAAATCCAAGTAATTATTTAATGACCATTTCAAAAACATGCTTCAAGAAATCTTAAGTTATCATATTTACACCGAAACAACATAGGATTTTTCAAAGAAATGGGAGATAAACTAATAAACCATCCCTAATCCAAAAATAGATCGCATAATGTTCTTATAACAACCATGAACTAAGAAACCAAGGAACAATTACTATTAAGATTCATAGCAAAAGAAAGCAAATTTCTACATAAAACGAAGATATGGATAACAACATTATTGTTCATGGACCAACAAAACGAGAAGATGAGATTTGAGAAATGAAGCAATGCAACGCGAATGAACTAATCTATCGTCTTCTTCAAATTCATTAAGGGCAAGATATGGATGAATAACATAGGACAATGATAAAATACTATATATATATATATATATATATTTTGAAAAACGAGAATGTCAAAAATATTATTACTATCTCATGTCTTTGATAAACAACAACTAAGTTTTCAAATGTTTCAAACATATCAAACATAGCCACAAATTTACTTTAGTCAAGAATCGTTTGTTAAAAACAAAAGTTCAATTTCAAAAACACAAGCATATATACCATAATCATATATTTCTAAGAAAGTTATATTTTCAAACACATTGTTATATTTTCAAGAAATTCCAAAATTCCCACGAAAACAAGGTAATCAATTGAGAACTTCATTATTTTTCTTCAATTTTCCAAAATAAACATACTTTCTAAAGTTACCTTGAACTTTGAAATGTCAAAAACCAATAATCGTAGAATTTTCATAGTTGGCACGCTTCCCAATGCACTCGATATCTTCAATCCGAGGCTCTGATACCATGTAAATATTCGTCAATGAATGAAGGTTGATATTGCACGAATCTAGTTCACCAATTCACCAAGAGTCAAATGACATTCAATCACGAATGTCGATCTTCAAGAATGACAAAGAAGAGCGGAAGCATATACAAAACACGTCAAGAAGCAGTGCAAGACTGCATACTTTATTGAAGATTGAATGACCTATTTATAGGCATTACACAAATGAATTAAGGAGAGCAAAATGAAGGTGAAGGGAGGCTAGTGCTGGTCGGCCAGCACGTGTGTGCCTCTGTCCACATGCACACACAGACACATAGGAGTGTTATGACTATCTATCTAATCTTTTCATACTAGATTCTTCCATATGTGCTGAAAATGTTGACTTTTGCAGTTTCCACCTATGAACGTTATAGAAATTTCAGATGGTGGGTGGAGATGCCCACTGAATTAGTCTAGAAGGAAACTCGTTGTCATGCTCCTCCATTCATTAGCTTGGCCCAACTCTTTAACTACATTATTTATTTCTAGCAATTTGGAAACCGAAGTTCCAAAAGAACAGTTATAACAGATGCCTATCAACTAGCAAAAAAAGCCGGTGCAGATGCTACTGTGGAGTGCGCGTATGAAGTATATGTGCTTTTATTTGGTCTGTGTGAAATTATGACTGTTGTCTCCACTGCACCTTTTGTTTCCTTGGAAAAGAAGATTCAGTCTGCCGTTATTTTATTATTCTGTTTAATAATTATAACATCAATGAGTGGGTTGAGTTGGACTCCATTCCAAACTTGTGCAGCAAGTTATTTGCATTAATCGATTGAGGCTTGTTCTTTTTATGTTTGGCTCCTTAAATATGGGTGTGTTTGACGAAGGCACTCATGTTGTGGATGGGGTTTCTCTGTTTGCATGTCTTCTTTTTTGCTGTTGAAGTAGCTCGTGTAATTACATCGTTTCCCATCTCAGATTGCTGTTAAGAGGTTGAAGGTTTGGAGTACAAAAGCTGAAATGGAGTTTGCTGTTGAGGTTGAGGTCTTGGGTAGAGTCGGGCATAAAAATCTTCTGAGTTTACGAGGCTACTGTGCTGAAGGACAGGAGCGTCTCATTGTGTACGACTACATGCCAAATTTGAGCTTACAGTCCCATCTTCATGGGCAACATTCAGCAGAATGTGTTCTTGATTGGTCTAAGCGGATGAAGATTGCCATTGGTTCTGCAGAGGGGCTCGCGTAAGTCTCATGCTCTTTTGTTTGCAGGGCGAGGAAAAGGAATGCATGCATAGCGTAGATTTCTGTGCATTGCATGCGTCCATGTTGTATCGTGTGCCTTCACATTCATATATGAGCTACACACTAATTCTTGCTGACCAAGTCTTCAAATTTTTTGTTCACAGCTACCTTCACCACCATACTCCACATATAATTCACAGGGACATCAAAGCAAGCAATGTGCTCTTAAATTCAGATTTTGAAGCTCAGGTTGCTGATTTTGGATTTGCGAAACTAATCCCGGATGGTGCCACTCATGTGACAACACGAGTAAAAGGAACACTTGGTTATGTTGCTCCAGAGTATGCCAGGTTTGGGAAGGCATCAGAGGGGTGTGATGTTTATAGCTTTGGGATTCTTCTGGTTGAGCTTGCTAGTGGTAAGAAACCCATCGAAAATGTCGGTGGCAAAGAGAAACGTACGATTGTAGAGTGGGCATTGCCTTTGGTTTGTGAGAAGAGGTATGATGAACTGGCTGATCCAAAGTTAAACCAGAAGTACAATGAGGAAGAGCTTAAAAGAGTGGTGCTTGTTGCATTAGCATGCGCGCAGAGCCAGCCGAAGAAGAGACCAACGATGCTTGAAGTTGTTGGCTTGCTCAAAGGTGAACAGAAAGAAAATCTATCAAATTTGGAAAACAGTGAATTGTTTAAGCAGGACATGTCTGGGTTCACTGTTACAGATGAGAGCTCAGACTTCATATCAGATGAAACCAGCAAGCACACCACCGATCGCCTGGGTGATTCTTGATGGGGGCAGAATCTATGTGCTCATGCTACATCTATCAGAACCAGTTTGGGGGCAACCTACTTTTTCAACTATTGCTGAAGCTTCATCGAAATATTTATGAAGATCTGTTGATCAAGATTCAAATACCAGGTATCAGATGCTTATTGCTGCAAGGAGAGCCATAGTAAAGACTTGTACTGAGTTTCAGATTTGTTGGTGTGAAGTTATACATTTTGTTTATATTGTTGGGTATATTAGATCCTGTCTGAATTGCGTGTCCTGTCAGTGATTGTAATTTCATGGGAGTGTGATCATGTTTGAAGCAAAAAGATAGAAAAGCCGTACTTTCTTTATTTGCTGATCTTTTTCCTTAAATGGTGCAACGGAAAGGCCAAGACCAGATGCACTCCCCGGGTATCAAACTCATGACCTTCAACTTGTGGGACTACCATCTAGCTTGGTGAGCTGCATTGCTTGCTCTTTACAACCAGTCCCACACTTCTGGATCAGAAGTAAGTTTAGTTCACCGGTTCCATCGGATGCTGCTATGACTTGACAAAGATATATCGTAGAATAGCCACTGTAGATAAGGGTGGCAAATTTCATATTTCAGGTCATGTTCGTGTCATGTCATTTCCTGTTCGTGCCTTCATGTCCTAAGCAGGTACCCGATGCATCGTGATATTTCCACCCCTGTTTTATTGGGTGGACACGAGCACATAATTTTAGGGTCATGACCACTGGGCTCTCTTGTCGGGGGATATATTGCTGGCCTTTTCGCGTTTTCCGTCATCTCTGTGTCGCGTTGTATGTTCGAGTCAAACAGGTGAAGCCAAACATGACCTCAACTTTTCTAAAGTTGCGATGGACGGCCATAAATATAGAGTTTTTTGAGTTGTATCCTCGTTAACATATGAGTGGATTAGAAAACACAGACATATATATATATTTACATAATACATTATATATATATAGAGAGAGAGCATAATTTATGTGGACATTCATTCATGTTCTGATTTTTTAAAGATCTCAGCTTTCGATCTTTAAGATGCATAAATGAGCATGCACATGAACTAATTTCTCTCTCTATATGTATATATATATATATATATATATATATATATATATATATATATATATATATATATATATATATATATATAATAATAATAAGTGCTTCATCTCGAGAGAGAGAGATTAGCTGTCTATTGGTACTCTATGCGCTAAAGGCCTTCATAGTCGTGCAAACTGGATCTGCATGTGTACATGAATCAGAATTAACAAATGCTTCAATACGAATATATAATGTCTGCGTGTCTCTTTTTTTGCTCTACTGTGTTGTAGGATTAGGAAGAGGAATAATTGACTTGAATTTAAAAATCTGTCCTTATTTGGTACCATATTCACTTCTTTGGATTTCTACTCAATTGATAATCCTTTTCTATTATTCATTATTTTATATTGTAATATATATAATAATGTATATGTGCTATATTAATATGAATAATGTGTGCGTGTGAAATCCAAAGAATGTACAGTCGATCATATATATATACACCACCATTAACTTGTATAAAAATTTGAAAAGAAAAAATGCAAATTTCTTTTTGAATTTATAGGTCATATGATCTTTTGATCGAGTGGTTCAGATATGGTGAACTGGCGCCCCATTATAATAATAAGTGCTTTGCCCTCGTTTAGAAAATGAGAAAAGGAATTTCTTGGCTATAAAAGGAGATCATATAGGCACAATGAGGAACAGCTCACCTGGCTAGGCGGTTCACTCACAAGTTCAAGGTCATGACTTCGATACTGTAGGCATGCATATGACTTGGGTCTCTCTACTCCACATGAAAAAGGAGGAGTTTGTATTAAAGAAAAGAATACTTGTATAAATTACCATTAACAATAAATGGCAACTGTCTCGTATGGGTCAAACGCACGGTCCGAATCCAGTAGGTGGGAGGCAAATTGTTGGGGTTCGATTGAACTGGATCGAGTCGAACCTACCCGACCCGAGCCATGCCAAGCTGTCACACACCATTAGCTTGAGCATCGGCGTGGCCAGCTAACCTGTGGTCCCCACAGTCAAATACCACGTGGCTGCGAATATCTTCACGAAGAAAACTAAAGGTGAATCAAATAAGAATTGCCAAAAATACCCCCTCGCTGAGACGAGCTTGTGAACCACTACATTTACATGATACCGAAAGGACACTGTTGGCACGCCCGCGCGCGCACACACACACAGACCGCTCTTCGGTAGGGGTGTAATTGATGCCACTTGAATGCGAGTAAGTCAAGCTGGACTTAGTTCATTTAAGAGATGCTCAGCTTTAACTTGAGCTAAGCTCGATCAAGCTTTGGACTTTAGGCGTGCTCAGCTCTCAAGTTATGCTTGAGAAGCTGAAGCTCGAATCATTAAGCTTGTTTCTTTCTCGAGCTTGAGCAACCTCATGAACAAGCTCGATCAAGTCAAGCTTAACTAAGCTCAGAGCTCAAACCTGAGCTTGAATTTGAGCCGAGCAATTAAAATTCCATCGCTTTCCAGAGAAACAACAATTTTAAATTGAAAAAAGCTTAAAGATATATAACACTTGATCTTGATATGCCTAATAACACCCAAGGTTGGCTCGAATTCGACAAAACTAGATCAAGTTCCAATTGTCATCCCAATTTGAGTTGATGTACAGTTAGTTACTCACTTGCACTTCTACTCCCTGGTAAAAGGAGTTCTTGTTGATGATGTTTTATACTTGCATTAAGAGAATCCTGACTAAGGGAGTCCATACCAAAACCAACCCATAGAGAAGCTGGATGCCTATGCAAATTTTTAGTCGCCAATGAACTCGATCATGTTTGTTTCTGAACCTCAAAATGAACCAAGCTACTCATTGATCGACTTGCTATGGATCATTCTCTCGTTCTCTGCTTGATTATGTTTGGTTCTCAACCTGTTGGTGCCGAAAAATTGAGAAAGATATATGACAAACTCTCAAAGGTCTAGAAGGGAGGGAGATGCCAGTTCAGGCTCATGATCTTGAAGAGCTCACTTTTGAGACAACACAATAACACATATTTGGCTCAAGTAAGTCAGTGAAGTTCACCAAGAAAAGCCAAACAAATAACAATAAATAAGCCTTTTCTCATACTAGTATTTTTTGTTTTCATAAAATTCAATGGTATTGTAGTTAACTCAATATAAGTTAAATCATTCTTTTCAACACTTTTGTGATCTTCTTCTTCCTTTTTTTAATATTTTCATCGTTTTTCTCATAACTTTTTACTGGAACTTCCTTTGGTTATCTTTTTATGTGTTCAAATAAGTTTGAACGTGAGTTGCTATGAGTGCAAGTGAATATGAGCATTCGACGCCAACTCATTATGTTTAGAACCGACAAACAATTCGTCAACATATTCATGGACACGAGCGAATTCATCAAGAAATGACCCAGACACGAGTTGGGAGCATTTAAGTTAATTTTAACTGTTGGAGCAAGTCTGGGCTTGGTTCCTTCGGCTCATTCAATTGCCCTAGTTTAAGTTAGGAAGGCACCACAACATAAAGGCAAGGTTTTTCGTGTCGTTTCGTGTCCTTCAGTGCGACACGTGACCGACAAAGGTGTTGGGTGTTCGGTCATTTCAAATGTTTGAATAAAGAAATAGAAAATAAAATCAATGATTGGAGGCGCCAATCACGGTCCCACCCAACCCACCGCAAAGCAGGAGAAGAGGAGTGAAGGCAATGGAGGGGAAAAAGCGAAGGCCCCGCCCCTTCTCCGGCCACACTGTCAAGAGGCTGAAGCGCCGGAACGGCTGCCTGAGGACTGATTTCTGCGGTGCGTCGGGGGATCTGAGGAGATAAATTTAGGACACTCCGCGCGGGGTGGAGTAGAAAGGAGAAGGATGTCGGGCGGCGGGACACAGCAGAGTATCAGGAAGGCCCTCGGCGCGCTCAAGGACTCCACGACAGTCGGATTGGCCAAGGTCAATAGCGAATTTGCGGTATGGATCTACTCTCTCTCTGTCTCTTTCTTTGTGAGCATCTTTTATGCTTTCATCTTGCGGGACTCGATGTCTTTGTGATCATATTTGTTATGCTTTTTGATCTTACGGGATTCGATTTCGTTTCTGAAGGATCTGGACGTTGCAATCGTGAAGGCCACGAATCACGTAGAGCGGCCGGCTAAGGAGAAGCACATTCAAGGTAGGGAAACTATTTTTTGGTTGATTTCGTCGTTTTCGGAAACGGTTATGAGTCCATGGATTGCGAAAGTGAACTTATTTTTCTGGATCCTCCGCAGCTATTTTCGCGTCCATTTCCGCTTCGCGGCCTCGGGCGGACGTGGCTTATTGCATTCATGCTCTAGCGCGGCGGCTCTCTAAGACGCATAATTGGGCGGTGAGATTTTCTAAAGCTCGTTCTTCACATTGATTCGGTTCAGTTTTTCCGTAATTCTTTCCATCGTGTTTAATATGTGGAATCGGGAGGGGTTTCTGTGTGTTGTTTTAATTTTCAGGTGGTTTTCGCTTCTGAGTAGGTTAATATTTGGGAGCAGGCTTTAGATCTCTTACAATGAGCTAGATCGGCTGACGAAATAGTTGGTTGTTATCCTGTTGTCCTTGAATTTCCAATGATCATATTGTAATCATGATTGAGAAGTTGGATAATTTTACGTGCTTAACCACTTCATATTTGAGATAAGGCACATAATTAATAGATGTCGAATTTTTGTCCGATGGGCTCAGTTTGATGTTGACTGGCAACTGATTTTTCTTTTCTGCATGAAGATATAGTTGGTGGTAAATACTGTTCTAGATAAATCGTTTTGTCTATTGAATCCGGTAAAGGAACTGAAACCAAAGGTTCCATGTGAGGTGGACGGAATCAAATTTAGCAAGTTTAGATTTGGAGCTTCTTTTAGATATATGTTTAATGTATAAAATGCAGGCGAACTTGTTAAATTGCTTCAGTATTGTGTCTAATACGATTTTCTGACATACGTTAGCAATGTAGTTACCAAGTCTCTCACATAGGTTTTCCTTTCTACCACTAAAAATGTTGGCTTCAAGTTTGAATGGATTTTGATTATTATTCATGTCATCCTTTTTATGAGTATTACATGCTTATGATATATCTTGGTGATTTTCTTCACGTGATTTTGGTTATTATCTGAGACTAGCGTCGTCTTGAAGTAGTGTGTGTTTGTACCTCAGGTTGCTCTTAAGACTCTCATTGTTATTCATCGCGCTTTGAGGGAAGTAGATTCAACATTTCGTGAAGAACTTATTAATTACAGTAGAAACCGGGCTCACATTCTCAACTTGTCTCATTTTAAGGATGATTCAAGCCCAAACGGTAATCATGCTCTGGGATGCTAATGGATTTACTTTTGAAGTTTAGGGCTTAGTGTGATCCTTTTTCTCTTTCCTTTCCCTCCCCCCTCTTAATCATGTTATGAGCAGCGTGGGACTACTCAGCATGGGTGAGAGTTTATGCTTTGTTTCTGGAAGAGAGATTGGAATGCTTCCGCATTATCAAGTATGATATAGAGACAGATCCGCCAGTAAGCATATCTCTCTCTCTCTCTCTCCATGTGTGTGTGTGTGTGTGTGTGTTTTCTAACCTTCTCATTCCCTTGCTTCCCTTCTTTCCATGTTTCATTCCATTTGGTCCTTGTGTAATCATGTCAAAAACTTCTGTCACGAGTTACGATTGTCCTGAATTGCTCTTTATTTTCCCCAAAATTCTTTTCCTAATCTTTTGGTCAATGAGGTCATACACTTATTTTTGTTTGTGGTTTCACCGAGATGTACTTCTGATCCACTAAGAGAGCCATGACCTTCTGGTTGTCATTGCATGTCTTTGTTTAAGATCAAGAAACCATAGACTTCTTCTGAACTTTCTTTCGCCATGTTTGCTCATTCCATCGTCTTTATCAATAAACTTGAAAACTTGAGCTTTTGATAACTTATGCAACATTGGATTGAAGGTTGGAGTTTCAATTTGCATTTGCATGTTTATGTTGCTATGATTTGTATCGTCCTGATCATCACGTTAATCTGATTTAAATCATGTTTGGGCTAAAATTTTGTTATAGAGAACAAAGGCCGTGGACACAATTGATTTACTTGATCAATTGCCTGCAATGCAACAACTCCTTTTCCGTCTTCTTGCTTGCCAGGTTAGATTCTCAATCAGTTATAACTGCTTTGCTTTTCACTCCGAGAGCATGTCTTGGTGAAGCAAGATTAGTAGGATTTCATGTTGCAGAGATTAATGAGTATTCTAAATTGTTATTTCTCCAGCCACAAGGGGCAGCTGTGTATAACTTCATTATCCAATCAGCACTCTCAATGGTATATAATTACTGGATTGCTTAGTCTTTCTCTCTGCTGCCTATCCTTTTGTTTCCTATATTCATCTTGCAACCATGCATGTGTGCTTGTAAGTCATTTCTTATGTGATTGTAAACAAGTTTTTTTCCAATGTTAACAGAATGCTGATTAATATATAGTTTGCTATCTAATTATCTCATTTTTTGTTACGTTGTCAATGTCATAAATTCATAATGTGGTTCAGGTTGCACAAGAAAGCATTAAGATCTACAATGCCATTAGTGATGGCACTGTCAATTTGGTTGACAAGGTAAATTAAAATTGTGGCTCGTGGCGTGTGTTTGTGCCATTTGAAACATGAGTTGACATCTGATTCTTTTTCAGTTCTTTGAGATGCAACGTCATCATGCCGTTAGGGCTCTTGATATATATCGAAGAGTAGGACAGCAGGTACACTTATCAGGATTATTTGCTCAGTTTCTAAATTGTTCTCTCTCTCTCTCAAGTTTTGTTAATTCTTTTTCAGGCTGAAAGTTTATCAAAGTTTTATGAAGTATGTAAGGGCCTTGATGTTGGGCGCGGAGAAAAGTTTATCAAGATTGAACAGGTCCTTGCATTTATCACTAAGAACCATTTTCTTTATATTAAATTCGTCTCGTTGTGGCTAGTCCATTCTGTTGATGTGCCTATGTTCTAGGAGAGGAGATAATTGTCATTTGATTTCTGGTTATTATTACAGCCACCTGCATCATTCCTCATGGCCATGGAGGAATATGTGAAGGAAGCTCCTCATGCTTCATCTGTCCGCAGTAGAGATATGGTACCGACTAACTTCTGGTTGCTTGAAATATATTGGCTTGCAGTTAGGGTCATATTGCTACATGTGATATGCCAACCGGTGGACTCCCACTTTGATGTCTGAGGGCAAGTTATTGAGTTTTTCTTGTCGGAGAACTATTTGTCAGCGAGCTTAGGACCCAGGGTGGTTTAGATCTGAACATGTTGAATGGTTCTGGTCCTTTTTCATCATGGCCTACTATGGCTCTGCAGACCCTGATTCAAATGGGTAATTTGTTTAGTACCTTTGGGAAATAATTCCAAAATTCAACTTCATCTTGAACCTAGTTTAACTCATTATTCTCATGAGAATCTTGCTTTGCAGAACTGAAAGCTGTTAATTTTGTAAAGTGACGGCATCAACTGCATTATACTGTTCTCTTTTTTTTGGTTTGTTAATGACATTACAGGAAACTTGGACATCAATATAAGAATGTGTGCAGGAGGTTCAGTCTTTAGTATATGAGGCTAATAAGAACTCTTCTTTTCTTGAAACTTAAGTTGATGCCCTGTCTCAGTTTTGTTCTGTTTCCTATGTCACATTACAATTTAGTAATTTCTTTGAGATATAGAAAGGGATCAAAGTTGTTATTTCTTGTGGTTGCCTACCGCATTGTAGAAAATGGCCTAACGTGGGGTATGATATCTTCATTCATGCTTAGGCTTGTTGCTTCTCTATAAAAGAAAGAAAATTTTGGACTTGTTGAACCACATTCATTTTCAGATTTCTGTGAAACACTTCCTAAATAATTACATATGTTTTTGGCATTTCCTTCACAGCAATTTATGTATTTCATGCTGCAGTGTTTTAAACATGCTACAACCATTGGTCTGTTCTTCACGTCTCAGGCAAATGATGGGAAGGAAGCTCCCAAAGTTGTTTTAGCTCTGGAGTATAAGAAGTCACCAGAAGCACAGAAGCCAAAAGAGGAGCAGGAGACACATGTTCCGTCCCCACAGCCAGTGGAAGAGCCTGTGAAAACAGAACCTCCTAAATCTGAACCAGTGGATTTGTTGGTACTTTTCTTATCAATATAACATTGAATGATGACACTAACAAAATTTTAAATTGATTATTCTTGAATCTCATTTAATTCAACATTTTTAGGGATTGAATCATTTCAATCATGATGCATCAGCCCTGGACGAGAAGAATGCCCTAGCACTGGCAATTGTTCCTGCTGGTAAGTTGCTGGACTTAGAGATATTTGTGGTTTTCGTTAACCAACTAGTTGTAATTCTTTTATTACTAATTTACTTCTTAACAGAGACTAAGCCTGGACCTGATTTGGCAACGACAGCCACTGGCTGGGAGTTGGCACTTGTGGCAGCCCCAAGTTCCAATGATAATGCTTTAGTAGACAGCAAGCTGGTATCGACCTGTACAGTTTGATTTTTTGGCCGTTTTACTAATATTTGAACATGGTATCTCAACAAATTGAAGATGATTTCCTACACCTTCCCACTCGAGCTCCATCTGGCTACATCTCTTCATGTGCAAGCTACCTTAAGTTACCTTAAATTTGTTTCTCATTTTATATTCTATTAGTGTCAGTTCAACTGTCTTTAATATCATCACTAGGTATCACATAATTCTTTGTGTGGGTAGACATCCATGTCAAGATCTTAAATATCAGTTAGATTTTTGTACATGGTGGTTGATTGTCCAGAACTTCTGATCTTACCCATGCTCTTTTTTGTCTTTTAATTTGAGTAGCACATTGTTGTTCCGTAGACATGTGTTTAGTACATCTGGTCTGTGACATCTCTATCTATTTTCATCTTGTCGGAACATTGGTCCTGAGCATTTAACGTATCCTTCATGAGGTTGACTGTATATTAATTTTAACCTATATATCATGTGTTTGGAGTCTGGACAAAACATTATAATTTTACACGCACACGTATATAGTCTCTCTTCTACTAAGTTCCCTTCCAACACTTTTCTTCTTGATTCAAGCCATAGACACGTCAGCAAGTGATCCTTTCTATAGTAGATCTCCACGCGATAAATCTTAATTGATTCTCAAGTGACATGGAGAAAATTGATGAGGATGTGTGCTGATGAGTACTGTAGTAGGATGTGCTACACTATCAAAAGCGTCAGCTGAACAAATATTTTGTTTCAAGCATCGTCATTTCATTTTCTCTCTTCTTTTTTGGTTTCTATGGTGATTTTGATCTTTAGATTAGTAAATCTTCATCACCTTCTGACAATGGTGGCTTTCGTTTGCAAAACAGGCAGGAGGGTTGGACAAACTTACATTAGATAGCTTATATGATGATGCCATGTCTAGAAAGGCAAACCAAAATGGGACCTATCAGCCATGGCAGGAAGTCCCAGGTCCCTTTGGGATGCCGCAAACAACTCATGATCCATTCTACACATCGAACGTAGTTGCTCCTCCTCTGGCTGTGCAGATGGCTTTGGTGCAGCAGCAACAGCAGCAAATGATGATGCTCGGGCAGCAGCAGCAGCCTCTCAACCCATTTGGTAATCCATATGGCAGCATTGAAGTTCATTCTTATGCTTCAGGCATGCCTGTTCCAGTTTACAACTCTTATGGTACCCTGATTTAGACGAATAAAAAGAGAAATGACAGGATATCGTTGATGCATTTTGCATGCTGTGTAATGTGTTGTTTGAGAGAGAGAGAGGTGTATAGTATCAGTCCCAGATTATTCATTATAAAATTAGTGCAGTGAGAACAGTTGGCTGGGAGAATTTGTTGCATTTGAATGAACATGTAAATAAGGGTCTTTTGATACCCGATATGATGTACCCCTAGTGAAAAATGTTTGTGCTTTTGTATTCCTTGCGTTGGTGAATATATGCCACGGTCTCTCTCTCTCTCTCTCTCTCTCTCTCTCTCTCTCGGGTGTTTCATAGCCATGGATGGTGGTTTTCTGCATAAATCTCAACTATTCAACCATTACTTATTTTGGAGAAAATGGGCTTTGGAGCTCAAAAATTCGTTCGGCCATCCTGACTTGAATACTTGCGATGTTTTTATCTGTAGTGGCCTCTCTAACAAGACAAAGGAAGCCCTCTCGTAAGAATATAATGTACAAGTTGGTATCATGTTTCTCCTTATTTAAGCGAAAGATACAGGCGAAACTTTCATGTACCGCCTTTTATGGCGTACCATTTCAATGGTAAACACATCTAGATCATGAATCTCGCATACGCTTAGTGGGTAAAGTATATTAAACAAGAAAAAAATGTAGAAAGTCTTGGGAGAAACAAAAGCGAGTTGCATCATACATGCAAATTGTGTCTACAACATAACACGATTTGTCGACAATTTCGTCTGGGATTGCTGTGGAAGATACCTTAATGCCTAACCTTGTGGCATTTCCTAATCCATCAGTTATTTCGAGCAAGTCATGTCATTAAAATAGTAAACCAAAGAGTTTTCGGTCTTTACATATCGACTTGTTAGGCTACTAGGTGAAACTTATCTCAGAACAGCATCGCCAAGGAGCTGTATTAGTAGACAAATTTCCAATATAACAATTAATATATGATCAAATAGCTTCAGCGAGTATGCTGTTGGACTCGCACAAGTTTGATATTAAGTAGTACGTTCGATAGCATTTAATACTTCAAATTTATAGGGTCAACCGAGGGCCTTAGCGATCTAATGATTCACGATATCCAAATGACGACATTTAACATTCGAACGATACCGAATGATACAGCCAAAACGCAGCTAACAATTGGCTTTAGAAATCCTTTGGAAGTCATGGCGGAATGGCTGACAAAGATAGAAAGCCCCGATATAATAAGAAACAAACACTGCCGCTGGCAAGACGTGTGTTTGCCACTCCCGGTTTACGTCCAGCACAATCCTTCACAACTTCCAAAAACTAAAATGTCCCTTGTGAATAAACGTGCAACTGCTTTCTACAGAGAATTAATAAGGGTGGTAACGGCGGTCACGGTTGTCAGCCCCAGAGCTCTTATTACTTGGCCGCCCACTGCCACTGGTGCTGCCACTCCGTCCGCTCAGATGTGTAGAAGGCAATGAAGTCATAGGAGGTTGCTGCCTGCAGAAAGTAAACATCGCAGAAACATCAGATACTCCAGTCACATTTCTACTGCTTTCTCGACAAAAAAGAAAATAACAGTCAACATTGGCCAAAAACGAAAGTAGAGTTTCTGTTTGCACAAGAAAAAGTAGAACTTCCAGTTTGGTGTAGCATGGAAACTTACAAGACGTATCCGATTCGTCCATCAGGCAGCATCATTGGTACCATGGCCATACCGGCCGGGCTGGGGCCTCTACCATATATCATAGGCTGCGAGACCAAACAATTCTAATTAACCAGATGGACATAGTAACGACCGTGCATAGGCAAGAACTTAACGGAATGGTACCTGAGCAAAGCCTGCACTGTATCGTGGAGCAAGGACGCCGTATGCGCCTCCCATCACTCCATAGCCGACGCGAGGATAATTGGAAACGATGCCACCTTTCTGTAGGTTTGAAGGCCCATCGAACTTTTTATCGGCCTGAGGCTTTGCAAGTGAACATTCCAAAGCTTGGCCTATTAAACCCACAAATAAAAATAAGAACGCAGACCAATCAACCCAAACAATGAGAAACATAAACACCGACCAATCAACCGAAACAATGAGAAACATAAACACCGTGCACCATTAATTTCATATTTTTCTGTATTCTTGAGAGCTTTCATGGCGCTGGACCTCTCAGCAAAATGAATAAAGCCAAAACCGCTATTTTCGTGTCCAGGCTTGGCAGGAGGCAACACAACCTTCGTGATATCTCCGTGATGTTCAAATAACTCCCTCAATTGCTCTTGGGCAACACCTTTTGGTATATTTTTTATATAAATCGCCTTGACCTGAAGATGATCAAGAATTCAATGCAAGTCCACACAGGAAATACCAACCGTTTAGAAAGTTGCTTAAAACAACGAGTATGCGAGATACCATCCGTGGATATTGCAACTAAATATTATATAATCATCAGCATTTCTTTGAAAATTACATAAAGAGAGGCTAGAAAGAAATATAATTAATGATATGGTTCTCATGCATCATAAATGATCATTCAAAATCCAATGTTATTAAAATTGTATTGTATATTTGAACAATATTATCTTGCATCAATACCTGAATAGTATCCACGTATGATACGGTATGATATGACCCATATATCATATGGTAAACCCTTGTGATACAATATTGATTTTCGGAGGCCATCCTTTTCAAGTTTTCGAGGTCTGAAGTTATTTTAATAACCCATAAGCCCACTTTCTTCGGCCTCTGTCCGTTTTCCTTTTCAAGAGAAGCTTTGCTCTCTCCGCCCAAACTCGAAGTCACAAATTTCTTGCATTGGTCAATAAGTAACAATCCTAATTTCCACAAAAGTGTTGAAAAGAAACAATAAAGAATGATCTAGCTTATTGTGAGTTAACTGCTAATATGGCACATGATAAGGCTATGTGGAAACAAAGAATCCATGTAGCCGACCCAGTCTAGTATGGGAAAAGGCTTAGCAGCAGTTGTTGTTGTATATCTGTTCGTTTAGCAGCAAACACAAGCACAAAGTTGGGAGAGAACATACATGGGCTGCCGATCAGCCTCTTGTGCTGTTCACGACAACCACTCTCTTTTTTATTGATAACGTGAATGTTAGTATCTAGGGTTGAAGTCACGGAGACTTAAATACATACAATACATGACATATTACGAGTATGTCATTAATGAAATGAAAATATAAAACCTTTCAAAACAAAAAGAGAGTTGCAGATGGTCATACACGATTAACGACTTTGATCGGAGCCAGCCGATCCTCTCAACACTCTCCTCAAGTTGGGTTAAAAACACTACATACACCCAACTTATCCATGACCTTCCATAATATTATTCTTAGCATTGCTTTAGTCAACATATCCGTCACTTGATCATATGACCTTACGTTAGTTAATTAAAATTGTTATTTCATTATCTTCTCTCAAATAAAATAACAATACACTTCTATATATTTTGTCCTCTCATGGTAGACTGGATTCAATGCAATTTGTATGGTTGTTTTACTATCACAATATTCAGGGATTGGTAATTGTATCTCTTCACCCAAATCCTTAATAAGTGTCTGCATCCATAATTCTTCACAAAAGACATGAGCTACTCTGCTCTATATTCAGTCTCTCCACTCGATCTAGCAACAACCAAGATACAATAATAACTCCAAACTTAATAGATTTCCTGTCTTCAAGTGAATGTGTCCTGTCTGCATCTGAGTATACCTCTAACTCTAGATGTCCATGCTTCACATACTTCACTCCATAATCCGGAGTAAGTATCTAAGAATTTGATAGACAACTTCCACATGACATGGATGGTGCGTGCATACATCTACTAATAATACCTATAATAAAAGTAATATCAGGTCCGATGATAGTTAGATAAATTAGTTTTGCCACCAGTCTATGGTATCTACCAACATCTTCATATCTTTATCCTCATTCTAAGATAATTTTTTGTTTATTTTGATTGATACATCATATGGCTTAGAATCGATCATCTCAATGTCCTTTACCAGATCTAATGTATATGTTCTCTGAGTTAGAAATATACCTTTGCTTTAATATAGAACTTGAATGTCCAAAACAATCAAATAATGTATTGAGTTGTTTTTTAAGCTCTTTAATTTTTTAGACATAATCACCTATGATTATAATATCATTAACATATACCACGAGGATAGAAATACCTTTGTCATGCTTTACAAAAAATGTACGATCATTTGCACTCAGGAATAACCCCCTCACCGAATCTCTGAAACCACATTTAGAGAGATTGTTTTAATCCATATAAGGCTTTCTTCAATTTACACACCTTCAATATCCCCTCTTTGTTTCTTAGTCCTTGAGTCAACTTCATATATATCTCCTCTATTAGATTTTCCTATAAGAAGGCATTTTCATGTCTAACTGCAAGAGTTTTCAATTTTTATTAGTTGTCATACTAATAATTACCCAAATTGTAGTAAGTTTTGCTATTGGTGCAAATGTCTCAGTATAGTTTAAGCCGTAGACCTAGTTGGAGCCCTTTGCTACCAATCTCGCTTTGTATCTATCGATGATTCCATCTGCCCTTACTTTAATGGTGTAAACCCATTTGCAGTCCACTGTCTTCCTTCTTGGTGTTAAGTCCACTATATCCCATGTTTGATTCTTTCTAAGGCCTTAAGTTCTTATTTCATAGCTAGTTGTCACTCAACATATTTGTTAGCATCCTCAAAATTCCTTGGAATGTAAGTAGAATCCACATTTGAAGCAAAACATTTATAACTAGGATATATATTTTAAGGGAAATATACTTACTAATAGGATAAGTTCATGTTCTCTTATCTTTTCGTAGTGCAATGGGCAAATCATATTCTTCGACCACTACAATGGGAAAGTAGAGATCATATTCTTAGGATAAGTTCATGTTCTCTTATCTTTTCGTAGTGCAATGGGCAAATCATATTCTTCGACCACTACAATGAGAAAGTAGAGATCATATTCTTCATCTTGTATATTAACCTCAGGAGGACCTAAGAAGGGTGTACCTTCTTCAGTCATGACAGTCTCTTCTATCAGTAGCACTATTCTTCTCTTTCCTCTAATGTATGTCTTTATCTCTGTTTCTAGTTTATTGTTCATCTCACTTCTCTTCACATAATCTTCAATTTCTTCTTTATTATTATAGTATGAAAACATTAATTTCTCACCAAAGAAATTATAGATAATAAATTCACTAGAATATCAATACATGTAAAATTGGTATAATAGTTGAAAACATTAATTTCATCTTCCCTTTCCAAGCTACTGATGCTAGTCGAACTTGTTCATGTTTAGATAGTTTTTCATATTTATAAATACGATGACTACTTCCTAAGCCCCCATGTCAATTATTCAAACACGAAATCCAAAGGAACATGTGTTACCGAATTCATAGTTGGGGTGCCTTTCTCTTGATATCTCAGCAATAACTAATCCATGATGCTCAATAGATGTGCTCGCCGTGTTATTAAGTCGACTCTCTATTCATTCCAATCTTTTCATGACAAATGTGAGTGTTTAGTCATCCCCTTCTTTAATTTTCTTTTATGAAATACTACAACATAAACTTTGTTTTTAAATAGACGAGGCTTACCAACATCCCAACATTATTTAATTGTGTGCCTTCTTTTTCGAAGGCAAGTGCATTTTGGCTCGTTCTTTTCGTCTCAGTAGAAGGCACATCGTCCTCTTCCTCTTGTGGCAAGATATCCCCTACCTCTTCCATTCTATGGATCTCCTCTATCGACAAATGTTGTTTTGTCACTGCCCTCTGAATAAATTTTTTAAAGATTTTTTGTATCTTCTTCTCCTCTGATCAGTAGTGAATATATAGTACCTAGGAATGATAGGTCCTCTATGCTCGGTATATTGTTTTTTACATTATCATATTTTAATGAAACTCCCCATAAGAGATCAAATACTTTTTTTCTTTTCTGCTTATGCATTTTCATCCTTGATACACGTGGTACACTTAGTTTCGGCTAGATGTTCATTCCATATACACCTTAGTTACTCATAATATTCTCAATGGTTTTATCTCCATCTTATTTTTTCCATAATTTCCTTTTTTGCAGTACGCGTATGATACAACTTTTAAGATGTTAGTAGTGTTGTCCATGAACATGAATGTTTTTCAATAGAAGGAATCCTTGATTGGGTTAACAAGAGCTAACTAGGGCATCATCCTTTGCTCATTTTTCATATGCAGAGTCGTCTCGAAAGGGTATTCCTTGATTATCTATCAAGAAACTACTTTTTCCTCCTGATTTTACTTCTAACTCAACTTATGTGGCCTACTCTGTGTAGTTTTAGCCGTCCAGCTTAATGTTAGTGATCTGAAACGATTCGCCCATCATTTTACTGTTATGTCCCTGATTATAAGCCTCTATGTAGTTTTGGCCTTCCAGCTTGATGTTAGTGATCTGAGACGATTCGCCCTTCATTTTACTGTTATGTCCGTGATTATATGCCTTTGATTCCTTGTACTTTTCCTCCCCTTAATCGCAATCGCCTTCTAACAAAGAGTTGCCATGCAGCCTATCACACTCACACAACCCCTTAAATAGGCAATCGAACTCATACCTTGTAAAGATCTTCTATGACTCCCGAGGATAACTTAATCAACCAATTATCAACTCAATTTTTTTCTTACCTCGACATCAAACTCACGTACACAATTTCGGCTTTCTTCATACCCCGCTTCTCACCTTGTTTGCACGCCTTTAAGACTCTGATACCATGTTCATTTAGCAGCAAATACAAGTGCAATGTTGGAGGAGAAGATACGTTGATTGCCGATCGGCCTCTTTCAGAGCAGTCAATCTCTCTCTTTTATTGATAACATGGATGTTAGTCTCTAGAGTTGAAGCCATGAAGACTCAAATACATACATTACATGACATATTACGAGTATATTATGAGTATGCCATTAATGAAATGAAAATATAGAACCCTTAAAAACAAAAAGGAATAGCGGCTGGTCATAGATGATTAAGGACTTTGACTGGGGCCAGCCAATCCTCTCAACAATATCGTGCATAGAATTAGCCATGTAAGACATCATCTAACCGGAATCGGAGTGCGTGTGCTTATTGTGCCTCAACAAGGTGAGCTGCAAATGCTAAAAGAGACGGAAGATATACAAGGATGAAGAGTTAACAACAGTTGGGTGCATGGATGATGATACCAAATGAGATGGATTAGGGATTATGAAGTTCATGATGGATGCAAATTGTGGGAGTGAATAATTAATGTTTACTTGTGGATGGTTCACTAAGTTGGCTTGCCTCATTTTACCTCTTATTGTATCGAACAAAATCCAGTTTTTGCTCTTACCATATAGATGAAGAAGCTTAAGAGAAGATGGACAAGAGGAACTGTTAATGCAGTTAATACCAGAGAACAGGTGAGCTTATGAAGAATATTGAATATTAACACACAAGACGGGTTACTGCAACAGCTATGATCAGAATAAAGAACATGCTCGCAGAAGCAGCAGGTGAAAGATGATGGTACATCCACCAATAGCTTTCATTTTTCTACTGATACAAGTTACAACTAACCAGCTCCCGCAAATACAGGTGCTGACCTAGTAGATTACAACAACTAAACCTTTTCCCATACTATGGATTCTTTGATTCCACAAAGCTTTATCATGTGTCATGCTAGCACCTAACTCAATATAAACTAAATCATTCTTTATAATTTCTTTTCACCACTTTTGTTGTTGTCCTCTTCCTCTTTTAACAATTTCACAATCTAATTTTTTATATTTTCTCATAGGAGCGTCTTTGGGTCGTCTTTCTTCGTGTCCAAACCATCTTAAACGATTTTCTCTCATTTTATCCTCTATTGATGCTACTTCCAATTAGTTTCTAATAACCTCATTATATATACGGTCTATCTCAACATCTTCATTTCTCTTACGGATATCTTCTGCACATGTTGGTTGATGATTAATCTTTTTAACATATGAAGAGTGGTAAATCGGTAGGACCAGATAATATTCCTATAGAAGTTTGGAAATTACTAGGAGAAATAGGATGGCTCACAATACTATTTAATGAAATATGGAAAAACCAAAAGATGCCCGAGGAATGGAGAACAATTACACTTATACCCATATATAAGAACAAGAGAGACATTCAAAATTGTGCGAATTATCGAGGTATCAAGTTAATGAGTCATACTATGAAATTATGGGAAAGAATTATCGAACGTAAGTTAAGACAAGTATCAAGTACAACAGAGAACCAATTTGGATTCATGCCAGGCAGATCTACTATTGAAGCGATTCACCTTTTGAGACGTCTTATGGAACATTTTAGAGCAAAAAAGAAAGACTTGATCTAGAAAAAGCTTATGATAGGATACCGAGGGAGGTTCTTTGGAGAACTTTGGAAAAAAGAGGTATCCCATTGACATATACTAACCTTATAAGAGACATGTATGATGGTGTAAAAACATGTGTGAGGACTCATGAAGGAACGATAAACTTCTTTGAAGTTAATATTGGGTTACATCAAGGATCAACTTTAAGTCCATACTTATTTATAATGGTGATGGATGAGTTAACAAAACACATTCAAGACGAAGTACCTTGGTGTATGTTATTTGCAGATGACATTGTATTAGTGGAGGAGTCTAAGGAAAAAGTTAATAGAAAATTGGAACTATGGAGAGAAACATTAAAAAGCAAAGGCCTCCAACTTAGTAGAACAAAGACAGAATATATGGAATGTAAGTTTGATCATTTGGTTACTTCAGAGGATATGGTAATTAAAATTGGCACACATTTTATTCCCCAAAAGGAAAGTTTTAAATACCTAGAGTCAATTTTTCATAGTGATGGAAGAATTGATGGAGATGTTACACATAGAATTAATGCTGGTTGGTTAAAATGGAGAGGAGCATCAGGTATTCTTTGTGATAAGAAGATACCATTAAAGTTAAAAGGTAAATATTATAGAGCAACAATTAGATCTTTGGTTCTGAGTGTTGGGCAGTTAACCATCAACATGTACAAAAGGTGTGTGTGACAGAAATGAAGATGTTGAGATGGATGAGTGGTCATACAAGAAAAGACCGTATACATAATGAGGTTATTAGAAACAAATTAGGAGTGGCACCAATAGAGGATAAAATGAGAGAACATCGTTTAAGATGGTTTGGACATATAGAAAGAAGATCAAAAGAAAAACCTATAAGAAGGTTAGAAAAACTAAATTTGGAAAGTATTAAAAGAGGTAGAGGACGACCACAAAAAGTGTTGGAAAGAAAAAATAAAGAATGATCTAGCTTATTGGGAGTTAACTGCTAACATGGCACACGATAGGGATATGTGGAAACAAAGAATCCATGTAGCCGACCCCGTCTAGTATGGGAAAAGGCTTAGTTGTTGTTGTTGTTGTCTATAATATTTACCTTTTATCTTTAATAGAATCTTCTTATCACACAGAATACGTGATGCCCCTCTCCATTTTAACCAACCGGCATTAATTTTATGCGTGCCATCTCCATCAATTTTTCCATCACTTTGAAAAATTGACCCTAGTTATTTAAAACTTTCTTTATAAGGTATGCATTGTGTTTTAATCTTAGTTTTTATGTCATCTAAAGTACCCAACCTTACATTTTATATATTTGTCTTTGTTCTACCAAGTCGGAAGCCTCTACTTTCTAACGTTTCTCTCCACAGTTTCAATTTCCTATTAACTTTTTCCTTAAACTCATCCACTAACACAATATCATCTACAAATAACATACACCAAGGTACTTCATCATGAATATGTTAACTCATCAATGACTAATATAAATAAATATGAACTTAAAATTGATCTTCCCTTATGTAACCCAATATTAACTTCAATGGAGTATGTCATTCTTTCATTAGTCCTCACACAAGTTTTTGCATTATCGTACATGTCTCTCATAAGATTTATGTATGTCAATAGGATATTATCTTTTCCGAGGTTCTCCAAAGAACATATCTTGTCAGTCTATCATAAGCTTTTTTCAGATCAATAAATATCACGTGAAGGTTCTTTTTTTATCTAAAATGTTTCATAAGACATCTCAATAAGTGAATTGCTTCAATAGTAGATCTACCGGGCATGAATCCGAATTGGTTCTCTATTGTACTCGATACTTGTCTTAATCTATGTTCGATAATTCTTTCCCATAATTTCATAGTAGGGCTCATTAATTTATACATCAGTAATTCACACAATTATGAATGTTTCCCTTGTTATTATATATGGGTATAAGGATACTCACTCTCTATTCATTGGGCATCTTTTGGGTTCTCCATATTTCATTGAATAGTATTGTGAGTCAAGTGAGCCTCAACACTCCTAGGATTTTCCATTCTATAGGAATATTGTTTGGTCCCACAGATTTATCAACTTTTATATATTTAACAGCCTCTTTTACTTCATTCATTTGAATACGCCGATATAAATTACGGTTTATATACTTTTTTTATTTGGCTAACTCTTCTAAGCTAATACTAACATTTGTATTTTCATTAAAAAACACATAAAAATAATTTTTTATCTATTTTTATATCATTATTCACCACTAGAATCTTTAGTTCTCATCTTTTATTAATCTAACAAAAGTAAGATTCTTAGTTTTCTTATCTCTAACCTTAGCTATCCTAAAAATATCTCTTTCACCTTCTTTTCAGTTAAGCTTTTTATATAAATCCTCTCAAATGTTGGCTTCTGCTTCATTAACGGACTTTTTCACTTCTTTTTTTCTTTCTTATAAGTCTCCAAAGTTTCACTAGTATTCTTAGGATAATGCAATTTATAACATGCCTTTTTTGCCTTGATTTTATCTTGCACCACTTCACTCTACTACCAAGCTTCTTTTGTGCCAATCCTCCCTTAGATTCACCTAACACATCTTTTGCCACTTCTTTAAAATGTATAGCCATATTTGTACCTACATAATTTCAAGCATCTCCTTTAAGAACTTTCTTTTAAATATATTTTATTTCTCACATCTTTTGCCACTTCTTTAAAATGTATAGCCATATTATTCCATGTATCAAAAGGTGTACCTACATAATTTCAAGCATCTCCTTGAAGAACTTTAAATATATTTTATTTCTCACATTTGAGGTTTCACTATCTAGTTTGAATAGCTCTATGCACTTCATTCTTCTTTGTTCACTTTTTTACCTGCAAATTCATTACTAAAAGTCTTTTTCACGTTTGAGGTTCCACTATCTAGTTTGAATAGCTCTATGCACTTCATTCTTCTTTGTTCACTTTTTTACCTGCAAATTCATTACTAAAAGTCAATGTTAGTAGTTAAGCTTTCTTCTAGAATTACCTTACAATCTTTACAACATTATCTATCTTTTCTCCTACAAAAAAATAATCAATTTGTGTTTTTGACAAACCACTCTTATAAGTAATTAAATGTTCATCTCGTTTTTTAAAAATTATATAGGCTATAAAGATATCAAAAGCCATAGCAAAATTTAAACTCCCTACCCACCTCATTTATATCCCCGTTTTCATGAATACCTTGATATCCTAATGCATCTTTACCAACATGTATATTTAGTTCTCCTCCTAAACAAATCATCTCGCTTTGTGAAATTCTTTGAATTACCTTATCAACTCCTCCCAAAAAGCCTTTTTTATATTATCTTCTAATCCTACTTAGGGTGCATAAGTACAAGCTATATTTAAAACCTCTACATCTATTCTAAACATAAAATGTGAATCTTTCTGCGATTCATTGTATCTACCACCTCCATTAACTTGCTCGCTAATGTTCCGATATTTTAAGTAACAATACAAATCATATTATCTAGGACTAGCTTTCTTACCCCCGCATCCATCCATTTTAAAAATGCAAAGAACCTCGATTCACTACATTCGGGTGAAAATGTAGTGGGACTAGCTTCTTTACACACACTCGTCCATGATGTGGGAACCCTTTATACAATTGATTCACTACATCCAGGCGAAGATGCTGAGGCCCTTGCTTACTTTTCACTGCATTTGAGATCTACAATGTGTCACTAAGACAGAACGCCCAATCGCAGTGCTCATAATTTATAGAATCCATGGTAGATAATTCCAACAAAGTTTTACTCTGACCGTCGAAAGCCTAACTCAACCCTCCTCTATCCGAGCCTGGGACTGGCCATGCAAAGGTGATCCCTTATATGGGCGGTGTTGCTGACTAGATTGACATAAATTTTATGGTGCTGATTTCAGAAATGAATGGGTTTGCCCTATTGAAATTCATAAAAGTTCAATCATACATTGATTTCTCTCCCTATATATACATATATGTGTGTATAAGAAAGAGATAGAGAGAGTTGTTTTCTCATACCTATAAATTTTGAAGTTGCTTTGGCATACTGTTCATATCATCAACCCCACATTCGTAACATAGATGGATACAATAAATCTGTATGGTCAACATCAACTAGTGTTCGGCAAAGGTTTTACCCGTTCTATGTAAGAGATGGGCCTCACATGGCCACCCCAACCCATTCTATTTACATACTATGTCTACTGTACTAGACATTGATATGGATAATGAACTGACTTTATCAGAATACCCCTATGGTCTATGTGACTAGCATATAACGGCTACAGAATGGAAGCCAGTACAGAACATCCACATCAAATAAGGTTGGTGCCGTGTCTTAAAATATCACACCTGGCACATTCTGATTCAGCAACAATACAACAGAAACATAGCTACAGTTTCTCATAAGACAGATAAAGCACAAACAGGTGCCAACCAAGAAAAAAGAAACTATCAATTACCTGTGCAGCAGCTGCATCATCAGCAATGCTTTTAGGATCTGCCCAGCTAATGGTGGGTGCATTCCCATCAAGTTTGAATTCTGGGTTTGACAACTTTTGTTTGGAGTAGTCAGCACATGCATGGTTGTAATACTCAATAAATGCAAATCCTCGGTTACGGCTGGAGTTTTGTGGATCCTGAGCCCATCAAAAAATCATGACCGTAGCAATTAAATCCAATACAAATAGAATAAACTAACAAACAGCATCATTAAGCTAATCCCAGAACATGTCGAACATAACCAAAACCTAGGTCATTATGTACCTTCAGGAGTTCTATACCAACTATTCCTGGGCCACCTTTGCTCACAACTTGCTTCAAGTCTTCTTCACTCCAACTCTTTGGAACATTACCAATAAACAATCGATGCTTTGCTTGAGATGAAGAAAACTTCAATCTTTTCCCCTTAAGTGCAAAAGACAACCAAGATACCAATCAGAAATGGGAGCGAAGATGTCCTCCAATAACAAAACAAATACTGTGATTTGTTTATGATAATCACAACTTCATCATGATCTCACTCAAACAGCCAATTAATTTACGCTTTTTATTCTCTCTTTTTCATATCACTCCCATGGTCCATCTAGGAAAACACATCCTTAAGACCTTCAGTTCTGTGCCTCCACAGATGACATTTGGGCAGTATAAAATATCTCAAAATCAAGCATCCAAGACTACAAATGGATGAATTCAATTTGGTTCACTATATAGAACGTCTTACCAACAAATAAACAAACGTAACTATGAAGGATCAGCACAGAACTAATTAAACAACTAAGCATCTACAAGCAGTTGGACGTGATATGACAAGGAAGAATCCAACTATCCAAGGACCAAGATTACAGTACCTTTAACTCAGTGTTGTTGAGATCCTCAATGGCTTTCTGAGCCAATTCTTTAGTTCCAAATGTCACAAAAGCATAACCTTTGTTCTCACTTGAGTCCTTTGCCTTCATAATTCTGACCTGCACAAGCAAAGACAGTTTTTTGAAACAAAGAAAGGAACTTGCTCATATGATGGAAACAAGAAAAGAAAGGAATGTTGTACCTCTGTAACTTCACCAATGGGTTCACAAATCCCTCTCAGTTCATCTTCTCCTGCATCTTTTGGAATGCCACCTACATAAACATCTGAACCATGAGGAGGAAGTGCAAGAAGCTCTGCATGCTTCTCTTTTTCACTGGCATCATTTTCATCGGTATTCATATCCTCAGATGTATGACCCTCATCACCAGCTGCATCAACCCCATCAGAAGCAACGCCATCTTGATCCTCCTCTTCAATCTCTTCTTCCACTTCCACTTCCTCCTCTTCTTCAACCTCTTCCTCTACTTCCTCATACTCTACTTCCTCCTCTTCTATGACATCTTCAGTCCCAAGGTCCACCCTATCATCTGGCTCTTCGACCAACTTTGAAGCAGAAGCAGAATTCTTTCCACTCAGCATCTTAGGTTCCTAATGTAGGCTTGTAAAATACTGTGGAGAATGCAGAATCCAGGAGTATTTGCAGAAAAAGGTATACAAATATAGGAAGGATGAGAACAAATGAAAGGGCAACAGGTGTTAATGAGTGAGAATCTTGATAGAATTGCGGCCATGAGATATGAGCAGGAGTTGAAAGTGAAAGATTTAATATTATAAGGGATGATACATATAGCAATTCAAGTGACTAAAATGAGAAAGAGAATCAAGTGATTATCAAAGGATCAATGCCTCCAGGCACAAAAACAGAGTCAAATTTCTCGCAGTTTAGATACCAGATTGCTGTATGAAGAACACCCCCGTTTTTAAGAGTTTAAATCTCTAATTTCTACATATTAACAATAAAAAAGAAAAACAAGACCATAGTAAGAAACTATATACAAGTAATAAACCAAAAGAAGCAACACTGAATGTTTAATACATGTACAGTTTTTTTAGCAACAAATCAAAATCTCCAACTTCAATAAGCCACAGCAAGCACATCTTCTTACAACTCACAAATTAACTGTAATAGGAAAAGAGATATGGAATGGTAAATGAAAATAAGGAGAGACAGAAAAGCAGCTTGATTTAATATACAGGTTCAATAAAGAGGACAACAAACAACAACAACAACAGCTAAGCCTTTTCCCATACTAGACGGGGTTGGTTACACGGATTCTTTGTTTCCACAGAGTTGTGCCATGTTAGCATTTAACTCACAATAAGCTAGATCATTTTTTATTGTTTCTTTCCAACACTTTTGTGGTCATCCTCTACCTCTTTTAATACTTTCCAAATTTAGTTTTTCATACCTTCTTACAGGTTCTTCTTATGATCTTCTTTCTATATGTACAAACCATCTTAAACGATATTCTCATTTTATCCTCTATTGGTGCCACTCCTAATTTGTTTCTAATAACCTCATTATGTATCCGGTCTTTTCTTCTATGACCACTCATCCATCTCAACATCTTCATTTCTGTCACACACACCTTTTGTACATGTTGATGGTTAACTGCCCAACACTCAGAACCAAAGATCTAATTGTTGCTCTATAATATTTACCTTTTAACTTTAATGGTATCTTTTTATCACAAAGAATACCTGATGCTCCTCTCCATTTTAACCAACCAGCATTAATTCTATGTGTAACATCTCCATCAATTCTTCCATCACTCTAAAAAATTGACCCTAGGTATTTAAAACTTTCCTTTTGGGGAATAAAATGTGTGCCAATTTAAATTACCATGTCCTCTGAAGTAACCAAATGATCAAACTTACATTCCATAAATTCTGTCTTTGTTCTACTAAGTCGGAGGCCTTTGCTTTTTAATGTTTCTCTCCATAGTTCCAATTTTCTATTAACTTTTTCCTTAGACTCCTCCACTAATACAATGACATCTGCAAATAACATACACCAAGGCACTTCATCTTTAATATGTTTTGTTAACTCATCAATCACCATTATAAATAAGTATGGACTTAAAGTTGATCCTTGATGTAACCCAATATTAACTTCGAAAAAGTATGTCATTCCTTCATGAGTCACACATGTTTTTGCACCATCCTACATGTCTCTTATAAGGTTAATGTATGTCAATGGGATACCACTTTTTTTCAAGGTTCTCCAAAGAACCTCCCTCGATACCCTATCGTAAGCTTTTTCTAGATTAATAAATATCATGTGAAGGTCTTTCTTTTTTGCTCCAAAATGTTCCATAAGACATCTCAAAAGGTGCATCGCTTCAACAGTACATCTGCCTGGCATGAATCCAAATTGGTTCTCTGTTATACTTGATACTTGTCTTAACCTACATTCGATAAATTTTTCCCATAATTTCATAGTATGGCTCATTAACTTGATACCTCGATAATTCGCACAATTATGAATGTCTCCCTTGTTCTTATATATGGGTATAAGTGTACTCACTCTCCATTCCTCGGGCATCTTTTGCTTTCTCCATATTTCATTAAATAGTCTTGTGAGCCAAGTGATTCCTATTTCTCCCAGTATTTTTGAAACTTCTATAGGAATATTGTCTGGTCCTACTGATTTACCACCCTTCATATGTTTAAGAGCCTCTTTAACTTCATTCTTTTGAATACGTCGGTAGAAATTATGGTTTATATACTTTTCTGATTTGGCTAACTCTCCTAAGCTAATACAAGCATGTTTATTTTCATTAAAAAACTTATAAAATAGTTTTCCATCTATTTCTTATATCATCATTTTCTACTAGAATTTTTTCATCCTCGTCTTTGATGCATCTAATAGAATTAAGATCTTTAGTTTTCTTATCTTTAACCCTAGCTATCCTAAAAATATCTCCTTCACCCTCTTTTGAGTTGAGTTTTTTATATAAATCCTCCCAAATTTTAGTTTTTCTTCGCTGATAGCCTTTTTCGCTTCCTTCTTTGTTTTTTTATAAGCCTCTAAAGTTTCACTAGTTTTCTTAGCATAATGTAATAATAAGGACAAAGAAGAAAATAGTTGATTATTTAAGTTTGGATGTGGATTATAAGAGGACAAAGAAGAAAATAGAAAATATGTAACAAAATTATCAAATGCGGATTACTAGAAAAATTATTGACTTCTAGGTTTGGATGCAAACGTCAGAGAAGATTGTTGTCATTGACTAGATCCCTCCAAATCATCAAAGAAGACTATATGAGTCTGAGTTTTCAGATTCAAAAGCAATAGCTATGCCATTGACATTTATCCCTACTAATTGCCTAATCATGCAGGCATCACAACAGGAGGTCAAAAGAGAACTAATTAAGAGAAAATTTGGTCAACTTGTACTCTTAATATCAAGGGTTTCAATTTTGGAGATAGAAAGAATTAGCTCCCTTTCCAAACTCTAACAGACCCAAAGAAGAGCTGTAACTGTCTCGGTGTCCTTGATTCTACAATTTTAGGTTTTTTCTGTTTTGTTTGCCTCCTTGACTCTTTCTATATATTCTGAGTTTTCTCCTTCTAACAGCATTCATGTGATGATTTTCTTTCTCGTTACTGAAGGTTGAGTCATCGAATGGAAGTTAATGGCATCAATAATTAAATATTTATATTTTTAAAACCATCATCTTTTTCTTGCGCAATTGTTACTCTGATGTGAACAAACAAGTCTTTCAGTTTATGTATTGTTAAGAGTCACTTGCTTTGAGGATTGAAGTCCTCGTGACTTTATTTGTCGTCTGTTGATTATCATTATACGCTCATAAAAAGGTTGATTCAAGATACTCAACTTCAGCTCAGGTTTAGAAGGTTCAATACTTCAGTGACCAGAGTGGAACTAATTGATGGTCCAATGTGCTAACAATGGATACATTACATCTGATATTCTATCATCCCATGTGATCAAAACGTCCAGAGAGTGCGAGATCCAAGCTTTCACATAGTATAATATATAAAGCATAAAAACTCTAAGGGTAGAAATCGTTGATATTTCTCTACTTTCACCAATGGAGGTTGCATTGCACTGTGGGGGTATCTGGCACAAGAACAATCAGACTAACAAGATGAAAGCAACAGCAAAATCGACAACTAAAATATCCAGAGAATAATCTAGACAAAACAGACAGATAAAGCCAAAGAAAGAAGGAACTTGGGAACTTTCAAATCAACAGAAGATTTCGCATAACCAATGAAGTGAACGAAGCTTAAACAAGAAATCTATAGCGAATATCAGCACCAGCCAATCTACCACCAGGTCGCAGTCAGGAGAAAAGGGATGATAATTGTGCACGCCTTGACCCCAGCGAGAAAAACTGAGAAGCAATAAAGAGCGCCCAAAGTGTAATCAAGGGAACAAGGGTTACCAAGCCCCAAAGGCATGAATCGCGCGAAACCTAAGCCTATTTCAATCACCTTCAATAATTCATGAGTTTCCGCAAACCCTGCACCTAAAATTGGCATCTCCAGCAATGAACTGATAACGTAAAGCGAAATCGCTAGCAATACTAAACTCACCAACCCTAAACGATGCTGAAACCCTAACCCTCGAACACTAAATTTCACACGGATCCATGAATCACAGGCCAGAACGAGCCAAACTATGCCGATCTGCACCAGTAATGAATTTAAAAAGATTACCAGAAGCGAAAAACACGAAAAATAATCACCTCGTGCTTTTCTTGACCTTGCAAAAAATCGCCGAAGCACCAAACTCATCAGCGCGTGATCCCTTATATAATGCAAGGTAGTGGCAAGACCGGAATATTCAAGGAATTGTTATCCTAATGGTACTCATCCCGTTTGGTATGTACGGGCCAGTTTCGGTTCGGGTACGAGATCCAATTCAACGGGGATTTTGTTTGGTCAGTTTCGGGTTCAATATCGTGTTTGATGACAAATGTAGAACACTAGCTACTCCGATATTCTTATTCTGTTAGTTCACTTACTGATTAGTGGATCTAGATTTGGATCTTGTTCAATTTCTAAATCCAATATTTGGATCGTGTTCGTGAGGTGAGTTCAACCGTTTTCCTTCAAGACAGACACAAGATGTTCAAAATTTGTATAAATTTTAATGAATTTCCCAAATTTTAACATCAACGTGGGATTCTCAATAAAAAGTTAATATTTTGTTGAAATATTACTTAACGTATTATAACAATAGTATATAGCATATCATAGGCACTTCACGATATATACAAGATAATTGTTATTCATACATCAGTTTTACTAAACATACATCCTTTTTATTAAAATGTACACTCTTAGATCATGGCGAGCCTGCGAAAACAGTCTGGCACCGTTTAGGTTCTCTACGGCACACATAATGTCATATGAGTTCTCTGTGAAAAGAAAACATAAAAAAAGGCATTTTCAAAACAAAAAGGAATAAGAGTGTATGTTTAGTAATTCTTGATGTATGTTTTGTAACACCCTATATACAAACAAATAAGTGTAGTATATATACACACATGTGTGTGTGTGCATGCACACACCTGTGTATGTCACCTAAAACACCACCCAAATGAGTGGTCTTAAAGTTTTCCTAGCCACTGAAGTGCCGAGGCAACATCAAAGCCTTTCATTGTTAAAGCATATGCACTAGACTTTGTTTTAACCTTTGCCAAGTCCAAATTCAAATCCTTGCTAATTTGGCATTCGATAGAATGAGGAAGCCAAAAGCAGATGGATACATGGGGTATTGAATTCATGACCTCCAACCTCTGAGTTGATCCCCTAACTAGGTCTGTTATTGCTTTCTGTGAAAAACCTCAAATTCGATCATTTTATCATTCATAATGTTACTCTCATATCCAGCCAGTAGAGGGGATGGATTTTGATCTTCTACACAGGCCCCCATCCTAATGAGCATCTAGAAGTGACAATGGGAGGCAGAAGCCCTGTATGCGCGCCCCAGGTATCGAACTCAAGACATGAGACTCGAGCTACCGTGCTGTCACCAATATCATTTCGACACTTGTACAACTGCGACAGGGTGATTCTTTTCAAGTTTGTGACCTTTGAAGAATTAAAAGAGAAATCTAGTGAAAAGAGATTGACAATCTCTTGTTTGATTGATTGAAATTCCAGGGAATTCGGAGATGTTATTTCATTTCCAATGAGAAAAATGATTTGGATGTGCTGAATAAGCTACAAATCACCTGGTTAATCAAGTGACACAAACGAGTTCCCAATTTGACGCTTTCTACTTCCATACCAGGGGTGTGCATATTTGGTATGGGCCTGCTAGATGTGGCAAATCGCATAGATGGGTCACAACCGGAACGAGTCTGACTCCAGGTCAAAAAGGTTGACCCGGAGCCGGTTCAGATTGTTGTTCATGTCAATTTCGAAGACCCAGACAACCCAGTCTTGGGTCAGATCGTGTCTAGTTGAATACAACCCTATGCATATATATATGATTGTATGTGTATATAGAAATATAAATAATATGTATATATATGTATGTGTATATTAAATATTACTTTTAGCATACATTCTATATGTATAATATAAAATACACAATTTTTATTACTATAAATATATAATATACATTTTATATACAAATTTCAGGTCGGTTTCAGGTCTCGGTCAACCAAGAATAGAACCAAGCTTCTGTCCCATCACTTTGAACAACCCAGGGGTTTTAGCCCTGATAACAGACAAATTTTTTTGTCGGGTTGTTGGGTCGGCTCAAAATTGCCACCACAGTTTGCATAAGCCTCGTTGAGAAACTGAAACCTTTGAGTCTTACCTCAACTCCAGGGTGCTCTAACGTTGGTTTGGGACTTCGACTTCCAGGGGTATATTTGTAAGGGTTAGGTTACGGCTTTTCTTTATAATAAAAAGAAATATAACATTATTAGTCACTTTTGTAAGTATTATCATAATAAAAATATCCTTTTATAACTGTATTATTGGTATGCTCTACGTATAAATAATGACGGCCCTACATCACCCCGTAAGTCAACCAAAACAGCCCTATATCACCGCATAAGTCATCTTAGACATGATCGGTTTGAAACCCATGAAACCAAATCAGGCCAAGAACCGATCGAGATGAGAGTCAGTCAAACTAGATCAGGAACTAATTCATTCTAATTCCATCTTTCATGAAACTGGAATCAAATCCCTGTTTTTTTTTACTTTAAAACGTCTAATGATTGGAACGTTACAAGACTCAGAACTAATGGAACTGGTCATGTCTAAGCAGACCCTTCCGGTCAACCCGTACGACAACAACACCTAAGCCTTTCTCCATAGAACTTGATTGTGTGTCGTGCTAATAATTAATTCAAAACAAGTTGGATCATTCTTTATTCTTTGTTATTAGTAGGAAAATTTGTCAATCCGCCTAATATCTATGATAAATTAAAAAATTCCTTATTAATTTTCTTTTTAAAGAGAAACATGAGAATTGGATCATTAGAAGCCCTAAAACAAAAAACCTCTGGCATCATCAAATAAATTATTACAGATGCCAAATTAGTTTTATATAGTTTTCCGGCTGAGAGGAAGGTTTTGAGTAGGATACTTCAAGGTTCAGGCCGCTATTTGCCAAACACACGTTTCTCTTTGTCCCTTGTTGTATGAAAAGTTATTTCCTGAATGTAAATGTTGCCAGGCAACAGAGATGCCATCTTCCAGCTAACAGAAGAGGCAAGCAATGAGCAGCAGAGCATTAGCCCACCTGGCAAGGGCCGACTCAGAAAATGAAGGTTTGAGTTTGATATCCATGACGTGCATTCACAAAAGTAAAGTAAAGGAGAGACATGAGTAGTTACTGTTATTATTTATATATATATAGAGAGAGAATAGGTCATACACATATTCATCGATGCTTAATTCCACTTAAATATGATCGACATGTTCAATAGTAAAGATTTAAATTTAAAAACATTTAATAAATCATGTGTATTAATATAAAGTATAAAAGTATAATGATACTTTTTTCTTATAGATTTAAATTTTCACGGTTGATCGTACTGTAGAAATTTTTTAGTGGATTTGAATATAGATAGGTGTACACATAACAATTTCTCTCTCTCTCTCTCTCTCTCTCTCTCTCTCTCTCTCTCTCTATATATATATATATATATATATATATATATATATATATATAAATATAACAGAGTCTAGATTTAAGGAGCACATCATCCAAACCGATTCTATTAGAATGATCAATAAGGGAGATTTAAAATTGAAGTAATGCGATGCTTTTGTACTTTTATATCTTTTGCTTTATCACCTTAATCATTCATCTCAAAAATCAAACAGTTATGACGAGTTTCTTTTAGTTTTTTATTTTTATAGGTTTCCTAAATCTCTCTCTATATATATCACGTTCACAAAACAAGAATACAGTTTTAGCTATTTTGTAAAAATATTTTATTATTCAAAAAAAACAATGTGTGAAATTGGAGAAAAGGGCTCGCTCTAATTTCATGGATTAAATGAAGCTAATGTGTCCACATGCAAACTTACGAACTACCTTTTGAGAAAAAGAAAGAAAGAGGCAAGCAATGCACTTCATCCAATTCAAAGTGGATCAGACTCAAGCGGTTGCTTCAACTATAAGCTCATTTTAGTGAAGAAGTGCATCGCAACGAGCAAGATGAATTCAAGGTTGACTGGTGGTAGAGCTGACAGTGGAGGTGGCAAAAGAGATTACACTGAATCCTTTGTTATGCTACGTAATTATTATTGAATGGTAAGAAGAACAAAATGCATTGTATGTAAACCCCTCTTCAGTTTTAAGTAAAAAGATCCAAACTTCTCAGTCTCAATCAAATAAGCCAACTTCTGGACGGCTTTTCTCTGTAAACCTTAAAAATTTTACAATATGGAGAAGAAAATAAACCTTAATTTATCACAAATATTAAAAAAAATTACCTTGGGTGTATGATTAAGGTAACAACTTTCAGAGATAGCCACTTAATGAGCTTTCAGGAGCCGAACTGAACTGAACATACCATGTTTGTGGTCTATTAGATTGGCTAGCCAAACAAAAACCAGCCATGAACGTGCTAAACCAAGCCAAACTACAAGCAGCTCGGTTCACTTACCAGTCTTAGCCTTGGTCTAGCATACGCTTACCACCTCGCCCTCTGGACCAGCGACGAGGCTATTTGTTTAGGCCAACAAGCCACTGTCTTTGATAAAACAAGCGTTTTACAAGACTGAAAACTGCTAGTTGTCCCTTGCTTGTTTGATTCAGCTTTTATGTATGCGAAGTATACATTACATATATAGTTATATATATTATGTAGATATGATAGCTATTATACCGAATCCTACACACATATATATATATTTTATGTAAACATGCACACATACACACACACACACACACATATATATATATATATATATATATATATATATAAGGTAGACACATATATATTTCATGATACTACATATATATATAAATATAAACTTAGCGTTATATATATAAGACCTATGTTACATAAATATATAGTTTTGTATATAGTATATATATGGATTAGTTTTTTATTTATTACATATTTATATATTATATTTCTATACATATATGCATATATAAATAGATCGTACATGTAATATGTATACATGACTTTATATAATAGCTGAAAACAATTTAGGTATTTGTGTTTTTGCTGGAATTCTCTTGAAGGATAGACTCTTCTTAATAAATCAAGTGAATGCGGCAGTTTTTTCTTTCCATTCACTCTCTAAACATATTATTAGATTAGCAATCTCATTTGATTTTATTTCATTGAAAAGCAGACCTAGATCATATGATCCAAGATTCATAGTCATTTCATCTGTTGTAAAATTTGAAAGTTTAAAACCAACTTTATTAGTCAAAACATTTTTTTTTTTAAAAATCAGGTGTTTATAGCCACTTATAAATTATATGGCACTCACAACGTTAAATCACCTAGAGGGCTCTCGACTAATGTTATACTAACCCCTAGTTCGACATCCTGAGTGTGAATACCCAGCTTTAACATATTAAAATATAAAAAGCAGGACCCACAACGTTAGCTAAACAATAGGGCACTCTGTTGCATTTGGTGCCAGAGTGTTAAATAAACGGCGGGGCACTCAAATTGAAAAAGATATATAAGAGATTTACTCGGTCTCTTCTGAATTGTCCTGAGTGTACAAAAGAAGAAACCCAAAAATAAAACCTTACTTTGTTTTATCTTTTTCTTTCATTTTTCACTTTTTCATTTTTATTTTTTGCACTTCACTTTTTGTCATATATAATATTTCAACGCACATACAAGATGAATATATCAAAATATATCACGAAAGAATAGGTGTGTGACATATACTTGAAAATCTATTACATTGAGTACAAAAACCACAACACAACATTGAATAAAAAACATACTAACCCATCCACAAGCTAAGATATCACAAAAATACATTATTTTAATACTTTAAAATTAAGAAAATGTCACCAAAATGCAGAAATTAATGATTTCTTAAACTTTCCAAAAACTGAAAAATCAAGCAAATTTTTTTTTAAATGATTTAATTTGAAGTGGTTCAAAACAAAGTAAAACTCATACTTTCGAAATCAAATCCAAAAGGCACAAACAACATAAGTGCATCAAGATATCAAAACTAAAATCTAAGAATAGTATTTCCGACCATGAAGGCAACAACTGAAGGAGATCAAACCATGGGTGAGAAATGCTTAGGGCATCGCGCATATCCCTACCTTCATATCATTTTTAAGAAGTACTATCTTATAATCCATATAAAATCGGATTTTAAGAATGACACCTCCGACTATAATGGCAACGACTTAAAATGATTGAGTCATACGAGGATAATATCAGAAGCATCATACTAATCCTTGTCATTGAACCATTTTTAAGAGGTATGACCTTATCCTCTATACAAAACTAGTCAATCTAAACACAAGTCAAAATCCAATAGACATCATGGATAATATTTCTTTAAATATTAGATGTTTATTAGATCAGACAAATCTCTACCAACAACATCAATGAGCCAATAGAAATTATCAAAAGTAACCATTTTTACAATATAAGGTCTCTCCCAATTGGGACACTACTTTCCTAAAGGATGAGAGCCTTTATTTATCAATTTAAGAACAAGATCACCTATTTAGAATTTTTGTGCATGAACATGCTTGGCATAATGCCTAGAGACTTGATTTGATGTTTATACGATCGTGCATGCTCAACAAGTAATCACCTCTATTCTAAAAGATCCAACTCTAGTAACTGGGTCTCATATTGGATATCGATTGACATCTCAAGAAATGCAGCTATGCAGATGAAAGGCAACTAAACTTGGATAGGTAGTACAACCTCTATGCCATATACAAACTGAAAAGGTGTGACATTAGTAGGAGTCTTGATGAAAATCCTATATGCCCATAATGTATCATGGAGTTTTTCATGACAAACTCGACCCTGACTAATGGTTTTCTCTATAACACTAATAAGGGTCTTATTGGTTGCTTTTACTTGACCATTCCCTTGGAGATAATAAGGTGAGGAAAAATATTGGGTAATGAAAAGGGAACGACATAGCTGATTGACACACTCATTCCTTAAATGAATCCTATTATCCTTAAATGAATCCTATTATCACAAATGCAAATGATATCACTAGGAATACCAAAACGACACAATGTTTCTCCTAACGAATAAAGCTACATATTATCGCAGAACTCTAGACAAGGATACAACTTCGACTCATTTGATAAGGTACTCTATGACAACTAAGATGAACTTTATGACCATTAGATATATGTGGAAAATGACATCAAATGCCCACATGGAAAAAGTCAAAGAACTAACTACTGAATGCAACTCTGAAGCAAGTGCATGAGTGGCATGACTATGGATTTGATAATCATGACAGTGACTCACATGTATGTGACAATCATGACTCAAAGTGGACCAATAGTAACCCGCTGTAAGAATATTCTTTTCCATCATTTGGATACATATCATTCTACTCAAAGTGAGCATTCTTCCGAAGTAACAAGTTAAATTGTTCACATCTTGTGGCTAAGTTAGAGATAAACCTTCGTATGACTTGATTCGACCTCGGAGACTCCTAAGATGGGGCATGTTAGAGGACGGTGGCATATCGATAATGGCTCACATTTTAGAGGGGTCAACTTTTATGCCCCTTTAGCTGACCAAAAATCTTAAGAGTTTACTAGACTCAACACTAAATACACACTTAATCAACTTCAGTTTGTATTGACGCAAATGATTAAACACTTGTGACAAAGACTATAGGTATATCTCTTTTTTTGGATTTCACTAAGATGTCATCAATGTACACCTCCATAAACTTATGAATCTAACGTACAAGATTGTCATCATAGCCCATTTATACATAGCTTCAGCATTTTTGAGTCCAAAAGGTATTACTTTATAACAATAAGTGCCCCAAGGAGTTGTAAACACGATCTTATATTGGTCTTTAGGATGGAACTTGATTTGACGAGAGTTTGATTTCGAATCATAAACGATTTTGAAATAAAAATTCACGTCTAAAGATTTGGCATGCCCGGTGGGACTTGGGTCTTGAAAATTTTGTTTGAAATCCGTTACACTAATCCAAGTTTCAGATTTATGACAATCCACAGGGTGATCATGCCAAGCTTCAAAGGATCTTGCGACATATCTAATCGGGCTTCTCAAACAAATTTGGCATGCCCGGTGGGACCTGAGTCTAAGAATTTGTTTGAATCCATTATATGTTTGCAAAGCTAACCTAGTTTCCAGATTTGTGGTAAGTTCTTGTATACAAGCTGATCATGACGAGCTCAGAAGGATCTTCAAACATGTCAAGGCAGGGCTCATGCTATAAAAGCAAAATTTCAAAAAAGTTGGACTCCCTAAAAAGAGAAATGATGAAGAAAATAGAAGAAGTGATAAATGCTTTAAAAGTCGAAGAAGAAAAATCTCACTCCTCCCATGGTAAAAAACCTATAAAATCAAGCCATTCAAGGAAGACTTCATCTAGTTTTCAAAATTAGTTTTTCAAAACCACAGAAAGACATTCTCAAACTCGAGAAGAAGAAATTGCTTATCTTAGAAAGAGAGCAACCGAAGTTAAAAGGAAAATGGAAGCCTTAGAGGCCAAGATGCACCATTCCTATTAAAAATCATTATGGGTATGTAGGGAGAAGAGTGATACTTGAAAAACCAAATCAAGTTAAAAAATTGATGAAGGATATAAGGCTGGAGATGAAGCGAGAGTTCACATCAAATCGTCTAACCTTTCTGACCATCCAAACACCCCTTTTCCATCCAAAAATCAAGAGATGTTTTTTATGTTTGGAAAGACCAAGAAAAATTAGAAAAATTTCAAAAGTCAAAAAGATTTGAAAATAAAAAGTTTGAAATTCAGGAAAGTAGAAGGGAAAAAAAAGTTTACATCCCCAAGCGCACAAGTGGAGTGGGGCATGAGAGTCACTTCACACCCACCACCCAAAAATTTTCAAAATCGGTTGCTTCGATGGGTTCCATTCCCACGAGCACCATTTCATGCACGAGAGAGAACGAGTGTTGCACACACATAGGTTTGGCGGATGAAGTCCAAAGCCTACCAAAGTAATGGGAGCTCGAAGCCATACACGAGCCACAACACCCTCATGGCGCCTGTAAGAAAGCTTGCTCTCACCATGGAAATGTAGACAAGCATGAAAAATGTATACTTGAAACTCTTTTCTCTCTAAATTCTCTACTCGATGCTCCTATTCGTTGTGTAGGAGTAGTAGATCATTAGGATTCAAATCACAATCATGAATCCACAACCCCACAAAATATGCCGAAGGATATAGATTTGGAATGTGCGGTGAATGTTCAACACCAAAAAGAATTTTAAATTGAAAAAGAAAATAAAAGTTAAAACTTGATATACATGGTTATCCCTAGGGTATGTATCGACAACCTAGGTACACCTAACCCTACCCGATATAAACAAATCATTTTGAGCCTAGGTTGGCACCATAAATCCAAGCCTACGATCATGATTTCCCCAAACATAAATAAACCCGCCAAGGGACCAATCATGTTCTCCTTTGGAACCCTTTTCTCTCATTTGTGAAAGGGATCAATCATGCTCTCCCTTAGCACCCATATAAACACAAAACCTCAAACCCTAGGAGCACACTTGGCTACACCTAGGATCCATCCCCTTGCCATCCACCTACTAGGAGAAACCGAGCCACACCCAATCAAGGTCATCCATCTTCTAGAGGAATCCATCCTACCTAGACCTAACCCAAGTCGATATGGATTGGGCTATATCCCATCCATACCACCGGAAACCAATTGGGTTAAGGTTTGATGAAAGATCTCTTTTTATTGAAAAAAAAGTCCAAAAAAATTTAGAAAACTCCAAAAACCCAAAAAAATCGAAAAAGTCAAAATTCCCCAAAAAAGAAAGTTTTGATTGCTTTCCCTTCTACTAGTTGTTTCGAAAAATTCAAAAAAATAGAAAATTTTGAAAACTCCAAAAATATTATTTTTCAAAAGTTAGATTTAGAAATGCCTTCTTTTAACCATGATACAATCATTCTCTTATGCAAACTCACACGTTGCATTATCATTGCACAAACTCTCTCCTATCTTACAACTATGGGTAATGATTGGCTGCAAGATAATGTTCAGAATGGAGAAGGGTTGTGGGTAATAAGGAGAATTAATGAGGATGTAGGGAGATAAAGAGTAATGCATGATTGATGAAGAAAGTATGATGAATACAAGTGAGGAGAAATCAGACTTAAAAAGTAAAGTACTATGAAGTGGGAAAGATGACTTTGAGAGTGCACTAGGGACTCTAAGAACAATAGGAAACAAATATAGTTTTGTATATAGGATGTATATATGGATTAGTTTTTCAGTTATTACATATTTATATATTATATTCTTATACATGTATATGCACATATAAATAGATCATATATTTAATATGTATACATGACTTTACATAATAGCTAAAAACAATTTAGGTATTTTTGTTTTTCCCGAAATTTTCTTCAAGCTCTTTTGAATAAGGCAAGTAAATGTTGCAACTTTTCCTTTCCATTCACTCTCTTTTTTTTAACATATTCCTTGATCAGCAACCTCATTGATTTTATTTCATTGAAAAGCGTACCTGGACCATATGATCCAAGATCCATAGTCGTTTCATATGTTTTAAAATTTGAAACTTTAAAACCAGTTTTAATAGCCAAAACATATTTTTTTTAAAGAAAATTTTAGATGTTTACAATCACTTAACAAGGCACTGACAGTGTTAGCTCACCTAGAGGGCTCTCGACTAACGTTTACTGTCCCCTAGTTCGACAGCCTGAGTGTGAATACCCAGCTTTAACATATTAAAATATAAAAGCCAGGACCCACAGCGTTAGCTAAACGGCAGGGCACTCTATTGGATCTGGTGCAGAATTCCACTCCAAGCGGATGCATGTTTGGCTTCCTCTTGTAATATATATATATATATATATATATATATATATATATATAGAGAGAGAGAGAGAGAGAGAGAGAGAGAGAGAGAGAGAGAGAGAGAGAGAGATTTGAAACTGCACAAATTTAAACTAATGGTTTGACTTGATTGTTTATTAATGTATTAAAATGGTTTCGCTTGGCACTCTTTTGCAAATGCACTTGTCAGCACTTGCTTTAGGGCTTTTATAATTGTCTTAATGTTTACCTTTTTTTTACGTGGTGTGAGTTAAATGGATTTTAAAATCGCTTAAATTGAACACGTGCAAAGTGGTCCAACTCACTCTATTGGATTACTTATCTCTTACGTCACTTTGAAAATTCATCCAATCAATTGATCGAGTTCCGTGAACTTTTTCAATGATGCAGACAGATAGAATGAACACTAGTGGTAACCCACCTGAGAGAGAGAGAGAGAGACGATGCATTAATTAGGAGACCAGAATTTCGTGGCCAATGAAAGTTCAGCCAACACTAAAATTAATTTCAATAAATAGAAATGGCATCGCTGCAACGAGAAGTTTTCTTTCATTTTTTTCCCAGAGCTGGGATGGAAAGTTTCATCTGACTTTATCTGCTCTCATCTTTGGATGAGGCCATATTTTATTTTAGATAAAAGCGTAAAAGGCAATGCCTTTTCCTTCATCCCCCAGATGGGAAACCGCGTTCAAACGATTGGATGAGATCAACGAACGGTTTCATCATTGACCCGGCGTTGAAGTTTAGGTGGGTAGTTTGGATAATTATTATGTATCGATCTCAATTATGCTTTATTGAGAACGTAGGCCCGGATTTTTTGGTTTCTTTATAAGATTAGGTGCAACTCCTCTTCTGTTGCCATCTTCCTCTTCGTTTCTCCTTCCAATTAGCAAGGAGAAAGAACCCTTTGTTTACTTTGGGCTTCCGTAGCAGTGGCAAGAAACCATGGCAGGGAAAAGAGTTGAGGGGGAAGAAGTATTCATTGGTTCGATAGATCAAGGGACGACGAGCACGAGGTTCTTCATATATGATCGCCATGGGAAGCCTATTGCTTCTCACCAAGTGGAATTCCCTCAGATTTATCCTGAAGCAGGGTAAGACGATGAACTCGATCATCATCATCTCTCTCTCTCTCTCTCCATAGTGATTATTGTGATTTCATGGGTTCGGATAACGAGATCGTCTCAATATGCTTTTCGGCACCTTCGGAAAATGCATACTAGTGAACATGAATTGTGATTCGGATGATTATTGTTATAGAATGGTTCAATTGGTTTTTGGCGGTGCAAATTTTTTGTTTTCCTTCATTGTATTTGATCTGTCTTTGATTTTTCATGAATCAAAAGATGGGTGGAGCATGATCCCATGGAGATACTGGAAACTGTAAGGGTTTGCATGGAGAAAGCAGTTGATAAGGCCACTGCAGATGGATACAATGTTGATAAGGGACTGAAGGCCATCGGTTTAACTAATCAAAGAGAGACTACCGTGGTTTGGAGCAGATCATCTGGATTGCCTCTTTATAATGCAATCGTCTGGATGGATGCTAGAACCAGCTCCATCTGCAGGTTCTCTCTCTCTCTCTCGGGCACGTTCTTCTTTATGTAATAGTTGATAAAAGGGGATTTTCTAACTATTTGCAGGAGGTTAGAAGAACAATTACCAGGAGGAAGAACCCACTTTGTGGAAAGTGCTGGTTTGCCCATTAGTACATACTTTAGCGCAGTCAAACTATTGTGGCTGCTAGAGTGTGTTGATGAGGTAAAAACTGCGGTGAAAACAGGGGACGCCTTGTTTGGCACCATAGATTCTTGGTTAATTTGGAATCTAACTGGTGGGTGTGAAAGTGAAGATAAGCATCATAACAAAGTTCATGGTGTCCATGTTACTGACTGTTCTAATGCTGCTAGAACCCTTCTAATGGATCTTAAAACCTTAGATTGGCACCTTCCGACTCTTGAGCTTTTGGGCATTCCTCGTGAAATCTTGCCACGAATTATCAGCAATTCTGAGGTAATTGGAGAGATTGCCAATGACTGGCCAGTCTCTGGCATTCCGATTGCCGGTTGCCTCGGCGATCAACACGCAGCCATGCTGGGGCAAGCTTGTAGGAAAGGGGAAGCTAAGAGCACTTATGGTACAGGGGCTTTCATTCTTTTGAACACTGGGGAGGAGATTGTGCCTTCTACACATGGTTTGCTTAGTACTATAGCCTTCAAGTTGGGACCTAACGCACCAACAAATTATGCACTTGAGGGATCCATTGCCATTGCCGGTGCTGCAGTTCAGTGGCTTAGAGACAGCCTTGGTATCATAAAGACTGCTAACGACATCGAGCCATTGGCAGAGTCTGTTGAAAACACGGGTGGGGTGTACTTTGTCCCCGCATTCAATGGCTTGTTTGCACCATGGTGGCGCGATGATGCTCGTGGAGTGTGTATAGGCATCACAAGGTTCACAACAAAAGCTCACATAGCACGTGCAGTGCTCGAGTCTCTGTGTTTTCAGGTGAAGGATGTACTGGACTCCATGCACAAGGATGCAGGGGAAGGAGAAGCTAAGAACGAGAAGGGTGAGTTTTTGTTGAGAGTTGATGGTGGAGCTACTGTAAATAATCTACTGATGCAGACTCAGGTAAGCTTTCTATGGATTCACTTGGTTTTTTCTGAAATCCATTTCGACAAAATGGGCTTGTGTCTAGAATCTGGTTCTTTGGTCCTCTATATCTTTTAAGACTTGTGAATTCAATGAGTTCTGCTAAATTTCACTATTGTTCAAGGCAGGTGTGACTGTGGAGTTGGGTTTCACACTGAATGTAATTAATTCTGGTTTTGTCCTTGTGTTTAGCCTGCTGGAGTGCATAATGATCCATTATATGCCAGTCCTAATATCTGTTGTTCCAAAACATTCTCATGTTACATAAAGATATTGTATACAATCAGCAGTGAAAGCATGACCATAGTTTATGCCAAAAAATTAGTTTAGAGCATAAACAGTTCCTCTTATGATTCTTCCAAATTGTGCAGACGTCTTTCTTCATATGGTTCTTCTAAATGAATTTTCTGTAGGAGTTTTCACTAATACTTTGATAAATATGACGGTTGAGTGTACGCAGGCAGATTTATTAGGGAGTCCAGTGGTGAGGCCAGCAGATACAGAGACTACTGCACTTGGGGCAGCTTATGCAGCAGGGTTAGCCATCGGAGTTTGGACAGAGGAAGACATATTTTCTGGCACAAGCCAGAAGGAAAAGCCTGCAATCTTTTATCCAGTGTCGGATGAGGAGCACAGGAAGAAGCGGTTCGACTCATGGTGCAAGGCTGTCTCAAGAGCATTCAACCTGGCTGATCTTTCATTCTAAAGAGAATTCTATCAGTTTCTCTGTTTAAGCTTCCAAGATATCATTGTCTAATAACATATTCCCATCTTGGGCTCTCTCTCTCTCTCTCTCGTGTGAGGAATATTCGGAACCAACCATGATATTATATAACACATCCGGCGACAGTTCAACAAACAAAATCTTTATCAATAATTGTTAGGCCCTTAAACTCTTCCTGTTTAGTCAACCGCGTATGTTATTCCGTGCAACGAAACAGTAAAACAAAATATTGGATACTAAGACTTTGTCATTTTCACTGAAGATAAAAGAGTCGCATTTTCTCCTTTTCTTAGAATTTTAATTATCATGCATGTTCATCATTAAACATGCAAACCGTGGCTTTATTACAAGTGCCTTTTAATTTTTTTGGATGGATACCTCTGTTCAAAGCCAATTTGAATATATAAACCCTCTGAAGGTGTGTGTATATGGCCGTTCATACACTATGAACTCAAGCCAAGTCCACAAGTATAGCCCTGTCCAAGTCTTAAGCATAGGAGATCAATCAGTTTGAGCTCAAGACACGCATAGGCGGAGCTCAAAAGGTTGATGGATTGAACGATGTCTTCAATGCACATTATCACCATTATCTTCTAAGTTCAACTAGGTGCAATATCATTCGCAGATTGCAAAATTAAGTCAAACAATATGGTTAAAAGGTCCACAAAGTAAAGTACTCAAAATTGGTTGAAAGGTTTGAATTAAGACCAAATTGTGATCGATCCATGGGGTTGGCGAGGTCACTTAGTGGGCAAAGTTTCAAGGCAACCCAAACCAGCACGAGAAATTGGGTGGATGAGTAGAACTACCCATACTTTGATGCTGGGGCAAATCAGTGGATCACAACCCACAAACGACTCGAGTCGTGGATGTGGGAGGTGATCACGGTCTTTCTACACCCACGTTGCCCTACACCATTACGGGCAAAGCGAGGGCTAGTTGAGCTACAAGTGAAGGTCGGGTCGAGGCCCAAGCATAGAAGGCTCGACGAAAAATTTATGAAAGAAACCAGGTAATCTTTGTGATCTAAAAGAAATTCACAAGATTGAAGGTGTGATCACAAATGGATGAATTATAATACTAGCATATAGGAGGATCTCCGACTTGTAAAGTCAACAATCAATGGAAATTCACAAGTATTTCAAATAATAAGATTGCGGTGATAATCCAGCAATCAAAGCGAATGGCTTACGGAAAGGCCACCCACAAACTTTGGTCTATAAATTGGGGACATGCTACTTAATTTGGTTTTCTTTAAATCTTGGAAGAGATTTTCTCTACTTGAATGACGACCCCCCCACTCCCCACAATCTCTCTCTCTCTCTCTCTCTCTCTCTCTCTCTCACACACACACACACACACACACACACACACACACACACACACACACGCATACATATATAAATATATAGCGGAGTGCAAGACAAAGGAGAGAGGACTTGTTTTAAAGACAGAACTTTGTTCTTGAAAAGATTTTTGTTGATGAAAATAATCCTTTCCAAATCAACTATATGTCTGACCGCCTGAAACTTCTGAAAAACCCTTTAAAATCACTTTGAAAATGTAATTTGCCTTTTGAAAATTCTTGTAAAATCCTTGGGGCTCTGGCTTTCCCCTTGAAAAGAAATTGATTTTGAGGACATTTTAAAATCATGATCGAATTGTTAAAATGCAATTTTCCAATTTTCAACTTGCCTGCAAGGCAAATCAATATCGAAACTAAAGCAAGATCAAGTGCAATATCATCAAATTTGGAGAACAAGCAATGTCGTAGAAACATAGCCTATGATGAGCAATGCACACATCTCATGAAGCATATTTACAATCAAATAGGTTGATATGCATGAGAGATCCAAATTGAGCTCAAGTGATGCATCCAAGAGGATGAAAAGCATGAAGGGCATAGATCCTAAACACAAAGCACATGCTGGTATCTAGCCAAGATTGATATGCCTCAAGTCTATATCAAGATCAAGTGAGAAGTGATACAAGTTGAGGAGTATCAAGCACCTAACATAATAGACATGAAAACTTAACTACATCTCGAACTTCATTTTTTATAATGGGATTCTTTGAATATGAAGCCATAGGTTTCTCTCCTCCAGTTGTCATCACGGATCCACCTTTGAACCTCGATACCAGCATTGTTTACATCACCATCGAACTTCAAAGTGATTAGAGGGAAACAAGCTGTGGGAATCTTACAGTTCAGCAATAACAGGAAGGGAGATATTCAATTAGGACCATCTCCCGGATTTTGGTAGGCTAATATCATATAATAAGAAGCTCCAAGGGGTTAGGACATGGCTGAGGGAGGTCTCCATGTGCATTAGCGCCTTTCACAAGCCAATGCTGTTGTCCTTGGGGTGAGGGCTCTAGCCTCTAGGGATGTGAATGTGTCGGATTCAAATCTGAAACCATCCAAATATGATACCCAAATAGAGTTAATGAAAATATGGATTTGCATTCTAGTTCAAGTAAAAAATATCCAGGTCCAACCAAAACCAAGCATTTAACTACACTAGGTGGGGTCATCTACATGAATTCTTAGTTGACATTGAGCTCGAGGTTTATCAAACTTGTCCAAATCGAGAAATTTATCATGCTAACACAATTATTTGCAAATGGGAAATACCTTGTGAATTACCTTTAAAGAGTGATAAAAGGGAGTCAAACTTCACAGGAAAAATTAGTACTGAAAATAGTGCGAGTCCTTGACAGGACCAAATCATCTCTCCCCAACATGCTGTATACACTTTATTACATTTTAAACGCCATCATATTTCTCTCTCACTCCTCCCTTCTTTCATTCACGCACATACACACACGATGTATCGCTCTGCCTCTAATTACGAGACATTTCAGCAAAAAATATGTTCTCTTAAGTTCAAGCACACATGATTAAACTTTAAGGTCCTTGACTTGCACGCTGAATGTTCTCTCGGTGGTTTCATTAAACTATCACAGAAGTGTTCGTTAGTTATGAATATGACAGCTATTTGATAATATTTGTTAGCCATGCTAGTCTTCGACAAAGCAATCAACTCAGATGCTACTGAAGTTAGTCTTTGAAATCCTATAGTTGAATTAAACATGCTTTGCTTGTTCGATGTTGGACGTTAGGCAAAGTAAAGCTCATTGGGCATTAGAAAGAAGAGCACAGAGGATTCGCATAAGAATGCCGAATATTACAACTACAAGAACCGAACACACCTTCTATTCTTCATTTTTCAGTTTTAGGGAAACATCAACCAGTAAAGAGGTCTACCTCGCAGTCATAAGTTCAATCCTTGTCCCCTGTGTATGGTTCGGAATCCAACTAATACAGAGCTCCAATAAGACAATTATCCTAAAAGGCAATAGATGAAACATCAATTGCTGGACAAATTGCACAGTGTCACTAATTGCATCTATTGAAATAAAACGTAATTCCCCGTACATGTGGATTCCAACTAATACACTGCTTTAATCAGCATTTGCAATTATACAAAGAAAAACACAATAACCAGAACAAGAACTGCTAAGCAAAACTCAGAAAGTTGGACATATTCTCACTAATTGCATCTATTAGAAAAACACTGATCTTTGAACGAATAGTATGTGACAGTTCTGAACATTCACGTGTTGATCAAAGAATATCTACCTGCCCTGTATCAGTCTTTTGCTTCTTCAGTAAATAGCGCCAACCACCACCAAAGATACCCGCCTTGGGGCCAATGTGAACTTTTACCAGCGATGAAGCGAATGAGCTTGGAATTGATGAAGAGATCAATCAACACGACCTTTAAAAGAATGAGCATATCTTGTCTGCATCACAAAACCAATAACTTATAACAATTATTGATGTTGCTTTGCCTCCCATGGCTAGTACCATATAGAATCTCAAACTGTGGGACTGTCACGTACTTAAAGATGAATCTTACCTAATGGATCACACACACACACACACACACACACACACACAGAGAGAGAGAGAGAGAGACCTCCTGAGAAACTGCTACAGCAGAGATGCTTATCATCGACAAAGGTTGCAGCGATGCCCATCATCCAAGACCCTACTGAAATATCCTCATGAGCATATGCCTGCAGTGAAGCACTGTCAAGTAAAGAGAAATTGACATGAGAACATTGATTTGATTCTGTGAAAAATCACAGGTAGCAGTCATACATCAACAGACAAAAGTCTTTCCTTTGTGGATAATCAAGGCAGGGTTACACAAGGACATCAGTCAGCCGGCTGATCCTCCAAGCATAAAGTATCTATAAGAACACCTATTTTGCCCAGCATATGCGGTATGCATTCCTAGCTTTGGGCATCCATTGACACTTATGATACCAAAATTCAAAAGTTTCTATACACTTGCTTTATCTATACTAGCAAGTTTTTGGTCACCATTGCAACCACATCTTGCCTTGAAGATTCTATGATTAAGCTGGATTCCTTTACCTGTGGTAGCAAAGCAGAATACTGAGGTTGTTCATTGAGAAGTACTGATATAATATTAAGTGCTAGATGCTCCAGTTTTGCTGCAAGATATGGTTCTACTTAGTATAATTTAGGCAATGTAAGGGAGCCGGAGATGGGTATAAATCCATGATTTGATAAGATTTGGTAAATGTTGGAGTGTCAAAGGCCACAGTTTCTTGTAAACCCGGACAGCGATGGTATGATACTGAACATTTTAGCAGATGGGACAGAAAAAACACCAAATCCAGAAAAATGAATGCACAGGACACTAAAATATAATACGATTGCACTAAATTGTAGAGAGATGGGACTTATTTGGCAATAATGTCCGCTTTGAGGGGTTGAACTTGAAATGAGATATTTGGGCCACCAAACATATCCCATCTACCATAGAGTTACTATATCGGGATCTGGAACCGACAGATGAGTCAACAGTTGTGGTTGAATTTGTTCTCTCCCTCAAGTGCATGCACCCACAGACATACACATGTACATGCATACATATATTCTAAGTTATTCGAATGAGTTCAAAGAATGACTTCTTGTTTGAATGATAGCTTGCAGTAGGTTGCTCCATTATGCAATCTGTGTATATTTGTGAATGTGTGTGTTTTTATATGCATATAGACACACACGCAACATTCATCATCTCCTCACACCCCATGAACTCATCAGTTATTTCCATCACTTCTTCCTGGCACACAGGCAAAATAGAACACAGAGAACCACAGACTGAATTAATGTTCTAAATGCAAACCTGTTTATGTTAATATACTGGGTCAAATTTTTCGAAAGAATATAAACAGATCCAGCTGCATGACGGAAATACCTGCATCATAACAAATTAAGCCATGTGCCATAAGCACAAAGAGCTGCAAGGATCTACAAAATCTCAAACCAAATTTACAAGGGAATACAACATAGATAGGATGGATGATACTAATATAGACAATGCCAATAAAATTAAAAAGAAATTGGAAGTCTAACAACTCACGAATTATCATCCCCAAATTTCCACCAGTTAGGTTTATACCATTGCTTTCCCCTGCAGACCATCAGAAAACCAACCGTAATAAAAAGATGGGAGAGAAAAAGACCAATTAACATAACTCTATCTATCAAGAAATTTCAAAGACAAACCATTGGACAAGATATACAGCTACAACCGCCCATGCACCATGTCTTAAGGTCAAGATACACTCTTGTAACATATCCATGCAGGGGATTATGCACATCTCCTGTCCTATGAAAGGTTTTCTTTTGGAGTACTTTTAGTAACAATAATCATAAGAAAGATTCTAACTAGGTCATACAATAATAGAAATCCCAACAGCATATATGCAACCAACTGAATACTAAATATGTATCAAACGTCAGATGTATTAGATGGTAGTATGGCACCATTCATATATTTCAGTTGACACTAGCAATGGTGGTGCAATTGTGACTGGAAGTTTGAAGCAGTATGATGAAGATAATATTTACTAGAATCCTAGTAACAAAACATGCTAGCAATCATATTTACAAGATTCTTAGTAAAGGAAACTATGCTGGCAAAAGAAAGAACAAGTTGCCACCAATGGATCAGCTTAGTTAAGAAGCTAATTACTCTTCAGATATGACCACCCCAGACTTCATGCACCCTATATAAGCACCACCCTGACCGCGATGACTTCAAAGAATCCCGATCAATCCATCTGGAGAAGGCAATATATGATAATGACTCACACAGATGGATGGATACAAAGAGCCAAGGCAGTAAACTACAATGGTTTAAATTGTTCAATTTGTTTTACCAAGGTCAACTTTGATGTTGTCATCAACCTTAACGTAGAAGTCAGCATTCCACATCTCAACTGCTGCACTGAAAAAGAACTTTGCCTTTTTAGGCATTTCCTCTGGAGCTTCCTCATGAGCTTCCTAAAGAAAAGATAATTAGTAAGAGTCCAGATTGGCACTAGACCATAAAATTCAAGACAAACTCCATCCCCCACTTCACGCATAAACTTTGATCAGGAAATACTTGAAATACAGAATATAAGAAAGAATAGTCTACAAGCAACAAAAGATGAACTTAAACTTGTGCCAAAAGACTTAAGCATCAAATAAAGTGCTGATGCAACAGGGTGAACATGACCAGGTAGTTTACTTACATGATTGAAAAGTGAAGATAAACAGTACCTATGTCATTCCAGAAAGGATATGGGACAGAACAAACAGAAACAGAAACTGCAACCAGTACAAAGAGCAACTGACCCAAATTGCTATAGAAATCCCTCTTATGCCAAATTACTGTAAAAGGAATTTACACTGTCTACCAAATGGTGCCACTATACAACAACAACAACAACTAAGCCTTTTCCCATACTAGATGGGGTCAGCTACATGGATTCCTTGTTTCCATAGAGCCCTATCATGTGCCATGCTAGCAGTTAACTCAATATAAACTAAATCATTATTTATTGTTTCTTTCCAACACTTTTGTGGACGTCCTCTTCCTCTTTTAACATTTTCACAATCTAGTTTTTCATATCTTCTTACATGAACGTCCTTGGGTCATCTTTCTAAGTGTCCAAACCATCCCTCATTTTATCCTTTATTGGTGCTATTCCCACTTTGTTTCTAATAACCACATTATGTATACTATTTTTTCTTGTGTGACCACTCATCCATCTCAACATCTTCATTTCTGCTACAGGCATCTTTTGTACATGTAAAAAAACCGGTGCCACTATAAAGACTATATTTTATTTAAAATTTTATACTTTTATATTCTTTCCTTGGAGCCCAACAGCTACTTGAACTAGCCATTTGCATCTCCCCCATATAGTTAAGTGAGCCGCTGGGAGCTGTTCAGCAGCCAGCACAGAATTTTTTTTTGTATCTTGTGTTTCTTAAATTACATTTTGTTGCTGCCCAGACAACTGTTTGGGCCGAAATACTAGTTCGTTCAGACTCCAACGAGTAAGTGCCTGACATGATAGGGAATAGAGAAAACTGGAATTTATTTCTCCCCTATATTCCTCTGTCCAAGATTCCATATGCACCCTTCATAGGACGTCTTCTTGAACTTTTTAGTACAATCATCACGCAAGAGGATGCTAGACACGTTTATGACCTGGTAACAAGTAACATAAAGATTGGCTGTCCACTGAGAAACTTTTAAGATAAAAGATAATCAGAGGTGTCATCTTCACCCCCCTCATTTTGTTCATGAAAAAACAAATAGAATGACAAATTCATGAAAGTGAAGTATTTGCCAATCAGCAGACACAATAACTTCGTAATTGCCTAATGAAGGGCTTCAGCGCAGAGCCATAAAATATACTAAAAAAAGACCTCCTTCAAGAGAATCAAGCTTATTACCAGAATCAAGAAATCCTTTGTTCGACGAGACTCATCATCAATAATACGGTCTAAGCTATCTCCATGGTTTGCACTGACAGTTAACAATGCAAAGAAAACAGTCATTCTATCAAGAACAGTAAATACAAAGACCCTCCCTAATGCACAAAAAAATTGCAGTCATAAACTATAACACATTAAAAAATTAAAGAAATTTAAAAGCTATTTACTGCTAGAACAAGTTTACAGGTGCAGGATCAAACCTTCGTCCAATCACGAAACGGATAATCACACCCTTGTCCTCAAGCTCCTTCAAGGCATCAACTGTCATTCACAACAATGAACATTCACTTTTCAAGACATCATTTTAGCAACTAAAAGTCTAAAACGCTTACACCAGAACTCAAGCCATGAAACTATAGGATATGAAAATAGTAAGATATGTCCAAGCTCATCTAACCATACCATGCTGCTATAAGGAACTGGACTGTCAATAAATAGAAGCAAGTCAGGGGAAGAATGACAGCATTCCTCACAGAGGAAGCTATGACAGACTTCCTCACAAAGAAAGCTGCTTCAAACATCTAGGCTGTTCTCAGAAACAGATCATCAATTGTTCATGCCACATAATGTACGTATGTGTTCGTGTGTTTGTGCAGTGCAAATTAATGGAACAAATGAGAGTGCTACAACTTCAATCAAGGGGTTCTGTGAATAAAACTCATGATAATAGGAAGAAAGATCAGTTCTCCCAGTGACAAAGAATCTACTTCAGCGGAGGACTTCAGTTCTTTGAATGCAAGTCGTTTGGGGCACTAGCAGTTGAGGAAGAGTGCAACTCCACCAAATCACAATGTGGTCAAACCACAAAAGAGTATATACAAAACCACACCAAAAGAAACTACCTAAAAATGAAAAACTCATGACATAAGAAAGAACACAAACCATACTCCTAATTAAGCAAGGAAAATTTTCTCAAGGAGTCCGAGCCATCAAACCTGTTGGAATCCAACTGTTCCGAACCCTGTTTCTGTTCAGCCGGCCACCAAATTCAGTATAAATTCCTATGATAGCAAGGTACTTCCAAGCAGATGAAGCTGCATTCCAAGCCAACCGGTTTGAAAGGTACCCTTGACTCTTTGCGAGTGTCAAATCCATCTCGACTTCCACAATTCTCCTTGCCAAATCTCAGGAAACCATGAAACCATTGTACTGAGCTCATGCACATTAAAACCTAATCATCCACCAAAACAAACTCTGCTACATGAAATATGGACATAGAGTAGAATAAAACTTGACATACAGTAGAATAAAACTTACTTGCATCCAAGAGCCTGCAGTTTATCTTCTACAGAAAGAACTTTTAATAACACAATGTAATAATGAACAATCACTAAATAAGTAGAAGATCCAAAAACAGAATAATGCATATAATGCTGAGAGGGTACAATGCCATCCAAAGAAACATTAATAACAACATTGTAAACTTTGTCAAATGAGCAAAAAGGTGTGAACTTTGCATGATTGAAGACTTCCTATTTCTGTGCTTGGCTAAGAATTTCACCTCTCCAAAGTGTCTTTTAACCTAAAGTATGAGATAAACAAGCAAGTCAACAATGTCTTTTTGTCTTACAAATTGCAAAATGTGTATAGTATAATAGGATACAATGATTTATGGTATATCCATGCCTGAATTTATGCGATTCTCATTTAGTAGGGCATCAAGAGATTTATCGCCATTGCACCTTATTGTACCCTATGGTTCTCTATTGCGTTATATGTACAACATTGTGATGGTATATTGTATAAATCAAATTCTTTTGTTATACTTTTATGCCACAAGAAAAAAGGAGACTGGATTTTTAAGCCCCAAACCTATCAGGAGAGCTCATCCTCAACCTCTCTTTCTCTCACAACCCCCTCCACCTGTTCCCTCATACTTTTTTTTAACAAAATTACCCTTACAAAAATTGAGGCTTTTGTGAATTTTCTTTCAAGCTCCAAATCATTTATTGACCAATAATAGTGATCCTTTTTTGGAATTATTGTACAATAGTTCAAGCTGGAAATAGGATGATTATGATATGCAAAGTGTGTGGCGTTATCTTCCATGGACAAACATGGCCTATAAAGAATCGTCTGCATGATGGGAAACAGCGTACAATCATGTTCAAGGATGCCATAACCAACACCACGAGATGATTTCGAATCTGCTGAGAAATAATAAGGCAAGGGGATCAATAATGATGATGAAGATTCAAAGAATGATAATGATGATGAAAAGAAGAACGATGAAATTATGCCTTTTAGTTAATGTGATGTAATGTGTAAGTAAGATGATCAGATGAAGAATGTTAATATGAATACGAATCTGTGATGCTTTCCTTGTTCATATGTTCTGTTCTTCTATTGCTGTACACTATTTGGTTTTGCATTTTTCTGAATATTTTACATAGTTATGGTCATTTATTTTCTATATTTTTCTCGTACTGTATTGTAGCATATGATATGATACATGCATATAAGGTACGACATGTGACACAGACTGCTATACACTTTTTACAACATTGCTAAATATAACTATGAAAATGAACCAATAGTCGTAGATAGAAGGCAAACAGTCCACAATCAAATATAGAATTATGACAAAATAGTTAAAGGGCTCTGTGCTTAAATCGATCAAAAGTTTTGCATTCTGCTCATGAATAGTGTTTTGCTCGGATTTACTAAACCTAAAGTTAGATCAGCAAAAAGATTGACAAAATGGTTTCCTCTTTTTGTTCTTAACCAGCACCACTACTTTTAAAATTTCATCAACAATGACAGAGAAGATTAAGGGTCATGACCTAACTCTGTTAACTGTGTGGATGGTTCGATGTTTCAAATTTTCAATAACTCTAAAGTTTACCATTTCCATATAGTACTACGTTTCAGTTCCCCATGCACCTACGGATACCCACTGCCTGCTATAAGTAGGTCGGCATATGGACACGGAAGTTCCACAGACAACAAGGTTGATACCATGTTGGGAACTCGTGAGTCAGTGATTCAAGCGGTCAAAAGAGCACAAGATAGAATGGAGACAGCATCTATATATAAGACTGAAGAAGAAAGAAAGAATTTTCCATGAAGGGGACTAGGTTAGGTTTAAACCCCATCCAAAGCAAACATCAAGCCTAACAAATGAGATTCCGCTAAAACAAAAGTAACTTAATTGCTATCAAGATTCAGATGATAACCTAAAGGTTGAGTTAAACAAACTAGCCCGAACGGATTTTTTGTTTTTTCTTTTAATTATCAATACACGTAACTGTTCATGAGCGAACGAGAAATGGTAGAAGAGCATAAAGGTTCTATGCTTCAAGTGTCAAAGCTAACCCATTTCCATGCATTGGTAAGCAATTCAGCCATCAAAATCCACCTGAACCTATGGATTCAGATAGGCAAACAAGTCAACTAGAGTACTTTTGGATTGGAGTGAATTTGATGGAATCAGAGTTTCATATATCACTGCGTAAGATTCACTCGCTTGGTTTGTCCCACAGAATTCGGGGAATAATACATAAAGACCGTTTCAGACCTCTCAAGAGGAACCTTTTCTCCCACCCTCCCTTTATAGAAGTCTTTGAATCCAGAACCCTGATTGTCTGAGAATCCTTAGCAACTTATCCAAACAGTTCCTACCAGAATAACAACAACGGCAAGAAGTTCAACAACTATCAATCAGTAAAAGTAGCAAAAAGAAGACAAAGACGAAAATGAGACCGGCGTGCCGCTGTTCTTCTGAAGAAGGTTGGCCAAAAGGATCCTGTTCCCCGAATCCTGCCATAATCTGGGAAATAGAACACCGAGCTCGAAAATCAGCCGATTATTTCCGCGATAAAATCCGTCGAAGGAGAAATCGAGGGAGAGGAAGATCTCACCAGCCGGCGACGTAGAGGGAAGCGAGACAGGAGAAGAAGGCTATGAAGATGACGGATCTTTCGCCGTGAACCGACGATCTGGAATGCGATCGCCATCTACGATCATACTTCAACGAGATCTCCAGACTCATCGCCGTCCCCTCCATCGCCGGAGATGCGAAAGGGAGAAACGGAAGGACGCCGATCATCGGAAAGGTGGGAAAGTCGTATTTTACGTATTTTTCCATTTTTAACTGTTCTCGTAAAACGGTAGTAGCATTTCTTCTTTTGTATTATTATTATTACAGAGAGAGAGAGAAAAAAATAAAGGTTGACAAATAAATATTTTTACCGTTCAATTTTTTCATATCCATTTGTCCTTCATTGGCTCTTCTTGTTCGGCAATGTCGTACAGTATTTTATGTTTTCTGAATTTAAATATAAAACATTTGATGCTTTGATGGAATGGTTCAAATTTGATACACCACTCATGCATAATACACCAAATTTCTCCTTCCTCTATATATTGATTGTATATGAACTTTATTTGCAATGACAATTTTGGCTTCTAAGCCTTTAAATTCAACACAAAGATTTTTAAAGACACTCGAAAGCATGTTAGACTCTACACGTTCAACTATCTCCAAGTCTACTAAAAAATATCAACCGTTGGATGGTTGAGATCTTTGGGCAGAAAAACAAATTAGTATGATGTGCATGTTGATTTTAACAATCAAAAGATTCATATCTTTGAGAATGTTTGAGTATACAATCACAAGATTGATATCTTTGAGAATGTTTGAGTATAAATGAGTATGTGCATTGCTATGTTCCACGCATATATATATATTCTTCACTTTAAATATAAATAATAAAAGATTTATAAATTTGGGAGGCTGTTTAATGAATAAGAAAACGGATTTTCAGTTGTATTCAGGAATCCGAAATAATGCATTATTAAATTTTGTGATATACGATGCAAAGAGGAAGGAGATACACGGGATTTATACGTATTAGGCATTCAGTTGAAGTAATTGCTTTCGCATCGCATGAAGGGCCAAGCTCACTGCAGTCGGGGTATTAGTTCCACCTGTTCTCATCGTATTAAATTTGTAATTGCTTTCGATCTTACGTGTTCTAAATTACAAGTTTGACTCCATGGGCATGCATATCCATTTTTAACCTCCCGGAGTACCTCGGAGAAAAAATATGGCTTAGCCCACTGCCTATGGGTTATTAGGGTGATCCTTTCATGAAAGGTCAGGAGTTCAATACGCAAGTATACTTGTGCAGAGTTCTGCCTATCCCTGCAAATGACAATATTGGCCCAGCCCATGAGACCTAACTTAATCATCACCTAAAGTACCCGACTCGAAGTGTATGGGCGCGCGCGCGCGCACACACACACATATATACATATATATAAAGAGATATAGAGAATAAAAAAATGTTAAACTTTTCTTTATGCTAGACTCTTTGGGCAATTAGGATTGACTGCCTTGTTGATTAAATGATTGAGATTAAAAAAAATATGTATTTATTATTTTAAAGAAAGTTACATTTCTTTTTTTTTTGTATTTGAATGTAAATTATATGATTAAAGAGTTGAACGGTCAAGATTGTTAAGAAGATTTTAACATGGATGAGAGTCTAATAATTTTTTATTCTTATATATAGAGAAATTTGTATATGCACATGATCAAACTCATTTAAATATCTTTATCGTTTGGTTGGCTTGATCAATTATAGAGATTTGAATTTAAAAGTAAAAAATATTATTATGCTTTTTATATGAGTGTATTAAATGATTTTTAAATTCAAACTATATCATCAATCATGCCGATTAAATGGTATAGATCTTTAAGTAGATTTAAGCATGAATGTATGCATTGACTGTGCTTGGGTGCGTGTGCAAGAGAGAGAGATTGTATTTCTTAATTTTCAAATATAAACCTTAACATTTTTAAATTAGATTGAATGATCGGATTTTAAATAAAGCGCTTTTAATTTTAAAATATGTTAGTGGGAGTGGATTTGGAGTACGATGCGCTCCATAAGGTTTCCGTTACCCGTGAGAAAAAAAGAAGACCTACATTATATCCTCTTCACGGGCAGTGGAAGGGGTACAGGGCACAAAACGAGGCCCGGCATAGCCCACTCCGTTGCCTATAAAACCAATCGCTCGGTGCCGTACCGTTCTTTTCCTTGTCTTCCTCTCCTGCTCTTTCTGGTGATGTTCTTCTTTCTCTTCTACTGATCCTAGCTTTTGTTGAGTTTGTTATGTGTGTTTCTCATTCACGAGTAGCCATCTTGCCTTCCAAGTGCGCGCACACAATGTGTTTGTGAAAATGCATAATGATGGCCACTCATATATGGTGTTGCTACTTGTTTGGAAGTAGGCTGGAAATCTTGCTCTCTACAATGTATAAGATAGAAGATGCGAGTGGTAGTGGTGGATTCCAGTACTTCGGGAAGGTCGAAAGGCAAAATGTAGGGGTAACTTGATCTGGAATTCAGCTCAGTGCTTTCAAAAGTTGATGACGTTATCGTCGAATCATAATTGGTTGTAACAGGTTGGTTTAGACGTTCATTTCATGCTTATCACAATTGTTTGTGAAACCATGGCTCCTTTCCTTTCATGGATTCTTCATCTCTCTACTTTTCTTGTTCAATATCAACTTCTGTAAATATCTCTTCTTCTCCTTCCATTTAGTTTCATTACTAAGCCAGGTCATCTTCCTTCACCATGATCTCCATGAAGAACAGGAATTACTCCGTGATGTATCCTTATAGTAGGCACATTTTTTAGCATATCTCTTCCAGAATCACTCCACAACAGATGTTTAACACCATTTTTCATGGTGGTTAATTTTTACCATGAGCTCCTCCCCTCGTAGAATCTAAGAAACAAGGCAATAAGCATAGCAATGACGCAAAATATTAAGGACAAACGACCATCATTCCTACTTATTTTGAGAGATTAAGATTTTTATTGAATTCGTTTTAGATCATGAGATCCTTAGGGTCGTGGGATTTTAAGGATCTTCAGACCTAGAGTGCAATTCTACTAAGATCTTACAAAATTGAGATCCTACACTTGGCCTCTACATTGGTGATTGCTCATAGAATCGTTGGATTGTAAGACTTTAAGATCTTGACAACAATGGATACTATCACTTCCTAAAATGTTGGTAATGCCGTGAATCGAAGTCGAGACTAAGATAGGGGTATAATCGAGCGGAGTTGAACTCAAGTTCGGGGAAGCTCAACTTGACTCGTCAAGAGATGCATGGCATGTTCGTACAACCCGAGGTAGACTCACTATAGGCTTGCCTGAGCTCGACTAAGCTCATTAATTAAATTAGCTCAAGTTCTAACCTTGAAGTTTGATGTGGAATATAAAGCTCGATTAGGTCAGCGAGCTGCTCGAGCCAAGTATTCGCATGCTGGAGCTTGAAAAGATCAAGGTACATTTCAAGTTTTTTCGAAGTTAAAATCAAGTAGCTCGTGAGCAGCTCAGCTCGTGTACGAACAGGCTCATTTGTTTGGCCAGGTCAGACAAACTTGAGCTCATAAAGCGTTTAGTCAAGCTCAAAATATAGCTCTTTACTTAACACTTAATCCATATTCACCACTAGGGGTGTTGAAGGAACCGCTAAAACTGAACCGAACTGAACCAAACCACTAAAGGAACCGAACTGTCAATTCTAGTTTCTAATAAAACTGAACCGAACCAAATGTATGTTGGATAACTTTAGTCCCGTATTGAGCAGGGAGCATGGTGAAGGAAGCATTCAGCACTGTAGAAGCTATTGAAGAGGCACCTATCTAGACACTCTTTCTCAGCCTTTTGGCTAAGATCAAGGGTACTACTTATATGTGATCATTGATCACATGATATTAAATTAATTTCTTCATAGGGAGGGTGTTGTTCATACTAGCATATGATCTAATCCATCAATCGTCATTCTTACACTACACCAACAAGAATCATATTAATCGTTGTTATTCTTACACTACACTACAACAAGAATCATGATTCAAAACTGAACTGAACTGTGTGGTTTCGTTGAACATGTCATGGTTTGGTTTGGTTCTCAAAATACCAATAATCACGAGTATATCAGTTTGGTTGAAGGTTGGAGCTAGAACCAAACTAAACTGAATTGTGAACGCCGCTATCCATTAGAAAAAGAATTTTTGGTGTACACAGTCGCTGTGGAGGTCGCCGCAGTAACCAGCATCAGAAATTGAGACTTGCTTCTTATGACATAAACTTGTGTAAATGTGAAACTTATTGCTTGCAAGGAAGAAGCTTTCTGCTTGCTTCTTATGAGATGACCATATTGTCACACCTTAATAAGCCTTTCAAAAACAAGCAAAATCAGTTTTTATGAGCTCGCCAAGCTTGTTTTGCAAGCTAACTTGAGCTATTCCGTATCAAGCCAAACCACTAATGTATTATTAACCGTCTGCTTAAGCAGCAAGTTCGAAACCTCAATCAAGGCTAGCTTACAAAGAACCTCAAGTATGACATAAACGGCTCGATCTAGATAGAAATTGTCAGTTTAGGCTCCCTCGGGACTATGAACTGCAACCGAACCGGGTTCCACAAGTTCCAGTTACGGTTACGATCTTAATTTGAACCACAAATCGGAAAAGCCTGGAAAAGATTATTTTAAAAAATCTAATAAGATTGAATAAAACTGGTGGTTTAAAGTGCTGATTCTGATTCTATTTTAGTTTCATTTGCAGGAGGAACCGGAGGTTTAGTTATCATTTCGGACCCGTTTAGCCTGTTCTGGTTGTGGCTTGGTTTCTAACGACGTTGGATACTAATTACCTAGGAACTGTTTTCTGTAAGAATTCCATTTGAATTGAGCTCGCTTTTCAGGTTTCTCAACCTTGCTCTTGTCCGTCGGAAAGTATTGAGCTCACCGCGTTGCAGCTGATCTCCTTCCCCACACCCTTTTCATCATTGTGCTCGTGACCTCCGCCTCCACCGTCCATCTCAACCTTGCCTGCATTCTCCTTTTATGACGCCCAGCACCTCAATCTTGACGCGGATCGTTCTCGTTGACTCATTTAATTTCGAGGATAATTCAGATGCTACTCAAGTAGGGAAGTTCATGGGATGGGGCAGAGGCGGGGATCCCGGCCCGATTAGGGACCTAGGTCCCGCTCCTGTCCCACGACGGGGAGGAGAAATTCTCCCGTCCTCATCCCCGTGTTTCCATGGGGCCCCGCCTTCAATTTCCAACCGTGTTTGCTGCAAAAATAGGCTAACATAAAATCATTGAAATTATATAATATAAAAAAGATTTTACCTTTTGTTCCATTTACATGGCTTCTGCAGAAAAAATGGTGAAAAGCAGTGCACCGAGTGACAGTTCTTTAGTCACTAGCACAAATCATGCATGATTTATTTAAATATTTAACAAGAAAATAAAAAAATTATTTAAACACAACCTATAAATACACAAAGGCTTCTTATTCCATGATTTACCGTAACAAAAGAGTTACAATTTACCGACCTCGATGCAAATCAAGACACAAGGCTTATTGAATCTTGATCGTTGAAGAGATGTACACAAAGGAGACAATGAAGGTGCCTAAGAAGTAAACCATCCTTCCCAGCCGGCTGCCGGATCCTGGAAAAAGCCTTAGGGCAGAGACAGAGAAAGAGAAAGACTTGCGCAGCTATGGAGTATGGACAGTGGAGACTCTTGGTCAGTCCAAAATGAAAGAGGCCTAGCTGGGTTTTTTTGCTGCTGAGAGTCTCGGAGTGTCGAGTATGGATAAAGATCCGTCTTTTATTATAGATCTTCAAACGGATCCAAGACCAGGAGAAGCGGGACGGGTCTATAGGGACGATCTATGGGGCACCGGAGCGGGGGCCCAAAGTCCTCGCCCCAATCCCCGTGGGGATCATTTTGACCCTCCCCGGCCCCAACCCCAAACTCTATATGGGCCCCCGAATCCGCCTCATTCGGGTTGGAGGCCCACAGGGGGTGCGGGATCCCCGTCCCATGAACATCCCTCTACCCAAATCTAAGTAGGTTTAAATCAGATCAAGGATGAGTATGAAACCAAAAGTGACTCAAAACCAGACCAATATCAGGAACTGCAACCAAACTAGACCCAGAGAGGGCCAGTGTGGTTCTAGTTCCAGGTTTTGTTGGAATAAACCAAGTTTATTCTCACTTGACATCAATGTAGATCCATCACTGGTGAGGACCAAATAAGGCTGCATAGATAAACCTGCAAATACAAGTCATCATATGCATGCACGGATTTTCCATGTGTATCCTTTCTTGTTTTCGGGGAAAAACTAAAAACTAAATAGAAGTGGTTTTCCTTGTAATCTAAGTGTTCCTAAACTTATCTTGTGAACTAAGCAAGAGAAGTTTTCGACGCCAATCCTTTCATGGATACACTCAAAAGGTCTCTTTATATCTCTATACATATAGAGAGAGATAACTTGGTATATACTTGGGTATTAACATATCTCAACATTCATCTTCGATCATGGATGATTGAAGTTTGAATTTAAAAACATATTTATTGGTGTACTTTATTCACATGAGGAAGTTGCTAGAGAGTCTCACATGCTAAACAATGCTTGATCATCACCACAGTTTGTGATTGCATGGACAGTGGTGATTAAAGTACCCACTTCACATCGTATTTAATGCATTTGTTAGGATTGATCATTGTGTCGATATTGATTGACGACTCAATCACACGAACAAGAGTATGAGAGGGTATCCTATATATATATATATAGATAGATAGATGTATATATATATATATATATGTATATATAGTCGACTACATGAACTATTAATATATAGAATCACCTATATATATATATATATATATATATATATATATATATATATATATATATATATATATATAGTCGACTACATGAACTATTAATATATAGAATCACCTAAAATATTATATTAGCTAGTTTGCAAGCTTGTAGTTAAATTAACTGTTTACGAATAATTTCTGCCTATAATTGACACACATTCATCGTTTGTGTTTTTACCCAGTCAAGGTTCCAAACCAAACATGAACGAGTTTTAAACAAGGCTACGAGCTGAATCAAATCGATCTCCCAGTCAATACCTCTCAAAATCCTGTTTGGATACTAGACGACCTCATTGACCGGCATGCCTGAGAGCCATGTGTTTATCTGGAACTGACATTACGAACAAACTGAAATCTATGGTGTGAGCTTGATCCGTTCGAGTTATCAGACGACAAAAAGGATTGTTCGATTACGAGGCTTAAGATAATGAAACTATATTAATTTTGGTTATAATAAAAAATATGAACCGTGAAAAGACTTACAACCCGATTCTTTACCATATCATTAGGCCCATCAGCAGCCCATCCCATCTAGGAGGGTGAGTTTCGTGTCCATGTGACGCGTTGACACTGGTTCAGACACGCACTTATGTTCTTGCCCGTGTGATGTCGAGGTGTTGACCCGGTCGTCACGACAGCTACTCTGATTCGAATCTGATGGACAAAACTTCGCGGAAATATGGGCCCCTCTTGCAGCATCTCCGGGCCGCAGGCCCCGCCATATACGACTGCTGATTGGCTGGATTCCTCCACGTAGGATGACAGTGGGTCCCATGGCAGCTCCAGCACGTCCTCGCTGGATTGACTTAAAAATAACAGGCAACCGCCTTTCCCACCCACCGGTGGGGCGCAGGAAGCGGAGTGATCGAAACGCCCTCCGCCGGAAAACGTCTCGCCGGTAGGTTCGTCGGACGGATATGGTGATCTCGGTGGCGTCCCCCAGGAGGACATTGAGAGAGTCGGTGTTCGAGAGCGTTATGGGGCATCACCGTTGCTCCAATTCTTCTTCTTCTTCGAATTCGTCCTCTTATGGCTTCGCAGAAGACGAGAATGACATGGAAATGGTGCAGTTGGGCGCAGAGAGAACGAAGAACGTTTTGATCCTTATGAGCGATACTGGAGGCGGTCACCGTGCCTCCGCCGAGGCCATCAAGGACGCTTTCCGGCTCCAATTCGGCGACGCGTACCGGGTACCCCTTCTGTTTTCCCTCGTTTCTGGGATTTTTATATGCTGGTATCTTTATATATATTTTTTAACCTCTGTAGATCTTTCCATTTTTACTTTCTTGTTTGCTCTATGTCGAGTGGTTTCAGATGGATCCATTTCCTGAACAGGATCTAGCTGGGAAGATGGTTGGTGTTGCTTTTTCTTTTTTGGGGTTTTAAGATTCGCTTTATAGCGTTTTGGGTTTGATCTCTTCAGTGGAGTTATGGTCTTCTCCAAATGATTTGGATGGGTTCGTGAATGTTTTAGATCGCAATTTCGTATTTCTAACATAAAAGAGAGAGAAGCGCGGTGAGATATTGAATACTAGAATGAATCAAAACAAACGTTGATTTCTTGATTCTGCCTGATGAGTTTTGGTTTTGTTACTGGTTCCCAAAATTTTATACTGATTTTTGACTTGTTGATTGTCGTTTCTTGGTTTTGGATTGTTTAGGTTTTCGTGAAGGATGTCTGGAAGGAGCACGCTGGTTGGCCGTTGAACGACATGGAGAGCTCGTACAAGTTCATGGTGAAGCATGTGCAACTCTGGAAGGTTGCGTTCCACAGCACTTCGCCGCGCTGGGTGCACTGCCTGTACCTTGCCACATTCGCAGCAATTTATGCGAAGTACGTTTTCTTGTGATGGGATATGAAAATTTGTTCCTCAGTTCCTAGTCATAGATCTGGTCGAATTAATGTTCAGAATTCACAAACCATATCCGAGGATCTGTTTCTGTTGTTTAACAAGCAAGGTTCCATGTTTGATTCACTGTGAAGTCCAAACTTGGATTTCGTCCGTGAAGAGAATCTGATTCTTATTCTACCATGCAATGCATTTGATCGATTCGCATAATCTTTTTTTGGTTCATAGCATTGCATGTCAACTTTTCTATGGTTAGTGTGCTAGACTTGGGGATTCTTTACAACCAAAAAAGTATTATTCCTTTTCTTTAATTTGAATTATTTTGTGTGATAGAAAGGTGGAGGCTGGATTGATGAAGTACAAGCCAGATATTATCATTAGCGTTCACCCTCTTATGCAACATATTCCTCTTTGGGTGCTCAAATGGCAGGGTCTTCATAAGAAAGTGGTATTTGTCACCGTAATTACAGATCTCAACACCTGCCACCCAACATGGTGAGAACTCCTAAGGAATTCAAATAAAGATCTGTTTGTCTGACTTTCTACCTTGTGCATGATATAAACTCTGTATGTTATTGAGATTTACAAATAAAAGGTTTCAATTTATGTTTTATTGGATAAATGAAGAGGTCTGAATGCGTGTTATGCTCAGGTTTCACCATGGTGCCACAAGATGCTATTGCCCATCACAGGAAGTCGCCAAGAGGGCATCGGAAGATGGGCTGGAGCCTTCTCAAGTCCGTGTGTTCGGCCTGCCCATTCGGCCATCATTCTGTCTAGCAGTCTTCTCCAAAGTACGTTCTGCTCTTTGTGCAGCTAAGATCAATATCAACCTCTTGATTGATACTTTAAAAGTTTATCCACCATATTTATGCAGGATGAATTGAGAGAAGAACTGGAAATGGACCAGCATCTGCCTGCAGTGTTGTTGATGGGAGGTGGCGAGGGAATGGGTCCAGTGAAGAAAACCGCAAAGGCACTTGGGGAAGCTCTTTATGATGAATCCCTTGGCAAGCCAATAGGACAGATCATAATAATCTGCGGACGAAATCAAGCCCTTGCCTCTACTCTAAGCTCATATGAATGGAAAGTTCCAGTAAAGGTGATTATGTCTGACCGAATTGCATACTTTTAATCCGTGTATGGAGGCTTTCAAATGTATGTTTGCTGAGAAAATGTAGCTTTTACCCTTTCTCACAGGTAAGAGGCTTTGAGACACAAATGGAGAAGTGGATGGCAGCTTGTGATTGTATTATCACTAAGGTATCTATTTAGTTTCTTGCTTTTTGTTTGCCAAACTCTGCACTATTTTAATATGATCTCAGAAAATTGTAGCTGGCATTGCTTGTAATGGTGTTTCTGGATTTTGCAGGCTGGACCTGGAACCATAGCCGAAGCTTTGATTCGAGGGCTACCCATAATCCTCAACGATTTTATCCCTGGCCAGGTTCCTTTCTAACACCCCATAACCTTTATTCCCAAAGCTTTATTATCAGCCTTCATCTGAAAAGTCTTTGTTCAGTATCAAGAATGGTTTTCTAAGACAAGCTCTGTGATACTCGTTCACTTTAATGATTTTGCAATGTCCTGCATGTTCTGCAATGGTGCATATGCTGGCACCTAATTCCTGGCTTATGTTGATTTTTTATGATAAATGGAATTAGTAATTTACTAGGAAAATTAAATGCTTCAATCGTCTTGCAGGAAGTCGGTAATGTGCCCTATGTGGTTGAGAATGGAGCTGGAGTTTTCTCCAAGAGCCCGAAGGAGACAGCTGAGTTGGTTGCCCGCTGGTTCAGCCTTGAAGTTGGGGAGCTCAAGAGGATGTCACAGAATGCACTGAACCTTGCGCAGCCAGATGCTGTCTTCAACATTGTTAAAGACATCAATGAGCTCGCCTGCGAATGCGGACCTATGGCAAAGATCAAGTACTCATTAATGGCATCATCTTTCTACAACTCAACGTGATTTGTAGATGCAACTCATCCTTCCACTGCTCAACATGATCCCAGAAGCAACGAGTGCTCGAATTGTATAGTACAGCTTGTTTGTATTCTTTAGCCTGGCAATGGCTCCACGTACTGAAACGAGTCCTGTAAATTTTCAAAAAGGTCTTTGTAAAGGTCTCTTGTAGTCTTTTCTTTGCAGGGATTTCCCCGGTTAACCACCGAATCCACCAGAGAATCTTCATTCTTTGTCCGTCGTGTCATCTTTTTGATGTATTGTAACACTGAAAATCGTTGGTAGTTCTGACTTCACCAATTGGTCTTCATTACTTAATTTTGATTTGTCATTTTCCTATGTGATTAATACTTTAAAAAATATGGAAAATGCTGAATTATTGGACTTTGGAATGCTGCACGTCATGTGGGGAACAAGCAACATTATTGTGTTGAATTATAGCTGATATCTCACTGCTAAGTATGATCATCTTAAAAGTAGGATAATACACCAGCATCCTCGGTGATTGTGCGGTATACCACTGCCATGGAGACAGATCAAAATACCTTGGCCTCTTTAATTATGGGTTCGGCTTGGACCTGGTTCAGGACGTTGTCCGGGTCATCTCATTCCGGATCAAGATGAGCTCATCAAGAGCCCATTCCACGCAAGCTTGTATGTGCCCACTTCCAAATCAGGTTCCCAAACAATGCCTAACACAACATTAACGCTGTCTCTCTCTCTCTCTCACACACGCATACACACACACAAGTGACTGCAGCGTTCCTCTTCATTCTTTATGCTCGATGGATTCCCTACTAGCAGTTGTGACGGGAGAAGATGATGTCATGGTTATCATGAAGAAGCTTTTTCCTGTGAAAATCCTCAGATTGTTGACATCTGGATCGGAGGTTGCCCCCAAGAAAACAGTGGCCGAAGCGTGTCTAATTATATAAGATTGGAGAGTATTTGGTGGTTTAGCTGAATATGTCGTAATGGTCACAAACTGATAACCAGTGCATCATGATAAACCACCTTGGGCGCCGGTTCCGAGGCCAGTTCGGGCCCGGTTTCAGCCAGTTCCTGACTCAGGATTCTAGCTGAAACTGCCAGGTCAGCTTGGAACCTACCATATCCACTTGGGCTTCAGAAAGTTTCCGGGAAGCGTTAGCATTACACAACGTTAGTTATCTACAAACCGAATGATAGCACGTTAGTTATCTACGTTAGTTGCAATCAATACTGACTTTTGGCAGTTGAGCATAAGACTAAAGGGCATGTTGGACAACGAATTTTGGTAAGTGTGTCGAGGCAGCTAGATGGAAAAATATTTGCAGTTCTGCTAAAAACTTGTTTAAAAGTTTCGGAGATCATCATCCAACAAAATCATACCCAAAGTTTTAAGACACCAGTTTCGATCTTCGTCACCCATCTTCATATTGCACCAAAACAGAAACAAAAATGAAAATGAAAGACAGGAAACGGCAAATCTCCAAAAATAAAAAACGGAGGCAGTATATATATATAATCAGACCCTGGATTTTTAGTACACCAATGATACACCGATACACAGTGTGAAACATTCAATCAAAGATGAGATTAACCTTTAAATTCAAAAAACAAAAAATCAAAACTTACAAAAAACTATTTTTCAAATTCAAAAAATAACTTAAATGCATTTGTACACCACCCATCCATAATGCACTAAATCCAATTTTTACATATATATAAATATATATAATACCAACAATAACAAAGCCTTTTATCATACTAGATGTAGTCGCTACATGAATTCTTTGTTTCCACATAACCCTATCATACCATGCTAACGGCTAACTCAATATAAACTAGATCATTCTTTATTATTTCTTTTCAACATTTTTATGATCATCTTCTTCCTCTTTTAACATTTTCACAATCTAGTTTTTTATATCTTATTACGGAGGACGTTCTTTGGTCATCTTTCTACATGTTCAAACCATCTTAAACGATTTTCCCTTATTTTATCCTCTATTGATACTACTCCCAATTAGTTTCTAATAACCTCATTATGTATTCGGTCTTTCCTTGTGTGAAAGCTTGCTCAAATAAAATAAAACTTAATTTTTAAGAGTAAAACAATCAATAAACAAGTTTTCTCTGCTTTACATCTCTCAGCATGTTGCTTGCTCATCAGCGGATGGTCGTACTTTGTTGGAATCATCCAAGGCTGCACTAGATAAAGGAAAACTTGATGATGCAGTCAACTATGGAACCAAAGCATGTACAACATGTTCCTTTTTTTAAGTGATCACCATGTCTCCCCTAACAAGTTTTAGAATAATTATGTTCTATTTCAACGTGTAGGCACTCTCAAAACTTCTAGCAGTTTGTAGACCCTACCATCGGATGACTGCGGGTGCACATAGTCTTTTAGCGTAAAACTTAAATTCTAAGCATTATTTTGGGGCGTCTCCCCTTAACGACGAGCTGCAAAGCTCGAATACAGTGATAAGTAAGCAATGACTACTACATTTTAACTCGGATGTAGTGAATCAATTGCAGAGAGGATTCCCACATCATAAACGGGTGTGAGCAAAGAAGTTAGTCCCGCTACATTGTAGCTCGAATATAGTGAATAATTTACAAAGATGGTTTCTGTATTTTCAATGTGGACAGCGTGGGGTAAGGAAGCTAGTCCTAAAAAATAAGATTGATATTGATTCTTAGAATATCATAACATTATCCGGTAAACTAATAGAGATGATATATACTATGATTCGGAGAAAGATTCATATTCTATCCGATAAGCTAATGGAGGTGGTAGATACTATGATTCGAATAAAGATTCATATTCTATGTTTACAAGACATAAAGTGGGTTGGAGAAAAAGCAAAGGAGATAAATGATACATGTTTTAAATTATGGTACTCAGGTAAAGAAAATGCTCGAAACGGAGTTGGTATTATCATAAATAAAAATTTAAAGGATAGTGTAGTAGACATACAATGATATGGTGATCAAATCATGATGTTCAAATTAGTGTTAGGAGTAGAGGTTTTGAACATAGTTTGTGCTTACACACCCAAAGTAGGACTATAAGATAGTATAAAGACAATTTTTTGGGAAGAGTTAGATAAGGTGATTTTTATTGATCTAGAAAAAGCTTATGATAGGGTACCGAGGGAGGTTCTTTGGAGAACTTTGGAAAAAAGTGGTATCCCATTGACATATATTAGCCTTACAAGAGACATGTATGATGGTGCAAAAACATGTGTGAGGACTCATGAAGGAACGACAGACTTCTTTGAAGTTAATATTGGGTTACATCAAAGATCAACTTTAAGTCCATACTTATTTATAATGGTGATGGATGAGTTAACAAAACATATTCAAGATGAAGTACCTTGGTGTATGTTATTTGCATATGACATTGTATTAGAGGAGGAGTCTAAGGAAAATGTTAATAGAAAATTGGAACTATGGAGAGAAACATTAGAAAGCAAAGGCCTCCGACTTAGTAGAACAAAGACAAAATATATGGAATGTAAGTTTGAAAATTTGGTTGCTTCAGAGGACTTGGAAATTAAAATTGACACACATTGCATTACCCAAAAGGAAAGTTTTAAATACCTAGGGTCAATTTTTCGGAGTGATGGAAGAATTGATGGAGATGTTACGCATAGAATTAATGCTGGTTGGTTAAAATGGAGAGGAGCATCAGGCATTCTTTGTGATAAGAAGATACCATTAAAGTTAAAAGGTAAATATTATAGAGCAACAATTAGGCCTGCCATGTTTTATGGTTCTGAGTATTGGGCAGTTAATCATCAACATGTATAAAAGATGTTCGTGACAGAAATGAAGATGTTAAAATGGATGAGTGGTCATACAAGAAAAGACTGTATACATAATGAGGTTATTAAAAACAAATTAGGAGTGGCACCAATAGAGGATAAAATGAGAGAACATCGTTTAAGATGGTTTGGACATATAGAAAGAAGATCAAAAGAAGAACCTGTAAGAAGGTTAGAAAAACTAAATTTGGAAAGTATTAAAAGAGGTAGCGGACGACCACAAAAGTGTTGGAAAGAAACAATAAAGAATGATCTAGCTTATTGGGACTTAACTGCTAACATGGCACATGACAGGGATCTGTGGAAACAAAGAATCCATGTAGCCGACCCCGTCTAGTATGGGAAAAGGCTTAGTTGTTGTTGTTGTTGTTGTAGTTAGATAAGGTGATTCAAAGGATTCCATAAAGGGAGAAAATTTGTTTAGGAGGCTTAAATAGACATGTCGGTAAAAAGCATTAGGATATCAAGGTATTCATGGAAACTTTGGTCTTGTGGATATAAATGAGGAAGGTAGAGAGATTTTAAATTTTGCTATGGCATTTGATCTCTTTATAGTCAATAAAATCTTCAAAAAACGAGATGAACATTTAATTACTTATAAGAGTGGCTTATCACAAACACAAATTGATTACTTTATTTGTAGGAAAAAATATAGAGCGTGTTGTAAAGATTGCAAGGTAATTCTAGGAAAAAGCTTAACCACCCAACATCGACTTTTAGTTATGGATTTACAAAAAATGGACAAAGAAGAAAAGAGTGCATCGAGCTATTCAAACTAAATGGTGGAACCTCAAAAGCGAGAAAAAAGATATATTTAAACAGAAAGCCCTTCAAGGAGATGATTGAAATTATGTTGGTACACCTTGTGATATGTGTAACAATATGACTATACATATTAGGAAAGTGGCGAAAGATGTGTTAGGGGTATCTAAGGGAGGTGTACCAGGACAAAAAGAAGCTTGGTGGTGGAGTGAAGTAGTGCAAAATAAAATCGACAAAGAGGGCATGTTACCAATTACATTATGCTAAAATAACTAGCGAAACTTTAGAGGCTTATAAGAAAGCAAAGAAGAAAGCAAAAAAAAAAGGCCGTCAATGAAGCAAAAAAAGGCCGTCAATAAAACAAAAGTTTAAATTTAGGAGGATTTATATAAAAAACTCAACTTAAAAGAGGGTGAAAGGATAGCTAGGGCTAAAGATAAGAAAACTAAAGATCTTAATCATGTTATATGCATCAAAGATGAGGATGAAAAAATTCTAGTAGCAAATAACGATATAAGAAATAGATGAAAAAACTATTTTTATAAGCTTTTTAATGAAAATAAAGATGTTAGTATTAACTTAGGAGACTTAGCCAAATCATAAAATTATATAAACCACAATTTCTACCGATGTATTAAAAAAATGAAGTCAAAGAGGCTATTAAACATATGAAGGGTGGTAAATCGGTAGGACTAAACAATATTCCTATAAAAGTTTGGAAAATACTAGGAGAAATAGGAATCACTTGGCTCACAAGACTATTTAGTGAAATATAGAAAAACCAAAAGATGCCTGAGGAATGGAGAGCGAGTACACTTATACCCATATATAAGAATAAGGGAGACATTCAGAATTGTGTGAATTATCGGGGTATCAAGTTAATGAGTCATACTGTGAAATTGTGGGAAAGAATTATCAAACGTAGGTTAAGACAAGTATTGAGTATAATAGATAACTAATTTGGATTTATAACAGGCAGATCTACTGTTGAAGCGATTCACCTTTTGAGACATCTTATGAAACATTTTAGAGCAAAAAAGAAAGACCTTCGCATGATATTTATTGATCTAAAAGAAGCTTATGATAGGGTACCGAGGGAGGTTTTGTGAAGAACTTTGAAAAAAAAAGTATCCTATTGACATACATTAACCTTATAAGAAACATGTATGATGGTGCAAAAACATGTGTGAAGACTCATGAAGAAATGACAAACTTCTTTGAAGTTAATATTGGGTTATATCAAGGATCAACTTTAAGTCCATACTTATTTATAATGGTGATTGATGAGTTAGAGAAACATATTCAAGATGAAGTACCTTGGTGTATGTTATTTGTAGATGACATTGTGTTAGTGGAAGAGTCTAAGGAAAAAGTTGATAGAAAATTGGAATTATGGAGAGAAACATTAGAAAGCAAAGACCTCTGATTTAGTAGAACAAAGACAAAATATATGGAATGTAAGTTTGATCATTTGGTTACTTTAGAGGACAAAAATTAAAATTGGCACACATTGCATCCCCCAAAAGAAACGTTTTAAATACCTAGGGTCAATTTTTCAGAGTGATGGAAGAATTGATGGAGGTGTTACACATAGAATTAATGTTGGTTGGTTAAAATGGAGAGGAGCATAAGGTATTCTTTGTGATAAGAAGATACCATTAAAGTTAAAAGATAAATATTATAGAGTAACAATTAGACTTGCCATGTTTTATAGTTCTGAGTGTTGGGCAATTAACCATCAACATGTACAAAAGATGTCTGTGACAGAAATGCAGATGTTAAGATGGATGAGTGGTGGTCATACAAGAAATGACCGTATACATAATGAGGTTATTAGAAATAAATTAGGAGTGACACCAATAGAGGATAAAATGAGAGAATATCGTTTAAGATGGTTTGGACATATAAAAAGAAGATCAAAAGAAGAACCTCTAAGAAGGTATGAAAAACTAAATTTGAAAAGTATTAAAAGAGATAGAAGACGATCACAAAAGTGTTGGAAAGAAACAATAAAGAATGATCTACTTTATTGTGAGTTAATTGTTAATATGGCACATGATAAGACTCTGTGGAAACAAAGAATCCATTGACCTCGTCTAGTATGGGAAAAGGCTTAGTTGTTGTTGTTGTTATCCTCTATTGGTGCAACTCCCAATTTATTTCTAATAACCTCATTACATATAATGTGTTTTCTTGTGGGACTACTTATCCATCTCATCTTCTTACGGATATCTTTTGTAAATGATGATTAACTACCCAACACTAAGACCCATAAACATAACAGGTCTAAATGTTGCTTTATAATATTTATCTTTCAACTTTAATGATATCTACTTATCACATAGAATACTTTATACCCCTCTCCATTTTAACCGACCAACATTAATTCTATATGTAACATATCCATCAATTTTTCCATCACTCAAAAAAATTGATTATAAGTATTTAAAACTTTTCTTTTGAGGGATGCAATGCATGCCGATCTTAATTTCTATGTCCCGAAGTACCCAAATGATCAAACTTACACTCCATATATTTTGTCTTTGTTCTATTAAGTCAGAAGTCTTTACTTTCTAATGTTTCTCTACATAGTTTCAATTTTCTACTAACTTTTTCTTTAAACTCATCAATGTTATCTGCAAATAACATACACAAAGATACTTCATCTTGAATATGTTTTATTAACTCATCACTTACCAATATAAATAAATATGGAATTAAAATTGATCACTCATGTAACCCAATATTAACTTCGAAACAGTTAGTAATTCCTTCATGAGTTCTCACATATGTTTTTGCACCATTGTAAATGTCTCTTATGAGATTTATGTAAGTCAACAATGTATTTCTCTTTTCTAAATTTTCTAAAGAACATCTTTTAATACCTTATCATAACCTTTTTCTAGATCAATAAATATCATGTGAAGGTTCCTTTTTGCTCTAAAATATTTTATAAGATGTCTCAATAGGTGAATCACTTCAATAGTAGATCTACTGAGCATGAATCCAAATTGGTTCTTTGTTTTACTCTATATTCGTCTTAACCTATGTTCGATAACTCTTTCCCATAATTTCATAGTCTGAGTCATTAACTTAATACTTCGATAATTCACACAATTCTAAATGTCTTCCTTGTTCTTATATATGGGTATAAGTGTCCTCACTCTCCTCGAGAGTCTTTTGGGTTCTCCATATTTCATTAAATAGTCTTATGAGCAAAATGAGCCCCATCTCTCATCAGATTTTGCATACCTTTATAGGAATAGTGTTTGACCCTACAAATTTACCAGCATTCATATATTTAAGAGTCTCTTTGATAGAAATTGTGGTTTATATACTTTTCTGATTTGACTAACTCTCCTAAGTTAATACTATCATTTGTATTTTCATTAAAAAGCTTATAGAAATAATTTTTTATCTATTTTTTATATCATTTGGTTCTGAGTGTTGGACAGTTAATCATCAACATGTACAAAAAATGTTTGTGACAGAAATGAAGATGTTGAGATGGATGAGTGGTCATATAAGAAAAGACCGTATACATAATGCGGTTATTAGAAACAAATTAGGAGTGGCACCAATAGAGGATAAAATGAGAGAATATCGTTTAAGATGGTTTGGACATATAGAAAGAAGATGAAAAGAAGAACCTACAAGAAGGTTAGAAAAACTAAATTTGGAAAGTATTAAAAGAGGTAGAGGATGACCACAAAAGTGTTGGAAAGAAACAATAAAGAATGATCTAGCTTAGCTAGAGAGTTAACTGCTAACATGGCACACGATAGAGATATGTGGAAACAAAGAATCCATGTAGCCGACCCCGTCTAGTATGGGAAAAGGCTTAGTTGTTGTTGTTATTGTTATTTTTTATATCATTATTCACCACTAGAATCTTCTCATCCGCATCTTTGATGAAACTAATAAAAGTAAGATTCTTAGTAACTATCTTAAAAATATCTTTTACCTTCTTTTGAATTAAACTTTTTATATAAATCCTCTCAAATTTTGGCTTTTGTTTCTGTACCAGTCTTTTTCGCTTCTTTCTTTGCTTTCTTATAAGTTTCCCAAGTTTGAAGTCTTTTTGGCATGATGCAATTTGTACCATGCCTTCTTTGTCTTCTACCACTTGACCCCCACCACCAAGCTTCTTTTTGTACCGGCATACCTCTCTTAAATTCTCCTAATACATCTTTTGTCACTTCTCTAATATGTATGGTCATATTATTTCATATATCAAAAGGTGTACCAACATAATTCCAAGCATCTCTTTATCTCCTTGAAAACTTTTTTCTCACATTTGAGGTTCTACCGTCTAGTCTCAATAGTTCTATGTACTCTATTCTTCTTTGTTAACATTTTTACCTACAAATCCATTACTATGTAGAGTAGTTAAGCTTTCTCCTAAAATTATCTTTCAATCTTTACAACATGATTTATATTTTTTCCACAAACAAAACAATCAATTTATATTTGTGACAAGCCACTCTTATAAGCAATTAAATATATTGTATTGTCTATAAAGAGATCTTTAAAATCTCTATACCCTTCTCATTTATATCCCCAAATCATAATTTTTGTGAATTGAATACCTTGATATCATAATACCTCTTTACTGACATGTCCATTTATATCTCCTCCCAATCAAATATCTTTCTTTATGGAATTTTTTGAATTACCTTATCTAACCCATCCCAAAAAACCTTCTTTATATTGTCTTCTAATCTTACTTTGGATGCATAAACACAAACTATATCTAAAGTACTCATAACACTAATTTTACATCATAATTCAGTCACTATATGGTTCTGTCTACTACACTATACTTTAAATTTTTATTTATAATAATATCAATCTCATTTTGAGGCTTTCCTTTTATATATATAGTAAAAAGAAATTGATATGAGATGCCTCAGTGAGGTCGAATTAGGACCGGCTTACTATGTCACCACTCGGACCGAGATATGAGAATTCATTTAATGCATGTGTGTCGACAGACACCAAAATGTGGGTGAGATATTTCATACACATCTACGGTTTCTGTACCATTTCGGTTTCTGTACCATTTCGAAATGCAAAGGCTGTTTCCGTACTTCATCGCTCGTATGCATTGCCATTCATGCAATATCGGTTTACACAAACCCATGCAAGCAGATTCGAAGACATTTCCAAAGGCACAGAAAATTCAAGGAAACACGTCTATACGCTAAAACGTAGATTTACAGAAAACTACGGAAGAATAAAACACGAATGAAAAGCCTAAAAAGGTTGTCATTTATTTGTACCAACACAACCAAACCATGGTTCAGATATATAGTTTTGAAAATATTGCATTTTATAATTCAATCAGTCATTGAAAATACTCTTAAATACGAAACAGTTTCAAGATATGGAAGGTGATTTATAGGAAAAGCAAGGTAAATAAATGCGGTAAACCACCATAGGGCTACAGACGGGTATGTATGGTAGGTACTTCACTTGACCAGATGGATGACCGAGCCAACTTTAATATCAACTTGGTTGAAGCAGAATTCGTGTGTGTTTTACAATTGGGTTGCAGATGGGTATGAAACTTCACTAGACGAATGATTGACCCAACTTTGATATAAATCTTGATTGAAGCATCGCCTCTCTCTCTCTCTCACACACACACACCTGGGCGCACACACGCATGCAAGATGCATCTTGGCATAGTTGACCTTTACAGAGATATGAAATGATAAAGTAAGTCATCAGTAAGAGACAGCAGCAAATTTGAGCAAACAAACAGACATTATTTGACAGTCATATAAAGCTTCAACCATCTACACTCGCAGCAGCAGAGGCGTAACTTACACTGCTGTCCCTCATGCTTTTGCATTGGTTAGATTGCTCATAGCGGATGAAACGAATCTTGATGGATGTTGTGCTGTTTTTCAACATCTGCATAAAAGAAAAAACAACAAAATACCATCAATTTTGCGACGGAACAGAATTACAACATGCAACTCAATTGAAGCCTCTTACCTGAAGGAAAATGCTAATCGGATGTCGACCACATATGGTATTGTTAAATTCTAATAAGTATTCTTTGAATGCATCAGGGTCCCCAGTCTCTATTATATCCATGCCCATTTTGTCGAGAGCCTCAATAGATTTGTAGATAGCTCCATGCTTCTTGTCGTGGTGCATGTAGTTAAACCTAAAAAAGAAAAACAGTAGGAATAATCTGTCAGCAGTGATCAGGAGATGTTATTTTTCAACTATTCACGTAAAGGCACCAAAAAAAGTAGCAGCGCAGAGAAAGGAACAACGTCGAGAGTGGGAGTAGAAAAGGATTTCCAGATCTTTTCAGAACGGTCCAAGGAGGACACTGTCAAATATTTTACAGATAAGTTGCATTAGGAAGGAAATAATAGATGAGTCAAGGTCCGCAAATGTGATCATATGGTTGGCCCCCATGTCAACCTGGGAGTATCGCCGATGCCAGTGGTATGTGATTCCCCCTTCTACTTGATGCTTCCATGGTGGAAGCCGAATATGATATGAAGGACTGGACAGTAGACTCTTAGGTTAAGGGAGCTCTGAGCAATGGCCACGCAAGGATTGTTTTCACTTCAGTTGATGCCACAGGGCTCAACTGCCAATAGCAGTATTGTTAGCTTCACTACCCATTGAGAGAGGAGCATTCGTCCTATTATGCAGTTGGTTTCATCCAAAGAAGCAAATAGAATAGCTGCTTCCTAGAAATGTTTGGATTTAGTCACAACCAAAAGTTTTAAGCAGAAATCAGTAGAGGCACCTTGCCGTATCAGTAGACGCTAGGAAACATGTCTGTATACTGTTGCCTCGTGTACATGATAAATAGGCCAAAAAAGAAAACTAGGTTACAAAACCTATGATTCCTAAAAGCGAAACATTTGAATGATTATGAGCCATCTTGAAAGTTTGCTTGAAGTGTGTAGAATACTATTGTGAATTTGCAAGCAGAGAAAATTATCCCCAAGTGTGAGATGAGGACCGGGAGAGCACATCAAACTGCACAACGATGAACAATAACAACAAAAGATAAAGTAAAAAGAAAAAACTTTAAAGAACCGACCGTGAACCCCAATGGCAGAAGTCTGATGACACGGAAAAGAAATTCTTCGGATCATCCACATATTTAGCCAGCAAGCGCCCATACATAGCTTCATTTTCTGCATTAAGAGCACCAACCAAAATGGGCACGATTTTCACCTGCACCCTGCACAAACAAAAATCAGAATCTCGTTTCCAAAGGGGGAAGAAGAAACAAGAGTAAAATTTTCTGTATCATGAAATTACAGCCTTACCCTTGAAAAACTTTGGCCAGGTAAGGCAAATGCATCTCCATACTGTGCTCTGCTTCATCGACGTGGAGATCCATAAGTTCAAATTTTCTAGTTGCCTTCAGTTCCTCATTAACTGGAATATGTACGAAAAGAGACAACTCAATCAACTAAAAATGCCTATATATAAGAAAATGACACACTTATAAAACATCATTAGAATTGAGAGTTAAAACTATCAGGGGTAGATACTATAAAGGCAACACCATGCATTTTTTTCAAAAGGCTATTAGCTTATTATGCCACAGAAAATGTAATTTTCTATCTGGAAATCATAATCCTACACGAATTCTAAACCAAGCTATCTAATTAATAAGGGACATAATAAGATGTTATTTTTTAGTTAAAAGATGCATAGACATGCCCGTGTCCAGGTTGACACACCTACGGAGAAAATTATTATGCCTAAAATTTTGACAGAAATTTGACTTGTCGCATGCTTTCTAAGCTTTCCTATGTTGTGTCCAAAGTTGCAATGGGATACAGCACTCTGTATAATTCAAAAGAAAAAGAGGTCGTCTGTATATTTCCGTCATATAAATAAAAACTACCAAAACAAGTAACATAAAGATGAGATATTGCAAATGAAACTAAATGTAGCTAATCAGTACTTCAATCCATACCTTCCAAATCAATTGGCAGGTCACCAATAGGTGTCTTGTAGATTGTGGCCTTGGTAAGTGCACATTTTGGAGTATAATAGTGATGAGAAGGACCAAGGAGAAACACCCGAACACTGCAATTGGTAACTTGATAAGTTAACTCGACTTGCAGCAAACGGAATAGTATCTTATTATAACATATGCGGGCCCAGTTACCACCTTAAATCATGCGGAATATACAAATGTATGCTTGTTCAGTGCAACTCGATAAACAGCATAGCTTGTGATGATCTGCTTGTGACTTTTTGAAAGAAGAGGAACAACATTTGAGACTATCTGTTACTTTTAGGAAGATGATCTTCTATATCTTTTCATTTTCTAGAAGAGACGTTTCATTTTCTAGAAGAGGCACAAGAGATGCAACAAACCATCAAATAAAGACAACTCCAACAAACCAAAAGAAGAGCTGACAAACTAGAATGCTTCTTTAACTTTGTAATTGCAGGTTTACAAGGGACAAGGTTCTTATATTAACCTTCAAATATTTGCTGAATTTTGAGGAATATTACCTTCTCTTCAGTTTTAACGTCTTTTTGTGAATTCTCAACTATTTTTAGCTAAACGCTGGTTATTTGAGTGCAACTTCATTCTTTCCTTTACTTAAATATACGCAGTTTGGGCTGAGCTGGATAACAGATTGAATCCAAATCTGAAATTGGTAAAGTGCACCTGTTCAGCAATAAAACGTGGCTCTAATTGAGGAGCAAAAAAGAAGAGCCAACTCACATGTTCTCTGGATCTATGTTTGCAAATGCATAAGCAGCACAACGGCCTGAGTACGAGTAACCAGCATGCCTAGCATTGGGGATAGCCAGTAAAAACATCAAAAGACAGAATACTGTGGAAGCATCACACTATGTACTCTTAAAGGAAGATGACAATAACACTCACGGAGCGATTACACCTCGAACACCAGTGGATTTTTCAACACCAGATGCCCTAAGCCATCCAGCAAGCTCCTCCTCCAGTTTGGCAGCTAATATTGTACATCAATTACAACAACCAGATCAAGTTAGAGATACCAAATATAAACAGACAGATCAGCTAAAGTAAGTGCTCAATCAACTCTCACAATAAATGTTGTCAAACAGATACTTGATCTTCGCCGTTTACATTCTAACAAACGAAAAACATTCCCAAAATCCTACCAGAAGCATGCACGAGTGTATCAGTCATACCATACTTCATATCAAAAGCACAATACCACTAAGAAACAAGATATTAAGTTCAAAAACTTCAAATACCAAAAAAGCGTAACACTGATAACCTCAAAAGAACACAGCTTCTGTTTATCATTGTCTGCAGAACTTTGTCCCCATATCCATTCATCGGTCCTTACTTTTTATTTGTTGTGCCTTTCTTGCTTTTAAAAATTTCACAACGATAATTATATCTGTAGCTATTTGTGGTGGCACTGATGGACACAACCCAGCACTTGAACTAATGCAATTGAACTCACTCCCACAAGGTGACTCTTTGTACAAAGGATCTTCGCATTTTTGGCAATGGACAGATGCAAGGAGTAAGAAATAAGGATAACTAGTCCTAAATAACAAGATTCACATTGGTACTTAGAATATCAAAGCAATAACAGTCAAGGTAATAGAGAGGTGGTGATATTATGACTAAGAAAAAGATTCATATTCTATATTCTATGTTTAAAGAAGACAAAGTGAGTTGAAGAAAAAAATAGACCGTACTGTAAGGATTGCAAAGTAATTCCAAGATAAAGCTTAACTATCCAATATCAACTTTTAGTTACAAATTTGCATGTAAAAAATAGACAAAAAGCAAAAGTACATAAAACTACTCACACTAAATGGTGGAATCTCAAAAATAGAACCTCAAAAATAAGAAAGAAAATACATTTAGAAAGAAACTTCTTGAAGGAGATGCTTGGGATTACGAAGGCACAACTTGTGACATGAAAATATAACAAAAAATATGAAGAAAGTAGCAAAAGATATGCTAGATGAATCTAAAAGAGGCATATCGGTACAAAAAGAGCTTGACGGCCGAGTGAGACGGTGTAAAATAAAATAAAGGTAAAGAAGATATGTCATAAATATGAAACTTAAGAGGCTAATAAGACAATATGAAAAGAAGAAGAAAAGATTGTCGGTGAAGCAAAGCCAACATTTAAGAGGATTTATATAAAAAAAACTCAACAAAGGGATATTTTTAGGGTAACTAAGGCTAGAAATAAGAGAACTAAAGATGTTATTTTTGTTGATATATTAAAGATGAGGATGAGAAGATACTACTAGCAAATGATGATATTAAAAATTGATGAAACAATAAATTTTATGAGGTTTTTTTACTAAAATATAGATACTAATATTATCTTAGAAAAGCTAATCAACTTAGAAGATTATATAAACCGTAATTTTTGCCGACGTATTCAAAGAAATCAAGTTAAAGAGGCTCTTAAAAGGTTTTGTAAATCGATAAGACCAGAAAATATTAATCTAAAAGTATGAAAAATCCTAAGAGAGATGGTTAGATCACTTAGCTTAGAAGATTTTTTAATGAAATATAGAGAAACCAAAAGATGTTTAAAGAATAGAAGAAGACAATAATTATACCCATGGACAAGAACAAAAGAGACATTCATCACATTATTGAGGTATAAATTTGATAAGCCGTACAAAATTTAAAATTATAGAAAAGAATTATTGAATGTTGAATGAGAAAAGTACTGGGTATAACAGAGAACCAAATTGGACTCATGCCAAGGAGATCTATTGGTGAGACTATTTACCTATTAAGACATCTTATACAATATTTTAAATAAAAAAAATTAAAATTATAGAAAAGAATTATTGAATGTTGATTGAGAAAAGTATTGGGTATAACAGAGAACCAAATTGGACTCATGCCAAGGAGATCTATTGGTGAGACTATTTACCTATTAAGACATCTTATACAATATTTTAAATAAAAAAAAAGAACTTTCATGTGGTATTTGTTGATTTACATAAAGCTAAATATAGGATGCAAAGAGATATTCTTTGGAGAATCTTAGAAGAAAGAGGTACCTATTAACATATATCAATCTTACAAGAGAAATCTATGATGATGCACAAGCATGTATGAGGACTCATGAAGGAATAACAGATTTTTTGAAGTTAGTATTAGATTGCATCCAGATTATTAAGGGTATTCACCTATTCAGACAACTTATAAAACATTTTGGAGCAAAAACGAACCTTCACGTGGTATTTATTTATTTAGATAAAACTAATGATAGGATGCTAAGAAATATTTTAATTATGTTATTTGTGAATGACATTGTATTAGTGGATGAGTCTTCAGAAAGAGTTAACAGGAAATTGGAACTACGGAAATAATATTAAAAATAAAGTCTTCTGATTTAGTAGAATAAAGTGAGAAGATATGGAATGCAAGCTTGGTCAATCGATTAACTCAAATGACATGAAAATTAAGAACCTATTGTATCTCTCATAAGAATAGTTTTAGATACCTAGAGTCAATTTTCCAAAGCAACTAAAAATTAATAAAGATGTTATAAAGAGAATTAATAATGCAAGTTGGTTAAAATAGAAAGAGCCAATTTTTTCAAAGCAACAAAAAAATGACATGTAGAATTAATGTAGGTTGGTTAAAATAAAAAGGTACATCAAAATCATATATGACAAGAAGATACTATTAAACTTGGAAGGAAAATATTGTATGGTAACAATTAGACCAGCTATGTTATGTGATTTTGAGTATTGGCCAGTTCATGATCAACATGTACAAAAGATGTGTATGGTAGAAATGAAAATGTTAATATGGATATGTGGCAACACAAGAAAAAAATGTAATGATATAAGGTGATTATAAACAAATTAGGAGTGAAACCAATTGATGATAAATAAAACAAGAAAAAATCGCTTAAGATGGTTTGGGCATGTGAAAAGACGATTAAAGGAAGCTCTGGTTAAAAGGTATAAGAAACTAGACGGTGGAGATGTTAAAATAGAAAGAGAAAGACAATACATGTGTTGAATGCAAACAATAAAGAATGATCTAGATTTAGATTTAGTTGAGTTAACTGTTAGCATGTCATAGAATCGAGCTCTATGGAAACAACCCATGTAGCCAACTAAATGCTTCAGATATGCAAAACAAAATCAAACTTTACAAAATCCCAAATATTCAAGGCAAAATTATGAGAAAAGTTGCAAGTATATGGCTTTGCAAGGGTTTGAGAAAGAAACATTTATGAGAAAAAAAAGATATCCAATGCTGCTTTGGGGTTTAAACCTCCTATCATCAATTTTAGGTGATGGAAAAGGTTGTCAATTGATGCAGATAAGCCATGTATCGTGCAACACAGACTTGTAGGGCACTATATGAGTTGATACGTGCCAATAAATTTGTATTTCCTAATTATGTATTTAAATCATACTAATTTTAGTTTGATATTCAACAACTATATCATGGATTTTTATAACATGACTTACAAATATTATGAGCATGGCTTTGGAGCGTCCCCGCCTAGTGACGTGCTGCAGAGCCCAAATACAGTAAGAAGTAAGCAAGGGCCACTACATTTTCGCCCGAATATAGTGAATCAATTGCAGAGAGGGTTCCCACATCATGGACGGGTGTGGATAAAGAAGTTAGTCCCGCTACATTGCCGCCGGAATGTAGTGAAAAATTTTCAGAGAGGGTCTCCACATTTTGATTATGGACGGATGCGGGGGGTAAAGAAGCTAGTCCTAGATAATAAGATTCGTATTGGTTCTTGGAATATCATAACATTATCCAGTAAGCTAATGGAGGTGGTAGATACTATGATTCGGAGAAAGATTCATATTCTATGTTTACAAGAGACAAAATGGGTTGGAGAAAAAGCAAAGGAGATAGAGGATACAGGTTTTAAATTATGGTACTCAGGTAAAGAAAAGGCTTGAAACGGAGTTGGTATTATCATAAATAAAGATTTAAAGGAGAGTGTAGTAGACATACAACGATGTGGTGACCGAATCATGACGTTGAAATTAGTGTTAGGAGCAGAGGTTTTGAATATAGTTTGTGCTTACGCACCCCAAGTAGGACTAGAAGATAGTATAAAGACAATTTTTTGGGAAGAGTTAGATAAGGTGTTTCAAAAGATTCCACAAAGGGAGATGATTTGTTTAGGAAGAGATTTAAATGGACATGTCGGTAAAGAGGCATTAGGATATCAAGGGATTCATGGAAACTTTGGTTTTGGGGATATAAACGAGGAAGGTAGGGAGATTTTAAATTTTGCTATGGCATTTGATCTCTTTATAGTCAATACAATCTTCAAAAAATGAGATGAACATTTAATTACTTATAAGAGTGGCTTATCACAAACACAAATTGATTACTTTATTTATAGAAAAAAAGATAGAGCGTGATGTAAAGATTGTAAGGTAATTCCAGGAGAAAGCTTAACCACCCAATATCGACTTTTAGTTATGGATTTACAAATAAAAAAATGGACAAAGAAGAAAAGAGTGCATCGAGTTATTCGAACTAAATGGTAGAACCTCAAAAGCGAGAAAGAAGATATATTTAAACAGAAAGTCCTTCAAGGAGATGTTTGGAATTATGTTGGCACACCCTGTGATATGTGGAACAATATGGCTATACATATTAGGAAAGTGGTGAAAGATGTGTTAGGGGTATCTAAGGGAGGTGTACCGGCACAAAAAGAAGCTTAGTGATGGAGTGAAGTAGTACAAAATAAAATCAAGGCAAAGAGGGTATGTTACAAATTACATTATGCCAAGAAAACTAGTGAAACTTTAGAAGCTTATAAGAAAGCAAAGAAGGAAGCGAAAAAGGCCGTTAGCAGTGTTGTCCGTATCGTAGATGCGGGCGTATCGCACCGTATCGTGCGATACGGCCCGTATCGCACGATACGGGCGATACGCCCTGGGACCCTTATAAAGGGTCCCGGCTCGAGAGAAACCCGCGATTTTTTGCGGATTTCCTCTCTCCTTTTGGGTTCTTCAAGCTCCCTAAGAGTCGGTTTTCGCCTCCTTGGTGTTCAAAGCTCTAAAATCGTACCCTATGGTGTCCGTCCAAGCCTCCAAACTCGGATTTAGGTATATTTTTAATGTTTTTTCCCTTTTTTTCTTTTATATTTATTGTTTTTTGTGTTATTTTGGTTTTGTTTTTTGAATGACAAAATATGAAGTTATTAAGTATGTGTATACGATTTTTATTGCATTCATGAAGTGGGAGACACTCGATTTGAGTGTTATTTGAAGATTGGGGGATTTACGAAGTGCTTTTATTTTCAGGTTTTTGTTTGAATTAAAGTACTCCATTGAGATGGCAGGAAGGGGTGGTAGAGACTCTCATTCAAAGTCTGATGATCCGGCATGGCAGTGGGGTATACCAGTTGAGGGTTCAAGGTTAAAAATAAGATGTTTATTTTATAAAAAGGTGGTTAATGGTGGAATTTCAAGGTTGAAACACCACCTAGCAAGAACCAGGAAAGAAGTTGCTCCATGCACAGACAGAGTTAGAAGTGTGCTAGAAGGTATTAAATGGCAATGCTTGCAGATGATTGAGAGTATACAGGAAAGGAGACAACAAAAGGATGATTTCCAGATGTGTGAAGAAGCTGATGATGCTACTGCCACTGGAGTTGGATTCACTGATAGTTTGCCTTCAGATGCTTGAACAGATATTGGTAGTAGCAGTTCGCGAGCACCTAGTAGAGGAAAGAGGGTTGCAGCTGAAGACTTTGGAGGTAGCAGAAGAGGAAGTTCAGGAAGGAGTAGAGGAAGAGCTTCTTCTTCTAGCATACATTCGTTCTTTCCTCCTTCCACTACACCTGGTGCTCAGCCAGGAATTCGTGCTACTATGGCTTTAGAACAACTGCACGATCAAGCAGACCTTGCAGTGGGCAAATGGTTTTATGATGCATGCATTCCATTTAATGCAGCAAACAATTTTCATTTTCAAGCAATGGCAGATGCAATTGCTAACATTGGTCCAGGATACAGGATGCCCTCTTATCAGAAGTTGAGAGGGAAGATATTAGATCAGACCGTGATTGAAGTACATCAATACTGTTCGACTTTGAGACAATCGTGGAAGGAAACAGGATGCACTATCATGGCAGATGGATGGACCGATAGGCAAGGAAGGACATTGCTAAACTTTCTTGTATATTGTCCTAAAGGACTCATGTTTTTGAGATCTCTAGATATGTCAGAGGAGAGGCACACTGCAGAGATCCTACGAGAGGAATTTGATAAGGTTATACAAGAGGTTGGGCTAGAAAATGTAGTCCAATTGATTACAGATAATGCAGCTAACTACAAAGCAGCTGGAAAGGAGTTAGCTGATATTTATGGGACTTTCTACTGGACACCATGTGCAGCCCATTGTTTAGATCTCATCCTCGAGGACATTGGTGAGATGGATGAAATAAAGGCAGCAACTGAGTGTTGTCAAGATATTACAAAATTCATTTACAATCATGCATTTGTTTTGTGTATGATGAGGAGATACACAGAAGGTGCAAAGCTTCTTCGCACAGCTGCAACTCGGTTCGCAACAAACTTCTTATCTGTACAAAGTATTGTAAGACAGAAGCAAGCTTTAAAGAGAATGTTCTCCTCAGATGAGTGGCAACAATTTGCAGAGTTGCCACAAAACAGAAGGAACAGAAAGTTAAATGAGATTGCAGAAACGGTTTTTAGAAGTTCATTTTGGAATGCATGCATCAGATTATTGAAAATTACTTGTCCTTTAGTGAAAGTTTTGAGATTGGCTGACAGCGAGGAGAAATCATCTATGGGCTACCTTTATGAAGCCATGGACAGGGCAAAAGAAGCGATCAGAAATAACTTTAATGGAAAAAAAAAGAGATTATGTGCCCGTGTGGAAAATAATTGATAGTAGATGGAATAAACAATTGCATCAGCCTATTCATGCAGCAACCTACTATCTAAACCCATCATTGAGGTACTCAGCAACCTTCAAAAGGGACGGTGAGGTTAATCGAGGAATCATTGAATGCATCGACAGATTAGTCCCTGATGAGAGCATAGTAGATGCGATACATCGAGAGATGGAGATATATGATAATGCTCTTCACTTGATGGGTTTGCCTGTTGCAATTCGCAACCGCTCTACGATGAGTCCAGGTACATTGTTTATTTTCATATTTAAGTTGCATCTTACATTACTGTGGATTATTATGTCTCTAATGTTTATATTTTTTTTACAGATGTTTGGTGGAACAGGTTTGGAAGTGATTGTCCAAACCTTAGAGATTTTGCAGTTAGAGTCTTAAGCCAAACCTATAGTGCAACAGGTTATGAAAGAAATTGGAGTGTTTTTGAACACATCCATACAAAAAAGCGCAACAGGTTGGAACATAAAAGGCTTAATGATTTGGTTTATATTCGTTGTAACATGCGCCTTCGTGAAAGGTAATGTTGTATTACTTTCAAATTTTCAATTCGATATTATTTAACTTCAGTTTTCAATTGTTAATATTACTTACTAATTGTTTATCTTTGTTTGTGTCGTAGGCAATTAAAAAAAGTAAATAGAGAAGAAAGTCAGTTCGATCCAATAAGTTTGGATAATTTTGATATATTAGAAGATTGGGTTGTGGAAGGCACTGAAGAAAATGCCCTCCTAACAGAAGAAGACGTTGCCTGGATTAATTTGGAAGGAGCGCAACAACATTATCGAGATGAAGAATTTGATTTTGAAGAAGAAGGTGTGGGCGTGGCTGATGATGATGAGGATCTGCAACAAGGAGAAGATGAAGATTATTTAGTTGATGATCCTGATTACAATTTGTAAAATGTAACATTATATGTAACTGTAGTGTACTGTAAAGTGTAAACTATGTCTGTATTTTATTTTTTGGATTCAAAATATGTAAATTTGGATGCAATTGTTCAATGTTGAATGCTCAATCTGTACTAAACTTACATTATATGAATTTAAAGCAATTATCAGATTTTTCCTGATTTTTTCCTGATTTTTTTCGATTTTTTACTATTTTTTATTAATTTTTAATTATTTTTTGCATTATTTTAATATTAAAGTACGATACGATACGATACGATACACCCGTATCGTGGAGCCCAGCGATACACGATACGATACACGTCAGACAACACTGGCAGTTAGTGAAGCAAAAGCTAAGATTTGTGAGGACTTATATAAAAAACTCAACTAAAAAGAGGGTGAAAGAGATATTTTTAGGATAGCTAGGGCTAGAGATAAGAAAACTAAAGATCTTAATTATGTTAGATGCATAAAAGACGAGGATGAAAAAATTCTAGTGGCAAATGATGATATAAGAAATAGATGGAAAAACTATTTTTATAATCTTTTTAATGAAAATAAAGATGTTAGTATTAGTTTAGGAGATTTAGCTAAGTCAGAAAAGTATATAAACCACAATTTCTACTGACGTATTCAAAAGAACGAAGTCAAAGAGGCTCTTAAACATATGAAGGGTGGTAAATCGGTAGGACCATATAATATTCCTATAGAAGTTTGGAAAATACTAGGAGAAATAGGAATCACTTGGCTTACAAGACTATTTAATGAAATATGAAAAAACCAAAAGATGCCCGAGGAATGGAGAGCAAGTACACTTATACCCATATATAAGAACAAGGGAGACATTCAAAATTGTGTGAATTATCGAGGTATCAAGTTAATGAGTCATACTATGAAATTATGGGAAAGAATTATCGAATGTAGGTTAAGACAAATATCAAGTACAACAGAGAACCAATTTGGATTCATGCCAGGCAGATCTACTATTGAAGCGATTCACCTTTTGAGACATCTTATGGAACATTTTAGAGCAAAAAAGAAAGACCTTTACATGATATTTATTGATCTTGAAAAAGCTTATGATAGGGTACCGAGGGAGGTTCTTTGGAGAACTTTGGAAAAAAGAGGTATCCCATTGACATATATTAACCTTATAAGAGACATGTATGATGATGCAAAAACATGTGTGAGGACTCATGAAGGAACGACAGACTTCTTTGAAGTTAATATTGGGTTACATCAAGGATCAACTTTAAGTTCATATTTATTTATAATGGTGATGGATGAGTTAACAAAACATATTCAAGATGAAGTACCTTGGTGTATGTTATTTGCATATGACATTGTATTAGTGGAGGAGTCTAAGGAAAAAGTTAATAGAAAATTGGAACTATGGAGAGAAACATTAGAAAGCAAAGGCCTCCGATTTAGTAGAACAAAAACAGAATATATGGAATGTAAGTTTGATAATTTGGTTGCTTCAGAGGACTTGGAAATTAAAATTGACACACATTGCATTCCCCAAAAGGAAAGTTTTAAATACCTAGGGTCAATTTTTTAGAGTGATGGAAGAAATGATGGAGATGTTACACATAGAATTAATGATGGTTGGTTAAAATGGTGAGGAGCATCAGGTATTCTTTGTGATAAGAAGATACCATTCAAGTTAAAAGGTAAATATTATAGTGCAGCAATTAGGCCTGCCATGTTTTATGGTTCTGAGTGTTGGGCAGTTAATCATCAACATGTACAAAAGATGTCCGTGACATAAATGAAGATGTTGAGATGGATGAGTGGTCATACAAGAAAAGACCGTATACATAATGAGGTTATTAGAAACAAATTAGGAGTGGCACCAATAGAGGATAAAATGAGAGAACATTGTTTAAGATGGTTTGGACATATAGAAAGAAGATCAAAAGAAGAACCTGTAAGAAGGTTAGAAAAACTAAATTTGGAAAGTATTAAAAGAGGTAGAGGACGACCACAAAAGTGTTGGAAAGAAACAATAAAGAATGATCTAGCTTATTGGGAGTTAACTGCTAACATGGCACACGATAGGGATCTGTGGAAACAAAGAATCCATGTAGCCGACCCCGTCTAGTATGGGAAAAAGGCTTAGTTGTTGTTGTTGTTGTTGTTGTATCCAACAACTATATCACCTGATATAATACAAAATCCACAACATTGCTCCCTGTCCATATACATGCTTGTAGAACGTCAAATGCAATGAATATGTGGAGTATATCAGAATTTCATATGCAATTTATGTACTTTCTAAAGTTATCACAAGAGACCAAGATATAGTATCTGTTGACCTCAGATCAGAGGCCATTTGCTACAGGGTAACACTGCGCATATGGTGTACCATGTCCAAGAAATTAACTTAAAAATAGAAGGTTGTATGTGTGTGCGTGTTTGCAAAATAAAAAAGAAGTATGGTAAGATTAATTCGACATAGTGCAAGGCATCGATAGAATGTGATATGCACCAAGAAATAGGTGAAAATGATATCTGGTGCCCAGATGATATGGATCCACATGCAGGTGATATTATCAAAGCGCATCAACATTGCCTAGAAAAACTTCAGTACAAGCATCATAAGACCACTTTTTTAAGCAAACAGAAAAGAAAAGGAATCATCATTTAAGTACATGAATTTGAATTTTTGTCCGAACCCAAAGTAAGCGACTCTTGATAGAGTGGTTATGTTTCGGCATTATTCTCTGAAAGAGCCTGCATTCCTCTTCCCACCCTCATTATAGTACATGATAACGATCGTAGGCTCGTAGCTGTTTTGCACTGAGTTGGTGACAATTGCTTCAGGGCATACGAAAGATCTCACCAAACAAACAGGGTCAGATGAATGATATGCATCCAGTGGCGACAACGATGAGTGTCGCACGAATCGTTCATTTAGTAACAATTAGTGACTAATCCAAGAGATGAAAAAAATTATCATTCTATCAGATAAGAAGTATGTCAATGCTGTTAATATTTAGCGAGAGATAAAGAAACTGTTCCAATACAGAACGAATTTGTGCATAAAACAATATATACGCCAGAAACCAAAAAACAGAAACAAATGAAGCATGACTCCGATCTTTCAATTTCCGTAATTCTCATCCCCACAGACAATTCTCACGCGACCTTCAAAACACAACGTAGAAAAGGGAATGGATAGAGGAGAGCAAAACGTCATAAAAGTTTCGAGCAATCAACAAAAAGAAGGGGGAAAAAGAAGCTCAGGATGAAGAAGAACACCGTTGTCAGTGTACCACGACCCCGCGTGAGAAGCTCTTCTGACTATCTCCATATCGTCGAACACGAAAAAAATCCCCTCTGAGATGTCTGAGAGTCGTGCAGACGAGCAGAACCCCCGAAACACTTGCCTCAACTTACCCGGTGAGACGAAGGGCACGAGACAACGAAATAATCGGCCTTTCAGCTTCGAGAATAGCGATCCTATCGAGAAACACACCAAAGACGGCTCTATTTGCCGACGATCGGCGATTATGCCGCCCAATCAAGTGATCGCTGAAGAACTGAGAAATGAATCGATCTCCGGCCGTGTAACCGCCGCGATCGGCCTCGAAAATACGATGATCGGCGTTTACGCCCTGGGAAACTAATAAAGAAGCGATCTCCGAGTTTTTAAGATGATACTTGGACAATCGGTGAGGCTCGAGTCAACTGCTGGACCAGACACCACACGCCGCACACACCCAAACACAACTATACGCACGAACAAGTAGCGTAGATTAGTCGGAGAGTCCAATCCTTTGGGACTTCGTCTCCTTGTTGTTATGGAATTGTTGAAGAAGAATCGCCGATGCACTGAGGGATTGCTTGTGGTTGTGTGAAGACGACGACGAAGAAGAAGAAGAGTGCTGCTGCTGTAGCTTTCGCCTCGATTCCTCCAACTCCTTTTTGTCGTCGTCAATGCTCATCTCAATCCTGCTCGGCTTTCGCCTCAGCATCTCTCTTTCCGTTTCCCCCACCGAAGGAACGGTTCGGCTTCCGCCCACGTTGCGTCTTCTTGAAGCTTCCCTCCCACTTTTCTGCCGTTGCGTTTTGTGTGCGAGTGGATTTGATTGGCTCCAGCTCCACGATGTATCGGATCCGAAATCGTATCCAACCATGCAATATTGCTGGGTATTCAATGATACGTGATCAATGCACCCAGAGCGTCAGCTCAACGGCAGGGCGTCAATGTTGTTGGTGGGAGTTCGAACAATCGAATGTCAGGGTATGCATGTATGTGCTTTAGGCTTCAGACTCCTCTTATAAAAAAAATGATGTCACCAATCGCATGCACAAACGCACAAAGGTATGGTTAGTATCATCTGAAATGAAATATCATTGTCTTAGAAATTAAATTGGATTTAATATCATTGTTGTTCTTTATATCAAAACAAAATCAGACATTTTAAGCTTTAATAAGTAATATTTAATGTTTATTTGCCTTTCTCGAACCCATTTAATGTGATATCATAGTCTTATGCACTCTTAAACTTTTTAAGATTATATTCATGCCATTAAAAAACAACAATGCAACGGATGGACATACGAAAGGTGGGTTTTTATAAAACCAAAACCAAACTAGAACCGACCATTTTAAATCTCTGATTCTGCTTTTTCGTTTTTTAATAAATTTATCGGTTCCAAGTAGTTTCGGACTCAAATAAGAACCGGTAGTTTCAAAACCATAAGTCAAACCAACTTCAGGTCAATTCGATTATGGTTTCAGGTTTTGAACTAACTGAAACCGGCAGGTTAGAACATGTTCTTTAATATTTTGAACATGTCTAGTTATTCCAATTTTTCTATATTCTTTTGCACAGTTTCTTGACACGAGAAGTGCTCTTCACTGTTTTTGTTTCCAAGTAATTCACATGCTTTATATAAATATAACTATATATACACAGTAATTTTAATTTAATAACATAAAGTATCATAAATAATTTGTATTTTATGTAGAATATATAATATTAAAATATTGTTTCCTTAAAAAATATTTGTATAGGTTAAAATGGGTTGAGGCGAGGCAGGATTGAATTGTAACAAAAGGGTGAGATGCAGGTGGAGTAAAAACCCGCCCTGTTGCCATCCCTAACTTGAACTTGCTTTAGTAAGTATCTAAATCAGATACACTAAGAAAATAGTAAAGAGAACTCATTAGTGAACAAGAAAATGTATTTAGTCATAAAAACAGTCCACATCATATGATTTTCCTTTGTTTCATTTTTCGTTTGCATACGCCACCATACATTTATAAAATTAAACAAGAGCATAGTTTCTATTAAGACAGGTCTCTTCCCTTTAAAGTAAATTTCCAATACATACAAGTTATTTCCAATTATTTAAGTGACCTGGTGGCAAATCATATGGTCAACTTCAATTGCCTGATCATATAATGCTTATAGTCATCATGCTTGGTCAAACAAAATAAAGCGTCATTTCTTGTGGGAGCGATTTAAAAATAATAGATATCATGATTAATAATAAAATTTTATTCAAGAAGATTTCTTAAAAATCAATTTAAATTTGACTTGCATTATTGCTGCCAACAACATTTTCCTTTGACGAGACAAAATGGAAGTCTTTGCAATCTCTTTTTTCTCTCTCTCCATAGCCTAACACATGCACCCTCTGGGAATCGAACTCCTTGCCAGAACCGTTGCGCCAACGCTCTTGGTGCAGTCGTTGTGAACACTTTGATTAAAACTTAACATGTAACTTGAAACAAAACTAATCTCTTCAAACCAAAATAACATTGATTTACCAAACAAACTAGTAGTAATATCCAAAACCAATCTTGGGTTTCTTGTGTGTAAACAATAAGTATATGGAAGACCACAAGGACTTAATGGAAGACTTATATTGAGATAAGATTGGGCATTCGCCTCACTCAAAATTTTAAAAACCAACTTAGAGTCTATAGCCCATAATGAGATCTATGATTATAACACGTAGTTCGTTCCACTTAAAACCATTTAAGGGGCTGTTCGTCCCGTCCCGAAGATCAACCACTGCAAGGGACCCGATTGATCCGTTTTGAGTTGGGCTGGCAATAGGTAGATTGTTTATTATTTTTGTTTATCCAAAAGCCCATGGACCCCGACTAATCCAGTTTCAGCTGGGTTGAGCCAAGGTGTGAATTCTGCTTTTGTTGGGATTGGAGTTGAAGGGCCAGACTATCTTATTCGAGATGGGTTGACCCACTTTTTACCCCTTGGCTTTCTCTTTCTTCATTTATAGTATTCGAATTCAAGACCTTGCTTAAGAGAAACAAGTGTAGAACCACATTAACCAAGGACTTCTATTCAATATAAGTCAATTGTATTATTATAAATTGGCCAAACCAAAACATTTTCTTTTCAAAAGGCATGATGGATGACGTGACACCCACCAAGCCGAATGAGGTGAAATCTTCAAAAAAGATGACTTGTAGGCACTAATTATTTATTTATATATAAATATTGATTGGGTTCTATTCACCATGTTTTTTAAAAATATAAATATATTATTATTAATTTTTTAAAACTTTACATGTTTTAAATTACACTCTTACCACTTAAAAACAACTCAAACTCTAACAAGCCTAGTAACTTGAGCTCAATTTGTTATAACTCGAGTCTGAGGTCGAGTTTGAAGATTGAAGGTCCATCATGTCGAATCGAGATGGCTTGTACTCGGGCTCGATTTTACTCTCAAACTCTTGCAAGTCAAGCCTTGAAAACAAAAGGTATCTGGCATTTAAAAGCAAATAAGGTCAGGTTAAGGGAGACGAGTGGGGCGACTACGTCATCAAATCTTCACTGCAGTATTTTTCGAAACGCCTTTGAGGGCGATCACAATACGAAGCGAAGAATGAATGCAAGGTAAAGAGGGAGAGCGGGACGAGGCCGCGTCTCATCTGTTTCTTATCCTTCTCCCTACTGTTCTTATTCTTTTGGCGCTTGCCGCTTGGTAATGTTTTCGTGGGTCAAACGGATGGCAGTGGAGTACGTTCTTGCTGCACAGAAAGTGATAAAAGGTGTTATTCTTTTATTTTCTTCTTTTCCTTTTAAAAGTCATAATCGGACAGGTAGGTTCCTACTAGATGCATGCACTGGATCTTTAACTGATGAGCTTTAGCTTGAAGGTTCTTTTGAGTCAGACCCTTACAGGAGAGCACTGGTTGCTTGTGCATCATCAGAGTATTTTTGTTTTGTTACAAGAGGAGGCCAAAGCCTGAAACCCACACCCACACATGCACCCTCCGGGAATCGAACTCCCCACCAGCAGCAATGGTGCTATAGCGTCCTGTCTCTAAGCTCATGCTCCGGGTGCAAGGCTATGTTATACCAACAACCTGAACGCGATCTCATGAAAATAAGAAAAATCATAAATATAGTTTGTGCACATAAAGCAAAACTGGAGCTTACTGTTGCTTGCAAAGTAATTTCCACATGGAGCCCCTTGTGTGTGTGTGTTCAACCTACGGATTATTCATAACCACCAATCCTGGTTACTTTGATAAGATCTTAAATTTGTATGTTAGACTAGTTGTATTTATAATCACTAATCCGGTTATGTAAGAAGTCGTTCTATCAACTGGATTCCTATCTCATGCCGCACCAGACACAGGCTACTTGTAGTTGATGAAACTAGGAGCCGACCTTCACCGGAAGACTCTGTTTCGGTGTTGACGATGAATCGGATGATCGTCTCTCTGTTGCAGCAGCGGATGCGTGGATTGATGTTGGAGTTGTACGAGGTTTTCTCACAGTGGTTTCTCTTAGGAGATATGTAGTTTCTTTTGTGATTGTCTCACTGTATTTTCATGTCTTTTTCGTGTCATTCCTCTGCTATATTTATAGAGCAGAAGTTGCTCCTAATCTCCTGACTTGCCTGTTGGGTTTTTCTTTTCTCAGCAGTTTGAATCTGGACAGTTACCAATGACCCCTATTCGGTACCGGACTAGATGGCCAGTCCAACCGTTACCAGTTGTCGAGAATGGTCACCCTATCTATAACATCTCCCACTTGCCATTCGAAACAACTGTATCAATATACTGGTTTTCCTCTCATTTTTCAGGGTTTTTCCTAGTTATGTCATTTCCTAATTACTATTGCAATCAGAACCTGTTGTGTGGTTATTTCTCTCCACAACATTTTATCTGTTGTATGGTTGTTTACCTATACAACACCAATCATCCGTTGTGTGGTTATTACCTTACACAATAATCAATCATATCTCAAACCCATGTTAGTAACATATTTTGAGAAAAGTTCCTCTGTTATGCCTTTCGTTAAGGGGTCTGCCAACATATCTTATGTTGGCATGTATGACATGGATATTTCCTTTCTCATAACCATATAATGAACATAGTGGTATTTCACCATTATATGCTTGCTTTTCGAGCAATCAACTCCACTCTTAATAAGAGTAATTGCTGCATTGTTATTACAATAGATAGCTATTGGCTCGTCTGTTATTTCCAACTTCAATTCTCGTATGAAGCGGCTTATCCAGACAACACTCGTTGCAACCATACAACAAGCTACATACTCAGTTTCTTCTGTATGCAATGCTACATAACACTGTTCTTACATGCCCAAGAAACAACAACACCTCCAAATAAGAATATTTGTCCTGAAGTTAATTTATTGTTATCTTTGCTACCAGCAAAGTCAATGTCTGCGTATCATACCACTTTCAGTTTATCTACTTGAAAACATAGTTTCAAGTCTTTTGTTCATTTCAGATACCTTAAAATCCTTTTTACAACTACCCAGTACTGCCAACCAGGATTACTTTGATATCTACTTACACGACCAACAACAAAGTTGATATCAAGTCTTGTACAAAACATAGCATACATCAAGCTACCAACAACTTGTGCATAAGGAGCATTAGGCTTATCGTCTCCTTCACCGGAACAATCAGCCTTACTTAATTTTACCCCTTTTGCAATAAGTGTATCTGCAGACTTGCATTCACCCATTTTAAACTTTTTGAGGATATAGTCAATATATCTTTCCTGACTCAAGCATAAGAGTTTAGATTCTCTATCTCGAGAGATCTTTATTCCCATGATATAGGATGCTTCGCCCATATCCTTCATTTCAAACTTGGAATTCAACTATGACTTGGTTTTGACAATCATTTCGTTATCATTTCCAGTCAACAATATGTCATATATATATAATAACAAGATGACAAAGTGACTCCTATTGTTCCAGACATATACACAGTGATCAAGTTTGTTAGCCACAAACCCAAGTTCTACAATGACATTTTGGAAAGCCAAATACCATTGACGAGGTGACTGTTTGAGGCCATATAGGGATTTTTTCAACCTATATAATTTATCTTTTTGGCCTTCAACCACAAATCCTTCGGGTTGCTGCATGTATATGATTTCTTCTAAATCCCCATTTAGAAAAGTTGTATTTACATCTAACTGATGTAAATCTAAATCATAGTATGCAGATATTGCCAGGATTATACGTATGGATGCAAATTTCATAACTGGGGAATATGTCTCAACATAATCTATCCCCTCTTTTTGCAAAAAACCCTTTGCAACCAACCTCGCTTTAAACTTATCGATTGTACCATCAATCTTATATTTCTTTTCAGAACCCATTTATAACCTATAGTTTTCCTTTCTTTTGCCAAATCAGTCAATACTTGGTTTTTCTCAATGGATTCAATTTCCTCATCCATGGCTTTCTCCCAGTTTGTTGCTTCTGATGAGTTAATTGCTTTCTTATAAGTCAAGTTATAAGTCAACTCATATAAATCTACTGAATTACACACTTCTTCTGCAAAATAAGTGTGATAGTCCCTTAAGTAGGATGGAGTGACTCTTGGCCTCTTATATCCACTTAAGGTATCGGTAGTTTCAGAAATATCTTTTATGGGCTCAAAAGATGATTGGTCTAAGTCTACAAAATCATCAACACATTCCTCATTGTTTTTGATGATGTCATTTTTAGTATCTTCTAAGAATTCAACATCTTTGCTTTTAATGGGTTCATGGTCCGTCCTTATGATAAAACTGATATCCTTTTGAACCTTTTGGATATCCAATGAATATCCATCTCAAAGACCTATTGTTTAGCTTATCTCTAGACTGATTAAGCAACAGATCTCCACCTCCTGAGATGACCTATGTTGAGTTTTCTTTCAAACCACATCTCATATGGTGTAGTGAATACAACCTTACATGGTACTCTATTGAGTATACTTCTTCCCATAATACTCTTGAAAGAGAGGCATCGATTAACATTGATCTTGTCATATTGAGCAAGGTTCTATTATATCTTTCAGCTACATCATTTTGTTGAGATGTCCTAGGCATTGTATTCTATTTTGCAATACCAAAGTCTTTGCAAAATTCTAAGAATTGTGTCGAAGTATATTCACCTCCTCTATCTGATCTTAAGACTTTAATCGAATACCCTAATTGATTTTTCACTTCTTACTTATATTCTTTAAAAGCATCAAGTGCCTTAAATTTATGTGTCAAAAGATATATATACATATATCTAGAATAATCATCAATAAAGGTTATAAAATAACCCTTTCTCCGATGTGTCTTTACTCTAAAAGGTCCACATAAATCTGTTTTGGTGTTGACGATGAATCAAATGATCGTCTCTCTGTCGCAGCAACGGATGCGTGGATTGATGTTGGAGTTGTACGAGGTTTCCTCACAACGACTTCTCCTAGGAGATCTGTAGTTTCTTTTGTGATTGTCTCACTGTATTTTCATGCCTTTTTCGTGTCATTCCTCTGCTCTATTTATAGAGAAGAGGTTGCTCCTAATCTCTTGGCTTGCCTGCTGGGTTTTCCTTTTCTGAGAAGTTCGAATCCGGACGGTTACCGTAAAATCCAGTAATCGTCCAGCAGTTACCGATGGCTCCTATCCGGTACCTCCTCGGGTAACGGATGACCCCTATCCAACCGTTACCAGATAAGGTTGTCGAGAATGACCACCCTATCTATAACATGAAACAACTAGGATCATGAAAAACCCAGACAGTTCCCAGTTTCGGTGGAACCCATCCCTTTGCCTCGTAAATCAGGTGAAAGGAATCGACACTCTCGGCCATTTAGTGCGGCCAAACCTTATGACAGGAAAGCACAACTGATGATGGGTGAAGCACCGATTATGGGTAATCTGATTTTCAGTTGCATTGGAGCCAAGCAGTAAGCATTATGCTCCTTGATGCCCTCAATGAACATGTGGAAATGCAGGATTAAGGGGTGAGCCTAGGAGATTGAGAACGGTGGAACATAAGATTCCAGGGAGTACTAGTGGGTGACTGTTGATATCCAAGGGCGAGATGACAAAGACTCGTGATAATAAATGTATACATCAATAAGAGAAAACCTTATTACCAGCCAGCCTCCTGCTACCCTTGAACCACTTAAGGGCAAATGAAAGTTGAAGCATGCTGTAGGAAAGACGAATAATCAGTAACTTGCATAGCATCAACGTCCTTAGTCCATAGATAAGAGGGCCGCATCCTTGGCCCCAAATGCGATAGAGCTGATACTTCGTGTGTGTGTGTATACAAAATAAACCAAAAACCCACTAAAAAACTAATTTATCCAGAATCATAACACAAAAATCAATTCAATTCACAAACACTTTAACTAATGACATGAAAATCATAACAATAACAACTAAGCCTTTTCCCATACTAGACGGGGTCGGCTACATGGATTCTTTGTTTCCACAAAGCCCTAAAGCCCTATCATGTGCCATGTTAGCAGTTAACTCAATGACATGAAAATTACTGTAAGTACAAAAAGAAACCTTAAAACTTTTGGGTGTCGAATGTCTGGTATGCATGATATTGGTAGGGACATAGTGTAAGAGTCCTTTCTTTTATGGGAATGCATGTGCCTAGAATCACCAAATTTATTGCCACCACCAAAGCATTTGTACAACTGCAGAAGTTTTAATGACAAGGAACTGAAAACTTTTACCATCAACAAGTTCCTATCAGTGATTCAAACAAACTAAATTAACATAATTCTCCGGCATTACATCTTATCCTATAAATGCCAATTGGAAAGGATACCATTTTCATTAGTGAGGGTCTCATCGTTGGAATGTTTTTTTGTGATTCCTGGTCCGCTATGATCTTGAACCACGTTCATATATCATGCTTCAGTTTCATTCTCCATCGCCAACCGCACTGCAACGTGTTCTCTTAGTCACAAATTTGGGAAGTACCTCTGAGTTTAAATGAAACGAAACATACGAAAGATTACTGGATATGATTCACTGCTTTGTTGTCCCTCCACCTAATGCTGAAACTTATTTCCATCTACATCATTTTTGGGGGGAAGGTCTTGTCCATTTTCTGAACTCTCTTATTTGTTTTTGCTGCCTTAACTCGCTGAAGTGCATATAGATGCTTGACCGTAAAGACCATCCATGCTACTAAACTGCTGCTTGTTCCTTCGCCGCTTTGTCACTACTGTAAATCCCTCACCTTCACCATTTTTGTTCTTGTTCACTTCTGTACTTTCTGACTCTCCATTCTCGGAAGGATAAAGCACTTTGATTATTGCAGTGTCATTCTCAATTGGATCTCGGGACTCATGCTTATCTTCATTCCTTCTAACAGGTTGAGTTTGATCTGTCTTCACTGTCACATCAGACTCTACGTTGTTCTGAAATGATCTGAAAATAAAACTGAGAAGAATCAGTCTTGCCAATTCAGATTTTTGCGACTTTTCCATCTGCTTGTAAGTAACATCCTTTGTAGATTCATTTCCGAATTTAGCTTCTGAATCTGTAAGCTTCAGCTCCTTGCTGTCTACTGCCATTTGTGATTGATTTAATTGGAGTTCAATGTCTGCGTGTTTCATGTCGCCTGCTTGAACTGGCTGCCAAGCTTTTCCAGGTACAAATTCAGCAGCATTGGGATTCATTGCCCTTGGAGGGCTGAAGCCACTTCTTTCTCCAACACGGTTCTGAATATTAGGGTACCCAGGTTTGAGATGGAAGCAATGGCCAGTTTTATAATATGCAGATAACCGTGGGCCGCAGGGGACTCTAGCTGCAATAGATGGTTGATGCGGAACATTTATAGGCTGAGGTAGAATTTCAACCTGCTCCATCCTTCCATCACTTAAGCCAGCAGAAGTAATCGGGAAGATTGGTGAAATCATGGACGGCAAACTGCTTGGATTGAATGGTTCAGCAGAGGCTGAAAGCTTACTGTTGCTTGTCTCCACAGAGGTCTTTTTATTCTCTGTTGGAGGCAAGGCATCGTCAGTTACAGGTATTTCATTTTCCCGATCATCAGAGTAGTTCAAGTTATCTTCTTTAACTACCTTCTCAGATGATACTTCACCTAGTTCGCACTTATCTACAACTTCCTCGTTATGCTCCACTTCTAAGCATATCTTTTTTTGTTCCTCTTCTTTGGTTGTCACCTTCATGTCACTCTCAATCTGTGCATTGGGAATCACCCGGGAGAGGTTGTCTGGTGTTTCCACAATGGGCTTCACGACTGTGCCGGGAGGTGCAAGAGCTACTTCTTTGTAAGAAAGGGACTTGGAAGCCATTGGGGCCAATGTTGCAGGTGTGAAAGATCTGCTGGCATTTCTTATTTCTGAGTGTGGCTGGGATTCAGTATCTGTCTCAATCTTCTTAACAGGAACTTCAGTTGGACTATCTTTATCACTGGAGCTAGAAGATTTGACCAATTTTCCAACAGTGTTTGTGTCGGGTGATGACATCCTTGGGGACAAGAATGAATGTTGCCCTGGAGAAAGGTTTTTCCTTCTGTAAATAGGGCTTCGGGAGTCTGAGGATCCAGAATTGTTTGTACTGAGTTTTGTTAGGAGTGGCCTCCTCTGGCTAAACTTCCGACCACCAGCATTCCCAAGACGTCCCTTTGAGCCAGCTTCTTGCCAGCCCTCATCAAGAGATTCTGTTGTATATACACTGTCATGTACTGACCGGATTGGTTCATTCACAGAAACACTGACCTTTTCCTGTGACATGTTTGTGGTATAGATTTCTACATCGACTTCAGTTTTGATGTCTACATAGCCTTTCTCTGTCACATTTTTCACTGTTGAAGCATTTGATGTAGGGCTATCCTCCTGTTGGATATCATCACTGGCAGTGCAAGAATTGGCTTGATCAATCCTATCCTTGATCTGAATCATCTGCCATTGAACAAAACTAGGGATGTAAGTCAACTATGTATATCAATTATGAGAAGGTTTTCAAACATTGAAATTTAGTTCATGAACATCTACATCAAACTTCTGATACGAGAAAATTAGTTAAGAGGACGCTATGCATTACATTTTTTTGAGTGGTATTCATAACAACAGCAGCTACCGTCAGGACTGATGTCATTATAAATGAAAAAGAAAAGATCCCAAAAGTCTGCTACAGTATCATTATATGGTATGATACCAATATGCCCTGGATATGCCCCTACAGTTACGATTTGGGATGCACTTTAGCATCACGTCATAAATGTCCTATGACATACTACATATTGATACATATTGCACGATATGCACTCATACATATCACGCACAACCCATATCACAAGGTCAGAACAATGAGATACAATAGAATATGTATGGCAAGGTATCACAACTTCTTTAAATAGCAAAAAAGGATCCCTAGAGTGAAAATATGATATCGTCCAATACCTCCCACATCGTGCAAAATATGCCTCTGCATCTTATGATGCAGTCATGATATGGACTCTGCTTCAGTGTTGCATCACAAATGTCCTACGATATGCTATATATAACCATGTATGTGCATAGAACAGTTGACGAATACCATCATGATATTTTTTTTGATAGGTGCAGCATTGCCCAGCTTTAACATGATCACAACCAAATGATTCTTTTGTTCATGATTGACATTGAAAATGCATCCAACCCACCTTTGCACGGCGTTGCTTCTTTTGCATATCTCTTCCTCTTATCTCTACATCAGGATTTATGTAGTCAAGGAGATCTGATACACTGATTCAAGTTGGAAATGTATTAGCAATGCTTGTCTGGGATCCAATGAATTTAATGTAGAAGATTTGTTGTCATAAAAAAGGTGGAAGATTCATTACTACAGTAGTACCTGAGGTGACCTTTGCTTGCTATAGTTGCATCAGGCTTTGGTGTGCCACTGCGTGCAGCCTCTTGCTGCTCCACGTTCTTGGACTCGAAATACTCTAACCAGGCAGCAGCATCCTTTACTTAAAGTTCAGCATGTCAGTATCAAGTCAAGAAACAGATCTTGAATCACAGCAGATAAAATAATGACATTAAACAACCTGAGTTCGAAGATCTTCAGTTCCTAGTTTAGCTTTGAGTATCTGTAGGGTTGTTTGCTCATGTTGGACACTAAGTGAATATGCTTCCATTAATGAAAGAGCAATAGCTATGGCATGATAACTTGCAGCAGTCTGAAAAACAAAACCACTGGTCAAGTTATAAACTACATGATAGAAGATAGTTTATGCAGTTGGCTTCATACACAAGAACGATTAGTACACTTTTTTCCATGCTTTTATATGCAATGCCCATTATGAAGATAGTAGTAAAAGAAAAACATCTCTCTTGCAAACAATATTTATTTTTGTTGGAAATGTCAAAAACAAAGAGGATCCTCAGAAATAAAAAATTCAGGATATACAAAATCAGAAGACAATCAGTGAAATGGAAAGTATAACTTAAGAAAGGCCACAACAGTTGAGAAACAAGTCAATGCAAAACTTTCGATGCATCATACTGCCATCATTATGAAGAAATCATACAAATCAAGACAAATTCTAAAAAGATAATAGTTGTGTCTCTAGGAGAAAAACAGTTTGTTTTCCAAAGCAAAGTAAAAAATTACTTCGTTTTTAAACTCACTTGATGACATGATGTGTGTGTCAAAACATGAATGCAACATGTGCAAGAAAATGTTTCAGAAACTTTTTATCATTCATATAGGATTACTTGTATGTGGTCCGTTCCAAGCAATCTTTGATTGCATTTAAGGGCTTCATGTAGATATCTGAGAGCAATATGAACATTTCCCAGTCCTTCTTCCATCATTGCCACATTGATATATGTTGCCGCAGTGTTAGGATGAGATGTTCCACATGTCAGATGTAAAAGGTACAATGCCCGATTGACATATCTATAAAGAATAAACGCAAAACCAAGTAAGATAACTTCCACACTAAAAAGCAAGATTACACTGCTACGACATTATGGTACAAAATGTGTTACAAAGATCAAGTAAGTTCATCACATCTGCAGTATAGAAAAGAAGGAATCAAAACATCTCTTTAGAGCATGGGATGGTAAAACTTCCATGTTCTTAGCCTTTACACTGAAAGACAACTATTTGGCATGCAAGGTGCATCTTTAATTCTACTTTTATTGTTCCCATGCAGACAAGGAAGGGTTGACGTTTAAGAAAACGAGTAAACATTGTGTATACTCGAGGCAATACTTTTGAGCTCTATAACTTTAGTTTTATGCATTTTTTCACAAAATTAACTGTGTAGATGCTTGCGGAAATCCAAGAACCTTCCGGTAGATTGTTTGAACATTTTTCCATGCAAAAATCAATTCTTAAGCCGAGAAAGCTAAACCATTAAACTTCTTAGAAAATTCTATCTACTTAAACAGCTCCAAGGTTTTGGGACCTGTAGATCATATTTATACATATAGTACTGTACATGTTCTCTGACTAGGCTCTCTCTCTATATATTATGTATTTATGCATGTGTGCCCCAAACACCACAATCATAATATTTTAAAATATCACATCCATACCCTGGAACTCTGGTAAAACAGATACTAACTTGTCAACATGGGGGAGTGTAAAACTAACAAGAAGCACTTGAACATTAGGAAGGTCACATACACAGAAACAACCTCTATTGCAAGAGAAAACGCCACTGTTAGCTTACTTTAAAGCCAATTCAGTATATTGCAGACGGTAGTAGAATACTGAAAGATCCCCATAGCTTTTCATCGTATCAGGGTGATCCAACCCCAGCTCCCTCTCATTTATATCCAAGGCCTTTTGCTGGTATATCGTTGCCTGCATATGAAGAGCATGAGTTTGAGCAAACGTTTGGGTATCAACAGCCCAAAAGCACATCCCATAAAAAAATGTAAGTTGCAAGCATAACTATGGACAAGTGAGTTTTGCTAAAAAGATCCAACAAACTCTCCACATCATTTTTTCTCGGTGAAAATTTGCAAATGGAACCATGCCAACACTACAAGAGCAAGTAAATACTTGATGATTCATATAGATCATGCATGAGGAAGAGTCATCTCTTTTTGTCTGACAGACAGGAAGAGTCATCTCCCGTACCAACATAGGCAGAAAAATATGGCCCGATAAGTTATCAAGAAAACATTACTAAATACGATAACTAAAGAACAGGATATCAAATTGATTGCGTTGTCTAAGAAATAATTTAAAATAGTAATGCTCAAAGAATACAATGACTGGAAGAGTTTCTATTTACTATATGTCTGTGTTGTCATGTTTACCTGATTAAAATCTCCAGTGTGGTAAAGCACTACAGCTAAAAGACTATATGCACCAGCAGTCATCCGATGGTAGGGTCCACAAACTGCCAGAAGTTTCGAGAGTGCCTTCACATTGAAATAGAACGGAATTATTCTAAAACTTGTCATAGGGGAGACATGGTGACCACTTAAAAAAAGGAACATGTTGTACATGCCTTGGTTCCATAGTTGACTGCATCATCAAGTTTTCCTTTATCTAGTGCAGCCTTGGATGATTCCAACAATGTACGACCATCCGCTGATGAGCAAGCAACATGCTGAGAGATGTAAAGCAGAGAAAACTTGTTTATTGATTGTTTTACTCTTAAAAATTAAGTTTTATTTGATTTGAGCAAGCTTTCACACAAGGAAAGACTGTATACACAATGAGGTTATTAGAAACCAATTGGAAGTAGTACCAATAGAGGATCAAGTGAGGAAAAATCGTTTATGATGGTTTGAACACGTAGAAAGACGACGAAAGGACGCTCCCGTAAGAAGATATAATGTTAAAAGAGAAAGAAGACAACCACAAAAGTGTTGGAAAGAAACTATAAAGAATGATCTAATTTATATGGAGTTAACTGCTATCATGGCACATGATAGGGCTATGTGAAAACAAAGAATCTATGTAGCCGACACCATCTAGTATGAAAAAAGCTTAGTTGTAGTAGTTGTTGTTGTTGATTTGAGCAAGCGTTCTCACAACTTACTTTATATACAGGAACCATGCTGATGATGTCCGACTTTTCAAAACACCTTGGTCTACCTATTTCATAATCTCTAGGAACCATCTCCAACCCAACCTTCATATAAACAAACCAAAAGCTGTTTTATATCACTCTTCACACAAAATGAGACTGAAATGCTATTTTCAATAGAACGGAAGTTGTTACAATGCAAAATCACCTTGTGGCAGAGCCCTCGAAGAATTGCAAATTTTCCTAGTTCTTCCAAATCTGTATTTTCAAATTTCCAGCCAAATCGTTTCAAAAGAAACATAGATAACCACTTCATTTTTAGATCATATAAAGCTTCAGCTGGTGTTCCTAACAAGATATTTAAACATCCAGCTATTGCTTCAGCCAGGCCTCCCATATTCTTGACCGTAGCAATAACTGCTTGCAGAATGTGCTTGAAGGCTCGAGTGACCATCTCATGAATGCAAAGAGATTGAATGTGAGGAAGCTTGTCTGCAAGTTCAACCTGGTCCATGTAAATGAAAAACATTTAAGAAATCAAAGCAGGACCATGTCAAAGAAACACTAAAGTGAGACACCAAAAGCAAGAACTAGTCATCCTCTCTGTTTCCTATTTCAAAAATACGTGTGGATCTATGTTCTCACCACACGTCCAAGGGAACACATACGCAATCCTCTTGTATGCATGAAGTCTGTTAGTGTTCGCCCATCAACTGGGGAGAGTTCAAGCGATCCAAAATCTGCAACCTGCGTAGAGGATTTCAAAATTTGGTTCCTCATACATCATCATGAAGTCGCATACAAATACAAGTAAAGAATTATCTTACCAGCTTTGGTAATGCAACATCTTCATAATATGCCTTTGCCATCTCACTCAGCTCAGCCAAACACTGTTTGGAAAAGGAAAATCAAACATATAGCAAATGAATTAAAATTGGAACTAAAGAGGCACCGTGCAGGAAAAGGTTTTCCCTAAGATCAACATATGATCATCTGAAAATCATCCCGATATGCCTGTTTCCTTCACAGACTCAAATGTTTTGCAAGTTGGCCCTTACAATCCATTGTTTTATAGTTCCTGTATATTGTCTCTTTACATGGACTGCATCTCAGGAGAAGACATTGAATACACATGTCAATAAAATTTAAAATGATTTTATTCTGCAAGGAACAAGAAGCAAAAGAGAATGGGGAAGAGGAGACAACATGAGTTCTTGGGTAACTCAATATGTTTCATCCTGCTTCACTTTCTTTCATATGAAACACTATAAAGAATCAAGTTTCAGGAGAAATTAGTCTGATCTGCTTACACTCTGTGCATTTTAGATTAGAAGAAAGCATAACCTACCAACTGCAGCTAAGCATGGCCTTCAAAATGACATGCATATGCCAGAGGATATACTCCTATACAACATGTCAGGCAATGAATGATACTCAAAATCATCCCAAGCAATGTTATAAAGATCGTATTGTGTTGTGATACGATAATGTCATTTGTTGGTATTTGAGAAAGGAAATGAACAAATGGGTAAAACATGTGTAATTTCTTGGGTTAGGAGAAAGAGCCACTGTAAACCCATCAAAAGGTGCACAAAAACAAAAGCATGCACAAGTATGCACAAAAGCACCTTCATATGGAGCCCTGTCCCAGAATCCTTCAGCCGCATAAAAGCTTCTTCTGGAAGGCTATTTTGGAGTTCATTTTCCTTGTTGCTTTCTCCATTATTTAGTCCCTTCAAAGTATCAGTTTCCATACTAATACTGGTAACATCTGACAGATCAGATTTGTTCATCATATTGTCTGTTTTACTTTTTATCTTCTTTGGCAATTCAAATTTCTTTCCCAGGCCTTTTACAACCGGTTCATTCTTACTTTGGGTTATAGCCTTTGGCTTGTCAGTTTTCAAAGGCTCCTTGTTCTGTAGATGTTGCATCCAGCATGATCCAAGCTCGCATCTAAAGAACCCTCCTGATGCTGCTGATTCACTCTCCAACTTCTTCAAGCTGTCACTGAGTATAGACTGCACCAACGATTCAGCAGATTGTATATCATCCAAATCACCAGAATCACAATTTTTTATTCTGCCAGAAGAATCTGTGCTCGACTTGTGAAGCAATACCCTTAAGCTGGATGAAAACTCAACAGCTTTGGTAAGTGCAGACTATTCATGGAAAATAAAAAGGACCTGAGAAGCATATCAAGACATGAGAAGACTCAATACAAAAGACAATAACCTGACTATCTCATAGACATGCCTAAGCTTACCTGTTAACGTTTAAAGCATTGGCTCCCCCATCCTGCTGGTCTTCAATATCGATATGTTTAGGTACATCATCAACCCCATCCTTCATATCACTGATAACTTTCACAACAGCAGTGTAGCCACAATGCCTAACAACAACACAGCCTAAAGTAGCTGTATCCTGCAAAGAATATGCTGCTTGAATACCACAATAGGAAGAAATACACTAGGATTTTCTTACCAAGAAGCAAGGTATATTATAAGCTTACATGCACAGTGACATTCTCATTAGCAGTGATGCCTTTCAGTAAGTTCCTCTCAGCAATTTGCTTTGATGATAGACCAAGTGCCCAACTGCCATCAATTTTAGCATCTTGCTTTGTGCTTGCATCTGGCATATCTCTTGTTACTGTTATCTTCAAGTCCCCAACATGTTCTTCATGGACATTAGCATCCAAAATACTGCTACTGCCATTTATTAGATGGCAGATTGCTGCGGTAGCCTTGAAAACAGAGACATCGACAAATAGACAATGGAAGAGGAATGCTTTCCTGTCTCGGATTTGCCTTTCCTCCTCTGTTTTGCATGGCATTCGAGCAAGAGTCAAGAATTCTTGAGACCATCTCCTTTTATCATGCTCACCGTTTCTTCCCTGCCCACCACCATTACCGTTCCAGCTTTCATCTTCCACTGGTAGAGAAGGGAATCCAGATAATGACTCAACAACAACTGGTGGTACAAGCCATGTATTGGCACGAAAACCATATGGCAGATTCCCAAACTGGAAAGTAGTACAAGAATTTAAAGGCATTAGATGATCACAGTGTACCCTCACTCAAAATTCACTAGTCTATTCAAGAAAACATGAAACAAAAAAGCGTCACCTTATTGTGTTCTATAAAAGCTTTCATTAGGGATTCATATGCCTGCAGGAAATCAAACCTACCAAAATCTTAACATTGTTCACAACTTCACTAAAAAATAAACAGTATTATGTAAAATTGAAATTACCCACATTAGCAAATGCACTGCTTAGCTGTTGCAATAGATCAACCAGTGTATGGCAAAGGAAAACTTGCTTCCCCGTGGCGTGGAACCCTTTACGGGATGCAACAACGGTCACCAACTTCCCATTGATCAATTTGACCTGCACATTGAAGATCCTTCCAACTGAACAACAACTTAGAATTACAAACAGAAAGAACGGAAAAGTAATCCATTGACACAAGAATTTGAACAGTAAAGAAGAGATGGAGACCAATATATAATCGCAGTATAGTTAGCTGGCAAGCAGGAAGATTTCATCAGAGCATCTTGGTAAAGGAACACAACGAAGTTTTGTATGAGCATGCTAAATCATTCTAGGAATCCGTTTCAACTGTTCCTCAAGCCTTTTATTTTGGTCAAACAGAATTTGCACTTTGTACATGTAAAAGGTCACCCTTGCACGACCGTTCTAATAAAGGAGGAGGGTTGCGTTAGGTACACAGTCAGCACAAACTTTGTGAGATCTCGAGTGTACGATGTTTCCAGCTTAATCCCATCAAAACTCCAAAGTTAATCATGCTTGGGTGAAGATAGTACCAGGTACTAGGATGGGTGACCTCCTAGGAAGTCCTCTTTGCACCCTCTAATCGATCCCACCTGGTGTGGTGTCGGAAAAAGCTTTAAGATAAGGTAGAATCTGCACTTCCTTTCTATAACGGTCTTCGAAGCATGAAAGAGAAAACTGAAAAGGGAAAAGCTTCAAGAAATAACGACTTCACAAAACTTTACTTATCGTGGAAGGCCAGCCGATTGTGAAACCACAAAACTTGAAGGATTAGGAATTCAACAGGAGTTGATTCATGGTAGTGCTGTTTTGAATGTTTGAGCGTCAAATTCTAACAACTTGGAATATGCACTTACGTCTATTTGAAAGAAATCGTCCTCTCCTCTCTCTTCAGCGAGCTGACGACTAGATTTCCTCAAATCTGCAGCAAAACACAAAAAAATCATCTTCCCGTCAAAAACCACGAAAGATTTCTTTGCTCAAGAAGATGAATTGTGATGATCGCTTTGCTCACATTGAATCGGGGAAGGGACGTGAGAGAACGAGAAGAAATCGTAGAACTGTCCGAGCTTCGACGGAGGATGGATCGCGGCGACGTCTTCTCCCTCCGGCGCCGGAGAAGGGGAAGTCTGCTTCTTCGCTGCTGCTCCTTTCTCTCCATTCTTCCCGAAGGCGTTGGTGCACGCGATGATGTCCAAGAATCTCCGCACGTGCGCTACAGCCTGCTCCTCCGTGTAATTCTCTGCACGCGCACAATCAATCGCACGTGTGAGTTCTTTCTTCCTTTCGTTGCAGGCGGAAGCTAGAAGGAGAGATATGAATGTTCCGTTCTGCCCCTAGTCGCTTTGAAAACTGAGTGCCGTTATGTTAGGGTAAACATGTCAATCCGTCTCTGACGACGGGTACGTGAACGGTCGCCCGTATACGAGACGTTGTTGTTACACGATAGAGTTTTGTGACGCGACACGCACTTGACACGACACAAAACTCCGTGCTCTTGACGCCTAAAGTGACACGAAAAAACCAACTCGTGTTTGGTTACTTGCCTTCTGGACTAACTATTAATTATTTGCCTTCTGTACTAACTATTAATCACATGAATGCGTTAGTTCCGAATAGGGAAAAAAGGAAATTAATGACACGAATCGTACCTGAAAACATGAAATTGCTGGCAGCTGAGAGACTGTGAAGACCCAAGACACGAAGAGTCTGTGCTCAAACCCACCCTGTTGTGGGAGAAAAAGGGACTACTATGTATGGTTGATTTCCAGTGTCATGACTACCAGTAGGACACGACACGGTGAAGCTGGTATAAGGCAGCTGAATTTTTGTTCCTTACATATTTACGCTTCATCTTTTGCAGTACCCAATATATCCCCATCGTACAAAGCGACACGAAAACTTTGGCACGTTAAATAACTTTCCATTGATATTTTCCATGAAAAGAAAAACAAATAACCCGGCTGGAGGCAGGTACAATTCGTGCATTTCTGAAATAATAATCACAGTTCTGCGTCAATCGTGTCGGGCAGGTCGTGTTCGTGTTTTGTTCAGCAATAAAAAGAACGGGTTTGTTGTTCTTTTTCTTCAGGCACAGGCAAGAATTAACACGACCCGAAAATACGATTTGAGTATATGTGGATAGTTAGTGACAATATACATCACCTATAAAAGCATCCATTTCAAAACAAAGCGTAAAAGAATGAAAGACAATCCCAATCTGTTCAATCAATCCTCTTATGGAAGAGTCCACACTTTCCTGTCTCAAGCAATGCAAGTTTGGCCTTAAACCCCCATTTGAAAGCCACTTCTAGACAATTCTTCACCAACCATTAATATGCTAAAATAAGATTTACTCTCTCAGGAAAATCAGACCATGAATAATCTCTCTCTCTACACAGACACACATATGTGTGTATATGTGGATAGTTGAAGAATCAATGCACAATTTCTAAAAGATGCACGAATGAATAGACAGACTCTTTACCTTCAACTATAGTTAAAACACAAGGCTTAAAAGAAGTTACTTCTACACTGTCTTTCAATTTACTCCCCTTAGCCTGTAAATGCAGAATCGAACATATCATGTTAGATGAAAATCTCTGAATCCATCTATCAAGATTATGGAAAACTTTCTGCTGCATCAATAAATGCAGTGCTACCCACCTCATGAGACAAAGAATAGTTGGTGAGATGGCATGTATCCACATGAACGGCGAGGAGTCGCCGGACGTCGATAATCTTGTCCGTCGAGATTCCCTGAATGCAGCACCAACATGACAAGCAGTACTAAGCGAAAATAAATAAAGAACCACAAACTTTTATTCAATCTAATAATGAATCATAGTAATAGAAATAAACTCAGAGATCGAAGGACAATACCTTGAGTGTAATCTGAGAGTCATACGGAGTGCAAACGGTGATATCAAGGATTGAAGGAAGCACTGTTGAGAGTGAGAGATGACCCCAATTGTTCATCATTGCAATGAGAAAAGAGCAACAACAAGAGAATTTAGCAAGACTCAATGCATGTCAATGGGAACTCTTTGGATTTCGTTTACTAACCTTTCTCTTCCTTTTTCTTCTTTTCTCCTTTCGATTTGTTGCCCTTTGGGCGGCCGGCTTTCGGAGCCATTTGAACTTCGATTTCAGAGGAAACAGATTGGTTCCTTCACAGACTGGGGTACGCAATTTGTGTTTTCGGAATCAAGTGCTTGTTGGTGCCGCCTTCATCTTCAGAGAAGAGACGAGTGATAAGAGAGAGAGAGAGAGAGAGAGAGAGGATTTGAGAGTGTTTTAGAGGCGGGTTGTGGATTGGATAGGGTTGTGATTTCAAGCGGCAGATAGTGTGAAATCTCGGCCTCTCGTTTTGGTTAAGGCTTCACTTGTCTGTTCCTCTCTTGTGGGCTGTGGAGATATATGACAAAAATTTCTTTGGCCGGTGACCGTAGAGATGTTGACACGCGGTAAAATACGCGGTGGATTTTCTTTCTGAGCCTTCCTTCTGTGCTATCACGTGTAATGTTGTGTCAACCTCCTCTGTTGAGTTGTAGGTCTGATACAGCAATGGCTCTCTCTCTCTCTCTCGACAGAACAATAGTGGCTGTTCGCTGTTCTCTCTGTTTACTGGAAAGCCCTCATTTAATTCCCATTAATGAAATGAACAAGTCATAAATGCTTTAAACTATTTGAGTTGTTCAAAATCTTTTCTTTCTTAAAAAAGAATTCTCATCTTACACTCCTCTCTCTATAAAATATTATTATATTATATTTTGTATACATAAAAAAAGAGTTTAAGTGTAATGTCTTTTGATGTATACATCATTATATTAATCTTTTGATTTTTGAAATAAATGATAGAAATTTATACTTTTCAAATATAAAGTATAAAAAAATAATAGTACTTTTAATTCAAATCTTTATCAATAATCTTAAAGATCCAATATAAAAGTGTTTATGCAATATTTTGTACCAAAAAATATTACATTTAAAACACCCTTCTCTCTATATGTATATATATATATATATAGAGAGAGAGAGAGAGAGGAAATCCGGATACTTTCCACTATTGGCATTGTTTACCGTATTCGATAGAGCATGAGTATAATTTTTAAAAACTATAAAAGTATTTGAAAAATTATGGGCATTCATCCAAAAATTATGATGGAGAAAGTGAACAAGTATAATTTCTCTCTCTCTCACTATATATATATATGTGTGTGTGTGAGAAAACTATATTTGCCTACCTTGATATAATTTAAAAAATTTTAAAAATAAATGAAAGACAATTAAAAAGCAATAAAAATTGAGCAATGTCAGTGTTCAGCAGTGGATCTATTGAGGCTGCCCCACCTGAAATTCGAAGTTAAAGGGCATGATCAAATCCATGGCTACGATACATAGGTCATCCCACCCTAATCGAATAGGCAGTTTGCCCCTCCCCACAAAAAATTATAATTATAGATCCGCCACTGTCAGTGTTCATGTTCATCTCGTCTAAGGTCAGGAATTAAACATGAAGGAGCCAATAACAAGCTGAACTGAGTCGATGTATGGACAGCTCATTTTGTTTACAAGACTATAGAGTAACGGTTTCGCCAAAGAGCATGAAGAACTTCGAGCAATGGAGTCCGACTCTCTCTCTCTCTCTACACACAAACACGACAAGAAACCCAAGTTAGTTTCTATTGCAATGGGGGAATAAGTTCATCCCTTTCTCTTCTTTTTTGCTTGAACTAATGTTTTGGCAGTTAGAAAATTGATGGTAGTACAGTTGAACGTGATATGCCAAGAGGGGATTACTCTATGCACATAATCACCGTCCATCTTGGTGATCAATAAGGCAGCCACCTGAATGATGTGGTGGAGGTGGACGAATTATGCTGGCCCCGAGCGGGATGAACATTGGGGAATGATCATGATGGACGATAAGGATGTGTAAGTACCAAGGAAAGGTGATACGGCAGATCACCTGATTCATTTCCAAGTCTGTAATGGGCTTCAAGGGTGCATTTGAGTGTCACGAATGCATATGGTCTGTGCCGTAAAGAGAGAGATTTTGTGCTTCTTGTTCGATTTAGGAAATTACTTTGACAAGTATGTGCACGTTTTGGACTTAGTTTCTTGGTGGGGTTTGCTTGTCGTGCCCATTCCGCTAGAGACGTGATCACATGGAAATGCCATTTTGGCGAGCTAAAGTAACAAAAATTGAAATCAAGCCTTCTCCCACTAAGTGGGTTAGGCCGAATCAATTCTTAATCACCATTTATAATGTTCAATCTTGTGCATAATTAACAATGTAATACGAGCGTATTTTGATTTTCCTTCTTTTTGTCTCTTTTAAAGTGTTGACCTTCTAATGGCATGAACTCTCTAGAATGTTATGTTAATATTTGAGCAAGCATCTCTTTTGGTGCAATGAAGAAGAGGCCGATGCATGCATTGGGCATGGAACTCATGACCTTCTGATTCAGCCTCCTAAGCCAGGTGAGGTATTGCCTCTTGTGCTTTGAGGAAGTATCACTAACGATTAATTAACCTCTAGTTAATGCAAGCTGTGTGTGTACGCGTGTGTGTGTGTGTGTGTGTGTGTGAGAGAGAGAGAGAGAGAGAGATGTTGATATCATAGCAGCCTCATGGCCAGTTATAAGATGGGTACGGGATAAGAAGTACCCAGCCAATAGTTCGTCCGCGACGAACAGTCTCATAGGTTATTGTCCCCACAATTTGGGAACCTCTAGATCCGTCGTCGCCGGGAGGACTTTAATATATAAAAGTTTATTTCACATAAAACATAATACAATCATCATAATATTAAATTTTCAAAATCTCACAAAGAATTTGCAAATGAAAAACGGTTGCAATTTGTATCGAGACATAGAGCGTAGTCCATGCATACATTCATTTGTACTCAAATCCACTTTATCATCTAGACAATAGAAATTCAAATTAAAAAGTGAAAGATACTAATATACTTTATATACGATACATTTAATGCACTGAGTACTTTGCTTAAAGATCTCAACCATTGATGGCGAACGATTAAGATTTTTAGGTATATGTACACACAAATCCATACTAAAGGATTCTCAAAGGTCTCAACCATTGGATTGATGAAATCCGCCGTTAAAATGAAAAGTAAAAAAGTATTTTAGTACTTGTACATGTATTAAATGCACTCCATTTATTCAAACGTTTCTTATCTTTAAGAAGATTAAAACATGAATAAACCTGCATATGGACTAATCTCTCTCTCCCTCTCTCTATATATAATACATACAGAGAGACACTCAAAATAGACCCAACAAACTCGTAAATTCTTTCTCAATAACAAGATCACTAAGTCCCAAAAGGGAATAGCCCACTGACAAGGAGATCAGCTCTTAGACGAAGGTCAGAAGTTCGATACCCAAGCACACCATCAAAGACTCATTTAGAAACCGGAGTTTCCATCTGGTAGGATCTGCCCCAGAATTACCCACAACAAAAAAGCTCAACAAGCGTGCTGCTCGCCTAAAAATAGTTCACTACCAAGAGTTCCTTGACACCTTCCGGACAAATTCTCTAAGATTTGCACAACAAGCAATGGAGTCATGAGTTCGACACCCCGGGGCATGGATCTGGCTCCGGTCTCCTCATTGTACCAAAAAAGAAAATCAGTAAGATTTATTTATTCTAGCTGGCAGATTTTGGTAAGTTTTGATGCTGATATTATGATTTATTCTCAATAGACCAAAAAGAATCATCATTATATCATGCTCTTTATGTGATCATAATCTAGTTTTAAGGCTGCAAATCAAGACATAATATAAGAATAAGACTAGACTGGCAAGAAAATGTAGTCTTACAAGCCATCGACAGAGATGATCTAGGAAACCAAATCCCACAATGTGACAAGTAATTCCATTCACGTTGGTTTCACATCCTGAAATATAGAAGCCCAACGGATTTCTTCGTTTGTGCTCCAAAAACTTGCAGGATCATCAGTGTTTAGATGATCACACCTCAAACTAAAAGCCACAGGACTCTTCGGGAGTTGCAGGGCCAACCACTGGGATTTAATATTAATTAAGTTGGGTTAATTAAATCCATGTGCATTAATAAGATTTAATTCATGTTGATATCTCACATATTCAATTGATGCATGATTGATATATGTGAAAATCTTAAAGTTTAAAAAGTCACATGTAAGGGACTTGATGACCAAGAAGAGACAAAGTTTAGTCACATATGAAGGATGAACAAACCCACATGTCTTTTTATATAGTTGGTTGCTCATGAACCTTAGTTCAAAGAGCTTGGAGAGGACATGCTAGACTATACACGTGTGTATCAGACTAAGCCTAGGCTTGGGTTTGAGAATCGTCTTTGGTCTCTCTTTTTATACGAAATTTTTTTGATTTAACGATCGCGAGAATGATTACGGGACAGAGTGATGCATCATTTGAATCGGAACCACGATCCGTGATACAACATGCAGTCTATAAATAGGTGATTAAAGTTTCCTAATCAATACAGTTTGCATTAATACTCCCTCCTCACGCCTGCATTAACACTCCCTCCTCCCGCCTTTGTTCCTTGCTCCGTGCCCGTGGTACTCTCTTCGGTGTAACAACTCACGACTGAGGCGTGGTCGAAGTCAACTCAAAGTCAGGTATGTGTCTTTGAGTTGTGAGTGTGTTTTATCTTAGGAGAAAGGCAAAAGTACTTATAGTGGGGGATCCCCGTGTCATTTCAAGGTGTTCCATTTGGGCAACAACTTGTATAAATTGCCATGAATAAACCTTGTCCTAACTTCTGTTTCAAAGTAGCTCACGGATTAAACCGTAGGTAGAAAATATTTAAGATGGGCGTGAGCTATTCATGGCAAATCATACCATATGCTAATTGTCATAGCCTACCCGTTGAACCATACGCTACAGCTTCTTTAGTTTTCCAAATTTAGGATGGGGCAGTTGCTGCACGTCGCACCGTCTAAATGTAGATCTGCCACAAGCAGACTCTACAGGGTGTGAAAATTTTGGAGCCTAGGCTCATGCAGCCGGGTTGGGTGCGAGTCAGCCCGAAGCAACCCAACAACGGGTTAGATTGAACCAGACCAGACCTGAACTGAACACAATCTAAGTGTATGTATGTGACAGTAACTTTCTAAGGGCTATCAAAATGCCCATGAAAACTTACTGTAGGACGTTTCTTCAATTGTCCATTTTAATAGGCAAGCTGCGGCTGCACGGGAGCCTACCGGACATGCACCATGGGTATTGAACTCTTGACCTTCACCTTGAAAGTTCTTTTGAGTTGAACCGACAGCCAAGAGAGCCGTAGCTCTTTGTGCATGTGAAAGACAAAAGTTTTTGGAATAGCATCAAATGGACACATAATTGGGCATGGAGCAACGGAGGAACGTTGATGATGGGAACCTTTCCAAACGAAATAATTACAAAGGACTTCTTGGAATAACCTTCATATACGCCCTTATTTACATACCTAATTCGTCATAGTTTACACGTTCTCCAACTAGTTTAATGCTGCCAATTTAAGATTGGCAACTTTGGACCTGGCCCGGACTCAACCCAAAAATTCTGTCCCCATGTCAGGATATAAGCACCCAGGGCTGAGTCCATGTCTAGGTTCATGTTTGCCATGAGTGAAGCAGCAAGATGAGCAGTCGTTCCGGTGTCAACTGGATAGGGTATACTCTAGATAGTTCTCTTTAGGGTTCAAGCAATGCATAAATAAGGGCTATTTGCCCATGAAGGCGGTACACAAGCTGAGTTGAGATAGTTCGATCCATATCCAGGACCTCCGCATTAGAGCATTGAGAGGACCTTTCCCTAGAACGAGAGGTACAAAAGGCAAGAGATCACAAGAGTAGGACTATAATGTAAGAAAAGTTACACCTTTAAGATTTGTTTTTTTGACATAAAAATGACCTAAAGATTTCAAGCTTGCGTGAAGAATCTCAGACATTCAAGATAATGAATCATGAATTTAGACGAAATATAACCTGATCGCTTCACAAACTTAAGGAAGATATAAGCTGAAAAAGAGTGAAACATGCTACATGTCACAACTGGTTTCTTGATAGGTGAAGCCATAACCGAATAATGTGGGTTTCTAATTCTGTTTAGTACTCCCTTCGAGTTTCAATGGGTTTGGGATAATTAGAGCGTGTTTGAGACAAGGTCCTAGAGGAACTGAACCTTTATTTTTGTGCCCATGGTTCCAAGTTCCATTATGCATATGGAACATGACTGGTGTGAAACTCTAATTATTGTGGGCCAATTTAAGTAAAAAACTTCTGTATCACGAGAAAAGTGGGTCACAAGAAAACCAAACATCAATACTACTTATAAATCAAGCATGTAACCATGATTCCTTGAAACCATGATAAAAAAGTCCAGTTCAACCTAGGTCCAAACAGGTCACCCCTACCCGGGCATGCATCCATCTGATCTAGTTTCACCAACCGAAGGTACGGTTTGGTTCTTTCTTATCTCAATTGGGCATTGGGAGTTGGGAAAGTGGGAGTTAGGTGAGGTGGGGAGCAACAACTGCAGCAAGATCAGAGGAAGGAAGTGAGTTCCTTTGTTACGTTAGCAGTTCAGGTGTCGTTGGTTTTCTTTGATCAGTGTTCATTAGTCTCTCTCTTGGTTTTGAATCTGGTGTATTTCTAGAGCCTGGAGATTGGTAGTATGCCAAATTCTATGTTTTCCTTGTAGGGGGGTCAACCGACAAGATGAAGGTGGTGAGTTCGATACACAGGGCATGCATATCTGGCTTCTACCTCCCATTTTAACCAAAAGAAAAGAAAAGAAAAGGATGATGTTGCTATACAGAACAATGACTTACTATAACAAATACAATATGAACAAAAGACAATCCTATAAAGTACCCCTACAAGAGTAACCCTTTAATCCAACACCGGCTAACGTTAAATCACTCTCAAAGCGAAGTGATTATGGTTGCACTTGCACTCACACTCTAACTGTTTCTACCTCAAGTAAGCAGCGGGCCATCAGCGGGTAGTAGGAGCAAGCATCTTCATCAAGCTTAGAAACGCCTGCAATCCTAAGTGATGGTTATTTTAAAGCTGAAATAATCCTTCATATTACCAATATGTCTACAAATTGAATAAGATGCAGGAAACCTGGAAACTGATTATGAGCATCACGATTACTTGAACTTACAGAGAAGCAAAAAGCTCCAATAGTCTCTCTTATAAACTACAAGTACCACAAAATTTATCATTACAGACATCGACAAAGGACAGTTCACTCTCATGGTAAGGATTCGATTGATAAAGATTAAAGAGCACTGAGAATTTGTAAATGACAAGAAATAGAAAGGATCCTGCACATAGTTCATCAAGCTCAGCCGACTGAGACCCGAATGGCAACCTAACCGAAGAAGAGAAATAGGTGCGAACATTTAATTTCTTGAAAGGCACAGTGATTCAATAAAGAAGCTACACAGCATCAGCTTGCAAGCTTTTCAACAAAGTTGCGCACCATCCACAACCACAACAAAGCCTTTTTCCTACACTAGGTGGGGTACCATAGAGCTTGATCGAACCAATCCAAAATAGGAAACAGTGTCCATCTTTAGATCTGGTTCACAAACTATTAGACAAAATGAAATCATATATACGCTAGAACGAGAGACTCAATGATGAGGAATCACAAAGGCTACCATGTTCATGGAAAACAAAACTTCTGCTTGATCATGAGATGTTGGTCTTGGTACATGTTAGATGGAAAATCCCTCACGCGGAAGTACAAGATTCCCATGATGAACCAATCCAATATGGACAAGTAGTAATTTGCATTCTGGGGTTGCACAGAGTGTTAGCTCACCTAGCAAGGGACTCGACTCACAAGATGAAAGTTCTGAGTACGATACCCAGAGCATCCACACTTAACTTCAGCCCCCCCGTTGTAACAAAAAAAAAAAGAGTTCTTGGGTATGACAATATAAACTGCTGGGAGGATTTGCTTTTTTCCCTTTCACTTCTATGGTCACAAACTTGCGCATATTGGAGTATAGTGAACAACGGTAAACCACCAGGCTGAATATGCAAAAAGAAGAAGAAATTTACACCATTTAAATAGAAGCCATACCTTTATGTGTGAAAAATTCATGATTGCAGCCGTAAGGAATGCCTCAAAAATTTAGGCTCCTGTTAAACCCCCCAACAGAGAATTTCATTACTCTTGAGAGAGATACTCACAAAACTGACAGAGCTGTTAAATTTAGCTTACTGCTTTTCAGCAGTTATATCAGAAAAATAAGAATCACTAGGTGTGATGGATGGAACACGGTGATGATTTCACCATTTGGCTGACCCGGCAAAAATCCATCTAGAGATGATTCCGTGGCGAAAGACAGTACTAAAAGATGAATTCTAAATATCCAATGTCTTGACACTATCTTCCTACTGGCTATCGAGGAGCAACAGGGCTATCACTCGCTTTGTAGAATAGCTTCTGCTGTACATAGAACATCATATATCCTTGTGAGGCTCTCACAACTCCATCACTAACTTGAGTGATCCATGCATCATCACATTTATACCACTGATCACTGAGCCTTAGATAAGTCAAGTAATGACCGGCATCGAGTTTACCCGAATGAGTAACCACAGCAAACAACTCAAAGTGTGGAGAAAATCCCAAGGGATATTCTATTTCATCGCCATCCAAAGAAAACATCCGGTTGCCAAATCTGCTCCTGATGATAGAGGAGGACAAGTACGGAGACATGTCCAATGACAAAGGGAATTGTAGATACCTATCGACCTTTCTCGACATCTTCCTGATTGATGAATGCTCAAACCTTTTGATATGAAAGCATGAAACTAGAGGGGGCTTTCTTATGGACATCTGCTTCAGTGACTCTTGCCTGACTTTACAATGTTGACAATAGAATTTCTGGTCAGAACCCAACTTCTCCGGCCTCGTGAAGCGATCTAAACACCCCTTGAGTGTAGAGATTCCCAAGCTTTGGCTGGACACCGAAGAATCAGTCTCCAAATTGCAGTTGTAGGACTTTGAATTAGTCATCTTTCTGAGTCCATGGCTTGGTTCCAGATCCAGTGAGATATCAACACAAGGGTCATAGGTTGTAGACGTGAAACCACAGACTGTGCACGTCACATCAGATCTCAGAATCCCGGAAAAGACTTTATGTGCAATACAACCGCAGTCACCATGGCCTACAAGCAATCCCAAACAACATTAGAGTTATTCTTACTTGTGAAAAGGCAAGCTTTAACTGTGAAAGTACTTTTACAAAACAGACTCTACAGACAATTGTTTTCCTTTCTTTTACCACATCAGCCACCAAGCTCTTCTTCCATGATGAAACAAAAGAGAAATGTGCGGTAAGCAGCCTAGACATCCAAAATTTCTTAAAAAGTTATCTATTTCACTCATTAGTTTAGGAAACATGCTCATATTACCTATATTTGACAGACACAATTGAAACCAGAATAGGCCATATGACCTTTGTTCGGTCAAAAAGAGTGGTCAAACACCTTCAACGCTGATGTAGAATGGTGCTTCTATCAAAATCATAAAATATGGATTTGGCTTAAAGCAGCATTGGAATAAGCTAGGTGGTTAAACGTACTAGATCAATTGTTGGAGGTTTCTGAAGTTCCTTGCATTATTTTTATATCGGATTAAACTCAGCCATCTTTCTGTTCTGGTAGAACTATATTCAACAGATAGCAAAGACGAAGAAACTACTGGCTGTATCACATCGTACATTATAATCAGCACCAAAACTATAGAATCACAGTTGTGAGAAACAGTGTCTAGATTCAGATTGTTTTTCAAAAGTTTCAGAGAATCAGCCGAACTATATCAAATTGATCTGAATTGGCAAGTTATAAGAATAAAACAAAATAATGATAATTTAGAAATAAAAGGAATCAGGAAAAAAGTGGCTGGATCAGTTTAGCAATAAAATCATTTTGTAGTGACAGAATTATGACAAAATCAATTTAGCGGTCATCCGAAATTCATGTCTTAAAAGCTGATACAAACAGTTTGGGTTCCCCTTCCCAGAAATTGTGCACAACTGAACATCAGTTTCTAGCGTATGTAAGTCTGCATGCATTTTTCCTATCAGCCCTTTCATATCTCCACCAATGCCATTATGAAGTAGGACATAACATACAGCATTACACTGAAATATCAAAAATCACTAGCAAGCAACTTCAATGGCAACATTTGTACCTCCATTCCTAGTACTGGATTGGGAAGGCTCCTGCTCATGGATTGCCTCCAGCATTGAAATGAAAAACTCATGCGCATCTTGCTGCTCATAACTTGCCAGATTCGCTGCATGTTGCCACCAACTGCAGCAAAGAAACACCTTGTAATCGCAGCCAAAGAAAATGCATAAAAGCCAAAGCTGAGTACCTGCATAATCAATTCATTATGTGCATGACTTTTGATGAAAAGGCCAGCAGATTCTAATAACGGAACGTAGAGACTGGAACAAAAGAATCAATTCTACGCGATGCCAACAGTACCGGATCTGGGATCTACACCTTAAAGCAGTCCATGATTCCACAGATCAAATTTTGACTTGCAAGGATGTCAGATTCTGGGGCCTGGTTCTTCCTATATACCTACATGTATATGTGTCTCTGTGTATGTGTGCACGCATGAGCGCGTTTCATTCTGAAGCTACTAAAAGCCTAAAACAGTTCTTTCCGGTTTCCAACTACGGAGGGAAAAGCTAAAACGAGATACCAAAAGAAGCATGTGTAAGTGTGTGTGCGTGCATATGCATGTGCGTGCCTGGAGTTATTAAAACATATCTTTCCAGCACACAAGAAGGTAAAACTATATACCAACTAACGCATTTCGGCAGTATGAACAACGGACACGACTACCAGTTAGATGACCGCGGTAAATTTCACCAGGGAAAAAAAAGTGAATGTGAAAATGAAAAAGAGATAAACTACGAACTATCACATCAAGGGAATCAGCGAAGTATGGGGGGATCCACCAGAATGAAATCTGATGCCGCCATCAGCTGGTTATTCTAAGATCAATCAAAATGAATGGAAAATAGGATAACATCACGAAGGATAGAAGATTCCATTTATATTAGATTCCACCTACATTACGTACTCCCGTGATCCTAGGAAAGACAAGTACTACGTTCGCACGTGTAAGTACGATGGCACACGCTTGGGAGACGAGCCACCTTGTGAAAAATCAACTAAGCTAAAGAAAGAACCTTGTCTATCTAACAACAATCTCCCGTTTTATCCAGAATAAATACGGGAATTTCGCATTCTACATTCCAAATGGGATCGGATCACCCTTTCGAGTACAAGGAGACGCACCACTAAGAAAAGCACAAGATGAACGGAAAACAAGATCACACACACACAGAGCACCTATAGAGGAACTTGGCAGGACTGTAAGGTGTCCGGATGCAGGAGAATACGGCCGAGAAGATGGCGTCCAGGTCACAAGAGAGGCATGGTCTGGCTGCGGCCTTTTTCCGGCAAGCCTGTCGGTTATGCCTATCGCTCAGGAAGTAGTTCCTCAACGGCGGCGTGTGCAGAAGCGCTTGCAAGACCGAATTCATGAAGCAAGTGTTGCCCAGATTGTTGAGCCCTCTTAGACCCCATGGACCATCGCCACCGGCAGCCAATGGGACCGATCTCCGGCAAACAACCGCCCGCTCCCACGAATCCGGCAGCCACGGGCGGTAATCCACCACCTTCTGCCGCTTCCAGAGGCACACCGGGGCCCGGATTCCGTTAGCGAGAGGAGGAGGCGGCTTCGGCGGGGACTCGGTAGCTGATTTCTGCGCTAGGACGACGGTCATGTCAAAATCGCAGTCGTAGACCTGATCACGGCAAGCGCAGCAGAAGAGCTCGGCGCGGTCGACGTCAACGGCGATCTCGTGCCCGGGGCAGGTCTGGGCATGGGCGCAGGCGTGTCGTGATTCCGGCAACTGCCAACACGAAACGGTGGCGCAGAGCAGGCAGGCGTAGAGTCGGCCGGTGGAGATGCCACAGGCCTCGCAGCTGGGCACCTCTCTCAGATCCCGGCGGATCGACGCTCGGCCGGGCGGCCGAATCCGGAGGCACTGAGCGATCAACCGGAACCCGTTCAGGCCGTGCCGTTCCCGGTAATCAGCGAGGTGGGCGCACGGCCGCGGCGCCAGAAAGTTCTGGTGGTTGGTGGCGGCGGACGACATCGGCGCTGAACCCTAATCCTTGGGATAAACCGGATCATGGGTCGGAGAAAACTGAGAATCCGGGAATTTCGCTGAAGAGCTTCCTGAAATCATCGGATCGCCATTGTTTATTCGTCTTCCACTTTCCTTCTCTCTCTACGCCGATCGATTGACGAATAAAGGATCTGAGGATGGATTCGAATCGGTAAGATTGGGGAGATAAGAAGAGAAGAGGAACGGGCGAAATGAGGAGAGATCGAATCACAAGATTCTCGCTCCTTTCGTTCTCTCTCGTCTCTCTGCTATTTTTCCTTCGAGTTGCTTGGCTAGGTGCGCGACCGAGAGAGAGAGTTTTGTTTCCTAGAAAGGAAGCGGTGTGGTTGCCTGCGCTTCTTCTTTTTTATTTATTCAACGGACTCCTGCGCTTTACCTCCGGTGAAGTTTCTATTCTTCACTTGTTTGAGATATGCATTTATGGGAGTGTCTTGGACTAGGAACGTATACTGATAGACACACTTACCACCACCACCACCACCACACACACACACATACAATACATATTCGTGTAGATCCATATCCAACACACTTATTTGGGCCTGTTAACCGACATGGGTCATGGTGTAGATCCATATTCAATGTACTTATTTGTTCTATACTGGGAGCAATGTTACTTCATACGTGTGCACACAAACATACACACTCAACACGTGTGTGTCTCTTAACTATGAATCCTAGTATAGATCCATATCCAACAAACTTATTTGTCCATGTTAACTAACACGGATCCTGGTATGGATCCAATTCAATGTACTTATTTGGTCTATACTAGGAGCAATGTTGGTTCACACACACAGTGTGTGTGTTAACCATGAATCCTAGTACATATCCATAATCAATAAATTTATTTGTCCATGTTAACTAATGCGGGTCCTGGTGTGGATCCAATTCTATGTACTTATTTAGTCTATACTAGGAACAATGTTGGTTCACGCACGCACATACAGTGTGTGTTAACCACAAATCCTAGTATAGATCTATATCCAAAAAACTTATTTGTCCATGTTAACAAACGTGGTTCCTGATGTGGATCCAATTCAATGTACTTATTTTATTTGGTCTATAATATGAGCGATATTAGTTCACGCACGTGCACACATACATGCAAATACATGGTTTTGGGTATAGATCCATGTCCTGGCAATGTACCATTCGGTCTCAGACCTTATGGTGTCCAAGTTAACTACTGTGGGCATGGATTATAGATCCATATCCATGGGCTATAGACTTTAAGTTGGTTTTCGAAATTTTATTTGGGACGAATGCCACGCCTCGACTCAATGTAGATACACTTACTAACTGCTCAAATCCAAGTAAAACTTGTTCAAATATAGGTGGCCCTAAGCGGTGGCGGAGCTACACAAGGGGGAGGTGAGGGCAGCAGATTCACCTGAACCATGAAAAATCTGAAAATTCTATAATGGCTGTCCAGATTTATTGGAAAATCATACGGACCACCTCACTTATAATATCAGCTAAACAATACAAAGTTGGAGGCTAATATGCATGCATTTTCTCTTCATCTCGTATTCTTTATTTGCATGTTCACATATGATCTGAGGTTTATGATTTGTTTAGAGTAATTGACATATAAACGTGCTCATTCCCTTTCTCTTACCTTAGAGGTTTATTCACTGTTCTCTTTCTTTTCTAAATCTTAGAAACCCCAACCATTTGATCCTTCCCTCTGCACTGTCACATTTTGCTGCTTTTCTCAGCTCAAAACATCCTTGCCTTCATGGCCTCATATATATATATATATATATATATATATATAGAGAGAGAGAGAGAGGGGGGGGGGGGGGAATAGCCCATATGCGCATCCATCCATGCTTAAATTCGTTTAAGCATTCTCTACTCTTTTTTATTGTGTTTTGTACACCATGTACAATTAATTCTAAGTAGGAAAACTCGAATGTTATTTTTTACTTTTTAAATTCAAATCAATATCATTGTTCACAACGATCCAACAGTGAAGATGGTGTCACAAAGAAGTGGAAGAGGACAAAGAAAGGTAGTTGAAGGTGGCGGAATGTAATATGAGAGTGGAATGTGGCAGTGCACCAGAAGCTCAGTATGCCATATTCTGGTTCCCATACAAATACATATACGCACATAGAAATATGTATATATGCATTAATGTATGTACTAGGACACTTTTCTACCATTCGGCAATGGTGTCGGAGACCTTATAGGCCGATTATCTGTTCGAGCTACTAGCACGAGCACGAATAGGTAGGCAGCTGAGATGCTCAAGTGGAATCAACCCCATAGCCAACTTAAGTCAGCCTGGGTCCTTTAGCACAATAGGACGAGGGACAAATTCTAAAGAGTCGGTGCCCTTTGAATGGCAATGTTGAGAATTAGTTCCTTTTTGCATCATGCATCAGTTCAATGGCTTTCAGCTGTTTGGTCTTCGTATTTCACCCTTCTTCAGATTTGATGGATATGGGCTTTAGAATGAGTTTGGGTCGACCTGGTTTTAAATGGAATATCTGATGTAGTCTCCAACTCCGTTCTTCTGTGTTTCATGAATTCGTCCCAAAGACATCAGTCATTAACATGTCTGGTTTCAGTTAACCCAAAACCTGCAACCATAATTGAACTTGTTTGAAGTCTGTTTTGGTTATGGAACCGACAATTTTATTAAAAAAATTAAAAATATAAGAAAATTAAAAAATATAGAAACCAACAGTTCAAAGTTGAAACCAGAATCAAACTGGGTGGTTCCTGGTTTCACAAGTTTCGGGTTTATCTGGATCTTGGCCCAAGTTGAAACCGCCGAACCGGTTAGAAACTGACCATGCGTATCAATCGTAGACCAAAACGATGCATTTTGGTCTACCCATAACCGATGATAAATATGGATTTTAAAATGGGTTATATGGGTCAACCCATAACCAATGATAAATATGGGTTTTAGAACCGTTAGTGGTAGCCCTGGTTTTAAATTTGATATCTCTCCGCTCTTTTTCTTTTTTTCTTTTTCTTAAAATAAAGAGGCCAAAGCCTGACGTTGTGGGTCTGAACTCGTCACCTTTTACTTGTGAGTTGAACCGCTAGCCACGTGAGCTATTGCTCTTTGTCCCTCATTCTATTTTTTTAACAAAAAAAAAAAGTGGTCTTGATTTCATCACTTGCCGTTGCAGCTAATTTGCAAAACAGGAAGGTGCCCATATTGGTGCCCCTCTTGATGCATATTTCCTTTTAGTAGGAAGATGGGAAAGCTTAGCCAATGACATGGAAACTTCGATTTGTTCCCTCCAACTAGTGCTAAACTTGGTAGGAAATAAAAGGATGAAAGGGAAAGATAATATATATGGTTTAGCACTCTTGAGTGTAGAGCCCATACATTTAAGTAATGAAGATTTTTGAGGCATTCTCTCGATATGATGAGGTTCATTTGTTTCATATATGATTTGTTGCATGATTATATATATGTGTGTGAAGAGATAATGGGAGTTGTTAGGCTCCCATTAATGCCCGAGTCTTCAAGATCATGTGGATTATTCATCTCTTTGATTGAGCGGTCCATATTTAAAGAAAAGTATAATCTTTTGCCATTTTTTAAATATAGATTGTTCAATCAAAGAGATAAATAATCCATATGGTCATGAAGAGTTGTTCGTATCTATGTAAAGCAATGGGAGCTCTTGCCCGAGTCGGTAGTGAGATACCACTTTGACAGAGCTAGAATCCTCTTTCTACCCAAACCTATGGGCCAAGGGACAACTTCATGCAAACAGTTTATACCAGGCAGAAGCATAACTTCCAAACCTAGCAGAAAGGATGGCTTATTGGACCCAAAATCCTAATTTTCAATTTAAGATTACTTATTTAACTTAATAAAAAATTCCAATTTTTAAGATAACTCTTCCTTTTCTCAAAAAGCTCCAGTTTTCGAGATAGTGGTACTTGGAAAATTTATAAAATATATAATATAAAAAGATACCCTTAACTAATGATTCAAAGACAATCACACAACAATTCATCAAGTTCTCAACACACGAGAAACTCTCTAATAAGAGCAAAAGTAATTACCGTGAAAATTGAAAAGAAAAGATACATTTCTATATTAAAAATCAATGACATGACCTATCAAGGTATTCCATACGAATCAACATCATCAAATCACGTGTAAATGTTTTTATTTTCTTTAGTGATGCAACTTGTCGTGAAGCTGGATGAGACCAACGAAGACAAAGCATCGAATGCAAGTTCAAATAAAGAGACCAAGACCAAGTACAAAATAAGGAGTTCAAGCACCACTTAAGTGATCTGGCCTTCTACTCAAGGTGAAGAATACAGGTGATATAATGCAGCTCAATATAATAAGCAATGGAATGTCAAAATACACGATCATACAAACAATGGTCAAGGCAAATAAACCTTGTCAAGACGAATGCCTTGGTATTCATCAAACTTTTGTAAGAGCAAGCTAAACCAAGTCCAACGAGAGACAAGTGCGTTCACACTAGGACAACAAATCGGGTTGACAGGTGGGTTCACTTTGGCTTCTTGTGAAAAGGTGGTTGACGTAGGCCCATCCTAATTTTTAATGCTGAGGTACATTTTGAAAACCAATAATACTACCATGGGCCGTTCTAAGCTCAGATGTAAAGGGAGGAGGATAGAGCTTTTAGCTTCTCACAATCACCGTAAAACTTTATTTTATATATATATATATATATATATATATATATATATATATATATATATATATATATATATATATATATATATATAATCTATTATACGTATATACATTCATTACACACACTCTCTCTAGAGCCGAGCTGGTCTTTTGTTGGATCACTTTTGAACGATCTGTACCAGATGTTGGCTGCAGATGGATTTTTCGTGTCGGGTCATGTCTAGAATTGCCTGTGCTCACGCGAGGTCCTTGACCCAAAGCTTCGATCAATATATTCCGTCGTAACCAAAGGACGCTATGATCTTGTTTATAGATGTTTATTATTTTCATTAACTGGTCATTCATTGTAACTATGGTTAACAATGTAATGACACTTAAAATTTAGCACAAAACAAGAATGAACCAAAACTTGGGTGAGATCGGTTAAATGAGTAATCGAACCACGAATTTCGATTCCATTCGATTTGATTACCTTCACGGATCGGTTCGGAGTCGGTTTAAATTTTCAACATCATTTCGGTCTTCGGGTTTTCCGAAACAAAACCAAACTATGCTCAGCCCTACCCTGGAGAGCAAGAGACTTGTAACTCATCAAAATGATTTCATATTATAATCTGATGACGCTATTCCCTGTTTATACAAAAAAACAAAGCTTAAGAGAGGCGGCCTTATGAATCTTATCAACTTTTGCCACATGGTACTTCCCCATTGGTTGATGCAATGCCGGAACTCCCAATAACTAATCTTGATTTATAGATGATGCACTTGGTAATACTAGGATGAAATTTCATCGGTGCATTTAGATCATGAATCCTCCACCAACACAAGATTTTCACTTTTGCTTATACTTGATTCTTTTTTTTTCATCATAAGGAACATATTAAATATTTAGGGTTAGTTTTTTATTACGATAAAAAAATGATGAAGATGTTACCCATAAAATAAGTGAAAGTTGGTTAAAATGGAGATACATATCATGTATTCATGAAAAGATATAATTAAAGTTGAAAAATAAATATTATAGAATAGCAATTAGAACCACTATATTTTATGGTTCTATCGTGTCCATAGCATAAATAAGGTCACTATAAGGAAAGATTGTATACATAATGAGTTTATTAAAACAAAATTGAAAGTGACACCAATAGATAAAAAATGATGGAAAATTGTTTAACATTGTTTGGACACATATGAAAAACGATAAAAATAATGATGGAGATGTTACACATAAAAAAAAAAGTGACACCAATACCAGCTCCGGTAAAAATGTACGAGAAACTAAATCGTGAAAATGTTAGAAAAGAAAGAAGAATACTAAAAAAGTGTTAGAAATAAATAATAAAGAATTATCTACCTCATTTTGAGTTAACAGTTAATACGACACATGACCGGACTCTATGAAAAGGAGAAAATCAACATACCCTCATTGGATTGGAATCCCATACAGTAATTCCACCCTGATCCACTTTGACTTTTTGAAGAAAGTTTACTTTCGACTTTGTGAATCGTCGAGTATATTGCATTGAGTTGGGCATACAAGGTTTTCTGGGACGACGTGCATAGCCTCTAAAGGCTTTGACTTTGAGTTGTTTCTGTGAGGTGTTCAAAGTGAGCTCGCGTTGTAGTTGAGCTTATGAATGAACTTAATTGAGAAAGGACACCCAAACGGGCCAAACCAATGCCGGCATGGAGCACAATATGAAGTTCGGGTATGGAGCCTGGCCCAATTGCCTTTTGATCAACGAGTTAATCTATATTTGAAATCCAAACAAGGTCCAATGTCAGGGAGGGAATAATGCCTCTGGGTCGAAACACTTTGTAGATAGAAAAACCAAATTCCCAATCCAAAATTCGAGTTTAGGTACTTCTTGGATTCAAACTATTTTCGGAATCTGAAGCGGACAAATCCAAATCTGGATTTGGACCCACGGAGATCGGATCCAGATCAAAACGGGCCCATGACGTGGGCGTGGTGTCGGCAAAGGATGCCAGAAAGATAAAAGCAGATAATGAATCAATTACTTCGGCCCACGCAGTTCTCTCTCTCTCTCTCTCTCTCTCTCTCTATATATATATATATATATATATATATATATATATCGATCGTCGTCTTCTTCGGGAGAGCGCCAAAAGGAAGCAAGGAATTCCTTCTCTCTCCCTCTGACTAGCTGGAAGATCTCATCTTCTTTTGATCGTCGGCCCCATGAAATCCGCTTTATTATTTACCTTATGTTTCCGACTCTGAAAGCAACTGTTGGAGGTTGGACGAGTCCTTTTTGATGGTGGTGACGCAAAGTTTTCGAGTTCAATATAGCTTTGGGTGGAGAAAGGAAGGCGATTCCGTTAGGTCGTTCCTTCTCTTGAATAGAGATTAAGAGAAGAGGGTGGAAGTGATGGCGTTCGTCACCGGTTTGATTTTGGGAATTGCTTTCGGGATAGGCATCGTGGTTTTGTTCGTCCGTTCGGAAAATGCCAGGGCAAAGATGCGCAAAGATCTGGTGAGAGGATTCTTCTTTTCAACTTTTGTTTTGCATATTTGAGTTTTATTTTTCGGTTTTGAGTGTTCCTGGTTAAATGCCGTCTTGTGTCTGTTTCTCTTTTTACCATTATAGTGCGGTAGCCCAGATTGAAGGGCTCGTCGGTGATTGGGGCTTCGAAAAGGGCCTATTTTGATGACCTTTTGATTTACAAATTATCTAGCCACGGCTTTAGCTATGCCTCTTAGTTTTCTTGGTTTCCCCTGTGGTCAGATTCTTGTAAGTGCTGGTTATAGAAGTAGTTAATCCTTCAATCGTGTGGAAGTATTATGCGATGTCATAAGCTCCACATTGGTTCCCATATTCTTATTGATTCACTCAAATGTGAGATATATTGCAAATTTGAGGGTGGTTTCCTTCTTGTGAAAAAGGTAACCCGTTAAGTTCCCCGATCTCCCAAAAATAGAAAAAAAGCCAAGCTGCCTTCTGGTGTTATTTGGTGAACTTCAAGATCACAAGCTTGATTATCAAAGACTAAAATGCCTCAGATTTCCTTGTTTCTTTGTTTTGTTTTTCTATTTGAGTTGGGAAGTTCTACTTTCTTAATTTTCTTCTTTCTAATGAGTATGTCAGTGTTGTCTAACACGTATCGTATTTCTGGGCTCCATGATACGGGAGTATCGTATCGTATCGCCCGCATCGTACTTTAATATTAAAAAATATAAAAATTATTTAAAAAATCAAGAAAAATTAGTAAAATCTGAAAAAAGTCAAGAAAAATCATGCAAAAGCTGGGAAAATCTGGTAATTGCTTTAAATTCATATAATATAAAGTTTAGTACTGATTGAGCATTCAACATTGAACAATTGCATCAAAATTTACATATTTTGAAGCAAAAAATGAAATACATTTACATTTTACATATTATAAAATTGTATCAGCCTATCAGGATCATTAACTAAATAATCTTCATCTTCTCCTTGATGAAGATTCAAAGTTTCTCATCAACTTCTGGTTCAAAATCAAAATCTTCATCTCCTTCATGATGTCGTTGCACTCTTTTCAAATTAATCCATGCAACGTCTTCTTCGGTTAGGAGTGCATTTTCTTCGTTATATTCTATAATCCACTCATCTAATATATCAAAATTAACAAACAACTATCTTTGTACAATTGTCATATTTGCTAATTTTCATATATGAGCAAAACGATGAGCTCCATTTCTTTGATTATTGAGTCTATGACACCTCAGTGATGTGATATTGTTACTTGATGATATCTCCTTTTTCTCTTCCTAGAGACTAGCTTTTTAACTAATGCTTGAGCTCCATTTCTCACTTCAGAGACTGAGTTAAGCCTCACACACGTTGTTCATGTTCAACTCAATGGAAGTCATGTAAGGTGAACCCTAAAATAGTGAAGTTGTGAAATGCCCACTCAATGAACCGAGACAACTAAATTGTTTTTCGTTGTTTATGATTTCATGAAATTAGAAACTGGTAGCAGAAATATACCTAAAAGTTGGCAACAGAAATGAAAATGATTTTGTCACAATTTTTATTTGTTCATAAATTATTCTTATTCAATAAATAAAATTATAAACCCAAATTTACATGTTACATACACAACTTGCAATCCCAAACAAGCATATCAGAGGATTTCTTGGAGGGAAGTGAAGAGAGGCCAGAAACTTGCAAAAGAAAAATTGAATTTTTTTTTGATTTTTTTTGGAGCGTATCGCCCGTATCGTATGATACGGTGCAATAACCTGTATCATACGATACAGGTTACAGTATCATATCGTGGGATGTATCGCAACGATATGGATAACACTGGAGTATGTTGCTTTCACTTTCAAGTATGACAACATTATTTTCTAGCTCATTCCACATGGAAATGGTGACACAAATATAATCCTTAGTTGATTTTGGTGCAATTCTAAACTATTTTGTATGATATATATTTTCGTGCTGGAAGTCATGGTTTGCATATGGAAATAATTGGCACTTTTAAGCTCTGATTTGCTATTTGACAAGTTGTTGATTGCATGGTAGCTACACTGTTGTTTACCTGTGATACCTACGTATCCCAAGCATCTTTCTGTTGCATCCTGTCTTTGGATTACCTACCCATCTTTGTGATAGTCTTCAGTCTGTATTTATTCGAGTTTTCACATTCTGCTTTTGATATGGGAAGAGGTCCTTGCTATACATCTCTTCGTTGATATGGTCATAAAAGTGTCTTTCAGATTCAACCTAAATGAAGTTCCAATGCTTATCAGGCTCATATGATGATGTTTAGCAAAGAGAATGTCATCATCATCTCTTGTACTTATGGTTATGGATGCTATTGATGTTTGATAAGGAATGAAATGTGTGAATTGACAGAAGAGCTTCTCTATGAATTGGTATTACATGCTAAATGGTCTGGAAAAATTCTTACGGCGAATGTAACTAAATAGCTGACTCATTTCACAGGCAATTGTAATAGCATCTCTTGCCAGAATGACAGTGGATGACTCTAGAAAACTTCTTCCCCCTCCATATTATCCTTCCTGGGTTGTTTTCTCACAGCGCCAAAAGTTAAGTCAAACCTATTCTATTTATAGTTCAGGTTCAAACTTTTGAGGGTTTTGAGCTTTAGGAACTGATACCTATATTTTTCTATTTTTCAGTTGAACTGGCTCAATCAGCATCTCGTGAAGATCTGGCCGTATGTGAATGAGGTACTAGCCTGCTCCTTTATTGTTCACGTTTATGCCTGAAATGCTTTTTGATGGTTACCTTGTTTTTGTTTTTCATAAGTTTTCACCAATTGCACCATGATGTATGTCTGTTGGATAACAGTAGCTCATGTCTTTCTCAAAGTATGAATCCTCACCTTTTAACTGACGTGCTGGGACTGGGAGAGCTCTTTGATCATCTTTTAGTTGGCCTGCATTGGATAAATATTCAGCTCATTGTAGAATTAATTGACGATCAATAGTTTTGCTTATTTCTTTACTCTTAGTGTCCCTGACTCCCTATGCCTAAGCGCTTAAGGCACTGCTAAGTGCTGTTGACAATAGAAACTGTATGGTGTATGTACGGAAAATGTTATGAGGCGGGTACATTTGTCTACTGGCCACGAGTAGACCTCTTTGAAATAAGTTTGATGATGCTAGAGAAAGCAGTTAATTTAGATGCTGCTGCTAATAAACTCTGTTCATGACAGGCAGCATCTGAGTTGATTAGAAGTTCTGTGGAGCCAGTTCTTGAACAATATCGACCAGTGATTTTGTCTTCTCTTAAATTTTCTAAGCTTACCCTTGGCACTGTTGCTCCACAATTCACAGGTTAGTGTTACATTTTCTTTTCCTTTTCATTCAATTAACAGGCAAATGTTTTCATGAATTTGCCTTTTTTTTATGCTATCAACTCTAATTGCTCTTCTATACCAACTTTCTTGCGCTTATTGTGTTTATTTGATGCATTTATTGTCTTCATTTGATGCTTGTATTCAATTTGAGGTTTATTACAAACAAGAAAACAAGAAACAGCCAAATGGAGAATATAATGTGGATTAGTGTTGTTCGTATCGTATCGTGTATCATTTTGGTTACATATCATATCGTGTCTTATCACACCGTATTGTTTTTTAATACTAAAAAATTAGAAAAAATAAAAAATCATAAAAATTTAGGAAAAATCGTGATACTTGTAAACAATTCATATAATTCATAAGTTGAGTAAATATTCATCAATCACCATTAAATTTTCAATGTATAAACTATAAAGCATTTAAGCAGTACATCCTTAGCAAAATTACAACTTTTATAATTAAAAAAAATGAATTGTATATTGTAATTATGATAAATTAAATAATCTTCATCTTCTCCTCCTTGTTCAAGAGTATCACTACCTTCAGCTTCAAAATCAAAATCATCATCCCCTTGATCATATTGTTGCGCTCCTTTCAATTTAATCCATTGAATGTCTTCTTTAGTTAGGAATGTATTTGCCTCATTATCTTCCATGTATTTGCTTCATTATCTTCCATAATTCACTCCTCTAAGATATCAAAATTATCTAGACTTATTGGATTAAATTGGTTCTCCTTATTTAACTTTTTTAGTTTCCTACAAGAATGATAAGTAAATAACATTAACAATTAATAAATATGAAAAGTTCAAGAATAATACTAATAATTAAATAAACTGAAACATTGAATTGAATACTTAATTAGTAACTAATCCTTTATTATCTTTATCAGAGCTGCTTATATTCCAACCTGTTACACTTTTTTGTGTAGATACGTTCAAAGACACTCCAATTCCTTTTATAACCAGTTGCACTAAAGGTTTGACTCAAAATAACAACAACAACAATAACAACTAAGCCTTTTCCCATACTAGACGGGGTCGGCTACATGGATTCTTTGTTTCCACAGATCCCTATCATGTGCCATGTTAGCAGTTAACTCCCAATAAGCTAGATCATTCTTTATTGTTTCTTTCCAACACTTTTGTGGTCGTCCTCTACCTCTTTTAATACTTTCCAAATTTAGTTTTTCTAACCTTCTTACATGTTCTTCTTTTGATCTTCTTTCTATATGTCCAAACCATCTTAAACGATGTTCTCTCATTTTATCCTCTATTGGTGCCACTCCTAATTTGTTTCTAATAACCTCATTATGTATACGGTCTTTTCTTGTATGACCACTCATCCATCTCAACATCTTCATTTCTGTCACAGACATCTTTTGTACATGTTGATGATTAACTGCCCAACACTCAGAACCATAAAACATGGCAGGCCTAATTGGTGCTCTATAATATTTACCTTTTAATTTTAATGGTATCTTCTTATCACAAAGAATACCTGATGCTCCTCTCCATTTTAACCAACCAGCATTAATTCTATGTGTAACATCTCCATCAATTCTTCCATCACTTTGAAAAATTGACTCTAGGTATTTGAAACTTTCCTTTTGTGGAATGCAATGTGTGCCAATTTTAATTTCTATGTCCTTTGAAGTAGCCAAATGATCAAACTTACATTCCATATATTCTGTCTTTGTTCTACTAAGTCGGAGGCCTTTGTTTTCTAATGTTTCTCTCCATAGTTCCAATTTTCTATTAGCTTTTTCCTTAGGTGACTCAAAACACTTATGCAAAATCTCTCAAGTTTGGGCAATTACTTTCAAACTTATTCCACCAAACATCTAATAGAAAAAGATAAATATAAATATTTATTCCATAATAAATATAAGATTTAAGAAACTTGAAAGATAAATGATTCACATGTTTACCTTGGCGCATATTAGTACGGTTGTGAGTGACTATAAGCAAGCCCATAAGTGAAGAGCATTATCGTATATCTCCATCTCTCGATGTATAACATATGCTCTACTCTTATCAGGGGCGAGTCTGTCTATGCAATCAATGATACCTCGATTAACCTCACTGTCTCTTTTAAATCTTGCAGAATATTTAAATGTTGGATTTAGGTAGTAAGTTGCTTTATTAATAGGTTGATGCAATTGTTTATTCCATCTATTATCGATAATAATCTACATGGATACATAATCTCTCTCTATTAAAATTGCTTCTAATAACTTCTTTAGTCCTATTCATGGCTTCGTAAAGAAAACTTATATATGACTTCACACTGTCAGCCAATCTCAAAACTTTAACTAAAGGCTATGACTTCATAAAGATAGCCGATATATGACTTCTCCTCATTGCCATTCAATATCAAAACTTTAACTAAAGAGCATGTGATTCTTAATAGTCTAAATTAGGAGTTCTAAAATGTACTCCTACAGACTGTATCTGAAATCTCTTTAGTTTTTTTTATTCCTTCTATTTTGAGGCAACTCTTTAAACTATTGTCACTCATATGAGAAAAACAATCTCAATACTCTTAGACTTCAAGGACAATCTTACAATAGTTTTCCTCTTAACTTTTCTCTCAAAAGAAAAGTTTTAAATACCTATGGTCAATTTTCAATGTGATGGAATAATTGATAGAGAATATATATATAGAATTAATATAGGTTGATTAAAATGGAGAGAAGCATTAATATTCTTTGTGACAGGAAGATACCATTAAAGTTAAAAGATAAATATTATAGAGAAGCAATTAGACCTGCCATATTTTATGGTTATGAGTGTTGGGCAGTTAATCATCAATATGTATAAAAGATGTTGGTGGCATAAATGAAGATGTTTAGATGGATGAGTAGTCGTATAAGGAAAGCCTGTATGCGTAATGAGGTTATTAGAAACAAATTGGGAGTGACACCAATAAGGCATAAAATGAGAGAATATTGTTTAACATTGTTTGGACATATAGAAAGATCACAAGAAGTACCTATAAGGTATGAAAAACTAGATTTTTAAAGTATTAAAAGAGGTAGAGGACGACCATAAAAGTGTTGGAAAGAAACAATAAAGAATGATCTAGCTTATATTGAGTTAACTTTTAACATGACACATGATAGAACTTTGTGGAAACAAAAAATCCATATAGTCGACCTCGTCTAGTATGGGAAAAGTCTTAGTTGTTGTTGTAGTTTCCCTCTCAACTATGACATCTATTACTCTGAGTCATGGATGGTTTTATTTTTATGATGCATGCGTTCTATTTAATGTAACAAATTCTTTTCATTTTCAAGCAATGGCAGATGCCATAGGTTTGCATGTTTATGGAATTTCTTTGAAGGCATTGCAACATAAATTACAGGTTGAGTACCAAGTGTAGTACTAAGAAAAAAAAAGACTGTATACCAGAATAAAATATTCCTCTATCCCTTCTTTTTCTACCACTTGCAACCTCTTCAACAACCTTTTGTTCCTTGGTTGGTAGTCGAGAATTACTACTACCAATCTCTTTCCTGACATGCATCAAAGGATGCTATCATCACCACCACCAAGTCAAACATCTTCTTGCCTTTTCTCAACTATACTTTTAATTATATGTAGACATTATTATTTAATGACTTCTGACACTCTCCTAACTTTGCTCGTGTAAGGAGCAATCACTTTCCTAGTCCATGCTACGTGATATTTCAAACGAGAAATTCCATCGCTAATAACCTTATCACAAAAAACACATCTGAATTTTAATTTGTTTTTCTCAACTACAGTACTCCACTGCCATGCCGAATCATCGTATCGAGATTGGGAGTCCCTAACACCCCTTCCTACCATCTTAATTTAACACTTCAATCTTAATAAACCTAAAAATAAAATTAATTCATAAATCCCTAATCTTCACTTAATAAACCACTGAAACATTCAAATATACTAATAGGGTATCTTCCACTTCACAAATACAATGAAAAGTATTCACACACCCTATATATTATCATTTTAAAAAGAAAAAACAAATAACACAAGAAAATACCAAATACACAAATAAAAAGCAAAAAAAACTACACCACAACCACCATATTGTCGGTGTTGTCACTATTGGAGTGATGGTGGCGATGGAGACCTTTGAAAACTGTTAGAGATGCCTCATCCTAGTTGGAAGTCGCTTTGGAGCAATTGGAAGATGCACGTGGAAGCCAGAAATCCTTTAGAAACACAGGGTTATGGTTGGCCAGCAAGCCTTTTATAAAGGCTTAGAGCATATGATACGAGTGATACGTCTAAATTCTGTGAAACAATACAACATGGTGTATCATATATGTGCGATACGGATAATACTGATGTGGATACACTTGAAATCAAAGTTCCTAGGACATGATAATGACTTGAAAATTACAGAAATTTTCTGTGGACAAGATTCACAAATATTATTGAGTGCAAAAGTGTAACTGTCATGAAGCTATTTCAAGAACAAGTAGAAGATATACAGTAAGACTAAGACTACTTTTTAATGCAAATATCTTCATTCACATGAGCGTTAGAGTCTCCAAATTAGGCCCTTACTTCTATGCTATGAATATTAAACTAAGGGAAATGAAAACAACTGAAGAGAAGCATGGAAATTGCTGAACAGAGGAATTAACTAGATAATTCAATTTTAACTGCTATTCAAGAATTCTAATGAGTAATTTATATAGAGGTATAAACTCTTACCAAATAGCGCTTGGATAACAAATTGATCCTAGTTTAAGCTGCATACTAAAAAACACCCAAATTACCAGTAAATGGTTTTGGAACTGAATTTAGCCTCCCATCACCCTCCAGGTGGGAGGATTCCTCTTTTCATCAGCATTATCACCTAGTACATCGTGGGTTTGTCTAAAACAGTCTGGACATTGTGAAGCTAGCACGATGTTAAAAATGCCGATCACTTTCGATCATGTGCATCTTGGATTGGGTGTTCAATGTTGGTCCCTCATATCCCGTCTCGGTACAGGCTTGGATTTGCTGGGTTGATAGAAAATAGATCCGTTTCACTCCTTAGATTGGAGGACAAATATCGTTAAGGTTGCCAAGGAGAGCGAGGCTCAACCCGAGTGCAGGTAGATTGCTGCACTGCAGCATTTCAGTTTGTCAGGTTCATGGTGTGGAGTGTAGTGTAGCTATATTGCAACTTGGCACATTAGAAACTAAACGACTCAAGCCAAGAATGTGCAAAGATGCCGTTTTGATTTAAGACTTTTGGATGTGACTACAGATCCTGAACAACCAAACCTAGTGTACTCTATAATGGATCTTGATCCTTGCCATGGAAAGATGCTCTGTGTGTATCTTGGCAAGCAAAATTTCATTCGCATCACCTATTGTGTGTATTGAATCCAGTCCTTGGGCTTCATGTGTCCACTGAAACTCTAACCTGAGTAGTGGCAAGTGCAACCTTGTGATGCTCCATAAGGTTGTGCCGGACATACATTCTGCTGCATTGCTTAATACGAATTAAAATATGGCTCTTCATTGAGATGACTTGTAAACCCTTTGATGCCTCGTGTTTGTAAAGTGGCAAGGTTTATGTGTCTCTATGGTTCATCTTCCCTTATATTTCCATTATCAAAATTATGGAACAAATCTGTCTGCCTCAAACCGTGTTACACACACACTATGATATATATCGGGTATTTGGGCCCCCCTTGTGGATCTTGTTTTTTGTGGTACTGGTGGTGGACTAGTGAGGTGAATAGGTATTGCACATGGTGGTACTCGTGGTGAAGGCACTAGTGATGGTGAAATGTGTATTACATGTTGCATTTGAGGGACTGAACTGGAACTTGCAGAGAAGGTTTCTTTTGTTAGGGTAGTAAATAGGTTGAGGAGAAGTGGTTTAGGTGAAATGGCTGATGTATCCAATTTGGATTGATTGATTTGCCTGTCAATTAGATGGACATGTCTGGTAAAAAGAGGAATCAGTTGAGTGAAGCCGAAGAGAGTGGGTGTGCGTGAGTCTTTTGGGACTAAAGAGAATCCTAATTGGGTTTGGGTCTGGCTCACATTCAAAATAAGGATGGTGTAGGTGGGATCTGGGTAACACACGACTATGGCCCAATGTACGCTAACCAGTTTGATACATTGCATTTGTTGGCAAATTGGTCCTTGTCCTGATCTTCGTTCATCTACCTAGAGCATCTGTCTAAAAGAAGGGGAAGAGGTCCTGTCATCACTATCATCGTTGATGCAAACCATGCATGATGAACCTGGCTTTGTCGGTGGCTAACTGCCATGTAGATGAGTGATGGCTGGTAGCTTCTCCTCAGAGAAAAGATCACGAGGGAGGTTAGGCTCACCACCACAAGAGCCATGCGATGCTCGGCACAGGACGTCCAAGGTTGTATTTTTGACTAGGTCAACTGTTAGTCGGCAATTGTTTCTTGGTTTATGCGACTTGTACCCCAACTATAACATTGTGAGAGAGGGGCATATGTAAGCACTGTAGTGTAAGCTCCTACTGACCTTCACGGCTACAGCGATTCCCTTAGCTGCAACTTGCCTAGAGTGGTGCTGGGAAAAGGTTAGCAGGTCAGGGACTCCCACTGACCAGAAAAACCATGATGGCCATCGGTTCAACTTCTCTCTTATGCACTTAAGATGGTGAGTGGCTTGTTTGGTTGCGGCTCTCAGTTATGTCCACATCAATGGAATCAGTGCTAATCGGCAAATTATGATATTAACAGTTAGTACCTTTCGGATCACGTGAATCCCTCGGGTCAAAACTTGGTGCCATGTTGTAGACGCGCGAAAATCCCTGCCTCTCGCCTTTTTCAGGGCTCGGAGCGGATCCTCTTGTGTGTCTAAGGCCTATGTATGCAAACAGGGCGTGCCAACTAGCTTACCTAAGCTAGCGAAGATATATTTAACACTGACTTCTAAACGTGGCGATTGTGAGCAAGTAAGCTCTTGTCGTCGCAGACCTTCTTGCACCGATGCGTAAGGGTCAGTCTGTACGCTTTGCAAAAATCGAGTTTTGGAGAGAAAGTCTACAAAGCGGTTCGATGTGTCTATTTCGGGTCTTTAAAATGCGATTGCATGTTTTTAGATCACGTGGATTTGCACGTGCCTAAGTCTTTTCTTTTATCCCTTTTCGAGCCACCTAGTTTGTGTGTTATGAACACTCCACTATATGGGCGAATTTCGAGCGGGGCTTGCTTTGATGCAATATGCGTCCTACCTCGTGGTATGGCGTAGATGCAATGCAAACTCACGCTACTCCAAAGGGAAAACCCGAAATGTAAAGACAATACTGAAGGGAAATAACCGAAGGGAGATATGTATATAGATTATGTATATGAGCCCTTACTCGGGTCTTGCAAATAAGAGCGAAGGCTCAATGTGGGTGCGTGCTTGAATTGAAAGACTTACACACACGGCATGAAATTAAACCCAAATATAAATTGCAGTATGGCCTTGACTAAGGTCTTGGGAGTAAGAGCGAAGGCTCAATGTGTGTGAGAGTGCTTGAATTGAAGTACTACACACACGACATAAATGAAACCCAAATATAACTGCAATAAGGCCTTTACTAAGGTCTTGGGAATAAGAGCGAAGGCTCAATGTGTGTGAGAGTGCTTGAATTGAAAGACTTACACACACGACATGAAATGAAACCTAAATAGTATAGGTCGGCCCTTACTTGGGTCTTTCAAATAAGAGCGAAAGCTCAATGTGTGTGAAAGTGCTTGAATCGAAAGACTTACCCACACAACATGAAATGAAACCCAAATAGTATAGGTCGGCCCTTACTTGGGTCTTTCAAATAAGAGCGAAAGCTCAATGTGTGTGAGTGCTTGAATTGAAAGACAACGCACCCAACTTAAGCAAAACCCTTCGAAAATGAAAGTATATATATATGCACTTATGTATTATGGGCTGATTAGGCTCGTGTGTGTTCAAAATCGTGCACAACTAGGAGAGTGCACGTGTGTGGGTGTGCCAAGCCACGTTATTACAAGCGGGGGGAGACTATGTTCCGTTATTACAACCCCGTATCAAATTGAATCTCAAGCAAGTATACAACTAAAGACCGAGTTAGGCACTTACTAGTAGCTGGTCCGTAGAGGCCTTGCTTGAGCGTGGGCTTGGCCTTCGCCTTGGGCTGCAAACGGGAGCTCCGCGAGGGTGAACGACAAAGGGTGCTGGCTGGCTGCAAGTGGGGCGCGGGATAGGCGCCTCGAAGGTGGCCGGCTGCAAGTGGGTGTCGCCTTGATGTGGGGGATTAAAGGGGCTGGGCCAAGTGAGTGTGTAGGGTCACTAGGAGAGTATAGAGTGTTGGGGAGTATGGACCTAAAGGGAGTTTAAGGGAAGGCCGAATGGGACACCTAGGGGAAAAGAGATGGCTGGCCGGGTGTAGTTAGGGTAGTTAGGTAGTGGCCGGTGGTTTAGGTTGTGATAGGTTCGGCTAAGTGAGAATGGTGGCAGCAAAGGGCTGATGTGTAGGTAAGGTGGTGGTATGGTGGGTGGCTAGGAGTGGAGAGGGAGTAGAGAAGGAGCTAGGTAGAGTGGGGGGGGGGTACTTACCGAATGGGGAGAAGGTGGTGCTCGGCTGGAAGGAAGATGGGCAGTTTGTGAAGCTCGGCCGGGAGGTGGTGGAGATGGCGGTGCAAGTGGTGGTGGGATGGAGGGATGGTGGTGGTGCAGGCGGTGCAAGTGGTGCAGGTGGAGCAGCTAGAGAAGTGGAGGAAAGAGAGGGCCCGGCTGGGATTGGTGAGGGGTTCCAACTAGAGAAGTGGCTAGATAGGAAAACCCGCCCCTAAGGGGGGGGTTTATATAGGGATGGGTAGGTCGGTTAGGGCTGGGTTTGGGGTAGTGGTTAGGTGGTTTAGGTAGGGTGGAATGAAGATAAGGTGGGCTGGAAAGGGTAGGGCCAGATATTTTAAAACTAGTGGTTTGGGTAGATTGTGGGCTAGGGGTGGTTTAGGGGTTTAGGGCTAGGTTAGGTGGTTGGGTTTTAGGGTGAGGTTTAGTGAGCTAGGTTAGGTGATTAGGCTAGGTTTAGGCTAGGTTTAGGGAAATTAACCTACGTTTAGGGAAGGATTAGGGAAGTGGGTTAGGTGATTAGGTTGGGATTAGGCCGGGATTAGGGAAGTGGGTTAGGTGATTAGGCTCAGATTAGGGGTGGATTAGGGTGGTAGGCTAGGATTAGGTGTTTTGGGCTAGGTTTAGGTGGAGGAGCTCCCTTTGCATGGCCCATAGACCTTAACCACCTCATGTTGGTGCAGCCCTAGGTTAGGTTTTGGCTAATTACAAGCTTAAACCCACTCAATTAGGCTAACCCACATGATTAACCCCAAACTTGACACACAAGTCAAGCTTAATTACAACACTCTTGATCTTATCCATCCCCACTCTCTCTCATGCCCATAATCCCACGTGAAATTCAAGTGGGCCCCACCTCCATTTATGAGAAGGTGATGTGGGCCATGGATATGGATATTGGATTGGATCTCTGGATCCAAATCCAAATCCAAGTCCACACATGGGTTTGGATTGAGATCTGGATATATATGGTCCAGATCCAATCCAAACTGAACTCTGACTCCTTCGAGCTGGGTTCGAAACGGACAATTTGTGCGGGGTCTGACAGCATCAGTACTCCGTCTGCGTTGGGTCTTCGCCAACATGGTCGTCCGCCTCCGTTTCTGCCTTCCGAAGATGACTTCAAATGACATTTTGACAAGAACAGGGTCTTGGACGTTCGAGATCCTGGGGGTATGGATGTGATACGAGAGTTGCTGTGCCGGGCTTGACACGTGCTCCGGTTTCGGGCTCTCTTTGACTTTGCTAGTCCTGTCTTGATTAGGCCAAGCTGCTTTGGGGTTTCAAAAACGTGTTTTAAAAGGTTTTCAAAAGCCATATTATATATTTTTGAAATATGAAGTTTAAAACATATATACAGGGTTGTCTGGAAGGCTCCTGGGTTTCCTGACTCAAAATGGCCCTTTGGGGCTGCTTGTACAAAACCAGGTTGTTTTGAAGAATTCGTGGGATTTCGGGGTGTTTACACATGTGCAACCTGTCAAGGTTTTGCTGCTTTTGCACATTAAGTTGCAGCAACTTCATAAAAACTCGCATGATTTGCTTGACCCATTTGTTACTTTCTCAAAAACTTTATATATCCCCATCCATCCTTCCAATTGGTCAAGTTGTTTACATACATCAATAAGTTCTTGTCTTATACCTTTCAAATTTTATAACAACACACAATTCTTGGTAAACTCTCGTTTATACTGTCAAAGGCCGATCCTCAAATCAGAATCCAAGTTATCCAATAAATCAGTACCTAACTTGCTCTAGTACGACTTTCATATAGCCATGCACCTGAGCGCACCAACTAGGTTGCTCCATTCTGCGCTACGAATGTCATTGTATGTCAAACAATTAGAATTAAGAGAGAATGGAAATTATAAAATAAAGATAGAAAGTTAACTCGATAATTCAATTCCTATTGTTACTTATGGGTCCTAACAGGATTAGTATCTAAAGACTCGTACCTTTATCATGGCATTTACAAGAAAAATTCAATAGGGATGAGGATGGATATCTATTTTATTTTTGAGCTTTTGAGATACATGTTACTTATCAATAGTTACAACGTTGGCTAAGACTATAAGACCCTAATCCTACATAAAATCTCAGGTTGATCCTTTGGAACAAAATAATTCAAACCTAAAGTGGATTTTAAGACTTTCCACATTAGAAAAAGAAAATCACAATGAATAGGTTCAGGCTGGTTCTAGAGTGCATGAGATTGTCAGTCTGATTGAGAGCTGGACTGCAATCTTGTCATCATAAATGGTGTTCTCTTGATCTGCATTTTTCTATTTCCTATTTCTCTTGTCCTGCGTAACTGATTACGTGGCATATAACAACAACAACAACTAAGCCTCTTCCCATACTAGATGGGGTCGGCTACATGGATTCTTTGTTTCTACATAGCCCTATCATGTGCCATGTTAGCAGTTAACTCACAATAAGCTAGATCATTTTTTATTGTTTCTTTCTAACACTTTTGTGGTCGTCCTCTACCACTTTTAATACTTTCAAAATCTAGTTTTTCATACCTTCTTAGAGGTTCTTCTTTTGATCTTCTTTCTATATGTCCAAACCAACTTAATCGATATTCTCTCATTTTATCCTCTATTGGTGCCACACTTAATTTATTTCTAATAATCTCATTATGTATACAGTCTTTTCTTGTATGACCACTCATCCATCTCAACATCTTCATTTTTGTCACAGACATTTTTGTACATGTTGATGATTAACCAACCAACACTTAGAACCATAAAACATGGCAGGTCTAATTGATGCTCGATAATATTTACCTTTTAACTTTAATGGTATCTTCTTATCACAAAAAATACTTGATGCTCCTCTCCATTTTAACCAACCAGCATTAATTCTATGCATAACATCGCCATTAGTTCTTCCATCACTCTGAAAAATTGACCCTAGGCATTTAAAACTTTCCTTTTGGAGAATACAATGTGTGCCAATTTTAATTTCTATGTCCTTTGAAGTAACCAAATGATCAAACTTACATTCCATATATTCGGTCTTTGTTCTACTAAGTGAGAAGCCTTTACTTTCTAATGTTTCTCTCCATAGTTCCAATTTTCTATTAACTTTTCCTTAGACTCCTCCACTAACACAATGTCATCTACAAATAACATACACCAAGGTACTTCATCTTGAATATGTTTTGTTAATTCATCAATCACCATTATAAATAAGTATGGACTTAAAATTGATCCTTGATGTAACCCAATATTAACTCAAAAGAAGTCTGTCATTCCTTCACGAGTCCTCGCAAATGTTTTTGCACCATCATACATGTCTCTTATAAGGTTTATGTATGTCAATGGGATACCTCTTTTTTCCAAGGTTATCGAAAGAACCTCCCTTGGTACCCTATTGTAAGTTTTTTCTAGATCAATAAATATCATGTGAAGGCCTTTTTTTTTTTGCTTTAAAATGTTTCATAAGACGTCTTAAAAGGTGAATCACTTCAACAATAAATCTGCCTGACATGAATCCAAATTGGTTCTCTATTGTACTCGATACATGTCTTAACCTACGTTCGATAATTCTTTCCCACAATTTCATAGTATGACTCATTAACTTGATACCCTGATAATTTGTACAATTCTGAATGTCTCCCGTATTCTTATATATGGGTATAAGTGTATTCGCTCTCCATTCCTTGGGCATCTTTTTGGTTTCTCCATATTTCATTAAATAGTCTTGTGAGCCAAGTAATTCATGTTTCTCATAGAATTTTCCAAACTTCCATAGGAATATTCTCTGGTCCTACCGATTTACCACCCTTCATATGTTTAAGAGCCTCTTTGACTTCATTTTTTTTGAATACGTCAGTAATAATTGTGGTTTATATACTTTTCTGATTTGGCTAACTCTCATAAGCTAATACTAACATCTTTATTTTCATTAAAAAGCTTATAAAAATAGTTTTTTCATCTGTTTCTTATATCATCATTTGCCACTAGAATTTTTTCATCCCCGTCTTTGATGCATGTAACATAATTAAGATCTTTAGTTTTCTTATCTCTAGCCCTAGCTATCCTAAAAATATCTCTTTCACCCTCTTTTGAGTAGAGTTTTTTATATAAATCCTCCCAAACTTTAGCTTTTGCTTCACTGACGGCCTTTTTCGCTTCTTTCTTTGCTTTCTTATAAGCCTCTAAAGTTTCACTAGTTTTTTTAGCATAATGTAATTTGTAATATGCCCTCTTTGCCTTGATTTTATTTTGCACTGCGTCACTCCACCACCAAGCTTCTTTTTGTGCCAGTAAGCCTCTCTTAGATTCACCTAACACATCTTTTGCCACTTTCCTAATATGTATAGTCATATTGTTCTGCATATCACAAGGTGTATCAATATAATTTCAAACATCTCCTTGAAGGACTTTCTGTTTAAAATTTAAATATATATTCTTTCTCGCTTTTGAGGTTCCACCATTTAGTCCGAATAGCTTGATGCACTCTTTTCTTTTTTGTCCATTTTTTAATTTGTAAATCCATAACTAAAAGTCGATGTCGGGTGGTTAAGCTTTTTTCTTGAATTACCTTGCAATCTTTACAACATGCTATATCTTTTTTTCTACAAATAAAGTAATCAATTTGTGTTTGTGATAAGCCACTCTTATAAGTAATTAAATGTTCATCTCGTTTTTTGAAGATTGTATTGACTATAAAGATTGTATTGATTACGTGGCATATCATTGTCAAATATGTGCTGATGATGGGGTTCTTCCAATGGCTACTCAAAACTTCCCAAGACATGGTTCCTTTTTCCATTGGGTCGTTGGATGCTGTTTACTGTTTTCTCATGTCAACACTGGTGACCATGTCAGTTTGTGCAAGTTACTACTTCCCATATAAGGCCATAGGAGCTTGTGTGAAATATCTTTAAAACTTGTCAAATGGGACCGTATGGTGCCATTTCCTTCATGTTCTTCAAGTTGAATGCATGTCTCCTTGTTAATATTTCATGTTTAAAACTTCCTGTCTGCTTATATGTAGTGGAATTCATCGTGGGTGGTATTAAGTTTTCAGGTAAATTTGTTAAGTTCATGTAGGTTCTCTGTGTCTCAACAGGGGTTTCAATCGTAGATGATGGGAAAAGTGGGATTACTATGGAGTTGGAGATGAACTGGGATGGGAACCCAAGCATCATACTTGATGTTTGTACCAGAGTTGGTCTCTCACTGCCTATCCAGGTAACTTGGAACAGAGGCAACTTGTTTGTACATCTAAGGACTTGGTTGGAAGTAACTAAAGATGAAGTTGCTGTTCAAAGTCCCCTTCTTTCATCAACTTATTCATGATATTCTAGAACCAGTGGGTTGACGTTGTGCAAGTGACTCTGATGGGGGGTCATTTTTTTGGTTTTCTAATTAATTACAATTTTGAGGAGGTTCTGAGTCTGATATTTTCTTCAACAAGGCATGTGTGCATATGATACAATCTCTAGGGTTGCTTCTTATATGATGTGATTACTAACTTCCCTCTCTGTTCAAGTTGATTATTTTGAGTCTGTTCTGCGTCATGAGAATCTAAGAGAGCTGCACTTTGACAGTTGGTGTTGGTGTTCACTTTTCACAAAATATTATGCAAATGTCTTGCTGATATACGGAAGGTTCGTAGTCTATCAGATGTTCTTGAGTTTGGAGTTGGAGATCCTGAGGAAATTCTAGGAATCATCATGGAATACATGAGGGACAAGCTTTGGGTAGTTTGGACATTCATAATGGTGTCTAATGGAGCTCCAATGAGTTGTGGAAAATTAGATGGTAAACACTTCACAGGAGGTACAGTTGAATTTGCTTCAAGTTCAATGGTGATATGCCACAAGATAGAGCAAAATGGCAACCTAAGAATCTATATGGCTGACCACCTTATTATCTCGGACAAGAAAGTTCTCAATGGAATAAAAGATGATGTGAAATGCAACTGGTGGTTGTCATAGATTTCTAAAATTCCATTCTTTCAAATTGAATCAACATGAATATATGTTGGTGGAAATGCGCAAAAATCTGGGGATATCATTAGTGTGGTCATGCTTGTGCGTTCCACTTGCTGCTTTTAATTTTCACCAACTAAATTTGGGTTCTTTATCTCCACTTTCTCTTTATGATGTAATTTCTTCTAAACTTTGCTGGCCATTTTAGATCGCATGCTCCTAGTTCGCATGTTCCTTTTGTATTAAAGAATCAGGGTTACACTTTCATTATTTCATATGCAATTATATGTGTACAAATATTAATTTTCTTACTCAGGTCAAGGATATTGGGTTTACTGGGGTGTTTAGACTAATCTTCAGGCCATTAGTGGAGGAGCTTCCATGCTTTGGTGCTGTCTCATATTCATTGAGAGAGAAGGTAATTTTTTAGAAGTTTTAGGTTTCTGACATGGTAAATTATGCATAATAATTTACAGAACCTTGTTGCTGCAGAAAAAGCTTGATTTTACCCTGAAGATCGTTGGTGGGGACTTATCAAGCGTTCCTGGGATTTCTGATGCAATAGAGGTGTCTTTCTCGTCATGCTTTGATTCTTTTGAATTGACAACCCTTACTATCTCTAGCGCTCAAGTCTGTAAAGTCTGAGTTTGAGGATTTCTGGTCTCAATTATATAGTTCTGTTCCTTTAATTCAGGAATTAAGTTGTGCTAATCCGAACCATTGTGGTCCATATTCTTGAATGTTGGTAATACAAGATCACCTTAACATTAAATATGGTCCAGTAGTATTTGAACTTGGGTTCAGATTTAGGTGTGTGTGTGTGTATAGATATGTATTTTCTCACACAAACACACATCAAATATTATACTTTTCATGATAAAAAAGGCATTTTGAGTCCTTATCTCTTATCTGTTCACTTTTCTTTATATGAGAAATTTTTAGGGAATCAATAATCTCCCCTAGGAAAATAACTTTTGAAAGTACCTCCAAAGTAAAATCTTGCTTGGAAGTTGCCAATAATGGGAAAGATGATTTCTGTTTTATGTTTTGAAATCCTTTTTTCTTTCATTGTCACATACTTGACCTTGTAAACCTTTTAAAAACTGTTTTATGAACCTTCTTCATGAGAAAATTTGTGTTAAAAACTTACTGTTTCTTATATTTTCACTTCATATTTTCTTTTGAAAAATTAGGTATCCGAGATTTTGCTGAGAAATTGTCAAGGAGGAAGGTGACTATATATGTACTAATTATATAGTCAATTTTCATCCTCTTCTACATGTTTTTAGAACCTATTGCGTGAAACAATTATGCTCTACTTTATGCATGTACATTCAGTTTCCTATTGAATCTCTGTTGTATCACATATGTAAGGATTTCATATTGAAGTTCTCTGTTATCGATAATTGCATGTGGGTCTTCAAGACATTGACCACGTTCTAGTAAGAGATACTATTTCTTATAATTTCCAATTTTTAAGTGTCTTAGATTTTACTGAGCTCAGCAGATCAGTATGCACATATGTTTAGAAAGATGCACGTATAAGAGAGCGTAATTGCATTGATGCTTCTAGTTTGAGATCCACCTGCATCTTGTTCTGGATGTTTTGAGAAGCTATTACCCGATTTACTTATTGCTGTTATGCTGTACATTTATTTTTTCTATTGCAAAGAAGGTTTATCTGATGTCTAAAGTTTTTAAGATTTCCTCTTGGAATTTTTCTTTTATTTATAATTGCATATGCTCTTGAAATGTCACGATTCATGCTTGTTTCCATTGTGAACCTGATGAATTATGCACTGAGTTTAATCAGGGAACAATTCGAGATGCTATTGAGGACTCAATAACATGGCCAGTTCGAAAAGTCATACCCATTATACCTGGTGATTACAGGTACGTGTTTCATTTATTGCATTATAGTTGTTGTTTGCTTCTTTTGAAGTTATATGCTAAATTTAGATCCTTTTGTTTCCAGTGACTTGGAGTTGAAACCTGTTGGGAAACTAGAAGTGAAGCTTGTGCAGGCAAAAGATTTAACCAACAAAGATATCATAGGGAAATCTGATCCTTTTGCTGAACTATATGTACGGCCATTGCGGGATAGAATGAAGAAAAGCAGGGTCATTGTAAGAGAACTACATTGCTTCCGTGTTCTAAGGTGTTTTTCTCTACTGGTTCTGATTAATGCCTCTGGTTTGACAAGTTTCTTATCTTTCTTTCAGAACAATGACTTGCATCCTGTCTGGAATGAACACTTTGAGTTTGTTGTCGAGGATGCCTCAACACAGCATTTAGTAGTGAAAATCTATGATGATGAGGGCATCCAGACTGCGGAGCTCATCGGCTGTGCTCAAGTGAAACTAAAGGACCTTGAGCCTGGGAAGGTGAAAGATGTTTGGTTGAAATTAGTTAAGGATTTGGAAGTTCAGCGAGATAACAAATACCGTGGTCAGGTAAATGATTATGTTTCTCTTCCATCCGAGGAAAAAGACTTTATGATCGGTCATTTACTTAACTTTTCACTTTGTATGGAGGGATGGTGTTTTCTACAAATTTCTTTGCATTCAGAGTTGCTAATTGTCTACTTAAGAGACTGTCTAGCTCTACATTGGCACGGAACGTGAAAGTGGGTTGAACTAGTTCAAGTCTACGCATGCAACATATGCATAATTTTCTTAAATTCTTGGCTGATAGGTCTACGCATGCAACATATGCATAATTTTCTTAAATTCTTGGCTGATAGGTTCAGTTGGAGCTTCTCTATTGTCCGTTTGGCATGGCAAATGGATTGGCAAATCCATTTGCTGATGCGAGGTACTCGATGACATCCTTGGAGAAGGCACTTAAAAGTGGAGTAAACGGAACTGATGCTTCTGATCTTGAGAGGAAAAGCACACATAGGAAAAGGGATGTGATAATCAGGGGTGTTTTATCTGTCACTGTTATTTCGGCAGAAGATTTGCCTGCAATGGATGTAATGGGAAAATCTGATCCTTTTGTTGTGGTTCAGATGAAAAAAACAGAAACTAAAAATAAGACCAAGGTATGTTTTTTTTTACTTTAACGATATTTTAAGAAAATATCATTGTGCATAGTCTTTAATTAGCGAAACCTTATCAATGTCTGCAGGTTGTGAATGAAAACTTAAACCCTGTCTGGAATCAGACGTTTGACTTTGTCGTGGAGGATGGGTTGCATGATATGCTGATTTTGGAAGTTTATGATCATGACACATTTAAGAAGGTAGAGCCTTTGCTTTCTTTTATATCCCCTAACTTTTGAAGGCATGTGACGGTTTTAAAGGGCCATCTTCGAAGTTTTAGAAATGATGGACCAGCTTTCACCTTTTTAAGAGACCAATGAAAATAGAAGAGATGGAATAGAAAATAAATCTTGATAGGTATCGTACGATATGATATGGATGTATCATATATCAGTATTATATTGTGTCGGGGTCTGTCCTACGACATAATGAGACTCGGCCACCTTATTGTACGATATACCCCTTATATATATATATATATGATATAATGCCAGTATTTAAGGAATGTGTGTTTCTTGAAAACTGAGGCCTGGAGGCGGTTTTAAACATTCCTGAACCACCTTTTTCATCATCCTCTTCCATTTTCTACCTCTTTCTCTCTCAAAACAAACTAAAATGCCCCTTTTTCTGTCATGCTTCTTTTATACTCAACAATTAATCCTGACAAAATTCTCTATTAAGTTAATGTTTTCTTTCATGCATTGTGATTTGATTTTTTTCATGTTAGATTTATTGACTCTTGCTATGGTGTATGTCAGCAGACTTTTTAAACGATCTATTTGATTTTTGAAACATTTAAAATTAATTTTTGAAGTAAATTTGGGCTGTGTCATGCGATATGGTATGACACTTGCATACCCGTGCCCCATGTAATACGGGCACTGATATGATTTTTACACCATTGATTTAAAGACCTAGTCTACTGATTTCTCTAAAGGGTATTGTATGGTTAACAATATTCTCCACCATAAGGGGTTCCTTGGACGAACCACAGTGGGACCCCTTTGTAGTACAAAAGGCCTGTTGCTGCTGGGCGGGCAGTCAGGTGTTGGATATCCCATGATCGCTGCCCAAAACGGCAATCGGCACCCATTATATGGAGGGTGAGGGTCGTAGCTTTGAAGTTCTACCCTGGGTTGTGCCACTCAAACTGGAAAGGTCCTTCCTTTGTGTTGTTGTGTACTGAAAAGGAAAAGAAAAGGATTATAGGCGCCTCCCTTCTGATTCAAAAGGGAAAAGATTATCTGTTACTCCTTCCATTTTTATCCTTCTTTGTTAATTCTTCTTTAAAATGCTATCACCTGATATTGCCATGTTGAATTTTGCATTCCAGGAATCATTGTTCAAAGCTTAACTACAGATGTTTTGGCCTTCATGTTTGATTTGTCGTAGGATTCCTTTTTAGACTCTGAAAATGCTTATATTCGTTCTAGCTTCCAGTAATTGAAATCTGATGATGTAACACCGCCATATCTTGGAATGATTTCTGAGTTACTGATGTTGGCATAGTTATATATGCACTGATACACGTTGATCTTCAACATAGGACTATATTGGAAGATGCATTTTTACCCTGACGAGGGTTATCATGGAAGGCGAAGTCAGCGACACATTCCTACTGGATGATGCGAAGTCGGGGAAGCTGCACTTGCATCTTAAGTGGACGCCACAACCTATATTTCGCGATTGATTCCTCTCATGTCAATAGCCATCCCTCAAAGTGCATTTTCTAGTACTTGTGGAGATATAGTCGAATATGGAGAGATCCTGCCCGTATCCTGGCCTTGTATTTCCTACAGAATCAGAGATCTGTTACAGTTGATTAATCTTGCGGGTTTTAGCATAAATGACCAACAGAGAGCTTATTTGTTTTTCTTTCTGTGCTCTCTACGATTGTAAAATTATGAGTTCGGTGGTCATGTAAATTAAGGCAATAATATCATCCGCCTATCTAAGAAACCATGTATAACCCTACTCCAGTCTGATGTAAACATTGAAGGTAGGAATGTGGGGGTGGTGACAGGTGAAGATAGCAACAGTTGGTGTAAGTGCTGCGCTGCCCTTTTTCTCCCCCTCATTGTACAATACTATTTTCATTGCTATGGGTGTTCCTGTTTCTTCTTCAATGATCTATGCAAGTTCTGTTTCTATTACCATGGATTTTCCTGCTGTTTTTTCTCTTTATGTTGGTAAGATTTGCACGTCTGGACTTGTGACAGTATCGTTTGAGAAAACATGTTTATTTTCGGTCTTTACGTTTGGAGTTATCTGAGACATGCTGTATTTAGATACTACGATGCTCGATACCTGTAGTTCTCTTATGTCCGATTCAACAAACCTGTTTTAAATGTTAGCGGTATTTCATGAACACATCATAAATGTAAACAGACATTTTTTTTAGTTTATAAGCTGTCATCGTAATATATGTATACACAAAAATAAAGAAAAAACCGGATCATCCCTGACATGTTCATTCATTCTCACCTATTATTTTTGAGTAGGATGAGTGCAATTTTAAAATTCGTAATGACTTTTGGAAAAATTGGAACAAAAGGAACGGGTGAAGATAAATATGAGCGAGTGATAGTGGTGGGTATGATCGACTCTCTCTCTGTCTCTCTCTCTCTCTCTCTCTCTCTCTCTCTCTCTAAATATATATATATATAGACATATCCGGTTCTTGGTAAACTAGAACCTACGGTTTTGGGTTATTTGAAATCTGAAACCGTAACCGAACTGGATGGTGGTCATTTTTTGTTTTGGTTTTGGTTCTGCAAGTCTGTTTTGGGGTGGTTTGTGTTTAAGAATTGGAACCATTTCAAAGCTAATTTAAAGTATTGTTTTGGAAAACTGTAGATGCAGCTTGTGTAATTTGAATTCTTCACATTTAGCTGAAAATGACTTTTTATATATACTTAATATATGTGTTTCAAATCACAAAAATGCGACATAAAAGAATTGAACTCTCCACTTTCATAAAGTTTATTTATGAATTTAAATATTAAAAATAATATATATATATATATAATAACTAAGTCTTTTTCCCTTGCTACATGAGGTTGGATACATAGATTCTTTGTTTCCACAAAGCCCTATCATAATTTATAAAATCCATAATACAAGTCTGATAAAGTTTTAGTTGGTTAACGTAACCTTTCTTTTTTATTCGGGCTAAAGACCGGTCATGCAAGAGTGATTTCTTAAATGGAGAGAGTTAAAAATAATATATATAAAATAAGATTGATTCGGGTCCGGTTTTTAAAATTTGTAATATGTAATCAAATGAAGAAGTTCCTGTACCGGTTTTGGGTTCTCATGGTTTCAAGACCGGTCATGTCTACGGCATGGTGCTTTGTGTCCATGGGTGACAATGGTGATAGCAATGGGACAGGGTAGGCACGGCTATGCCATACTCGGTTCCGTACTTCAACCTCAATTTTGTACTCTATGCTTGCCTTATTACTTGTAGCAACTTGTATGGTATCGGGTTGGGTCCTCTTTTTTTTCAGTAGGGTGCGTGGCGTTCTCAGCTTCAATCCTAATAACGTTTTTAAGATTAAAAGTATGTTATTAAACTTCTATCCTTCGTAAATTTAGTTCAAATAAAAAAATACGATTAGTTAGTGACGATTTAAAAATCGAGTCTCATATCTCTATGTGCGTGTGTGGGTGGGCTGGGGGGTTACTTCCTGCAGCCATACCCGGTTAAAGATATTCAGGTTTTCTATCCATACCCAGTCAAACAGGGAAAGCTTCGCTTGCTTGGGCTGGGGTCGGCCAGTAATGCCATCTCTAGTTGTTTGCTCAAAATTGACCTTACCCTGCTAGGGTGCAAGTATGGGATCTTTTGATAATTTTTTCTTTGGATTACCAAGGTGTACTTGCATTTTTAGTAGTGATGTTTGTATGTGTGTGTGTGTGTGAGAGAGAGAGAGAGAGAGATTCAACTTGTTATTATCTTACGGAACACAATTGCATCTTTGTTCATGGGACGTGTGCCTGAAGTCGCTTCCTTGTTCCTTAAAACACATATTTCGTTCAACGTCCAATTGTACTGAAACCGCATGAGATTACCGTTAAACTGGTGGCTTGGTAGCATTCAACATTTAAATTTTATCAAAAGTCGGCTGAATATCAGCATGCAATAATTCAGTTTTGGCAGAATGTTGGTATTCGACTCTTCAACGTAGTCGAAAGGCAAGGTGAGACATTCGGTAGAGATCACGGTTGGACCGCATGATGACATTCGGTGGCTGGTCGCCGCAATTCAGAAGTTCGTCCAAGATGACTAGAAATGTGTACACTTTTTATCTAGTCCGGGAAATTATCCGATTTCTTTTTAGCATATTCCCGAAACCATTTTACTTGTCCGAGTAAATGGCCACAATAGAGCCGCATTCGGTAGTTGCAAACCAACGGTCAAATTGATACTTGAGATTGGTAGTTGAGCAACTTGCTTATCCTTTTTAAAACTCGAGGGTGACAACTGTCTCAAGATTTCGATGCATGTATGTGGGCAATGGTTCATAGTTCATTCGGCTGGAACATCAATCCATTCAACACCACGGTTTATGGATAAAACCTGATTGGCCCTGCCACTCAACCGATTAGTGAACCTGTTTTGGAATGGGTCAACCCATATTCGAATCCGGTCGCAAGGTTCTAACCGGAACTGGAACCGCAGGTTCCATGAATTAACCTAATGAATTTGCTGAGGGAGCCAGGCTTGCCTGTCCCACTAGGAAAACATTTTAAAATATATAATATTTTCTTATATTTGTTATTCTGTAAGCTGGATTTGGAACTGGCTTGAAACCAGACCAGAACCACCATTATAGAACTATAACTAAAACTGGCCTAGAACTAGTTTGGCTACGGTTCAGGGCTGTGAACAAACTAGATAGGCGATTTTGACCTGGATCGTCATGGTTTACCCTTAATTGGCCATGCCCAACACATTTTGGCGTGGTCTCAGTTACTAGTTTTGATAGGTGGTACCATTTGGATCCGTGGCTGTAAACCATATCCAAATCCGACAGTTGCATTTTAGCGACAGTATCCATGTTATAAAAGGATCGGGTATTGGCATTTAAAATACTTTGTCATGGGATGTCACTAGAAAAATTTAAGCTTCGTGTTATGAATTAAGTCAAGTTCCAAATTTTCAAGCAATCTCATTGTAGAACTACAAGATTTGATGATTTAATTAGTGTTCACTGAATTAATTCATTTTAACATGGTTTTCTAGCATATATGTACACAAATAAAAACTATATATGCTCACTAAACAAGTTCATATGAGCCAAGCCGAATAGAATACACAGTTATCTTGTGGTCGCCTTTGTCTTCGCTTTGTTCAGATGACAAACTGAATATGAAGATGCTCATGGCAAGCTAAACCAAGTCTGCACTTGTAGTAGATGTCGATGTGTAAAAATTTAGATCCAAATCCAAATTTGTTAAGAGTCAATAAGAGATCTAGGTCCATCTAAAACTCCGTTCAAAATTAGCTTTTCACTTTCTCACTCATGTCAATGACCAATTACATAGAAATTATACTCGATTAGCGTGATGAGCATTACCTCCAAGATGGTCGACTCACAAGTTGAAGGTCATGAGTTCCATCTTCGGGGCGGTGGCTTCAGCATTCCATTGTAACAAAAAAAGATTTGTTATCCGGACCCAAGTTAGTTCTGGTTTTCTTTGTCCACCCTCTGAATCCAACTGTCCTCCTTACTGGGTTGAGCCTGACCCGAACCCAACACACTTTTTGATTTATATACACGGCACCTGCTTCAAGGGCAAAACAGTTTCTACCATCATGGTTGTCAATCTACATGGGTTTCTATCCGTCCAACCCCAATGCATTGGAGGGACAAGATTTCACCAACACTTACCAATTTATATATGCATTTGATCAAGAAATCATCTCTGGCGCCAATCGGAGAAAGGCGGTTGGGAGGAGAATGATTGCATGGATTCGTACATCATTGCCTCGTTGGGAAGTATGAATGCGAGGGACGACGGCCAGAATAAATTGAACAGAGGAGAGAGAGAGAGAGAGAGAGAGAGAGAGAGAGATGGCTACAACGGAGAATGGGGAGGGGTCTGAAGGCGTGATGGTGATCGAGCCGCTGCTGGAGCAGCAGCGAACGGATCGTCTGGATCGGTTGCTGCCCTTGAAGAACGTGGCATCACAGATCGCTCTAGTCGGAGCCAAGGAGTGTCCTATTGAGAGCTTGGACTACGAGTAAGCTCTCTCTCTCTCTCTCATGTGTTTATTTATTGAATTCATATAAATGAATAGAAGAACCCGGTAATGTATAGAGAGGAATTGGGATGTACACATTCGGTCTTTTCCACTACCTGAACCACCGAGCCAGCACCACCTTCAGATATTTATATATAGAGATCACGAGGGGTAGAGGGTGATGGAAGAGCGTTTGTGGTGGTGGCTTCCACTGGTAGAGTACAAATTTCAACCAAAGAGATATATGAGCTTTTTAAATATCAAATGGCTAGATTTACCAAGATAAGCATGAACCAGTCTCTCTCTATATATATGTGTGTGCGCGCGTGTCTGTTTATTTAAAATATATGGTTTTACTCAGAGGTTCCTGAAATCTACCTGTCATAATTGGCAGATAACCATCGATTGAAAAACAAAAACTGGAAAAATGACAAAAAAAGAAATGGAAACAAAGCGATTGGGGCATTTTATATTAATCGAGATTGTGTCATTTGCAGAATAATAGAAAACGATTTCTTCAAGCAAGATTGGCGCAGCAGGGGAAGAAATGAGATGTATCAATACATTGTTCTTAAGTGGACAATCTGCCTTCTGATCGGCATCACCACTGGCCTTGTTGGATTCTTCAACAATCTGGCGGTCGAAAGCATCTCCGGGTTCAAGTTTGACATCATCTCTAAGATGATGATTCAACAGAAGTATTTTCATCTGCTTCATTTTCAATAAATCCTTTCCCCTTCACTAGGGCCCAGGGGTGTTCGTGTCAAGTTTCGTCGAGTGCTCAACCTCGAAACAGACCATTCTAATCGGGTATCAATTATGTCAGCGAAATCAAATATTAGGAGTCATAAAACTGAACCGAAACACCATCAATTATGTTTTCATCCCGTTCCTAACCATAGTTCAATACACTGTAACAACTCAACTAATCTTTTTCTCGTACTAGATGGGATCTTTGTTTTTACGTAGCCTTATCATAATTTATAGAATCGATAGTAAATAATTCCGATAAAGTTTTACACTTTATGTCGGAAGCCTAACACAGCCCTCTTCTTTATCCGGGCTTAGAACCGGCCATGCAAGGGTGATCGCATGGCAGAGTTTCCGTACACTGTAACGTGTAACATGCCAATATATCCTGATCAATTATATGACTGATCAACTTAGGGAATTATATAATAAGTTGTTCACATATGAATCATCACCATACAATTATTGTTGACAACTTATATATAATACAATACGATATAACATAACATAACATAACAACGTAACGTAGTGTGATGTAATATAATATGTGTTTGCTCACTCTCGCATGTGTGTTGGATTGGTTCGATTCAAATGGCTCTGTTTCAACCTTCAAGCTATGAACAGTAAAAGGAATTGCAACCCAAGTAAAACAAGCCGTAAAGAAAAATCCTGGATTGGTTTAATTGGTTCATTAGTTTGGACTGATTCTTTGAACAACCCCCTTCTTACCCTAGTCTGTTTATGTTTTCTGGTATGGTTATTTTTCATGATATTTGTTGCAGGTTCTTGCTAGCATTCACTCTGTTTGCTGCGGCCAACCTTCTTCTCATTCTGTTCTCATCGATCATAACAGCATACGTTGCTCCAACAGCAGCAGGATCCGGTATTCCTGAAGTCAAGGCTTATCTCAATGGCGTGGATGCACCAAGAATCTTTGCTCTTCGCACTCTGTTCGTAAAAGTAAGCCTGAATGAAGACGATTCTCGTCATCATGCTGCTGCTGCGTATTCTATTTCCTGATCAGTTTCTAGTATATCTCGTCAACCCCATTCACATCTAAGACTGAAGGGAGAATTAACAAAAACTAACCCAAGTATTCAGTTAATAAAAGAAGCATATTGCTGAACAAGGATCTACCGCTCTCCTGGCTAGTGGGTCGACTGGGAAAACCTTAAATTGAAGATCTCAAGATCAGGTGTGCACATCTGGTAGGCCTCTGTCTAACCCAGCTTGCCGTAATAAAAAAAGAAAAGAAAAGGCATATTGCGTTACCCACTTTATGTTGAATGTAATTCAAAACTCTCCATAAAGATGGAAATGGCATTTTATGGACAGAGAGTATTTCTCTTTGGTTAGTTAACCAATTTTTGTTAGAGTACAGCATGAAGGGATCAAGGCGCATCAGTTACCTTTTCTGAGAATATACTAGATAACAGGTGGTTAAAAGTAATATATGAAATAGTAGATTGCTTTCTCTAGATATTGATTAATTATTTGTCGGCTTTTTTAGATTCCTCAGGGAAAAAGAAAAAAAGATTTCTCTGTTAATGCTTGCTGGAGATCATGTATTCCTTTGGATATGTGACTGAGCCACACAGTGAAATTAATGCCCAGGGGTGTAACTGAGATTCAGGTTGTGCTTAGCAACGGGGAACTTCATTGCTTGCAAGCAAATTCTACAACTCTAACACAAAGAGCAATCAATCACCTGGCTAGGGTTTGACTCACAAGTTGAAATGAGTTCAATACCCCGAGCATGCATCTGGTGTAGGCCTCCCACCCCAAAAGAAAAGTCTACAAATTTTTGTTGAAATTGGAGATGTTCCTCTTATCTTTCTTCAAACAAGTGAAGTTGGGCATGCATATTTGTCCAAATAACAGCTATAGCATGCACTCACTTTGGTTCTCTTCAACTGAGTTTATGGGTTAAATACCATATTTTTCATAGATCAAGGTGCATTCTGTTCTTTAGAATATGATCACCATGATGTAGGTGAATATATTGTTACGAACTTATAGGTCCCCTTTTTCATCACACTGAGGACTCCAGCCTATAAAGTCTGTTCTCTGTTCACTGTTGACTGCAGATACTTGGGTCCATCGCCGCTGTATCATCTTCACTCTATGTGGGTATGGCAGGTCCACTGGTGCATACCGGTGCATGCATTTCATCAATCTTAGGCCGAGGAGGATCTAAGAAATTTGGCTTAACATGTAGATGGATAAGACAGTTCAAGAACGACCGTGATCGACGTGATTTTATAACTTGTGGCTCTGCTGCTGGAATTGCTGCTGCCTTTCGAGCACCAGTTGGAGGTGTTCTCTTCGCCCTCGAGGAACTATCTTCTTGGTACTACTGGTAGTTTTGCACTTTTTAGCAAAAAACTGCATTACAGTTTGCTATTGCGTGTACATGTTTTCCTCCACTAAGAACATTTTCCTGTGTTTTTCTCCAAATAGCATGACACGACTTCTTTTAGACTTACTGCTAATATGGCACAAGATTGAGTTCTTTGGAATCAAATAATCCATGTAACCAACCCCAACTATTGTGGGAAAAGGCTTGGTTATCATTGTAAGGCTTATTATCTTGAAGGTTTATAATTTCTTGTGCTGCAAATTAAATCATGATGTTTGTAGGCAAAGATGTCTATGCTTTATCATGCCAGTAAATTTTCTATTTGATGCCTCCTGATTCTTGGTTTAGGCTATATCAGATAGGTGCGGTGGGTATGAGACACTAACTTCAAAATTCATGGGTTCGATAGCACAGCTATATATATATATACACACACATAATTGATAATATCTCATAAAACTAAAAAAGGATTGTTTTGATAAGTTAATTCACTAATAAATTCGTACTGGGTTGGTATTCATGAAGTTTCTTACTGACATAACAAAAGTAAGATGGTTGAATCGAACAAGAGAAAAGTACTGCCTCTGTCATCAACCGAATCCTCAATTGACCTGGCATCCTGCTAGAGCCTACTGAGTTCTTCACGAACCGTTCTCTGTTGTCACATATCATACTAACTTTGCCATCCATACAGAGGACAACAACCTCAACATTCTCATGTAAGCTTCCAGGAACATCATCTCCCAATTGAATTGTCAAAAGGGAGTTGCTTATTCTTAAGATCAATAAGTTCTTACCGTTCATAATTACTCTTCTAGTTCTTAACGCATGATTCTCAATTTCGATTATGATGCACAAAATCATCTTTCATTTGGTATTGATGATTTGTGTCTGTCTTCCAGGTGGAGGAGTGCCCTCCTTTGGAGAACTTTCTTCACAACAGCAATAGTTGCAGTTGTTCTTGGTGCATTAGTTGAAGTCTGCAATTCTGGCAAGTGCGGCCCATTTGGTAAAGGTGGTTTGATCATGTTTGATTCAACTTCAGTGGATTCACTATATCACCTTGTTGATCTGCCTTTCGTGATCCTTCTTGGAGTTATTGGAGGGGTTCTAGGAAGTCTCTACAATTTTCTGCTCATCAAAGTCCTGACTTTCTTCAGTTCCCTTAACAAGTATGCTTGTAGCCTTCTCCCTAGAAGCTTGAGTGTTAATCTGTCACAGGAAGAATAGGGACAGCAATTGGTCTCCTCAGTACGGGTATACATATGCCCGGTTTCGTCACTGAATCTGAATTTTGTGCCTGCATTCAGGCACGAGGTGAATATGGAGCATGTGCCCCAATTCCAACCTCAATAACCTTCTGAAAATTAAAAGCATTTTATATTAAAATACAATCATTTGTAAATCAAATTTAAATAATTCAAAAGCTTTAAGGTTGGATGGTTGAAATTTTGAAGTCACATGTATGCATGTGTGTGTATATATGCAATCTACTTATTTCTCCTTGAAAAATGTGTTCTTTAGCAGGAAAACTCCTATATGCAAACCGCTAATTGCGTGTGCACTTTCACTCTGCACTTCATTCTGCCTCTTTGGTATGCCATGGTTAGCACCATGCACTGCTTGCCCAGCTGACAGTGAGCACTGTCCGACAATAGGAACCGGGAATTTCTGCCAGTTCCAATGCCAGGATGGTTACTTCAATGATCTTGCTAGTTTAATTTTCAACACCAATGATGATGCTATAAGGAACCTTTTCAGGTCAGGCACAGACAATGAGTTCCATCTTTTGTCAATACTTCTGTTCTTTTTGGCATCCTATACTCTTGGAATTTTGGGTTCTGGTGCAGTAGTCCCCTCTGGACTTTTTGTTCCCATAATCTTGGCAGGGGCTGCATACGGGCGGTTCGTCGGGAAGGTGGCTGGATCATTAGCTACTCTCAACCAAGGACTCTTTGCTATTCTTGGCGCTGCATCTCTTCTTGGAGGATCAATGAGGACAACTGTTTCTTTGTGTGTGATCATTTTAGAACTTACCAACAATATGTTGATGCTTCCTCTGATGATGTTAGTGCTGTTGATATCTAAAACAGTCGCCGACTCCTTCAACGATAATATCTTTTATCAGATTGTACAATTGAGAGGACTTCCGTATCTTGAAGCCCATGCAGAGCCTTATATGTGGCAGCTGACTGTAACTGATATTCTCACTGGCCCTTTATGGACTCTGAATGGAGTGGAGAAAGTTCGGAATATAGTGCACGTACTCAAGACAACGCCGCACAATGGTTTTCCTGTGATTGATGAGCCTCCCTTTTCAGATTCACCAGTGTTGTTTGGCCTGGTTCTCCGAGACCATCTTATTGTGTTACTGAGGAAGAAGATTTTCTTAGAAACATGCGCATTTACACATGAGGATCCGCCTCAGAGAGTCGCTTCTGATGATTTTGCAAAACCTGGTTCAGGTCGAGCTGACAGAATTGAAGACATAGAATTGACAGTAGAAGAACTGGAAATGTTTGTTGACTTGCATCCATTCACCAATACGTCACCATACACAGTTGTTGAAACAATGTCTCTGGCGAAGGCACTCATACTTTTCAGGCAGGTCGGGCTAAGACATATGTTGGTTGTGCCTAAGTCATCTGGGGTAAGATAAGTTTTCTTTCATTGGGTTTCTGTTCATACTGTTAATTGGCATGCCCAGTGTTGTAGGCATTGTAGCGTATCGCATGACACAGAATGATACATATTGCTACTATTGGGGAAAGGATATATGATATATTATTGGTCACTTGACTGTAAAAAAATATTTTAAAAATAAAAGATAAGTAATTCTTAATTGTTTTTTAAATTCTTATTTTGATATTGTTATTACTTAGCGTATCATATATTTTTATGGAGTACGCATATTTTGCTTTCTTTAAATATTTACTTAAATAAGTTTTCAATATATGTGTTTGTGTATGCATGTGTACGTATTTGTGTGTGTGTACATGTTCTCTATCTGCCTTAATGATATGGGCTGCTTCTTGATACAACACTGACCTGCGTCTTGCTATGAAATTGGTTTTCCCACATCAGATTTTCCGCTCGTTTTGTTGGTTACCATGCTCTTTTACTTAACTCGTCAATCGTTAACTGGGAAGTTTGTATAATATTTACCAAACCTTGCACTTGATGTGTATATTCTTGAATTTGACTCTTTGCAGAGAGCTCCTGTTGTGGGTATATTGACAAGGCATGATTTTGTGCCGGAGCATGTTCTCGGTTTGCATCCATATCTGAAGAAGACCAAGTGGAAGAGGCTGCGGTTCTATCCTCCTTCATTGATTAAGTTGCATCGTTTGGTTGAAGGTGAAGCCTGATATATTATAGACTGGCAGAGGGGATTCTCTCTCTTTTCGCGATGCTAGAAGGCTGCAGCTGATCTTCGGGGATGAGTAACTAAGTAGGACTTGTTGAACTGATGGCATAGGCCGGTGTACGGCCCATCCCGTTATGAATCACAAAACGTTGCAGTGACATGCACAAGGAAACATACTTCTCACTGAAACTTTCGACCTTTAAGCATTTCTCAAGTTTCCTATGGTTGGAACTCAGAGGTAGAATTCATGTCTAAAACACAATCTGCTGAAGTTCCCTTTGGAATGGTTCCGTGCCATGGTTGATCAGGAATTGGTGTGACGACCATGAGTCGTCTGTGGCACCCTTTCTTTAGTCCTTTGCTTTGTAACCAAAACCTGAATGTGTGACTGCTCAAAATTTGCCTGCAGAATGAAGAAAATCAAGAGCAGTAATGTCATTGATATGTCGTTTTTTTAGGGAGACGATGCGGCTATGATCATGCACGACTTTATTGAAATCAGCTAGAATTGTGACAAACTTTTATCGTAAAATCCTTGAATGATCAAAGTCGTGAATTGAGAGATCAACACACTCCAAAAATGAAAAATAAAAAAACTAACTTCAAAGATGTACAAGCATTACAAAGGATTGCACAAGTTCCTCTATTTTGAGAGAGAGAGGGATGGCTTGAAGAAGCGAGAAGGGATTAGCCCATCCTCCTTTATAGTGTGAAAAGCAAAATAAGAGTAAAGAATACAAAAATATTTGCATATTGACGTAACTTACTCTGATGTGCTTTCTTTCCATCGATAAGAACTGAATGAATGGTGCTCAAAGACTTGAATATTGATGACAAAAGTATTTCATATCTACAAAGTATACAGATGAAAAACTGTATTACATGGAATTATCTGGAACTGAATCATAGAAACAAGGAACACTGAAGATTAGGAGGGTTTGGTGCACATAACATTGCTTCTTTTGGTTGATGGATTGCCAGATTCATTTTTCAGTTTGCAATGACTAGCAATAAACATCAGTATGCTGACACACAAAAAGTTGATCTTTTTTTAGCAGAGAAAGTTGGGAGTTGGCTCCCTTACCATTAGCCAAAAGGAATTGGTACAACTACGTACAATTGTTAAAATGCTAGAGTCAACAAATATCAGCAAAACACGCAATTCCAGGAAAACCTGAAAGCCAATCTGGATGGAAAGGGAAAGCAAACAAATTTACTTCATGATCACAAAAATCATAGTTATAACACACACATGACAAACCTTTCCTACCCTTTGGCAACACAAACAAACTTCCTCTTGGTTTATACCGAAAAGAACACAAACCGAGCAGTTGAGACTAAGATGTCATACAGATCTCAGTTTTCTGTTATACTCTCTTCGTATTGACCACAGTTGCTCTTGTACTGTCTTCATTATAGGTCTATCGGATCTAGTGGGAGCAGAACATTCAAATGCTAAACCAAATAAGCTCTCTAGTGTCTCCCTGTCAGGTGCCACTAGTACCGGATCCAGGATGTCTTTCAGCCTTCCCTCACTAAACAATTGAAAAGCCTATAATAGCCAACTCGTTAGTATCTGAAACAATTAAAACCAACATTGATTATAATAGTAAAAATTTATATACATGGGATTGAAATTTACCCATCTAACAGTGATGCGCTCACTAGGTGGTCTGCTCATATCCACAGGACGCCGTCCGGAGAAGATCTCAAGCAGCAAAACACCATAAGAGAAAACATCACTCTTTGGCGTCAGCTTATACGTTTTCACATACTCAGGATCAAGGTATCCAACAGTCCCTTTAACCTGAGTGGCTATATGAGATTCATCTTCATTTGATAGGCTCGCTTTTGCAAAACCAAAGTCTGTAACCTTTGCATGCAGGTTCTCAGTCAGCAAAATGTTTGAAGACTTGATATCACGATGGATGATGGTCTTCCCTGTAAGGCAAACAATGCAAATACATAATGGACTACGATGGGCTTCAGACACGCATGGAAACAAATGATTGCTTGAACTTGTACGAGCATAAGATATGACCATTCATTTGATAAAGTAAATCCTAATTGTAGAATATATCAGATCATCATAAATAGGGAGGAACTTGTTGCCAAGAACGATCAAGCTTCAAATGCAGATCAAGAGAGCTGCTACTAAAGCACAGCTGCTTTACTGTTATGAACTTCAATATTACAATCTATATCAACTAGATTTCATGATTCAGGAACAAAGCAGAAAAGCAAAAGAAACCTACACATAGACTGTCAGGGGAAAAGTTTCAACGGTTTTTTTTTTACCTGAATATAAATGCAGATTAGTAAGACCATGAGCCACATCAATGGCTATTTCAAGTCTTTGAGCAAAATCCAAACTTCCATCCTCACCTACAAATTATGAAGAATAAATTAGATGTCATGCTTTTATCTTTGTGGGAAAATTCAAGCCCATTTTATGCGTGAATATGCATCTTACCATCCAGATGTTGTCGAAGGGTACCATTTGGGACATACTCATAAACAATTATCCGCTCATTTTCATCATTAACATAACCGATTAACTTTACAAGATTTCGGTGATCAATGTTTGTAAGCAACTCAATTTCACTAGTGAATTCTTTCTGTAGCCTCTCGAATGTTCCCTGTGAACATATCACGATCACATTAAACAATAGAAATAATGTTCATGCATGCACTATGTGCCGGGTGTATTTGAAGTTTCTATGAGGAATAAAGATTAACCATATGAAATTTGTGCAACACAAACAAAAGAAGCATACTTCCTTTAATCAGTGGAAGCCAAGGAACTGATAAGTTCCAATATCATTGAAATGATGCTTACACATGCATTTATAAGTTCTACTAAAGATATCATTTATGGCACATAGGAAGAATGAATTATGACTTATATTACAATTAACAACTACGTAGAGTTTTTTGTAGTAGACTTGTTCCCCCATTATGCTATAAATATAATATCAGACCAATTCTTCTGTGACATACTAAGTGTTATATCTACGTCACTATGTAGTACGTCCAGAAGGCAGAAGAAAAAAAGTTGCCAGGCACTTGAGTAGGGGTCCTCCATACTCATATGTTGCCAGTATATATCCATTAATTCTTTTTTTAGAATGTAATATTTTCAAGGAAAAAAACTTGTATGATATCGACAAATAGGTGAATATATATATATATAGATATATAGATATATATATATATGTATATGTATATGATATCAGGACCTGAAAAGTATAGATTCAGGTGGCAATATATATATATATATATATATATATATATATATATATGTATGTATGTATGTATATATATATATGTATGTATGTATATATATATGTATGTATGTATATATATATGTATGTATATATATATATATATGTATGTATATATTATCAAATGGTATCAAATATGATTTCTTTACATTGCACTAAAACCTTGAAGCTTCAAACCCAGATACCTTTACACGGTATCTGTCTTTCCTTTTCCTTGTTTCCTTCGAGATGGTACAGAAGGTATATGCCTTGCAAAGAAAAAAGGAACTGATATCTTGTGAGGACCATAATTTTCAAATTATACAAAGTACAGATCAGACATGGTTCTTTCATCATATCAGAAGATAAGTTTTGTAACAAACAAAAATTTCTCCAGTTACAGTCTGCTGCAACTGCTGTTCCTCTCTGCACAAAATGAAGTATCAAAACACATGAACTAGAAGCTCACAAATTGTTTTGATGGATATAAATTTAGAAGAACCACATTATACACAGTCAATATAAACATGGTATGCTCTAGAAATATGAAATACGTTGGTAGTCTCTAGTTCATGGCCAGTCCCAAGCCCGGATAAGGGAGGAGGGTTGTCTTAGGCTTTCGACAGCCAGCCTAAAACTGTCGGACTTATTTACCATGGATTCTATAAATTATGATAGGGATCAATGGACACAAAGAATCCATGTAGCTGACCCCAGGAAAAGGCTTAGTTGTTGTTGTAGTCTCTAGAAACATGAAATGTTTTACTTCCATAGGTAGCAACTACAAAAGATAACTACCTGTTTTGCCCGTTTAACAGCCACAATTTGACCATCTGGCAGATGACCCTTGTATACAGTAGCAGAACCACCCTCACCGATCTTCAACAGTGGTGAAAAATTATTAGTAGCTTTCCAAATTTGGTGAACAGTGAAGCGTATTGATCCAACTCTGCTCATTTGTGGAGTGAGTGGTGATAAGCGAATTGGACTTGGTGGTGCACGAAATGGGCTTCCTGGTGGTAGACCAGCTCCAGGACTTGCAACGAAAGAACCTGATTCAGCTGCAGAACATGCAGAGATGCTCCATAATATTAGTTCAAAGATCATTGTGGCAAAGTATATATGATGGTTTAAGAAAATAAATGTCTTCATAATATAAAGCCGTATGGTATCATAAAGCACATTAGTAAACCCTTAGTACACCATTCCCATATTCTACCAAAATGTCACAACACAAGCAGACACATTGGCAAGAGAAGGCAATTTTTGAAATCGCTATCCACTTCTTTGGAGAGATTCCAAAACTAGCCCTGATTTACTGAACGGTCTGGGGCAAAGGGGGGTCATACACCAAAGTCCACCACATTTACATTCTTTTGTCTCACTTTGAACAGAAATTAACAACAGCAATAATACATCTTGTCTGCAGATTTCTCTGAGATTTTAGTAATAACCTTAACCAACATTGTTGATCATGTAAAGAGGAAACATCAGAAAGAAATTCATGTGAGAGAAGGATAGACACAAAGGAAACATAAAGACTAGGTACTTGCTAATGAGAGCAAGGATGTGGTGCACAGTGATGTCTGCAGAAATTTAGTTTTCTAGCAAGAACAAGAAGTAGGGAAAATGATGGTACACAGTGGAGCACACTACAAAACAAAGTCTCGAGGCAGTAACATTAGGGAGTTTGGCAGGCTGCAACGTTGAATGAAGCAATCCAGAGAATAGACAAAGAGAAGTAGCAAAAGAAATTCATGTGAGAGAAGGAAAACTAGTCAGAGCACTAAGAGAAACATAAAGGCAATTGCAGCTGCAGCAGCGATTAGGAAGTACAGCGCTTGCTAAGCGGTTCAGTTCATCCTTTATTACATCCAACTGTCAAGCTTGTAAACAATCTAAAAATAGGAAAGGACAAAGAAAGTAAGTACCGGCAATCCTTGATTTTATATGTTCCTTGCAGTTCTACAGCGCACTAAGATTAATAGATAAATTGGTAAGCATGACCGGTCAAAGATATGTTTCAGGTTAGTTGCACAACCATTACCAAAACATATGACTATGACGAAAATAAGTGGAAGAAGTAACCCATAATGGCTGCATGCCTTTCATTTAGTCCAGATAGAACGTAGGAGATGGATCTAGAAATTCAATAATCCATGCAAAAAATTTACTCCTGATCCAACAATCTATGCATCAGTTAAGGTGCACATATCATGTTTTTTAGACCCAATGTTAATCTTCGTCAATCCAATCATGAATATATTAATATATTATCCACTTATCTTCCCTAAGTACCCATCTCTCAAGGTTATTCTTTCTCTTACAGAATGTGATTGCCTAGCTCAATATGTTTTTATCTCGTTATGCATCACTTGATCCGAACAAAATATGCTGGCTCTCTAATTTTCTCAACTTAGGACTTCTCAATTGTTTGAGAGGGACAGATAATCGTGAATTTTTATTCGTCATTGTGCTTGATTTCCATCCAACACTTTGAAGGCCTTCATGAATCTCCTTTGCAACGTTTTGTCAACTAGTTTCTCATATCTTGATACCTTCTAGCTATCCTATAAATGTTCAAACCATCTTAAGTGTTACTCTCACTTTATCTTTCTCATCCTATCTTCAATTATTGTCGTACCAACTTCTCTTATAGTCTAATTGCATATAGAATGCATTTGGCCACAACATGGCCCGTTCCCAGTAAACTTAAACCAGTGGCCCGGTTACCCTAGAATTTGGAACCAAAACCGATGGTTTTCTATATCATATATTATAATAATATATTTAAATTTCAATGTTTTCAATTTTTTTTATTATAGTATATATTTTAAATATTAAATATATATTTAAGAAAGAGAAAGAGATTAAGCCTGACAGTTTCATATTCTATATACTAAACAATATATAATAATAATATATATTATAACTATGTATTACATATAATATACATTTAAATTATTTTTAAAAAATAAAATGCAGCAGGCTGTCAAGTTCACAGTCTGCTGCATTTTAATTGACGGTCTTATTGTCAGGCTGCCAAATGGCACTCGCCTATTTAACCTTGAAACTTTGGTTTCAACAGAACCTGTGGCCTAGTGGGATCACGGTGGTGGGTCGAGTGGCCGCATGGCGCGGTTGGGCCGGAATGGCTTGGAATCGCTGGTTTGAACCAGACTGAAACCATTGTTTACCATGCGGTTCTAATCTAGTTTTGAAATGTCAATCCATAACTGAACCGGATGATCTCATGTTCCAGTTCTATGGCCAATTCTATCGGTTCCCACTCCGGTTCTGAACCGGTCATGTCTAACCACAACTATCTTTTTGCACACGTCAATTATTGACTTGCCAACAATCGGTACAATTCTCCGTGGATCCAATACCTGATGCAACAACCTCTTCTTTTCTATGGGCTCAGGACTGGCTTTACAAGAGTGAGAGTTTCGGCATATTATCTAGAAAAGTATCATCTTCGGGAAAAGGGAAAATGAAAAGGGAAACCATCAGGACACCCAAAACCATGCCAAAAATCAAGGTGGCCTTCATAAACTACAGTTAGATATCCTGATGAAAGGTAATACCATGAGTTCATGATGATCAAAAAGAATATACATTACAAGGATGCTGTGGTATCAAGAGACCTAATACCAACATCATGAGTGATTGAGGCAGATACGAAATTTTCTTAAAGTTTGGTACACTATTTTCCAGTAACTCGGACAATTCATATGCTTCAAACGATGCAACAAATGGCTTAGGTAAAATGATTATTAACTAAAAGAAACTATCAGAGAAAACAAAATGCTACCTACAGGAACTTTGACAAATAAAAATCAGACTTGCACAAAATGGAAAATATTGACAGAGTGCAGCATCTAGTCACAATGCAGGATTGTGCACACAAGGTGAAAATTGCAGCCATTCCCAGCAGCTTACACAACACCACTACCTTCACTTGTGAAACTCAACATGCTTATGGGAAGGTCCAGGAGCAATTTGTATGAGTTCAAAAACCGATTGTTGCATATCCTACTCACTTTGAGATTGATTTTTGGGGAGAACGGTGTGTGTGTCTCTTTTCCAAGCACGTAAGCATGGACATAAAAAAGCACAAGACAGTAAGAACATCCCGGATGCCGCAATGGATATATTCTTCATCTCTTGATGCTTTCCTTCCGCATGCCTTTCATTCTTAAGGTCCGTATGAAGAATTCTCTTTTTAGAATCTGGTGAGATATTCCTGGCCGGTATTGGATAGATATGCCCTGAATTAGAGAATAACAGGACCAAGAAATTATTACGCCAACAAAATGTACTCTTCTTGTAGCTATAGCCTATAATTTCCATTATAAGGAAAAAACAAAGCAACAATTACCAACAGAAAAGTTCCTGTCCATCATCTAGTGAACTTTTGTTTTCAGTAACATAGGAGTCTATTGTGTTTAGATATTCCAACAAAAGAAGCAGCACTCTAAGAAATCATACGCAGTCAGCGCATGAATTCTTTCACTTGAAGCAGTTTCAAATGGCCAAACATAGACTTCATGGATTTCGATTCCGTTCAGCTCCCATTGACTGCAAAATGTGACATTTAGACTACTAGATTCTCTAACCTCCTCGTTAAGCAGCAATACATATTTGATCTCCACATTATATCAAGAATTTCTTTCTCTAGTAATCCTTGTAGCTCCGCAGATCCATTTTGAAATCTTATCTCGGTCATGGGCAACTAAACGCTCGGCACCATAGACCTCCTTACAGAACACAAAGAAAAACACATACTCAAAGAAAAGAGAGAGATTCTCAATCTCACCTCTAAGTGACGAGGTGTCGCATTTCGGCGGGAAAGTGCAGCAATTCTCCGCAACTCTGCCCCATTCCTCCATCTCCGCAATTCGGAAACACCCATTATTAAGCGAAAACTCCAGCAAAGCGCAGAACAACAGATTGTCTGTACCACACCTTCGTTTCGATTCGCACCTGTGAAGCCTCATCTGCAAGAGGAGATCGTTATCGCACCCTGTGAACCCATTCGCACAGACGACCCAGAGAAATTGGACAAGCAGAAGCAGAACGAGGGAATACGCTGCCATCCTCGTGACACCAAGAATCACGAAGCACGCTTAGGGATCAACGAACTCCCCAAGGGAAAACCCTAGCGATCAAACCCCAGCAGATCAACCACATCGAGGAGACCGGCAAACCGGCGGCTGAAAGTAAGATTTTGACTTTCTTGACGTTGTTTGTTGTACGGGCGCAAGGAGATTCGTGCGGCCATGAGAGTGGCGGGGTACGGGCAACTCGCGGGAGCGGTAAATCGAGAGGTCCTCGCGGGCTTTTGCTTTCTAATTTCCCCTTTGCACGTTCATGTCAGTGACCTTGATTGCACCTATGAAGCAAGCCCAAGGTCTTCAGGATTTCAGCCGATCCAACAATGGGAGGATCCAAAGGCATTGCTCTTCAAACTGAACATGTTGTTCTTGTTACTTTTATTGGTTAAATGAAGTGTTAAAGCGTTCATGAACTTTTCTCAAATCAAGTTTTCTAACCAAGAAGTTATTAGAAGCAAATTGAACAAATCAAGAGCAAAAGAAAATTATTTAACCATACGTGAGAAGATTATTAAAAAAAGAGCTCGAGAAACACAATAGTGGAAATGTTAAAAGAAGGGGGAAATTTATTAAAAAATGTTGATTTTTTTTTAAATGAGTTAATTATTAGCAAGTTACGTAATCGAGTTCTATAAAAATAAAAAATCCATGTAAGCCGACCTTATCTAGTTTAAAAAAAGCTTTGTTGTTGTTGTATCAAAGAGGATGAGACGACAGTGGAGCAGCTCTCAACTAGTAAGGATGCCTATTTGCATGAACCGTAGTACCTGTCTCAATTCGACCTGAATGGAACAAGATTACCCAGTTTGAAAACCATATAATGTATATAAATTAACTATATATATGCATATGTGTGTATATAGATATGATTACATTAAAAATGTAGCATTATATATAAGGTTGTAATTAGCTGGACCTTACCTCAACCCGAACCCAATTTAGGTTGTGTACATGTCTTCAAAATTGACCTGACAAAACATAGGGCCATGTCTGTCAACCTGTTTTTGACAAGGACCCGAAGTGACTAGACCAGTTAACCCGATTTGTCAGCCTAGTGGCACCGTGTCCACTTTTAAAATTTACTAGAGTTATCTCAAGAGTCTACAACTAAAATACTCTCTTTTTTTCTTTTTTTTTTACAACAGGGGACTGACACCTAACATACAATGCATCCACCTCCTGAATCGAACTCGCCACTTTTCAGTGATCATCAGAAAGTTTTAAGAAGCTAAAACTCTGGGTGCAACTCAAATAATTGTTTGGGCCCATAGCGTGGCATCGGTCCCATGCATTAAAGGTGCTTAAATGTTTAGGCAAAAGAATCAATTGCAACGAAAATTAAACATATAGGGTCTTTTGGAGTCTACCAGGGTAAATATGCCATGGCTCAATGATCAAACAGATCATTTTTTTTTTACAATGAGAGGCCAACACCTAACATATACATGCATGCACCCCCTTGGAATCAAACTCGCCTCCTACGGGTGGGCATCGGAGAGCCCTAAACGCTCCGGATGTCAAATTGATCATACCATCGCCAACCTAACGCAAGGCAAACAATTGGGTTCAGAACCATACCAATTAGGAACCATCATGGTGAAACCAGAACTGGTTTCGCCACCTACCAATTGGGTTCAAACATATGTGCTTTTTGACAACAAAAATTTACCATCATGGTCTTGGTGGTATCTAGGTTAAGGTTCTGGATCCGGTTTTATAAAAGGTGAAACCAGAACTGAACCGATTGGTCTCTGATTTTGGTTTTGGTTCTGGTTTCATCGATTCTGGATTCAGTTGGTTCTTGATCTGATTCAAACCGTCGGACCAATTAGGAACCGGCCAATATGGATACTGTGTTTGACACTCCATAATAGTTGGTCAAATGCATTCTTGTGTTCAATGCGTCTCAGGTTGTTTTTTATGAAAAGTCGACATGGCCAACGTGTTTGAATCTTAACCCCCGACGAATGCTTGAATAATATATCGACTAATTTTGATGATGATAAACATATGCTTGAATAATATATCGACTAATTTTGAAATGAAACATAAGATTGCACGATTTTATGTTAAGCAGGCCATATAATTGTATTCCGTAGTCGGGTTCCTTTCTTTTTTCTTACGACAGAGAGGCTGAAGCAGATGCATTCCCCGATGTCGAACTCACTACCAACTCGTGAGTCGACCACCCATCCCCTAACCAGGTGATCTATAGCTTGTTGTGAAGCCAGACTGTAGTAGTTACCAAATGATGATGTTTGGTTAATACACATAAGTTTGCATTGACCTAACAATTCATAACAACCAAATGATAATATCCGAATAACGACAGTCGTTATTTGGTTCTCGAGATTAATATCATGCTAGATAGAATTGCTTCAATAAAAGAACTCCAGCTTCACACGAAGAGCAATGGCTCGTCTGGACGACTCACAAGGTTGAAGGTCATGAGTTCAATACCTGGACTGCGCATCTGGCTTCTGCCCTTCCCATTGTACTGGAGGGAAAATGACTGCCAGCTTTGCCAAGGTAATAGTGCATCATTATAAATCTTGGCATTTTCGTTAGTTATCATTTAGAAGACATGATTAAATCTTCGTATTCAACAATATTAGCTGAAGCCAAACCAAATGTTGGATGTCATAAAAATACGCACTCATTCTGTTGAGATGAACTCATCATAGGCGAATTTAGAATCCTGGCCGAATGCCGACGGGCATTTTAGGCCAAAACTTGAGCATGCCGAATCCTGACGTTCGGCAGGTAGTTTGTAAATTTGAAACGTGAGCTGCAAGGCATGCCAATAAGATCATTTAACCAAGAACCAACAAGAGAGAGACCCTACCTTTTAACCATCTTCATTCATTGCTTGAAGCTTATTAAGTTATACCGTTAGAATTCACAATATATATATATATATATAGAGAGAGAGAGAGAGAGACTTCAGTACTAAAAATTCAAACAATTCTCAATCATATATATATATATATATATATATATATATATGTCTGCTGGAGCCATCATTGATACACCTTCTGGTCAAACCTCCCTCGAGTCGACGAAGAGAGACATCATACCCCTCGGACCCACCCAGCCGCTTGATGCACCAGATGTCGTCGAACGACATGCGAGGCCAATGCAGGATGCCCGCCCTCAAGGGCTCCCAGCAGGCCACCTCAGCAACCACCAGCCGGGACCCGTGATCCCTTGCCAAGTTGTGGGCCCATCGGCAGAGTCCAGTCACCAGGCCTACTGCCTGGGGCCCGTCTCCAGCCAGCCCGTACAAGGCCAGCCACCCAAACGGCCTGGATGCTAACTCTGGGACGGATGGGATCCGGAGCCAGGGCATGAACCGATCCAGGACCCTGCCTGTTCTTGCCACAGCCAGCTTGGCACGGGACAGCGAGGAAGGTACCGAGAGAACGGCGTCGATGTCGCGAGGGAAGAATTCGACGGTGGAGATGTGGGTGTGGTATAGGGACGCGGCGTCGGAAGGAAGCAAACGGACGATACAGCAGACGGGTTGCACCAAGACGACTGGGGTCCGGAACTTGGCGTAGTGGATGGGACGAACAAAGAGTCCAAGAGACGTCCGGTCCGTGACCATGTACGCATACTCGGCGCCATTGTCTCGGAACCACTCCTCGAGACTGGTCACTAGCTTCAGCCCGATGCCTCTTCTCCTGCAACGATGCCAGACAAGGGGGTCGTGAGTCATCAACGGTTTTGTGTGTGTAAATGTGCGTGCGTGTGTGTGGAGTGTGTGTATTCTCAGTTTGTTGGTGAAGAATGAGTCAAATCCGAAGTTGGTCGGCAGTTTTCCTCTGCTTGTTGGTGAAGAATAAGAACAGGGTTTTGCTTATTCAATTTATTCCTAGGTGTCATATTCTTTTTCATCTGCCGATTCTTGATATAAACCAACAGAAGGAATGCAAGTTTTGAATCATCAAGTTGATTTTGTTTGGCAAAATCCTAATATGCATGGTATCTTCTGATTTAGACTGATGGCTATGTTGCTTGTAGAAAGCATGACCAAAATAAATCACTGCGAGGACAAGCCCTTTCTCGCAATAAGTGGGTCGGCTTAATGGATTCATATGCACCATGATATATGGTCCATCTTTTATCATCTTAATTAACTCTGAAAAAGCAAGATAATGAGTTTTTATGGTTCATGTCTTTCTCTTCGTCCCTGTCCTATCACCTAATTTCCCATAATATCTTCTTATCAGAGCTCTATTTGACAACCTATCACCTAATTTCCCATAATATCTTCTTATCAGAGCTCTATTTGACAACCTATCACCTAATTTCCCATAATATCTTCTTATCAGAGCTCTATTTGACAACATCCTCTTGTTAAAAGCCAAGAGGAAGATATAATAGGTCTCAGTGAACAACAAGAGAGCAAGAAAGCTAGTTTAGTCCGCCAAGTGTTTATCATATAATTTCTCACACTTTTTGATCGGAGCTCTATTTGACACGACACTCACCTCCTCTGTAGGGGAAGGGATGTTCAAAACACCTTAAAGTACTATAAGTGTGTCTTTCTTCATATGTCCTTACAATAAGTGCCTTTTTTTTTGAGGTCGCAAAAATGATCATGGTGATGATAATTATTTTTATGCATTTAAGCACTTGGTTTAAAGTTTAGTATTGGGATTAACGAAATTTCTTATATAAGAATACTGGGCAGACCACTCGCTACCAAATAACACTTGACCTTTCGTGTGGGAGACAACCCCACAACTAGTGGAATGTGCCTCTTTAGGATCTCACAATAGTAACTAGCAAAGCAACAAGCTAATTAATAACTACAGTCAATAGCGAGCCTATAGATGGATGTTAATTTGCAAGTTGCAACTACTCCACCTTCAAGTTGGCTGGTGTTTGTTCAATTCTTCATAAGGGTCCTAATTTTGCACCTTGTTTCTAGTGGGTTTATCGACTAAACTCGATTAGGTAGAGTAATTCGAGGCGAAACTATGGATCTTTTCGTTGTATCTAAATCGGGAATGCCGGGCTCGAGAGGTTTGTAATCGACCACTTGACCGAGAAATCGTAGGCTAGAAAACTTTCTTGGAAGCTACTTGAGTTAATACAATCTAAATTTTACAAATTATTAGATATTTACCTGCACATGTGTGTAGACATGATTGGTTTTGGAATCAGCCAAACCACGTCAGGGACCGGAATCGGTGAATCCAGACTCAAAATAAGAGACCCAGTTCGGTTCTGGTCCACCTTTCATGGAACTAGAACCGGCTAAAACCGGAAATGATGGTTCCAAAACTGTCGGTTCTGAAATTTTAGAAAATTTCATTTTTAATATTTTTGCCACCTGCCGTTTTGCAAAAACCCGAGTGTTTAAATGGAGGAGAGAGAGGGAGAGAGAGATCCATGGAGAGAGAAACTGAGAGAGGGAGCGGGAGGCCGTCGGCGCTGCTGGCCTGGCCTCCATTCCTCCTCTTCTTCTTGTTCTTCATTTCTTCCACAGAGGGAGGGAGACAGAGAGATAATCACAGAGAGGGAGCAGGGGGTTGTTGGCGCCATTGCCTTGACCTTCGCTCCTCTTCTTCTTCCACTTTCCTAACTTCCCTATCTTCTTTCTCTTGCCTGGTTTATGTTCCTCCTCTTCTTTTTCTTGGGTTATTGTTGAGAGGGAGAAAACATAGAGAAAGAGAGAGGAGGCCCAAGGGCAGTTTATTATCCGCTGATTTGGCATCCGTTTCGCTTCTTCTTTTTACTCTTCTTGTTTGGCTTCAACGACATTCATGTTGTCTCTACAGTTTCAAGCCCGCGACCTCCCTAAGGCCGTCTTTGATGGGCAACTTTCGACTATTGTCTGTCTCAACCCCAAAGACTGAAGAAATGACCTCCTCTTTTTTATTTTCCCCTTCTCTCTTTTTTTATTATGAAAAAACTTTTCGACACCATTTTAACACTTTTCTCTCCTTTTTTTTTTGTTTATGAGTTGGTGTACCTACTAAAGAGTCGCCGAAGGCTTCAAAAGAGGCTCTAATACCAATGATGATACCGGTGGTTATGCTCATTCGCTTGTCAAGGTTCCAATGTTGCAGTGGCAGTCGAAAGCTTGTATTTAAGATAGGGAAAAAGAAAGAGAAAGAGAGAGAGAGGAGGAACAAGGTTACGTGCAGAGAGTTTTTTTTAGGAAGGAGACTATGCCTGTATATATCATTTTTCTATACTGTTTTGTCATATATATATATGGCCTTTTCTTTTTCTTTCGAGTTTTCCTTTTTAAAAAGTCATTTCATGTTTATCCGATAGATACCTAAGACTTTTTCAAAAGTAAAAACAGTTTTCGAATAAAGGTTTCCTTTTAAAAAAAAAACTCGTGAAATTCGAAAAAAGAGTCCTCCTCTCGTTTCATGGTTGACGTTAGTATTGGAGCCTATAGTGACCACCAATTACTTACACCAAGCGTACGGATGATATAAGGAATACTATACTGCAGTTATACGTTTCAACGGGAACATCAAGCCATGGCTTGACATTGGCATGAACCATTTTCCGCATCTTTGGACAAAGTATGTAGGCTATGATATGGAGGTTCGTGCAGATGTGCAATTTCAGTCTCCGAGTAAATATCTCAAATGTCAAAAGCCTCTGTTTCCGTTGGGAGAAGAAGCAACCCGGTGAATAGAGTTTAGAGATTTAGTTTTGCTGCTTCATAAAAGTTTTAATCTTTGTGTTATAATAGGCTCTCAACCAGCAAAATGTATTTATTCCTTCTAAATTTCTAATGAAGATCTTGCTTTCTTAATGAAGGATTTGACAATGTTTTAAGTCACTGATACTAAGACTTTCTTCCCTCCATCTTGACTTACAAATTCATGAATTCTTCTACTGGTTGAACCCACCCAACTAAATTTTGAGGGCATGTCACATTTCAGCTATTGTAGATATCATGATGGACACCAAATATACAGTGTCATACCAATTAGTATGAAGCCATGACATACTTTTTTAGGGACAAACTACAAAGGCAAAAATCACTAAAAAAATCTTAAAATATAAAAGTACCATTACAATCATTTAAAATTTACAATAATTGATTTAATCAGTAACATCACCAAAAAGTATAACACATTAAAAAATCAAAATAATCTGAACTAATATTTGCTTCCCATGGGTGTATCATGCATATCTTACGATACACATCAATACACTTGCTTATTGCATCACATCATACAATACGGTATGTGATATAGAAGTGTTTTCCCATACCTTCGTATCTTAGTGAACTTTTCGATAAGATTTGTATGATACATTACTGGCTATTGTCCATGTATGGCTTCTTCTATTTATCGAGACTTGTTGTATGCGGACATGGGTAAATCTTGCATCCACCACTCTGATTATCCACATAAAACACATACAAAGCTTACTGTCAACAACTTCAGACATTTCAGGTCAATTTAGTATGCCAAACTACTGGTTAAGCTATTAGAGACTAACACCACTTTGATGAACCACAGATGAATTTCCTTTCTTTAAGGTACAGCAAAATTGGGCCACAATCCACAAAGACACGTAAAGCTTACTGTAACAGCTTCAGACATTTCAGGTCAATTCAGTATGCCAAACTACTGGTTAAACTATAAAGAAGACTACTACCACTTTGATGAACCATAGATGAATTTCCTTTCTTTATGGTACAGCAAAACTAGGTCACATAATCCACAGACCCAATGACTAGTTAGGATCATATTTCCCATTCATGAGACTACAACAAAATACAAATGGAGATGATAGGGAGGATCTAATCACACTGGACTCTGATCTCCAAGTTCCAAGAAATCCTTTCAGTCATTTCGGTTCGGCCCATTTTCGCAAACTTTCCTATGAGCTGGAATGTCTCCCATTTCTGGATGCTGTAGATTTGGTCTCTGTGATTTACAGAACCTGGGCTTTCAGATGTATCAGAGCTGCTGTTCTCTCCCCTGTCTTTGCTTGACCAAAGCTTGTTAAAGATCTTCCTGGACTTGAGAACCCCCTCAGCTTGCTATTCCGTTTCTCGGCACCCTTCAAGCCACCCCCCCCCCCTCCCCATTTCTCTAGTCCCCTCGGATTCTCATGGTTGTTAACTCCCCCTTAATCAAGCTCAACTCCTCCGACGTCATTGCTGCTGCATCCCAATCATTCAACGCATTGGTCGTAACTGACCTCGAGCTGCCTCGTGACTCACCATGTCCTGGTGGAGGGAGGGTCCTTCAGTGCCTGGAAGATCAGCTACTCCAAGCACCCCAGTGCCTCCTCCCCTCACTTGCTCGAAGAAGAGAACTTGGACCACAATGTGCAGGGGCAGCCGACCATTTTGTGCAACATGCACGCAAGCATCTGTCGACAATCTCTTGCAGTCCATCAATCCACACAATTGCTTCTTCTCGCTCTTGGTGATAACAAGATGTTCCTGCAGATACAAGTGTACAAGTACAATTAGAGTTGCACCAATTACAGTCGCAGGTTCAAAAGCAAACCTTTCCCACATTAGGTCAGGTCACCTACATGGTGGATACTTTGTGCCGTTTGATGTATCATGGTTAATACCAGGTTTTATGGCTTTGAGACTCAAGCCACCTTTCATGTGATACACCAGCCTTTCACTATACCGTATTAAAGTCCATCATGAGCAGGACGAGCGATGCCAGACACTAACTCAGCAAGATCAATAAAATTTGACAAAGGTAAATTGGGATCCTTTGCAATTTCAGCAAGGTATCCATCTATGAGTTTTGCAACCATCAGCTTAGAAGCATCTGATAAAATCCCTGGCTTTCTTATCCCCTCAAGTTCACCACCCCAACACGTTCAATCTCAGCATTGTGATCTTTCATTAAAACTCTCTTACAATTTTCTGCACTATACTAACATCATAGATTGTAGTCTCTCCATCTGGTGCTTGAATCAAAATATCACTTACAGAAGCCTCCTCCAGTTGCTGCCCAATTCTCCTTACCAGCTCTTCTTTAGTCCTATCTCCTGACTCTACAAAAATGGCAGCTTTCAATAACTTGAGTAAGAACCTACAAGAAGCACTGCCTTTCTCAGCAGGCAACAACCATACAATAGTTTCAACTATCAAACGATGCTTTGATATGTCCCCACACTGGATCATACCCTTGCTGAACTTTGGCAATCTTCTGTAAGCATAAGCTTTCAAAGCTCCCCAATTACTTCATTGGATTGAACTGCCTTGGTTTTAATATTTGTAATTACAGACTTGTACAAATCAACTTCAAGCTCACATAAATCTTCAACCCACCAGTCTTTGGCACCAGTCTAGTTCTGACTCCATTCTGGTTTGAATCAATCCCATTTTCCTCTGGAAGCTTTTTCCGGTTATAGGTGTAGGACCAGTCAACTTTGGATACATCAACACATGCCTTATTTGCTATAGACTCAATGCAATGACTGACCACCTTTAGGTCCTCAGACAAGGGTAACATAGACTTTGAAGTCTGAAGAAGGATGATTGAATCCTTCCAACTACGGAAAATGCTAGAGCTAAGGAAAACATCAATCTTGTAAACGAGGTTCCCTTTCTCAATGGTCTCATGCATTCCAAGGTACTCAGCTGCACATCGAGCTGCAATCACGTTGTAAGCATTGAGGGTAACAGTCATTCCATAACAGAACTTTGCACATATCTCAAAGGCCAAAGCACCACCAGGGATGCCAGAAATATATACATCATTGGTTTCTTCTTTGTTGCTTGCAACTAGGCTTTGCAATCGGGCACTCTTTGATAGAAGAGGGAACTGCACCATCCAAATTACCAAATGCTAAGCTTCCAGATACCAAACAGCAATGTCAAATAATGGCTTGACTTGATTTTAGGTCAACCTAAGCTTCATAAGCAACCAGGCAGACTCACAATCGCAGACTGAGTTGATTGTGTCAATGTGGGTAAAATATGCAAATTTGGTGGGCTAAGCCAGGATGGAGATAGATGCACCAGAAGACTAATACGAGATTAAATATGTCAAAAACATGATTTTAGCAAGAATCAATTTCTTATGGAACGGCATTTACACAGTAAATAAAGAAAGAAAACCAAGTATGAAAGTCTAAACTATGATTTGGAGCAGTATAGCACCAAAAGCAAGAGTATTGCATTTCTCTCATCCACATGCATGCGTATGTAGACAATTGCTTCAGTTAGGCATGATTAATGCCAGTGGCAAAAGGACCAAGATATGAGTTAAGGGAGCAGACATGGAAGCAGGAAGAGAAACGGGAAACAGTACCAGAAAGTGAGTTATTTTGAGGAGAAAGAGAGAGGGGCAACATGAGAATCAAACTGAAAGCAACACTAAAAGCAATGTGAAAGAACTTGAAAGGAGATAAGAATCGAATCCAAAGAAATAGGAAGAGATTCAAAATTAAGAAAGTTCAAGAAAAATTAACAACATGAAAATGCAAATAGCACCAGGGGAAGTGTGAAAAAAGCGAGGTGGATCCGTAGGGGAAGCAGGGAGCGTTTCCCCCACATATCAAAAGTGATGTGCTTCTGGATTCCTAGACATGAAACACGCTTCTCTTTGTTCTTTTAGCTTTTCCAGTAACTCGGAAAAGAACAGACATACAAAACAAAAAAAAAACAAATGGAAGAGTACACTTGAAATTTGAAACTTGATATCCCCAACATTTATGCAAATTTAACAGACATATACAGAAACTTAACAGGCTGCAAGTTTAAATTTGAAATACCTTATGCAAATAAAACTTGATATCCCCAACATTTATGACAAGGTCACTAGCCAACTCCGTAGCAACATACCTGCATTTGGGTGATTGGATGATCAAGTTTTCAACAAATTAACCAAAGCTTACAGTAAAAAGGGTAAAACTAGAAAAACTAAAGAAGGGCAGTTATGGCAATGTACACTTGAACATCACCAATGCTTTCAAAACAAGAACAACAACAACTAAGCCTTTTCCCATACTAGACGGGGTCGGCTACATGGATTCTTTGTTTCATCAGCAATACTTTCATGAAAAAATTTTGATGTGGCATCAAACAGCTCATCATCAAATTTCTTTACTTTTTTATTATTAAGATGCCAACTTGTAGAGTACAATATGGTTGAATATAGAGTTCCATGACTGCCAAAAATAGCAAACAATCTCAGAAATCTTTTGAACAGCATCAAATCACAGTAAAAGCAAAAATTTCAGCCTTGGGATATATCAACTTTGAACAACGGTTCTCATGATGGATAGAGGAACCATACGGTAGAAAAAAAGAGACTAAGTGCTATATAGATCACCAGAGTTTTGTCAAGTAAAGATGAAAGGTAAATAGTAAAAAGGGAAAGCTTCGCAAAAGGTCATGCCTAAGATCAGAGAAAAGCATCAAGTGCCAGTCAAAGAACAGCATTAGCTTTAAGATTATAAGTGGTTACTTCCAAACTGACGACACATTCACCCACCTTTCAAGAAGATAAAAGAAGGCAATGGGAGATTTTATACTGTTTCACAAGATCACGAAGATGAATTATACCTAATAACAACGGAAACCTTAGTTCACTTACTACGAAACACCATGCTCACTAATACAGGGAACTAAGCTCACTACCGGTTATGCAAAAATCACAATATGGAGCATCGGATTACTCCAGAAGAATTCTTCTCAAGAGCAAAGTCACACTATTAGGATCAAAGAAAAAAGGAGCAGCAGACTGAAGACAGCAGACTGAAGACATTTTCAGCCTTCCACCCTTCACAAGAAGCAGCAACTCTAGGACTCTAATCCATTTTCATTGTTTGAACACTTTACCGTTTCACATAGAAATGGCCCCTCACATCAACCATATACAGCCCAGGAAAAAAGAAACAGGGTTTGAAAAAAAACAACTTTCCAATTCCATAACACGCAACATACAACCTGAGCAGATATTGCTTCATCATATATGTCCTCTCAACTCAGAAAATCCAAAAGAAGAAAAGCATCTCTTGGGGAACGAAAACATGTAAATGCTTATGCATAGTCCAACGGAAAAAGTGCAGCTATTCAGCAACTTAAAACAGCAACAACTGAAGCACCCAAGAAACAAAGATAACAATTAATGCCGAGACAAGGTCGAGATCATGGACGACTTAGAATCCATGTAGGCGAACCCACTTAGTGTGGGAGAATGTAGGCGACCCCACTTAGTGTGGGATAAGGTTGGTTTTTGGTTTTTGGTTTTTGTTGGAAAGGAACTTGGTAAACCATTTTGCCTACCATTGAAACCAAGTAACCAACAACCTATGTTTCTCCCCCCAACTAAAATGATCATCATGCTGAAAAACAAGAAACAGAGAAGGATGAACTGACAGATACAGCAAGAAGGGTAAAGCTAACAAATCTCACCTCGTATTGCTGCCATCGCTCTGAAAGGAGTCTGGCTTCGATCCAAGTTTCATAAACTTCATCTTGCAACTGACTGTTCTTTCCCTTCAGGAGGTTTTGACACTATTGGAGAGAGAGAGAGAGAGTAAAATCAACAGCTACATCTCTGGATGGCAACTCCTGACACTAAAGAAACATGAAAAAAGATATCCCCAAAACAAATGGAGAAAACCAGGATCTCTGAAGGTGGACCAAGGTGAAGTAGGCTTCAGCTCCTTTGACAAACACTAGGCAAGTTGAGAGAAAACAAAAGAAAAGAATATGTCATTGACTCAAGAATCCAATCTCCTTCCTTTTTTTCTTTTTAGTTTTTGCCCTTTTAACACCTTCAGAGATGCTGCTACTAGGAACTTGTACCCTGAGCCCAGAGCAAAAACCACAGGCGGCGGGTGGAGGGTCAGCTCATGAAGCACTGAACAGACTCAACCACTAAAGAATTCAACAATCTAGAGACACCCGCAAGCACGATACTGACAGACACACCGCCGACGCTCTTCAATGCACTTCCACGCCTCTGTACTAATAAACAATACCAAGTATTTCAAACATCAATGTCAAAATCCAAACAATCTAAAACTACCTACATTCCTCTCGGATGGCAAGATTGCACACAACCCACATTTTGTCTTTTTGTCTTATCTCTTCGAACTCACTTCCACAATAGCTTCTTTTTTTATAGTCACTTCAACAATAGCTTTAAAATAATACAAAGAGAAAAACCAAAAGGATCAAATTATATCACAACCAACCTCTGGCATCAACTCCAAGAAAATCCCCGAAAGAAGATTTTTCTAGTCTCACGCTTCTTCACAAAAAAACAATCAACCTTCAGATGGTAAAATCACTAGCTTACACAACAATCTCAGCTTGTTCATTCACTTTTCTCTCTTGTTTTTCACTCCACCGATGACGAGACAGAATACCACTATAATCATCTTTCACTCTACCTCAACAATAAGATGATTCATACATCAGAAAAAGCTAAAAAGCTAAGGAAAACCCAAATGAAGCATCCCATCATCTGTAGCGGTGAACTAGAAAAGCAGAGGTATACAAACAGAGCACCAGCAAACTACAAGAACACCACCACTAGGAACCCGGAAACACTTCAAAATCTCGGATGCCATCTGAAATTGCCTGAATCGACAGGAGAAAACTGGTCCCCACCAAAGAAAAGAAAAAAAGGGCCTAAAGTGCAACCAGCAGACAGCAGATGGTTCTCACTTTACAACAGCAGAGAAGAAAGAAAGGAGGAAGCGAATCCTATGACACGTTTTCCCTCTTCTGCCCGCTAAGAACTGTTGCGTATGTTGCTCGCAGAAAGCAACGGTCTCTCTCTCTCTCTCTCTCTCTCTCTCTCTCTCTCTCTCTCTCTCTCTCTCTCTCTCTCTCTCTCTCTCTCTCTATATATATATATATATATATATATATATATATATATATATATATATATATATATATATGTCAATCATCAAGGATAGTAATATGTTCTCAAGGACCCTGTGCGGCCATATCTCTAACTCGAACAATCGTTTCTCATCAAGAGCGCACGTATTGAAATCTGTAGTTCAAGTTATCCTCTTTATGTAAGAGTGTCTTCCTCGTCCCCTCCACATTATGCGACGAGTTGTAGGGCCTTTTGAATTCATTCTGGTGGGATATCAACCCCAACCATTCCAAAGTGTTCTGCATTGGTTGTTTTGGCCGAGAATGTGCATGACTAAATCTAATGGTGGTTTGAGGTTCTGCCCATCTCCGATGTTTCAACCTCGCAATGCTTGCCAAACAAGGTTGAAGATTTATCTTCCTTCCCGACTCTCTATCCTCACAAGTCTTCGAAGGCTAAGTACTTCCTCCACTGCCATTTTCTTAATGCCAAGGAAGGTTTCATGATTGCTTCATTTGGCCTGACCCTTGGATCAATGACTCAACAACTTTCTCCTTGGCTCAACCTTCTGCATCTGGGTTCCAGATGCTGCTCTTGCTTCCCTAAAGATAAAGGATCAATGATTCAACCACTTTCTCCTTGCCAAGGAAAGTTTCAACTCCACTGCCATTTTCTTAGTGCTCGTTGTTAACCTCGTTCCGTTCCTCTTGACCAGGACACAGTATTATTGATTGTTTGGGTTATAAAGAATAAGGAACCATTCTATAACCAAATAAAGAATGATGAAACCATTTGCGGCCACTTTTTATTTCCATTAGAGAGGGAGGCCGAAGCCTAACACACACATGCGTCCCCTGGGGAATTGAGCACACTATCTGCAGCATGAGAATCAGAGGGCCTACTAGTTGAGTTATAAGGGTAGTGATTAATTATGCTTAAACATAGCAGGTTCGGAGCCAGCCCGGCAGTTTCAATCAAAACTGAGTTGGGTCAGGAATCGGCTGAAACAGAATTGGTTCAATTAGACCTAGAATAAGGAACCACCCAATTCAGTTTCAGTTCCATTTCCGTTGAATCGGAACCAGCCATTATAAACTGTTTCTTCCATTTATTTTGTTTCAAAACTTTTAATGATTTTTTTAAAAGGTTTAGGAACTCAAACATGAATCAAATCCTGTTCATCCCTGTTTTTGGTTCCAGAAGAACCAAAACGCCTTCGTTTAGAAAACAAGCTGAGTGTTCAATTAATTTGATTTGTTTACCAACAGTATCATTACCGTACATATAAGAGATGAATAAGAAAAAGATTGTGTAAGGACCTGCTTTTTGCATTAATGCTAGACCAACATGACCTAAAACACAAAATTAAAGCTCTTAATCACATTCCTCTTTAGGGTGTATTCATGCAAGGTTTCTAGAGAATTGGACCTTTATGTTTTGTATTAGTAGTTCTAGGCTCTTATGTGCATTAAATGTGTAACGCTTGAAGTGAAACTCTGGTTTTGTAGGCTCAAATTGAGTAAAAAACTTTTAACACCTCTAAAAGGGAGGTGGGACAGTAAAAAAAACTTTTTGCGCAAATTAAAGCATTGCTTCTCTCTCATCTGTCGTGTTGTTACCACCTTACATTAAAACCCAAGCTTATTGCTTTCAAATCAAAGAAGTAACTATAGTTTCTCAAAACTATAATTAAAAGTGAGTTTAAACTTACTGGTGAATTGATGCAAACATGTTAGGAGGGAGACTCAAAAGTTAACCTTAAGAGTTTAATGCTCAGTTTGCATATGGCTTCAGCCTCCCCATTAAAAAAAATATATACTTTTAATGATATTTATTGATCTAGAAAAAGCTTATGATAAGGTACCGAGAGAAGTTTTTTGGAGAACTTTAGAAAAAAGAGGTATCCCATTAACATACATTAACCTTATAAGAGACATATACGATGGTGCAAAAACATGTGTGAGGACTCATGAAGGAATGACAGACTTCTTTGAAGTTAATATTGGGTTGCATCAAGGATCAACTTTAAGTCCATACTTATTTATAATGGTGATTGATGAGTTAACAAAACATATTCAAGATAAAGTACCTTGGTGTATCTTAACATTTTGTTAGTTGAGGAGTTTAAGGAAAAAGTTAATAGAAAATTGTAACTATGCAAAGAAACATTAGAAAGCAAAGGCCTCCGACTTAATAGAACAAAGACATAATATATGGAATGTAAGTTTGAACATTTGGTTACTTCAGAGGACATAGAAATTAAAATTGGCACACATTGCATTCCTCAAAAGGAAAGTTTTAAATACCTAGGGTCAATTTTTTAGAGTGATAGAGATGTTACGCATAGAATTAATGAGCATAAGGTATTTTTTGTGATAAGAAAATATCATTAAAGTTAAAAGGTAAATATTATAGAGCAGCAATTAGACCTGCCATGTTTTATGGTTCTCAATGTTGGGCTGTTAATCATCAACATGTACAAAAGATGTCTGTGACAGAAATGAAGATGTTGAGATGGATGAGTGGTCATACAAGAAAAGACCGTATACATAATGAGGTTATTAGAAACAAATTAGGAGTGACACCAATAGAGGATAAAATGAGAGAATATCGTTTAACATGGTTTGAACATATAGAAAGAAGTAGAGGACGACCACAAAAGTGTTGGAAATAAATAATAAAGAATGATATAGCTTATTGTGAGTTACCTACTACCATGGCACACCATAGGGGTATGTGGAAACAAAGAATCCATTAGTATGGGAAAAGGCTTAGTTGTAGTTGTTGTACTTTTAAGTGAACCTGTTATGACATGGGATACTCTAATTATATTTTAAACAATAGATCATGACATATACTATTAATCACAATAAAGTAAGTGATTGATTATAACAAGGGCCATCAACTTGTTCATCCTTCCTTTTGGATTCAATGGGATAATGAATGCCCGTCACATGCAACCCTAATTTCAATAAATTATGAAGAGTCCCAAACTCTCAATTCTCTCATCCCAACCACCCTCTTTACCACCACCAATGATGATGGGTGAACCAGTGGGCACCCTCCGCCCAATCTGCCTTGGACCAAGAGTCTTCCTTTACTGACATTCTCTCCCAACAAACCCTTGGCTTTCCGTCTCATCATGGGTTTATGTTTTTTTTTTTTAGGTCATTCACGAGACAAGCATTATTGGTTGGCTTTGAATAGGGATGTTGTTGAGGTGAGAATGAGAGAAACGTTTGTTGCATGATGCTCCTTGGAAGATATGTATGCGCGTCCGAGTGTTTATAAGAGATGAGAATGTGTACATATACATATATATATATATATATAAAGATAGAGAGTGTGTGAGAAACCTGAAAAAAATATTCATCATAAGTTGAGATTTGAATTAAAAGTATCATTAAATGTATATTTTACATTTAATACATCAAATATTGTTGTGTTTGTGTATTTTGCATTTAATGTACCATGTATATTTAGTGCTTTCTATTTTATCACCTTAACTATTCATTTCAAACATCGAACAATTGTGATGGATTTTTTATGATATGATACTCTATTTTTCGTAGTTTTCTTAAATCTAAACTATATATATTTAATGATGCATATTCATATAAGTTTTACTTTTAAAATATTATTATTATTCTTTTAAAATATTAAAAAAACATTTTTATTATACTTAATCACCAAAATGAAATGCACTAAAAATCACTATTCACAAGACCAAGCTACATTGTACTCAATTACGTCTTAGATTGGATATGGAGATAAGATGCCCCAACCATACCCGACTTGTTACCTTATATATATATAACTGAATTATGCTCATTTCTAACATGTTCACTCAAAAAGTAAGAGCCGTGAGGGTGTTGGATAGGATCCAACCTCTTTCTTTACCGTTTGTGAGAAAAGGCACCGGAAGCCGCCCTCATTCAGAAACGTGCCTTCGTAACGCCAACCCAACGCTTCGACCCTCACTTTGGTCTCTTACTTGGCAACTTCCCGATTACTCAACCGCCACACACTCTCTCTCTCCGCTCTGTATAAATGATCCCCACTCCTTGACATTCAACTCATAAAATTCACTCGCACTCTCTGGAAAACTCTCTCCCTCTCGCACTTATCAGATTTGCCTTCCCTCTCTCTCTCTCTCTCTCTGAGAAGCTAGAACTCTCCGATGGTTGCTATTGAAGCTCTCTCTCTTGCCCACGACCACCATCGATTCCCATCACTACCATCGCCGGCCACCACCGCCACAACGTCAGACGATTATTCGTCCCTGCCGTTCGATTCATGGAAGAAAGGCAAGCGTTCGAAGAGACCCAGATCCGAAGAGGAATACCTCGCCCTCTGCCTTGTGATGCTGGCGAATTCCGGCCACTCATCCGCGCCATCGCCATCATCCGCCGCACCATCACCGTCCGTCACCTACAGATGTTCGGTCTGCGACAAGGCCTTCCTTTCCTACCAAGCCCTCGGCGGCCACAAGGCTAGCCACAAGAAGACTGGGTCCAGTGACTCAACGGACCAACCCGCCGAGCGCACCAAGTTGGCCAAGGTCCGTCAGTGCTCGGTCTGCGCCAAGCTCTTCCGCACCGGCCTGGCTCTTGGTGGTCACAAGAGGTGCCACTGGGATGGTGGTGCACACACCAACAATTCCGACTCGAAGGAGCCATGGTTCGACTTGAACCTACCTGCCGGTCCAGATGTCTGGGCTCCGCCCAGCGACGATGAAGTCACTAGCCCGTTCACCATCAAGACCCACTTGTATCAAATATAACTAGCTAGGATTCTTTCTACAAAATATTTGTTGGAACTTAATTCTTTTCATTTGTGAACATGAGATCGATGAGAGTTGGCTTTGCTATATTTCTTGACAAATTAACATAACTGATCTTGGTTTCAATCATGGTGTAGAATTTGCTTCAATTTCGGCTTTGTTGGTCTAGCCGAACCGACTTAGTCTGCAACGTTTGACTCGGTTCAGGTTCTTGGGTGTCAGTGGGAGGAAGAAAAGTAAGGCGGTTTCTCCGCGTATAATCGGCGTCTTCTTTGGTGCTTGCCTTCTTCTTGTTACGAATCATGCCTTAGTTTCTCTTTTGCTTATCTAGTTTTGCACTCTCAACCCGACACGAAGACCAGTTCAGTTTGCGCCTAGGGAGTTTAGGTCGTTTAGTGGACCCGAATCCTGACCTGTTAATGCACACAGACGTCATGGTGTTGTAGGGCCGACAAGAACCAGATCCATATATATTGCCCATGGGTTTTCAAAATTGACCAAACGTAAGTTGGGTTTGAATCTAGATAAACCTGCTTTTGACTCGGATCCAAAACAACCAACCTGAAACATTGCGTTGGATCTACATCCGGGATGAACCGACATATTGACGGATTTGCAACCGCTAATTTTCATGGGATACTGCTACCGGGCGCCTTTCGACGACCGGCGTCCTCTCCTCGGAACGACCAGCCTCCCAGTGGTACACATAGACACAGAAGGTGCTCTCTCTCTCTCTCTCTCTTACACACACACACACACAAGGAGCTAGAGCTCTCCTGGCTATGGGGTGGACTCAGAGGAACCTTTGTGTTCAAGGTCCCCAGATTTTGCTTATCTGCTAAGCTTCTGCCTAACCCAGCTTGCCTAAAAGCAAATGACGTGTGGGGGGTGTATCGTCGTGTGTTGACAAAACAAGGATTGATTGCAGATAACTACGAGCCGAGCAGTGTGCTCCACAGCTCTTTTCTGTAGTGGTGGTGGCACATTTATTATATGCTGGTTGCTTCTTTCTTTTATGTTTCTGGCTCTTTCATGAATATCATGAACTTTGGAAAGATTGGTTCCTACACGAAAAAGAGGAAGGCATTTTTGAGAGTTGGCATTACATTATTAGAGATAGAGATTCATTCTCTCCATATACAAATGGTTCATCCTTATCTGGTTCATAGGGTGCAACATGTCACTTAAATTGTCTCATCGTTCAAGCCAGATCCTCGACGCGATCATGCCTTTGAATGGATCGTTTTCTTCCTCGCTTTCTTATTGTTTTTCCGAAGCAAGATTGATTGGGTGGTGGTGAACGGAAAATAAAACCAAGTTTCGCCGGAGTTGGATCAAACATGCTGGTTTGAACTGAGTGTGATCCTTAATTTTGATTTCATTTGAATTTAATTTAAATTGATAACTGGGGCGTTGTGGGTTCATGAATCTGCCAAACTATGGACTGGTTGAACTGGGTTTTGAACGGGAACATGAACATTCGTTTGGTTTCAGATGATGCATCGTAGTTGTTTGTGGTGCATGAATTTATCAAACTGTCGATTGATTGAGACTTAAGTTTATACTTTATGATAAGAAAATTGGGCGAATTCAGATGCGTTTGATCTGACTTGCTCATGTCTTGATCTGATTCAAAAATCTCTCTCTTATATATATATATATCAAACTTTCCTGTTTGTCTCTAGACTCCACAAAGATGCGGCGTGAGATCGATTCCCGGGGTGTGCCGACCTGGCTTCGGCCTCCGAGTTGTAAGCAAAAAAAAAGAAACGAAAAAAACTCGTTCAAATTCTAGCAGCTGACCAGCAATCAACTTTAAATCTTACACTCATCTCACCGTGACTCGTGTCAAAGCAAGTATCTGACTCGTCCTTGACACATCAATTCTCAATTTTACAAATGAAAGTAACCAGCTTTTAGCTTAGCACTTATCTCACCACGATTCTTGTCAAAGTACTCGTCCTACTACATGAATCCTCAATTAGGGGGGCAAAAGTGAGTACATATATTTTTTAAATATTTTTTTGAAAAAAAACATAATTTAAATACATACAATCGATGTTTAAAGTTCATTACTTTTCATTAAAGAGTGATTTTCAACTACCAATTCTTCGTGCTTTAGAGCTTTAGCAAAACATGGAAAAAGCAAAAAGAATGTAATAGAGAAACTTCAGTAAAAGCAAAGTGATTGTATTGATAACAAAAGATACTGAATTAAGACACGCTTACAACTTAGAATATGTAAAAACCTTGGACTAAATGCGAAGTTGCTTTAGAATTCCCACACAAGCATTGCAAAAATTCACCGATAGGTCTCCGGGCCACACAAGGTCTCGAGTCCAAGCTTTTCATCGATACAAACTTTGAGAGGGAGGGTGGGGGGCGGAGATATATGCGCAGTGCACACGTGCGAACTCCCTAATTTGGCCGCCTTTGGCCTCCTCAATTCCACCTACCACCCCCATCCACCTTTCTCGACTCATCAAGTGTTTTTTCACCTTGCAAAAAGAAAAACTCAAGAATTGCAAAATTTCTAGCGTTAAGTGTGTCTTTTGCAAAATGTCTATGTGATGAAATTTACCTAAAGTGTTAATGGAATTTGACAGCAAGTGTGAGATCGAGATGTTCAATGGTAATCCGCATCTCCTCGCGAGTTGCTGCCCTTCTATTTTCGCTACAAAACATTTTCTTCAAGGTTTTTCGAGTATGATTATTGATCATATCTGCTTAGAAGCCAATTTTGCAGCTAATTACTTGGCTAATTTTGCCGGACTTTGGAGTCGGAACCACTGTGCTTGATCAAACTCCTGTAAGAATTAATCTCTAATTCATGATGTATCCACAATAGTTATAGTCGTTAGCTTGTTTATTTTGTGAGCTTGCTCACCTTTATTGCTCTTGGTGCAGTAATAGATATCTAATATCTATTTAGTGAATTAAACAAAAGGCATTCCCTGATTATCAATGTTGATGATCAACATCCACTAAAACCATAATTCAAATACATAAAATCGATGTTTACTTAAAGTTTGTTACTTCTCACAAGAGTGATTTTCAATTACGAATGCTAGGTGTAATTGGGAACATGCCCCCCTTAAGCAAGGTCTTGAGTTCTGATAGAAACTTTGGGAGGGAGGGAGGGAGGGTGGGTGGGTGGGCCGGGGCCAGGAACAGGGCCTGGAGACATATGCGCAATGCACACTCATGCGCACTCCCTTATTTCGCCGCCTTCTGCCACCCTCATCCACCTTTCTCCACCTAATGTAGTATGCTTGTATTATATTTTCTCTTCAACAAAATTCATGATATTCTTATTTATATCATATTTTCTCTTCGACATCGTATATCATTGAGTGACCTTTTCCTGAACACTAATCAACAGTGATGGATCTGGAAAATGTTTTAGGTCGAGGTAAATTGCTTATGTTTTTAAGTTCATCATAGCCCACGGTTTTAATTGTGTTGTTTCTTGTCTGAGGCAAAGCTCATAGAATAGCCAACGGCTTGAGTCGTAAATATTCTTATTGAACATGAGGCTTGAACTTTTGTATTTTCTAAATTTTGTGTCAGGCAGATGCTCACTTCGACTTGATGTAGATTCACAACTTCTAATGATCAGGTCGTCTGCCGGAATAGCTTTGTCATCAATATGATCAGAAAATTATATTAGACTTGCCTATTAGAAGGAAGAACTGATGTTAATTTCACGCATATCATAAGCTTGAATTCAAATACATACATATATGAAAAATATTCATAACTTAAGAGAAAGATATTATTTTCGAAATACTGTTGTAATTTTCTTATTTTCCTTTCCATTTTTTTCTTTTTTCTTTTTCTAATTTAGAAAATAAGTTCCTTTATGTAATCACAAGATTAATACTAATTAACAATTTTTCCTGTTGCTTGTTTTCTTCATAAAATTTCTAGGAGATGTGAGATTCTCTTGAAAATATAAGCTAAAAAACTTTTGGAAACAGCCATAGAAATCACTTACAAAAAGATGGATCATTATGATCTGCCTTCCATCAATCCTAAGAGTTAAAAGATTCATTTATTGAATAAAATTCATAGCGCATGTTTGAGGAATGCGCTAAACATGTTTACTGTGTCTTAGACTTTGCCGTTGGTAGATACAAACGTATGCATGATGTGTGCTTAGTTGGTTGCGCAAGCAACTTCATCATTTCTTACCATTTCCAATCACAGAACCATAGTCAATGACCACACACACACAAACCCCTCAGCAGGAGATTTGAGTGTGCGTGTGTGTGTTTAGTTGCTTGCATGAGGAATTTGTCATTGCTTAGCATTCCCAATCATAGAATCGTATATAGACAATGATGGCATATGGATATGCACCAGCACACACACACACTTTTTGCGAATACACGAGGAAATGTCATCAAAATTCGATGGTATGATGATATCTTTATATATGTCGCTTTTGTGCTCGATAGAAAGAAGCACAATGCCGTTGAAACTGGCAATCACGAGGCTTATTTCTCGTGTGATTATTGTTGAACATGATAATGTGAGCCACCAAAACTTGGCCGATCGAGTTTACTTAGAAGATTGGGTTGATTGCCGAGTTGACGATTCTTCATGGCTAAGAGATTTTAAGATCTAGGCCGATGTTCATGCCGTTGTAAGCGATCGGTGCGTACATCCATAGATCATCAGAGCTCAGAAGCTGCTCAAAGAATAAGAAGAACAAAGAAGATAGTCAGCAACATAGCGTACTTTTAAATATTTGGTGACACCTCTCCTAAAAGAGATGCTAGCTTGATCGTATGGAAACACAACCATCTCACAACTAACAAATGTACATGTCGATCTTTCTCTCTCTCAACACAGACATTTAATTTGAATCTCTAGTAATTTAAAATGATACCTTGATTTGAAGTTGCAGAAACTTTACATATTGGACAGCCTCTTCTAGCATTGTGCTCATGTCCACCTAATGTTTCCATGCATCATTAGAATTAGAAAAAAGTTTGAAGTATATAAAACATTTTTATCTCGTGGTAATGCTAGATTTCAGGCAGTTTAGCTTATCATAAACGGTAAAAAAAAGAAAGCAGCAAGACGACAGAAAAAGATAAATAGATGAAACCATAGCAGAAAACAAAAATCATTAGTACTCACTTTGGTGCCATTGGGGACCAAGTTCTGTAATATCCTCAATCTCTCGTTGATTCTCTCTCTTCTTTTCTGCAAGATAATCACAGGGCCACCATGAATGTACAACTTCGATTCATATACTACTCACTAAAACAAAATATAGCATTCGCATTATCTATTTGTCAACCTTCTAAGTAGTGATCTCATCATGTCAATAATTGGGTTGTATATATTATCATTTTGATGAAGTCATTATCTTTATTATCCATCTATAATCATAACAGGATCAGCGAGCATTGCAAAAAACACTGAGCTCACCCTTGCGTAAAGGCTTTGAGGATCTGTAGCAGACCCTCTTCCAGCTCTATTCTTTCCATTCAGATTGATGATAGAGCTTGAATTGGTCCCATTATGATCATGGGACACAGTGGACTCATCCTCTGAGTTGTTACTGGTTGTGGTTTGCAAGCTCAGGCCAACATTGTCATCAACCTCATCATTTTTAGTTTTGTGGGTCTTCTTGGCTTGGGTGTTTTTTCCACCTCTTTGAACCTGCTAAAACAATGGATTATACCATTTATCAGAAAAGAAAAGTCTCCATATAACAAGTTAAAGGATGGATATCGACGAACTACTCACAGCATTCAGTATCTTTGTTTTTTTCTTCGAATTGTCACCAGGATCCGCCGACAAACCTATCGAGGTATCGTCTATTTCGGGTTTTCTTTTCGGTAATACATTTTTATTATGACGAAGGAATGAATCAAATGATTTTGTGGCATCCAGATCTTCAAAATCACCATTGCTACCCATTTCCTTGCCATATCCAGCAGCATCACCCCATTGATTTTGTTCAATGGCATGATATCGGCCGGATCGGCTTTGATCACTCCCCATATAACAGTAGGTGGAGTCCCTTGAACCGTTTGAGTACATTTCAAACTCTTGAGAATTTGTACCCTGTTGCCAGTAATACAGACTCGAGTTCGCGGAGTCTGAACAGAAATACACACTGGAATCCAGGAATTCTTCACATTCTGCCGTGTTCGGAGCCTGTGGCTCAGAAGACCATGATGACAAGGTTTGATCGTTAGAGTAGCTAGTAAGGAGTTGGGAGATCATCTCCGCCTCATCGGCGGATACGGAGCTGCCTGACGGCGGGTAATTATGCTGAACTTCATCGGTGGTGCTGTTTGAGCTCCACATGAGTTCAGACAGTTTTGAGGCAGGCTCCATCGAATGTCTTAATGAAGAGTTGGAATGGAGACTGCTCAAGGCTTGCTGAGTAATGGCAGAAGACGAGATATATTTATACCCGCACCCTCCACAGAATTCTGTTGGCTGAAAATTCGTTTCATTTAAACAATTATATCATTTTTCTGGAGCCTATTTTGAATTATCTATAGATGATTGTGACTCCACTGTGGGGTCATCAATCCAAGGCAACCCAAAGATTGGGCCAACACACTTGACCAAACTATTTTCATCTCTAAATGGGGTCGGCCGGAAAGTTTAACACGACGACTCCCTCAGAGGTTGTTCCTCCTGGGACTATTAACTTTAGAGTTCTGGCTCTCTCCAGCTGGTGAATAATTCTACAAAGTTTGCACAAAAAGTGCGTTTGTGCGTTCACGTTTATGTATACTTTTATATACATATATAATACGTGTGCGTGTTGTGTATCATAAAAGTAAATGTTCATTGAATATTAACAAGAGCTCTAAGAACCACAATAACCACGCATTTTGGAGACTTCATGTTTGAACCAGAAGTTTGGCAAAAGAAACTTTTTCAAGTGAATGAGAGAGAGAGAGAGAGAGAGAGAGACCCCAAAACCCAAAGAAACAAATTAAGAAAAGAACAGAATATTTAATCGCACGTATGCGATCGAGAAGTCAAAATACAACGAAGAAGTCAAATTCCCTCCGGGGGAGGTTCATCAGCTCTATTTTTAGTCGAGAGAAAGAAAGAGAGAGCTCCAATGGCATCGTGCGAGCATGAAGGCTGGCCTGCCCATCATAAAATATTGGAGAGAAGAAAATACCCCTCTCTCTACATACATACATATATATATATATATATATGGTTCATTTAAATTTGATTTAACAACTGAGAGATTCAGTATCTCATGTTGGTGAAACGAAGTTCCAAGCATGTAACCACTTCCAAGAACTACTCCCAAGGGAGAAGATCAAGTTTTTTACCGTGTCACGAATGGCCCAGGTGTGCTCAGGTTGGGTGGGTTGGCGTAGGCTCTGAACCTACTCCCAAGTCTAGTATTAGTATTAACAATCAAAGTAGTGTAGGAAAAAAAAGAACATGAAACCATTTGGATTAGTTTCTCTGAATCAGTTTTCAAATCGGGTCGCTTTTAAGAAACGTCTGAAGTAGGGATGGCAATGGGGCGGGGCAGGACCCATTTTCACTTAACCCGCATCCGCTCCACCCCGTAGGTTTCAAAGATAAAACTCCCACCCTTGTCTCTTACCCAACCTTCTAGAACCGACCCACCTCGCACAAATCATAAAAAATCTATAAAAACCTTTAAAATATGCATATTTATATCGAATAACATGAAAGTATATTAAACTATTAATAATAGAGATTTAAATTATTAGAATTTAATGAAAAGAGCACCTGAGGCAGGGCTTGTTTGTCCTAAACCCCCGCTTGGTCCCAGTCTGGGGCGGGTTCTCCACCATTAGAACCCAACCCATGTAGGGTTGCGGTGGGGCAAGCTTGCCGTCCCTAATTCAAAGAGATGGCTAAGCCACATAAGTTAACAAACTTGGTAATTTAAAATCAGAAACTAATTCCATAAAAACTTAAATAACTAAAACAGCTTATATGTTGCCAATTCAGATCCCAATAGGTTCATTCTGGTCGCCCCTAAAACACCTCGGGTTGGCTCAAAAAGATATAGATTCAACTTAATCTGCACACAAATTTGAGTTGATTCATACGGAAGCAAGCTCACATTGCTCCTACAGAGTGCGAGCCTGGTTATGATCTTGGTCACTCATCGACAAGCTGAGCCATGAACACCGTCTATTGGCTTTTGGGGCTCGTTTAGCAGCCCTACTTGTAGATAACAAATATTTCGTTGGTAATTAATCAATTTATATTTAGTTCTAACAAGACCATATTATGCACAAAGAGCAATAGCTCTCCGGCTAGGGGTCGACTCACAAGTGAGACATTACTAGTTCAATATGTGGGTTGTGCATCTGGCTTCAGCCTCCCCATTAATATACCTAAAGAAAAGAAAATGAGACTGGTGTTAGAGAGAGGGATTGGTATATGTGCACACTCATCTATGCTCAAATTGATCTAAAGATCTCCACCGTTTAACCAGTAATATCAAAAGTAAAGATTTTAATTTAAAAAGTAAAAGGTATCATTGTACTTTTCATACTTAGCATTTAATATATCATGATTTAAATTCAAATCTTTATCGTTGATCATGCTGATCAAACAAATGTTTAAGTGGATTTAAGCATGAATAGATATCCACATGTTATATTACTAACATCTAATAACGTCCAATGGTCCCAATTGGATTGTGTAATTTTGCCTATGGTGCTTCTCTAGGGGTTCATTGTTTTGAAATGTTTGAAGAATTCAGGAGCCCAGTAGAAGTCAAAGAGGAAGAGAAAACAGTGTGCTCAGCAAGAGCTAAAGGGCTAGAAACACAATTAATATTTCTCTCATACAAGATCTGTTTCAAGTTGACTAACCAGCTTAGTTAATACTGTTTATCAGCTTTAAAAAATAACTAAAATAAATAAGTAAATGTGACTAGTATAATTGATCAATCTGTTTGACTAATTAGGCTTTCATTTTTAAAATTGTTCATGGGAGAGCACTCACCATGGTCAAACTGATGATGGCACCTGAGTCTTAAAACATTGAACACCAGAGGTGACAAAGGCAAGAGTTTCAGAAACCCTAATCAGACAACTTTTTATTTTTGGTGATGTATACCACAGATAACTAAGCCCGTAGGATCCCGACTAATCCAGTTCGAGCCATTTCGGCCCACTATGGGGTGAAAGCTATCCCACCACTTGTTTTCTCCATTCAGAAGACTCGAGCTCGAGACCCCTTGCTGAAGATTAGCTTTAAGAGTTAGAAGCTCACCATGATTTTAGTCAATGTGATATTAAATTTGATACCCCATCTAGTGCTGCTTTACTGGTTATATGCCTGCAATCCAGACTGGGGCACAAATGATTCTTGACAAAATTGAGAAACCGAACCTACCCAAGTCCACTGGTTGGGCTTGAGTCGTGATTTTTCATGTCATACTCGACTTGTCTCAGCTTGTTTCGGTGTTTTAGAAGCATTTTTTCAAGTAAAAAAGTATCATTTTAACTGATGTGGGTCTGGTTTAGATTCATTCTCTTGATCTGGCAAAGGTCTACTTGTTCCTTAGTATAATCAAGTCATTATATGATAAACCTAAGAGCACGAGTACCTGACTAAGGATAGGTTCTTCCCCATCGCCCTAATTAAATGTGGCCAGTTTGGACCCAGCTTGGTGGGTTGATGCAGACCCAAACAGACTCCAAAACCAACTGAAACCAGAACCATGGAGCCTCTTGATTCCACCTTTGGAGAACGGAACTGGAATCGAAACCAGAACCAGAACCAACAGTCAAGAATCAGTGCTTCCAAGTTGTTTCTTCGTACCAATTTTATGATCCCACCTTTGTTTCATGGAATCGCCAAATCAAACGGAATCAGTCTAGCACCGGATCCCAAAACCAACGGAACCAGAACTGGAATTGGACCTGAGGGGGCTGGTTCGGTGCCTATTCCTGATTTTGTGGAACCGATAATCCCAGCTTCAGAACTGACCAGGTCTAACCTTAATAAGTTATAGCTAAGGCCAGTAAATGAGCTGAGCTGCTCGTGGTTCAGCTCCGTTCGACTAGTGCCTTATTTATTTTTGGTTCATGATCTGAACAAACCAAACATGGGTTGGCTCATTGAACTATATGAGTTGAACATGAAAAATGCATGTTCAGTTATGATTGGATTGCATTAGCTAAGAGTATAGAACTTTTATGTTAGAAAACCCCCTTTTTTAAAGTATGCTATGAAAGAAAACTATGGTAACCCTATGTAATGTTAATAAATGATCAAAGTTTTTGACTTTATGAGAATATGGGAAGCTAAAATAATTGACTTAATTTCTAATGAAGACAATAAATTCTCCACTCAAAACAATTGTTAAAACTTAACAATTTTTTCTTAAACAAGCAGCTCATTTTCAGCTGATCTAACTCAAGCTAGGTTCAATGTTATGCTTGGCTGGAATGAGCTAACGAGCCAAACATAAGAGATTGAGCTGAATAATAAACCATGAATAGCCCTTGCTCGTCTTCTTCTCCTTCTTTCTTTTTTCTTGGTACAATCTAGAGGGGGAAGCATTTTTTATGCACTCTCTTAGTATTTAACTTGTGACCAAATTGTGAGTCGACCCTCTAGCTGGGTGACCTATCGCTCATTTTCTACCTCCGCTCATTTTATGCTCTCCTAAGGGTTTAACTTAACAAAATCATATACTCCTAAAAATCATTAAAACTCTCTTCGAATCAATCATTCTTTTCTTCTTTTTTCTTACTCTTCTTATTTCTTCCTTTTTTTTCTTTTTTTCTTCCTTTTTTATCGGATTTGAAGAGTATCAGAACGGCTCCACTTATTGGGGCCCACCTTGTGGTTGTCTGTATCATACATTGATATCAGTGAGGTGGACTAATTGCCATCAAGCTACTAATCAAGAAAAGGAGGAAGACGAAAAAAAGGCAATTGTTAGAAAAGTAAATAAAGAAAGATGAGGGAGTTCGGGGCCTAGAAAGCAAAGAGGTTCAAAGAGAATGGAGCCTCCTTGATGCAAACTCATTTGGAAAAATGTCTATTAATAGGCGAGAAGGAGCAAAAGCCTTGTGCATCTGAATTTTTTTAATGAATATGTCACCATATTAAATGGCAGTGAGATGATGTATCATGATGAGCATGCTCTTCACACAAAAATGAAAAGATGCATCTTGGCCAATAGTCAAATGTGATGAGCCATGCAATGTAGAGATGACAAAAATGGGCATGCTTGTGGGGAGGGTGAGAAAAGTGGTTCTTACTCCCATGTGCCCTTGCGGTAAGGGGCTTAAAAAACAACAAACAACAACAACAACTAAGCCTTTTCCCATACTAGACGGGGTCGGCCACATCGATTCTTTGTTTCCACATATCCCTATCGTGTGCCATGTTAGTAGTTAACTCACAATAAGCTAGATCATTCTTTATTGTTTCTTTCCAACACTTTTGTGGCAGTCCTCTACCTCTTTTAATACTTTCCAAATTTAGTTTTTCTATCATTTTTACAGGTTGTTCTTTTGATCTTTTTTCTATATGTCCAAACCATCTTAAACGATATTCTCTCATTTTATCCTCTATTGGTGCCACTCTTAATTTGTTTCTAATAACCTCATTATGTATACGGTCTTTTCTTGTATGACCACTCATTCATCTCAACATCTTCATTTTTGTCACAGACATCTTTTGTACATGTTATGATTAACTGCCCAACACTCAGAACCATAAAACATGGCAGGCCTAATTGTTGATAAAATAATATTTACCTTTTAACTTTAATGGTATCTTCTTATCACAAAGAATACCTGATGCTCCTCTACATTTTAACCAACCAGCATTTATTCTATGCGTAACATCTCCATCAATTCTTCCATCACTCTGAAAATGTAACCCTAGGTATTTAAAACTTTCCTTTTGGGGAATGCAATGTGTGCCAATTTTAATTTCTATGTCCTCTGAGGTAACCAAATGATCAAACTTACGTTCCATATATTATGTCTTTGTTCTACTAAGTCTGAGGCCTTTGCTTTCTAATGTTTCTCTCCATAGTTCCAATTTTCTATTAACTTTTTCCTTAGACTCCTCCACTAATACAATGTCATCTTCAAATAACATTATGTTTTGTTAACTCATCCATCGCCATTATAAATAAGTATGGACTTAAAGTTGATCCTTGATGTAACCCAATATTAACTTCAAAGAAGTCTGTCGTTCCTTCACGAGTCCTCACACATATTTTTGCACCATCATACATGTCTCTTATAAGGTTAATATATGTCAATGGGATACCTCTTTTTTACAAAGTTCTCCAAAGAACCTCCCTATCATAAGCCTTTTCTAGATCAATAAATATCATGTAAAGGTCTTTCTTTTTTTCTCTAAAATGTTCCATAAGAAGTCTCAAAAGGTCAATCGCTTCAATAGTAGATCTGCCTTGCATGAATCCAAATTGATTCTCTATTATACTTGATACTTGTCTTAATCTACGTTCGATAATTCTTTCTCATAATTTCATAGTATGGCTCATTAACTTGATACCTCGATAATTCGCACAATTTTGAATGTCTCCCTTGTTCTTATATATGGGTATAAGTGTACTTGCTCTTCATTCCTCGGGCATCTTTTGGTTTTTCCATATTTCATTAAATAGTCTTGTGAGCCAAGTGATTCCTATTTCTCCTAGTATTTTCCAAACTTCTATAGGAATATTATCTGGTCCTACCAATTTACCACCCTTCATATGTTTAAGAGCCTCTTTAACTTCATTCTATTGAATATGTCGATAGAAATTATGGTTTATATACTTTTCTGATTTGGTTAACTCTCCTAAGCTAATACTAACATCTTTATTTTCATTAAAAAGATTATAAAAATAGTTTTTCCATCTATTTCTTATATCATCATTTGCCACTAGAATTTTTTCATCCTCATCTTTGATGCATCTAACATAATTAAGATCTTTAGTTTTCTTATCTCTAGCCCTAGCTATCCTAAAAATATCTCTTTCACCCTCTTTTGAGTTGAGTTTTTTATAAGTCCTCCCAAATTTTAGCTTTTGCTTCACTCACGGCCTTTTTCGCTTCCTTCTTTGCTTTCTTATAAGCTTCTAAAGTTTCACTAGTTTTCTTAGCATAATGTAATTTGTAACATGCCCTTTTGCCTTGATTTTATTTTGTACTGCTTCACTCCACCACCAAGCTTCTTTTTGTGCTGGTACACCTCCCTTAGATACCCCTAACACATCTTTCGCCACTTTCCTAATATGTATAGCCATATTGTTCCACATATCACAGGGTGTACCAACATAATTCCAAAGATCTCCTTGAAGGACTTTCTGTTTAAATATATCTTCTTTCTCACTTTTGAGGTTCCACCATTTAGTCCGAATAGCTCGATGCACTCTTTTCTTCTTTGTCCATTTTTTTATTTGTAAATCCATAACTAAAAGTCATGGTGGGTGGTTAAGCTTTCTCCTGGAATTACCTTGCAATCTTTACAACACGCTCTATCTTGTTTTCTACAAATAAAGTAATCAATTTGTGGTTGTGATAAGCCACTCTTGTAAGTAATTAAATGTTCATCTCATTTTTTGAAGATTGTATCGACTATAAAGAGATCAAATGCCATAGCAAAATTTAAAATCTCCCTACCTTCCTCATTTATATCCCCAAAACCAAAGTTTCCATGAATCTCTTGATATCATAATGCCTCTTTACCAACATTCCATTAAGTCTCCTCCTAAACAAATCATCTCTCTTTGTGGAATCTTTTGAATCATCTTATCTAACTCTTCCCAAAAAGCTGTCTTTATACTATCTTCTAGTCTTACTTGGGGTGCGTAAGCACAAACTATATTCAAAACCTCTGCTCCTAACACTAATTTCAACGTCATGATTCGGTCACCATATCATTGTATGTCTACTACACTATCCTTTAAATCTTTATTTATTATAATACCAACTCCGTTTCGAGCCTTTTCTTTACCTAAGTACCATAATTCAAAACATGTATCATCTATCTCCTTTGCTTTTCTCCAACCCATTTTCTCTTGTAAACATAGAATATGAATCTTTCTTCGAATCATAGTATCTACCACCTCCATTAACTTAACGGATAATGTTCTGATATTCTAAGAACCAATACGAATCTTATTGTCTGGGACTAGCTTCCTTACCCCCCTACATTCGTCCATAATCATAATGTGAAGACCCTCTCTGAAAATTTTTCGCTACATTCAAACATTAAGGAACTTTAAAAAAGACAACAAAATTCTGACCCATATTTGAAGCCTGGCCCGCCCATAGATCCCTAGGGGGCTGGCATGCATCAAGCTTGGAGACGAGTCACCAAAAAAATAATGTGGAACAATCGAGAGTAGAGCAACCGCAGAGAAAGAGAGAGTTCCATACGGGCAAAGGAACATCAAGGTAATTTTTAAATTTTAACAAAGGTAAAATTAGAATCACGGTAAAAAAAGAACGTGTAAATAGTAAAAAGAGAGTGTGCGAGAAACCATCTCTCGAGATGTTGGAAATTAACAACACCTCAATGACAATGCCTATGCAAAATGAACCTCTTTCATGACGACATGGCAATTTCCATCATGTCTGTGTCATCTCGTTCTGTGCTTGTGTCAACAGGTCAACCCAAACACGAACCCATTTTGTCTTTTTAAATCTACATAAGTTGTGTCCTTGTCAGGGATATGGATCAAGTGTTATGTTGACAAAGATTGTGTTTAAGGTCATGTAGCATCGTGTTGCTTCTTCATGTTCATGATGAAACCAGGTAAATCTGAAAATAAACTTTTGATCGTTCCGTCTTGTATTTCCAGCCTTACCGTCCTTCCGGGCTCGTTGTTTTAGTCCTTTTTCAGAGCAATAAATTAAGATTCTTCTTCTTGCACGCCCCGGGACTGACTCGCTGCATGGTTTTGTGAGTTGAGAGCCCTCCCAAGTGGGCTCACGCCCTGAGTGCCAAAGCTAAATTGAGATTTGGTGGAAACTCGATTTGGAGAATCAAACTGATAACAGCGTTTTTGCTGTATCAAAGATGGTTGGACGGTTTGGAATTGAACGCATATATATGAAAAAGAAAGTACAAACAGTTTGGTTCCAATTCCACCTTCCATGAAACCGAAACCAGAGGTTCAGGTTCTATATATATATAAAAAATTTATTTTCAAACTTTTAATATTTTTTTTCCGATTGCGAGCAGTTTAAGCCTCAAACCCGAACCACTGGTGATGTCAAGTATGAGGTCCCTTGCCCATTTCCCATCTCATCTTTGAATTTTGGAGAAAGCATTGATGGGGTGCCATGAGAGGTCAACAAGAAGACGAACAATTATATTCCAGTGGGAAATAACATATTTTCTTCTTTTTGATTTGCAAGCTGGGGTTAGGCAGACCCCAGATGGGATGTACATGCCCCAGGTATCGAACTACCGACTTCCAATTGGAATTCGCTCCAAGCTGACCTCCTAGCTGGGACAGTTTTGGCTCCTGAAATGACGCTATCCATTTTTTCTGGATGCAAACCACTACGCATCCATAATGATAATTTTGTTCAACATATCAGCAAGAATAATACATCTCTATTTTTCTTTACCACACAAACATGTTTCCTAAATGCTATACAGCTTTTTCCTAACAAATAATCAATAGTTTCTTTTACAAAAATTTTCATCCTCGAAATCTCACTGATTACTGGACTAGTTTCTCCAAACAACAACTAAACTTTTTCCATACTAGATGGGTCGGCTACATGGATTTTTTGTTTTCATAGAACACGATCATATGCCACGCTAACAGTTAACTCAATATAAACTAGGTCATTCTTTATTGTTTCCTTCCAATACTTTAGTGGTCTTCCTGTTTCTCTTTTAACATTTTTACAATCTAATCTTGTTTCTCGTATCTTCTTACGGAGTTGTGTCCAAACCAACTTAAATGATTTTTCCCTCGTTTATTGGTGTCACTCTCAATCTATTTCTAATAACTTCATAACTTCATTATGTATACGGTCTTTAAACCAAGTTTCTTGTAAATTATTGATAAATCCATAATGCTAACATCACAGTCCATCGTAACTAAGCCGATACTTGTGAAAAGTGACTTGGAAGTATCATGAGAATGAAGAAGACAACGTTTGGAAACTGGTGAATGGAGCTTAGTCAGAGGCACAGACTATGCGTCGGAAGTAATTTCAAGGAAAATAAGCAGACATGAACAACCGTGTCTGCATTCAATCTGCAACAGAAATTTCCACTCCAATGGGTAGAAAACATAATTTTTATATGATATATAGCTGACACTGGATCCAATATCCCTAAAATAGTATTGGAACTACCAAAATCTTAATAATCAGAACTGACAACAAAAAGAAAAGGAACCCTCTGATGAGGATAGGCAGACTATACCTCATTCTTGCCCATCTTCAGACAGCTTCCAGAAGATTGTGTTGAGCAATTCTATAGTACAAAATCACCATTGTTGTCATGCATGCCCTGCACAGAACACCCAACAAATATCCAAACCAATGCATTAGCATCTAGATTCTAAGATTTACGGAAACATACATGGTAAAGAAAAATCTAGTCAACATGAAACACAAGAAACAACAACAACAACAACTACCCCTTTTCTCATACTACATGGGGTTGGCTACATCGATTATTTGTTTTCACATAGCCCTAACACGTGCCATACTAGCAGTTAACTCAATATAAACTAGATCATTCTTTATTTTTCTTTTCAACACTTTTGTAGTCGTCTTCTTTCTCTTTTAACGTTTTCATAATCTAGTTTTTCATATCTTCTTACAAGAGCGTCCTTGGGTCGTCTTTCTACATGTCCAAACCATCTTAAACGATATTCCCTCATTTTATCCTCTATTGGTGCTACTCCCAATTTGTTTCTAATAACCCCATTATATATACGGTCTTTCCTTGTGTGACTGCTCGTCAATCTCAACATCTTCATTTCTGCTATGAACATCTTTTACACATGTTCATGATTAACTGCCCAACACTAAGAATCATAAAACATAGCATGCCTAATTGTTGCATTATAATATTTACCTTTCAACTTTAATGGTATCTTCTTATCACATAGAATATCTAATATCCCTCTCTATTTTAACCAACTGGCATTAATTCTAATGTAAAATCTCCATCAATTTTTCATCACTTTGAAAATTGACCTTAGGTATTTAAAACTTTACCTGTAAGGGATGCAATGTGTGTCCATCTTAATTTCTATGTCCTCTGAAGTACCCAAATAATCAAACTTACATTCCATATATTCTCTCTTTGCTCTACTAAGTCGGAAGCTTTTACTTTTTAATGTTTCTCTACATAGTTCCAATTTTCTATTTACTTTTTCCTTAGACTCATCCACTAACACAATGTTATTTGCAAATAACATACACTAAGGTACTTCATCTTCAATATATTTTGTTAACTCATCAATGACCAATATAAATAAATATAGACTTAAAGTTGATTCCTCATGTAACCCAATCTTAACTCCAAAGGAGTATGTTATTCCTTTATGAGTCCTTACGTATGTTTTTGTACCATCATGCATGTTTCTTATAAGATTTGTTTATGTTAGTGGGATACCTCTCTTTTTCAAGGTTTTTCAAAAGAAATCTCTTGGCACCTTATCGTAAGCTTTTTCTCGATGAATAAATATCATGTGAAAGTTTTTTTTCTTTGCTCTAAATTGTTCCATAAGATGTCTTAATGGGTGAATCGCTTTAATAGTAGATCTATCGGGCATGAATCCAAATTGGTTCTTTGTTGTACTCGATACTTGTCTTAACCTATATTCGATAATTCTTTCTCATAATTTTATAGTATGACTCATTAACTTATACCTCGATAATTCATACAATTTTAAATGTCTCCCTTATTGAATTATCTGGTCCTACAAATTTACAACCTTCATATATTTAAGAGCCTCTTTGACTTCATTTTTTTTAATACGCCGATAGAAATTGTGATTTATATACTTTTATGATTTGGCTAACTCTCCTAAGCTAATACTATCATATATATTTTCATTAAAAAGTTTATAAAAATAATTTTTCCATCTTATTTTGATATCATTATTTGTCACTAGAATCTTCTCATCATCATCTTTGATGTATCTAACAAAAGTAAGATCCTTAATTTTCTTATCTCTAGTCTTAGCTATCCTAAAAATATCTCTTTCACCTTTTGAATTAAGTTTTTTATATAAATCCTCTCAAATTTTGGCTTTTGCTTCACTAACGGCCTTTTTCACTTCTTTCTTTCCTTTCTTATAAGCGTTTCAAGTTTCACTAGTCTTCTTGGCATAATGCAATTTATAACATGTCTTCTTTGCCTTGATTTTATCTTCCACCACTTCACTCCACCACTAAGCTTTTTTGTGTTGGTACGCATCCCTTAGATTCGCCTAACACATCTTTTGCCACTTCTCTAATATGTATAGCCATATTATTCTACATATGAGAAGATATACCTACATAATTCCAAGCATCTCCTTGAAGAACTTTCTTTCTAAATATATCTTCTTTCTCATATTTTTGCCACTCTATTTTTCTTTGTCCACTTATTTACTTTCAAATCCATTACTAAAAGTCGATGTTCAATAGTTAAGCTTTCTCCTGAAATTACGTTGCAATCTTTCCAACACAATCTATCTTTTTTCTTACCAACAAAATAATCAATGTGTTTGTGACAAACAACTCTTATAAGTAATTAAATATTTATCTCATTTTTTGAAAATTATATTGGCTATAAAGAGATCAAAAGCCATAGCAAAATTTAAAATCTCCCTACTCTTCTTATTTATATCCCCAAAAACCATAGTTTCCATGAATATCCTCATATCCTAATGCATCTTTCATGACATATCCGTTTAAGTCTCCTCCAACACAAATCATCTCCCTTTGTGGAATTCTTTGAATTACTTTATCTAACTCCTCCCCAAATGTCTTCTTTACAATATCTTCTAATCCTACTTAGGGTGCATAAGCATAAACTATATTCAAAGCCTCTACTACTAACACTAATTTTACTATTATAATTCGGTCACCATATCATTTTATGTATGCTACATTATCCTTTAAATCTTTATTTACAATAATACCAACATTATTTCGAGCCTTTTTCTTTCCTGGGTACCATAATTTAAAACCTTTATTCTCAATCTCTTTTGCTTTTTCTCCCACCCACTTTGTCTCTTGTAACGTGAATCTTTTTCTGAATCATAGTATTTACCACCTCCATTAACTTGTCAGTCAATATTTTGATATTCAAGTACCAATACGAATCTTATTATCTAGTTCTAGCTTCTTTACCCTTGCATTCGTCCATGTTGAAAATGCGAAGACCCTTGCTGTAACTTGTTTACTATATTTGGGTGACAACGTAACAAGACTAACTTTTTTACCCACACCCATCCATAATGTGGGAACCATGTGAGAACCCTCTCTCCAATTGATTCACTATATTTGGGCGAATATGTAGATGCTCTTGCTTATTTTTTACTGCATTTGGGCTCTGCAGTGCGTCACTAAGAGGGAGCGCCCCAAAGAAATGCTCATAATTTGTAGAATCCATGGTAAAAGTCCGACAAAGTTTTATGCTGCCTGTCGGAAGCCTAATGCAACCCTCCTCCTTTATCCGGACTTGGGACCGGCCATGCAAGGGTGATCCCTTACATGGGCGGAGTTAACATGAAACACAATAAGCAAAAAGGAAAAATGTAAAACACAAATGCATGCCCGTGCACATGCACATGCATATATGGCCTGGAGTTATAGATTTTGAACCTTAAACACTCGGTATGACAGGTTAACTAAATTCCAAAAGGCTAGTCCCACTAAATGAATAGAGTGGAACACAATAAGGCAGTTGGGTTGCCAAAAAACTTCTCAAGTAGGGTAATGTGCCTATTTTGTTGGTTCTGTGTGTTTGTATTAAGTGATGCTTTTTGCATAAGTTGCAAGCAATGCCCGTGCACAAGAATTCATGTTCAAAGAATTTTCTTTTACATGTTTGGCTAAGTTTCTACTATTTGTTTTGGTTACTCTTTGGATCATACATGACATTTCTGATTTTTAGTAGATTTGATAATTATATAGTGTATGTTATTTGCATATGACATCGTGTTAGTTGAGGAGTCTAAGGAAAAAGTTAATAGAAAATTGGAACTAAGGAGAGAAACATTAGAAAGCAAAGGCTTCTGACTTAGTAGAACAAAGACAGAATATATGAAATGTAAGTTTGATCATTTGGACATAGAAATTAAAATTGGCATACATTGCATCCCCTGAAAGGAAAGTTTTAAATACCTAGAGTCAATTTTTCAGAGTGATGAAAGAATTGACGGAGATGTTACACGTAGAATTAATGATGGTCGCAGTGTTATCCGTATCGCACCGTATTGTATCGTATCGTGAGCCACCACGATACGATACATCCCTGTTTATCGTTTTTAACAAGTTATCGCACTGTATCGTGCGATATGGGCTGTATCGCACGATACGGTGTGTATCACCAGTATCGTACGATACGGGAGATACGCCCTGAGACCCTTATAAAGGGTCTCCGACCGACCGAAACCCATGATTTTCGCAGGTTTTCTCTCTCCTTTTGGGTTTCTCAAGGTCCCTAAGAGCCGATTTTCACTTCCTTGGTGTTCAAAGCTCTAAAATCATGCCCTACGGTGTCCGTGCAAGCCTCCAAACTCGGATTTAGGTATATTTTTAATGTTTTTTTCATTTTTTTCTTTTACATTTGTTGTTTTTTTGTGTTATTTCATTTTTTTTAATGACAAAATATGAAGTTATTAATTGTGTCTATACGATTTTTATTGCATTCATGAAGTGGGAGACACTCCATTTGAGTGTTATTTGAAGATTGGGAGATTTACGAAGTGCTTTTATTTTCAGGTTTTTGTTTGAATTAAAGTACTCCATTGAGATGGCAAGAAGGGGTGGTAGAGACTCTCATTATCGGTCTGATGATCCGGCATGACAATGAAGTATACCAGTTGAGGGTTCAAGGTTAAAGATTAGATGTTTATTTTGTGAAAAGGTGGTTAGTGGTGGAATTTCAAGGTTGAAACACCACCTAGGAGGAACCAAGAAAGAAGTTGCTCCATGCACAAGCAGTGTTAGAAGTGTGCCAGAAGGTATTAAAAGGCAATGCCTTTGAGAGCATACAGGAAAGGAGACAACAAAATGATGATTTCCAAATGTGTGAAGAAGTTGATGATGCTATATTGCTACTGCCACTGAAGTTGGATTCACTGATAGTTCACGAGCACCTAGTAGGGGAAAGAGGGTTGCAGCTGAAGACTTTAGAGGTGGCAGAAGAGGAATTTCAGGAAGGAGTAGAGGAAGAGCTTCTTCTACCATGCATTCGTTCTTTCCTTCTTTCACTACACCTGATGCTCAACCTGGAATTCGTGTTGCTATGGCTTCAGAACAACTGCATGATCAGGCAGATCTTGCAGTAGAAAGATGGTTTTATGATGCATGCATACCATTTAATGCAGCAAATGGTTTTTCTTATCAGAAGTTGAGATGGAAGATATTAGATCAGACCGTCATTGAAGTGCAGTAATATTGTTCGACTTTGAGACAGTCGTGAAAGGAAACAGGATGCACTATCATGGCAGATAGATGGACCGATAGGCAAGGAAGGACATTGCTAAACTTTCTTATATATTATCCTAAATGACTCATGTTTTTTAGATCTCTAGATATGTCAGAGGAGAGACACACTGGAGAGATCCTACGATAGGAATTTGATAAGGTTATACAGGAGGTTGGGCTAGAGAATGTAGTCAAATTGATTACAGATAATGCAGCTAACTATAAAGCAGCTAGGAAGGAGTTAGCAGATATTTATGGGACTTTCTACTGGACACCATGTGCAGCCCATTATTTAGATCTCATCCTCGAGGACATTGGTGAGATGGATGAAATAAAGGCAGCAACTGAGTGTTGCCAAGATATTACAAAATTCATTTACAACCATGCATTTGTTTTGTGTGTGGTGAGGAGATATACAGAAGGTGCAGAGCTTCTTCACATAGTTGCAACTCGGTTCGCAACAAACTTCTTATTTGTACAGAGTATTGTGAGACAGAAGCAAGCTTTGAAGAGAATGTTATCCTCAGACGAGTGGCAACAATTTGCAGAGTTGCCTCAAAACAGAAAAAATAGAAAGTTGAATGAGATTGCAGAAACAGTTTTTAGAAGTTCATTTTGGAATGCATGTGTCAGATTATTGAAAATTACTTTCCTTTAGTAAAAGTTTTGAGATTGGCTGACAGCGAAGAGAAACCATCTATGGGCTACCTTTATGAAGCCATGGACAGGGCAAAAGAAGCCATCATAAATAACTTTAATGAAAAAAGAGAGATTATGTGCCCGTGTGGAAAATAATTGATAGTAGATGGAATAAACAATTGCATCAGCCTATTCATGCAGTAGCCTACTATCTAAACCCATCATTCAGGTACTCATCAACCTTCAAAAGGAACGGTGAGGTTAATCGAGGAATCATTGAATGTATCGAAAGATTAGTCCCTGATGAGAGCATAGCAGATGCGATACATCGAGAGATGGAGATATATGATAATGCTCTTCACTTGATGGGTTTGCCTGTTACAATTCGCAACCGCACTACGATGCGTCTAGGTAAATTGTTTATTTTCATATTTAAGTTTCATATTACATTACTGTGAATTATGTCTCTAATGTTTGTCTTTTTCTACAGATGTTTGGTGGAACAAGTTTGGAATTGATTGTTCAAACCTTAGATTTTGCAGGGAGAGTCTTAAGCTAAACCTATAGTGCAACAGGTTGTGAAAGAAATTGGAGTGTTTTTAAACACATCCATACAAAGAAGCGCAACAGGTTGGAACACAAAAGACTAAATGATTTAGTTTATATTCGTTGTAACATGCGCCTTCGTGAAAGGTAATGTTGTATTACTTTCAAATTTTCAATTCAATATTGTTTAACTTTAGTCTTCAATTGTTAATATTATTTACTAATTATTTATCTTTGTTTGTCGTAGGCAATTAAAAAAAGTAAATAGAGAAGAAAGTGAGTTTAATCCAATAAGTTTGGATAATTTTGATATATTAGAAGATTGGGTTATGGAAGACATTGAAGAAAATGCCCTTCTAACTGAAGAAGACGTTGCTTGGATTAATTTGGAAGGAGCGCAACAACAACATCAAGGAGATGAAGAATTTGATTTCCAAGAAGAAGGTGTCGCTGATGATGATGATGAGGATGAGGATCTACAACAAGGAGAAGATGAAGATTATTTAGTTGATGATCCTTATTACAATTTGTAAAATGTATGTGTCTGTAATCTGTATTTCATTTTTTGGATTCAAAATATGTAAATTTAGATGCAATTGTTCAATGTTGGATGCGTTAAAATGGATAGGGGCATCAGGTATTCTTTGTGATAAGAAGATACCATTAAAGTTAAAAGGTAAATATTATAGAGCAGCAATTAGATCTACCATGTTTTATGGTTCTGAGTGTTGGGCAGTTAATCATCAACATGAACAAAAGATGTCTTGACAAAAATGAAGATGTTGAGATGGATGAGTGGTCATACAAGAAAAGACCGTATACATAATAAGGTTATTAGAAACAAATTAGGAGTGGCACCAATAGAGGATAAAATGAGAGAATATCGTTTAAGATGGTTTGGACACATAGAAAGAAGATCAAAAGAAGAACATGTAAGAAGGTATACAAACAACAACAACAACTAACCCTTTTCCCATACTAGACGGGGTCGGCTACATGGATTCTTTGTTTCCACAAATCCCTATCGTGTGCCATATTAGCAGTTAACTCTCAATAACTCCCAATACCTGTAAGAAGGTATGAAAAACTAAATTTGGAAAGTATTAAAAGAGGTAGAGGGTGACCACAAAAGTGTTGGAAAGAAACAATAAAGAATGATCTAACTTATTGTGAGTTAATTGCTAACATGGCACATGATAGGGCTATGTGGAAACAAAGAATCCATGTAGCCGACCCGGTCTAGTATGGGAAAAGGCTTAGTTGTTGTTGTTATTGTTGTTGTATTTGATAATTATATAGTGCAAAACTAACTAAATGGTGACAACATTAACATGTGTATCACACGATTTTAAATGATGCCTAATAACAAATAAATAGTTGGTGCGGGCATTTTGAGAGGCAGCTAGATGGAGAACCACCTAGAAGATGTGAAATCAGATGGTCATGATCTTCCGTTTTTGGAGTAAATGCTTATAAGACACAAGCACAATGGAGACTAGGACTCTACTCTAGCTGACCCCATTTAGTATGGCATACGGCTTCATTTTTGTTTTGGTAGCATCCGTAATGACTAAGGCAGGAAAGGCCTTTCAGACTTGAAGCACAAAGAACAAGAATTACATACATGATTGCTAGAAAGAGAAGGATCTTTCTGGGGTCCATCCTTGAAGATCTTTGATGTCTTGAACGTCCTTCAGTGATGTCATCCACTAAATTCCCATCTTTATCTTTTCGTGGAGGCGCTGTCACAGGCAAAGTTGGCAATGCAGTAGACCAAAATGGCAGTAAAAATCTCAGGAACTTATGATGAAAAGGGCCTGCAAATCATAATACAAGGTATTCCAGTCAATTTAGGATCCTAGAAGTAAGTTACAAATTTAGACCTACAACTGAAGAATCCAAATATGTGTTCTATCTAGTTTAAAGTGTATTTTCAAGGAAGAATTTGAAATTGAAGCTCTCTAACGCCAAACCTCTGCGAGAATATTTCTTTTGTGTCCCATCTTCATCATCTGCATAATAATAGGATTCTGAATTTTGCCGATCAACACTGAATGCAGCACTCTTTCGTGTCGTGGCACCTGGCTGTATTATGGTATGGATATACATGAATGAACATTCAAAACATATGTAAATGATCCTCCAAAACAAAATGGAAAACTGCCAGCAAGGGATAATCTGTTTGCGTATCAACTTACACCAGGGCTTAAGCTTTTAGGGAAGGTTGACTCATGAGACGAAGCAAACTGATTCCCTATGGAGTTAGGACCATCAATCTCCATAATGTCTTGCACTGGAAGCCTTTCAGAACTAATGCTAGAATCTAATGAATATCCTTGAGCCAATCTTGCATCTTTCAGTGGCTGTACGCCTGAATCCTTTACTTCAGGAGACATACCAACAAGTGGGCCTGATGAAAATGCAGGCGGAGGAGAACGAGACTCAGCTGTAGGCAATGAAGCACTATGATTTCCAAGAATATTCTTTTCTAGACCACTCTGCAATGTGAACAAGAGAATACTTAATGCTAATGGTGCTTAACAGTTCTAGTAAACAGTTCTAGATAGGTACTGAACAGGAAAAATAAGTAACATCCCACAGATTCATTTATTTAAATCACGAAAAGTGTTAAAACAAACAGCTCCATTATCGTTCAAATTAAAAGAAATACAGAAAAATACATATTTAAAAATTTGGAATACTACCATAAAGGTGAAACGTCTATTTGTCTATAAAATACACCAGGAATTTTTCTTTGTTGAACTGTAACATGCCAAACAAATTTCAAGTCCCAAAATCTTATAAAAAAAGTTAATAACCCAAAATCACCTGGATGATCACTTCCTGCAATTTCAAATGAAGGCGAGATCCAGAATCTTTAATACTTTTTGGAGGCCATATCTGCAGAACAGAACCATTTTTTTAATCCACCATGCGCATTCCAACCATCAAAAGAGTAAAAAATTAAAAAAGAAGGGACATGACACAATTTTTAGACCCCACATCAGATTTAGGTAACATAATATGTTCGGGTTAATATCTTGATATTGCAGGGCACCATAAAATATTTAGATCAGTAACATCTGTCTGAAAGATGCACTTCTCAAAACTTCAACGTAATCATGCTTTGTTAGATATTACGAGTTCCTCGTGCACAGATTTCATCACCCATGCATTATCTGTTAACCAGGAAAGTAGCACAAAAACAACAGCTTTATCATTAACAGACCGTTCCTGTAACCCCTTGTCCACTTAACTTGGTTGTCCGCTTTTCTTATTTTACTGAAGGGGAGGAAACTTAACTTCCACTCAAAAATCAAAATTTGATTAAAAAAGGAAAAAGAAATTGCCCAACGACTCTACACAAAGAGGTTTTTCTTCAAAAACTGAAGTCTATTTAATAACCAAGAGTGTAAGGCTGCAGCCTGCATATTCTTGGTATACAGACGTCAAATGTGATTAAAATGGTCAAGGAGCTCATGCATGTCCAATTTCCTACTATGGCGAACTGTGGCCTTAAGCTAGTCACACAGGACAACTCATCCATTAAGGTAATACCAAGGATATTTAAGCACAAAGATGCCATGATACATCTATTGCAGAGAAATTGGTTGTAGATCGTACTGGAGAAGAGCATGTTGGACATATGTATCCCGCCGATGCAGTATCAGATGGAAAACACTGAATGTGGGAACTCAAGCAATTTGTGTGCATCACATCTGAGATGAACACGAGAAGCATAAGCTAAAAGTGAAACATATAGATATCAAAAATCCAAACAAAATGATAAATATCTTTCATAAGACATGAGAACATACGCAAGCAGCCAAGTCTAGTTGTTTGAGGATCTGTGCCAGCATCAATGACTGCCTTGCATAGGCTGCAGCTAGGTGGCCAATCATATTCTCCATCTATGACCCATTCAGAATACGCCCGCACCTTCAATGAGAAAGACAAGTCAGGAAAAAACTATAGATGATTGAACTTGGACATTTTTTCTGATTATTACCCCAAAACTGTGGTTTAACATTTTGGCTCAGATTCATGATAAAATAGCAATTTTCAATGCAAAAGTTAGTTCAAGGGGCAAAATATTGATAATGTGCTAACAAAAATGACATCATGAAAAGGATAAGTAGTGTGACCAAGTATATGATATTTTTCTCGTTATTCTCATGCCAAAACAAGCATGGGTGAATTATTATTTTTTGTGAAGAAACTACTAATTGTGGGAAAAAACCTTAACCCTGGTTCTAGGAGACTGAAAGGATCATCAAAATGCATCAGTTGCACAAGACTTGCACATCATTATCCTCATTCTGTAATGAATCCCATCACAGTTAAACGATTGTAAAAGACAGAACATCAAAAGTTGCAAGATTTCCTCAGATAAAGTAAAGTCATGCTTCAATCAGGAGCTCAAAGCCTCAAATGACAAAGCCCCGAATACTGTGACATTTCCCCTGAATGCATGCCAAAATATTGGGTAAAATTTCTTCTAAAATAGCATGATTCCACACTCCACAGCAGTCTAGCAATGATTAATGGGCATCACAGAAATACTGAAACTCCAACATACATCACAAAACAAAGGGTTTTTATGGAAACAAATAAAGGGCCTTTTAGGTGCAAGAACTTTTTTCATCTAAATGAGAAAAAGCCCTGCAGTTCTTCACCGGGAAAAAACAGGAAGGAAAAGAAAGAAAATAAAAACATTCAAATTAATTTCAAATAAAAACATTCAAATTAATTTCAATAGAAAAGTCAAGCAAAAAAGCATATAGTCAAACGAAACCGATAGAATTTACCACACATATTTGATGCTCTGAAAAACAAATGCATTCCCCACATACAGGAACCTGATGTACAAAACAGTAAAGCTTTGTTGCCTGCAGACAGAAGCTCATTAAATGTTAGCAACCACATCTAGCCTCTATACTACCAACATATTTTCAAAACGCTGGCAATGTTAAAACAAAGAAGACATGAGTTATTCACAGAAACTCACATATTGATGTAGACATAGCTTGAAAACAAATTTAAGAAAGACATTTACAAGTTTAAGCTTCTCTAATAACCAGAAGTCTAATAAGAATGATATCAGTATCCTTGAATTTTCAGGAACCAGACAGCACTAAATAGATGACCAAGTTTGATAAACTTTGCTCAGGGGAGAATCAGCAAAGACGAGCCATGTCATTTGGCTAAGATTAATTTTTTGATTCAGATATGGAAGGGCTTTAAGCTATGCCATTTGGTTGATATTAACTTTTTATTTTCAATATGACAGGATTTGAATTGCATTTGGAGCACCCTAGAAGCAATTTAAGCAAAAGAAACAGAACAGCAGACAAACATTGGCTTCTCTCTAAGAAGCGTTATAAAAGGCTACAGAAACAGTTCCTTTGAGCGTTTCATGCATCCAACAAGCTAAAGTACAAGAAAAGTCTTGCATATCCCACCAAACGAGTTCCAACTAATCAGCTTTGGAAAGCTAAGATCCATTCATTCCATTGTTAGATGAAGGCAAGATTTCAATGACAACGCAGGCAGAGAAAGAAAACAACCTAAAAGGATCAGGTTTTGCCCGCTTGTATTTCATATGAATTGGATAAATTCAAAAAGTAATCAATACTCGCCTTCTTGTAAAGAGCCATGTTGCATTTAGGAACGATTTTATGAACTTCCATAACGTTGAATGTGCTATACTGCATGAGAGTGTTCTTCTTTAACAAATTTTATTCTCAGACTCACAAATAGTTACTAGTTTGTATAGCATACTTACCAAACTATAAGTTTCTACATCAAGCGAACTTTTATGTTCTACCACGGCCTTCAGACGCGCTTATAACAACTAACAATTCACTCATACACGAAGCCGGAAGTGGAAGAGATCGGAGCCTTGCGTGGAATAACAATTGCTATAAGATGAAAATTCCTGTCCTAGTCAAGGAAATCAGACTTCCACATCATCAATATCCCACGAACCACTGAATTGGACTAATCTCAAAAATACTTCGTAAAGATCGGCGAATAGTTACTAAGATCAGTAAATAATTACGAAAAGATCAACGAGGCACGGAATGATGGATCATCGCATCAATCGTCATCAGAAAACTAATCTACTGCGAAAATCATGAGATGTTTCCGATCTAGACCAATCTACTATGAAAATCGCGAATCAGAAACCACATTTTCGTTCAGAGTAACTAAATCTCGCGAGAAAGCAGAACTAGGATATGGGGATCCAATTCCAAATTAAACTAGGAATTTGCAAGAGGAAACTGCAAGACCAGGATAACGTACAAAGGCGATCTAGAACAGCTCCGAACTTCACAAGAAGAAAGGTGCAAATGAACTCCAATCGATCCAAACAACAAACGAATTCGACGATTTTCGAAAAGGATAGAATTTCGACGAGCGTACCTTTTTACATTTACAGACCACCATTTGAAGGACCGGTGGATTCCGAGAGCAAGAACTTGATGTGTGTGTGTGAGAGAGAGAGAGAGAGAAAGAGAGAGGGGGGGCCTTCACCGCCCGGGAGATATAATTTGTTGCAGAAAAGAACTATTAATGGGAAGTTGATGAAACGGCGGGGAGTCAACCCACAAGTTGGTCGTGAGTTCGATACGGTAGGAGTGCATATCTGCCTTCGGCCTCCCAAATGTAAACGAAAGAGGTAACGAGGAACACCTACAGACAGACTACGCAGCGGGGCCCGGAGTGTTAATGGATCGGGTCTGATTCGAATCCAATCAGCACCGAACTCATTAGGTTTAGGGTTTGGTAACAAGTGAACAAATCCATTTACTTATTTGGGTCATACTCGCAAATCTGACCAATATATGAATCCGGATATGGATAATAAAGATTTATTCCACACGAACTCCTGATTGGGGCTTTTGATCTTAATAAAATTTTAAGATAAAAAGTATCAAAAATGTATTATTTTTCGGTTAATTTCTTTGTAGGGGATCTTGGTATAGTTTTCTTTAATTAAACCTGCAACTCGCCTGGGAAATGGGACTTCAAAAAGCTATTGTTGAGATGGACTTTCAAGTGATCGTGTCCTACCCTAAAGGAAGCAAAAGCAATGTTGAGAAGGTTATTTGCACTTCTTATAGTGAGAGAACAAATATATTTTATACAAATATATATTGTGAGTGGATCTCGATCCTGTCTACCAGTAATGTTGTGCAATCTCGATCATTATTTTTTAGGAGGATAAATGTAATAACAATGTTCTTTGCTTTTTTCTTAAAACTCTTGAATTTTTATAAATTACATTATGTCACCAAAAATTAATGGGTGGGCATGAGTTGGTATATCAAAAGTGAGTAGGATATGATTTTCACAAACATATAGACACATGCATATATATATATATATATGGAGAGAGAGTGTCTTGTATATGCTCATTATGTGATTAAATCTCCTCAAACATTTATGATGTTTGAAATGAAAAGTAGAGTGTATCTTTGTGCATTAATGAAAGTACAACAGTACACTTTGCTTTTCGAGATTTAAATCTACACCACTGATCACGGTGACGAAACAATAGAGATTTTTGTGGAAGATTGAGCATAAACCCCTCTCTCTTTATATATATATATATATTCAAATTCAAAAGATAAAGAATTCCAGTTCATGAAAGTGGAGATTCATGTGTACAATCATAGATCCAGGTAGGCATGCCAATCATACGTAAATAGTAGTAATTGATTTCATTCCCGATCTTAACCATTTAACAGTAGCAGTTTTATATAAAAAGAAAACCAGAAATTCCCAAGCAAGTTGCATTTACACTCGACCAAACTCATTAACTAGAAGGCATGCCTTCCATTGGTGTATCCTAAGTGAGCTCAACAACACATAAGACAAACGTATTTACTCAGTAAAAGAAGCTTCAGAAAATAGGGTTGGAAGAGATAAATATTAAATCAAGAGAAAAGCCAAAAGAGGATAATAAAAGAAAATAAAGGGATATTTATCTTAATGTATGAAGCTAGGTTGACCCCTTTGGATCCATCAAATCGATCAATCATGAGCCAAGCTACACTCTATCACAAAAAAAAAATCCAATTCGTGATCCCATAATCATACACGTCTCCCTGAACCATACACTTCTTAATTGTTCAATCGGTTCACTTGTTGCATTTGTTTTTTTGTTGTTATTACTAAATCCTAGTTGTCTCGAGAAAAAACAAATGGGGCGTGGAGTAAAAGATTTTATATATAAATGTATATATATACGTACATACATAAAGAAAAGTAATTGAGAAAATTTATAATGAATGCCGAAAACGTAGGTCGTCGTCCTCTTGAATTTTGACTTGGAACGTGATACAAACAATTTTGTTATTTTATGCTAAATCTATTATGTTAGACTGTAAAAACAAATAAAACCCTTAGTAACAACAATAATTTTTTTACTCTTATGATTGCAAGCCCCAAGTTTTCTTGAGTTTTAAGTTACATAAATCAAGTTTTTTTATTCTCGTGATTTTAGCCGCAAATTTTATTATATTTAAAGTCACATATGCCCCTAGATTTTTATTCTTTTGTTTTGAGGCCTAAAAAATTCTCAACTTTTGAAATCATACATAAATTTTTGTAGAACTATTATTATTATTAATTTCCATTTATAACAGGCACTATTTTCTTGAAAGTACTCTTATTATCTAGGAAATTGATTGTCTTAATTTTTAGGTCACACGGGTCTCAATTTTTTAATATCACGATTTTATATTCCAAATATTTTCTACATCTTGAAGCCCCAAATTTACAACCTTTGAATATTTTGAGCTAATCCTTTTTTTGTTATAATTGATGCAGCTTTAATGTGTGTTTCTACAAGGTATAAAAGAAGTGCGTTTCTAACAACTATTACAGGTAGGTTCAACTACGAATGAAGCCAAACCTTTACTAATACACCAAAAAAGGGGTCAATATCCAATCCAAATCGACTCCTTTATATCCAAAACCCCACAAGGATTCAAAGAATAGCAATAACTACCCATAATGTGAAATTAATTGCACTATATGTTGTTCATTATATATTTAAAAGAAAAGAAGTGTGTGGGTATTGTATTAGGGCAGGTCCCATATTTATACCCATGTGGTTGAAGTCGCCCTGTGGGTATTTGTGTAAAAAAATGACACACTCCCTTTATTAATTCTTTTTATAAAATACTTATTAATGCATCTTGATATGTTTAATTATATACACGTGCAACTCTGTGTGTATATATATAGAGAGAGTGAGAGAGTATAGATTTAGAGAACCCAAAAAATAAAAACAACATGAAACCCATTACAAGATGAACAATTAAGGTGATAAAATATCAAGCCCTTAATAGGCATGATGTATTAAATGTAAAGTACAAAAGTACTTCCTAACATTTTGCTATAATAATGAGATTTAAGGAGTTTCCAAACATAACCAACTATTCGAGCTCCTCTATTTAATACACATGATACATTAAATGCAACATATAAAATACTTACTAACATTTTCCTAAACAAGGAGATTGCAGTAATTTCCACACCCAATATGCAACAACTACTCAAACTCTTATCTCTTTAGAGCTCATGGAAGAGTATACATGGAGCAGGTAAAAGAACCAACCTACTGATAGTTTGGTTCTTTACCGACTTGTTAGCTCGTTTTTTACTAGTTAATGTTGAGTTCATCAAACCATACAAGTTAAACATCAAACGAAACCCGTTAAATGTTAACTTATTAGTTTTTACCTAAAACCATGCTTCTAAGTAATTGTATTACCGTTTCTCTAAAAGAAAGATGTTTTTATTAGGGTATTTAAGGTAAACGAATTACTAATTTTGTTTTAACCTTTTAATAAACAAAGTTTTAAAGTAAATAAGGGGCATTTTATTCAAGCTAATCAAGGAAATGTGTGTGTCTCTCTCTTCCCTATTGGGCTTGTAAAAGGATAACGAAACATTGAGCCCAGTGAATTTGGGAATTTGTTGCACCCAAAGTTAGCTCATCAGTAGGACTCTCTGACGCCTAGAGGTGTCAAGTTCGATTCCCGGGGGGTTGTCTGTCTGTTATAGGCTTCGACCTCCATTGTAGCAAAAGAGAGATACTTATCCATGTCTGAATCAAAATCGTACCAGTTTTGCATGAGAGAATCCGAACTGGATCGTTCTTTAATCTGGTGCGGCTATTCATTACCCAGATCCAATTAATCTATAACCGGTCGGATATGCGGCTGAGAAATGAAAAAAGAAGAAAAGGAAACGTAAAAATTCTCCATCCGCATAACCCTTTCTAACAGAGGGATCTCTCTCTCTCTCTCTCTCTCTCTCCATGGCTACTTCCACCATTCCTTCTCCTGTAGTCGCCTCCATCTCTCTCGAGAAACACTCCCTAGCTCAGAAGCATGATTTGGGTTTTGTTTGTTCGAGAAAATCCGCTTTTCTGTGCGGATTCGAGGCAAATCCTGTTTGTGGGTCGCGACTATTTTCAGGATTTAGTAAAATTTCAAAGAGTTTGAGGTGTTATCGGGCGCCCACTGCTAGTCTCGATCGTATACCAAATCAGTTCAGGGAAGAGAATCTCAAAGATGGATGTAAGTTTTTGCCTCTAATAATAAAATACCATTGTTTCGAGATGAATCTAGTTATTTCTGGAGTTGTACTATCTTCTTATATGGTTGAAACCGTTTTTTTCTCTCTCTCTCTCTCTCTCTCTCTTTCTTTGGATGTGAGGTGCAATAATGGTCTCCATTCTGTACTAAAGGACAAGGGCAAATGATTCAGATAGTTAGCTTCAATGAATTTTGAAGTCTTTGTTGGGGGCTTGTTAGTTGGTAATTCCAGTTCTGAACTTGTGAATATGATGTTCTTTTTATGTGCAATCATCCATTATAGTTAGTCATGATGATGCACAAGATTAGTTTATTACGGAAATTCATGTTTGTGATATTCAATTTAAAGGGATGGTGAGTTTATGCAGCACTTGCATCAAGCGCTTAGTAGTTTAGGATGACCAGAAACACTTGCTTCAGAGAACAGTGATTTTCTTCATCTTGTTTATGGTTAGTCACGTTTATCTGGCTTTACAAAACATGGTTGCAGAAATTGCTCTAGATTCTCTTTGTGATCGAATACAATTATATTTGATTTCGCTCTCATACTTGGAACTTGTGCCCCTTAAATCTTTCACTCTTTATATAGGGATTTTATTAATGGTTTTGGTTGAGGTTGGAATGCTTGTACCGTTTGGTGCTCGAGGGTCATCCTGCATCTCCTCTTTTTTCTGAAGTGATACTTGTTTAACCAAGTGTTTTTGTGGTTCCTATCAAATTATCAATTATTGCCTAGAATTACCCAGAGAATGGTTCCTAAGCTTACAGTTGAGTCCATCATTGTGTTCTCCAGATTTTGTGAGGAGAGACGCGGCATCAGCATAAATGTTCTTTCTTTTTTGATTGTTGTGTTAGTTCTTCATCGGCATCATTCAAGGAGCTGAATTGGTCACAGCTGAAACTAAGAAAACATTATTGATTCTTTGGTGATGTTAATTTTCTTTGTTATGTTTTGAACTATAGTTTCTTCTTGGGTAAGCATATTACTAGTGTAAGTTGTTATTTTTAGTGCTCAGTTGTTCGTTGACCCATTCTACACCAAATTACTCCTTCCCCCCCCCAATAGACCAATGTGTACCAAAGTTAGCACTCAGCAGAAATACTCTTGAGATTGTGGATGGAATTTTAGGCACGAACCTGACATCCTTAGCTTCCTTTCACATTATGTTCTGTTATTTGGCATGTTGACCGTGAAGCATTACTTAATGCCATATATCATGGGTCTGGTGTTCTTTAGCTACATAAAAGCTCTATTTTTGCTGAGCCCATAGAACATTAGCAAACACTTTGTTCTAGACTCATTGTCTCTTGAAATATTATGAACTATGTCTTGTTAATGCGTTTTATGTATTTCTTTTTCTCGTAGTATGTGTGGTTATTGTGAGAATGTGTTTTATGTATTTTTTTTTCTCATCATACGTGTAGGTATATTTCACTGCAGGATCAGTGATGTATGATGTACACAGGGTGCATTTACTTTCTACCTTTGACTCCATTATGTCTCAATTGCTGCCATTTTGGTAATACAGTGCTAGCATGTTACAGTTATTTCTACTTGCCTGTGTGATTGTGCCTGCAGATTTGTGTGTATCAGTGTATTATGTGTCTCTATGCGTGTTTGTGTGTGTATGTATGCCTATGGGTATTTTAAGTTAAACTTGTTGCCTTTATTGTAGTGATGGACAATTTTAAAAGTTTTCCAAAGCATCTCTATGGTCTGACTCCCTCACAAATGGACATGTTCATGACTGAAGATAACCCTGTTACGAGACAATCTCAAAGAGTCACTGAGGTAAACTGTGTCACAAAGGGTTCCTCAATTTCTTGGGCCTAATGTTTTCTCTTGAGAGTTCAAGTCTGCACGCTGGTGTATATGTTCATTAGATTAATGAATCTTATAAGAGGTCTGTCATCTGTTTGTGCCTTCAAAGATTAGTGCATCACTGGACCTTTCCCCCCCTCTGACATTTGATACAGGATAGCATATCTTCTGCAACAAACTATCTAAATGGTGGGGGCATGTATACAGAATCGACCCTAACCGATGGTCCTTCCCGCTATAGTATGAGTGTCAGCATGTATCGTGGTGGTGGTTATAGAGGCTATGGAAGACCTAGGAGTCCTCCTCCTGATCTGCCTTCTCTGCTCTTGGATGCTAGAATTGTCTACATTGGAATGCCTGTAAGTGATCAACCAGCACATGGTGCTTAGTTTCTCGACCATCTTACATTTTATTCTAGCCAGGACATTAGCTTACCGAAATTTCTGCTTATTGGTGACACTAGATTGTTCCAGCAGTAACTGAGCTTCTTGTTGCTCAATTCATGTGGTTGGACTTTGATAACTCCTCAAAGCCAATCTACCTGTATATAAACTCATCCGGGACACAGGTATGTCCTGAAATAAGGTCTTACTTTCCAGTGTTTTGTATCATTGAGGATTATATTGAAACTACTGATTTGTAGTTTCCATTTACATCAAACATTTTTGTGGACCTCTTATGCCCAAGAGGTAATAAATGTCTTCCATTTTATTTGGCAGAATGAGAAGATGGAGAATGTTGGATCGGAAACTGAGGCATATGCAATTGCAGATAGCATTGCAGTAAGTCTCGCTCTATTTTCATCATTTGGATAGGGGTTTGGACTTGTGAAAATAGCACTACAATGTTGTTGATAATGTCCACAAACACAATCACAATTGATCACGCAAGATCTTCCACAAGTCAAATCACCAAACCCTTGGTGCACAAGACAAACATAATAGATACAATACCAAACAAGCCAAGTGAGCATGAAAAGCTCTGATTTTATTAATGACACAACACCCTCTATTTATAGAGATTTTATTACAAGTAGTATATATGAAAGAGAATGGGATCAACAACTCTTAATGACTATACTACTAGTCGTTGGGAATTCCCTATATGAAAGAGAATGGGAGCAACAACTTCCAATGACTATACTACTAGCCGTTGGGAAATCCCTACGGTTACACTACTAGCCATTAAGGTATGATTGGTCCTTGAAGGTTAGTCCAAAATGGCTCGTGTCATGGGCTTGCTGGGCCATAATGATTCAACTTTCTATTACAAGTTAACACCCCCCTCAATCTTGAAGTGTATATAGCAAAAGTTTGTCCGACAAAAACATAAATATAGAGGCTGACAAAGACTTCGTAAAGAAATGTGTTAGCTACAACTATGAAAGAATATAACATATTCAACCTTTTCTTCAAGCATTCCTCCTCAATATAGTGGCAGTCCATCTATAGAGTCCTATAGGGTAACCTCCTTGTCTCTTAGAAGTTTAGTGATCTAAGATATCTCAACTATAGTAGTCATGACTCTATATTCTGTCTTCGTAGATGATAGGAACATCTTCTACTGCTTTTTACAACTCCAAGAGATTAGTGAGTCACCTAAAAACATACAAAATCTAATGGTGAAATGTCTATCATTGAGATCCTTACCCCAATCAACATAAGTATAGGCTCTTAATTTAAGAGAAGATGATCATGTTAGAATGATCCCCTTATGTGATTCCTTTATGTATCTCAGTGTCTCACAATTTGCATAACCGCACTCATGTGTATATTGGTGGGAGCTTCTTGAAATTGACTTGCCATTTCATGTGCTATATTTGGTCGAGTGATGATAAGATACGTTAAAGCTCCTATCATTTGTATGTAAGGAGTGTCATCTTCTAATTTTTTTCCATTTATAGTTCTCAGTTTGGTGTCCATCACTTCTGGTGTGCTCACCTTCTTGTCATCTGTCAATCCTAATATGTTAACAATATTACTAGCAAATTTTGTTTGTGACATAAAATAATCTTTGTTATTAAAAGTCACTTCTATTCCCAAGAAATAACTATGAACACCTAGATCTTTCATTTCAATTTTTTTATGAAGATCTCTTTTGATTTGCAAAATCTCATTTTCATCATTGGAAGTGATGATCATATCATCTGCATACAGAAATAGGATCACAATACTTGTATCATTTATCCTTATAAAAAGTTGTGCCAGTATAACAAGAGTGAAAATTTCGTGGATGCATAAAGTTTTCAAATCTATCAAACCAAGCCTTTGGTGCTTGTTTAAGTCCATATAAAAACTTTTTTAGTTTATGAACATAATTACTTATAGCATTGAATCCTGGAAGAGGAGCCATATATATTTCTTCACTAGGATTGTCATTCAAAAAAGCATTTTTAATATCCAATTGATATATGTCCCAATTTATAATAGCACAAATAGAAATCAATATGCGAACAATAGTCATGCGAGCAATAGGAGCAAAAGTTTCTTCATAAGCAATCACATATTCTTTAGAATACCCTTTCGCTACAAGTTTAACTTTGTATCTTTCAATATATCCATCACCATGTGTTTTGACCGTATAAACCCACCTACATACAATAATTTTCTTTTCTTTGGGTTTAGGCATAATGTCTCAAGTACAATTCTTTTCTAGAGTTTCTAGTTCATCATTCATAGCCTTTCTCCATTGTAAGTTATTTTTGCTTGGTCATAATGTTTTGGTTCATGGATACTTGATATGATTGTTATACGATTTCTATGTTGAGGTTGAAATGCTTCATAAGACAAATCTTTGAGGAGGTTTTACTTTATGACTCTTTTGCTTGAGATATTGTCATTTTCTCTATTTCTCCTTACATAAAAATGTTTAAAAGGTATAATGATTTATTCTCTAACTTCTTGATTTCTAGGTTGATACTCTAGTTGGACCATACTTTCCTCTTGTTTTTCCTTGTCATCTAATTTTTTATGAGTGATTTCATCCGAAAAAATATACCTATCTTGGGTGTTTTTTTTGACTCGTCGTCATAATAATACTCATCTTCAATGAATTTGACATCTCTAGACACAGAAGGTTTATTTTCTTTTGGGTTGTAACATCTATACCCTTTTTATCAATACCATAGCCTAGAAAGACAATTTAATAGCTTTGGGTCATAACTTGTCATTTTATCCGTATAAATATAACACTTATGTCCAAATACTTTCAATCCATTATAACTAAGTTTATTAAAATATAGTTTTTCAATGAGAGAATAATTTTTTAGTTTGTTAGATGACATACTATTTATCAAATATACAAAAGTTAAAATGACTTCAACCCATAAGAATTTATGAATTTTACATGCTATCAACAAAGTTCTAATAGTTTCAATAATACGTTGATGTTTTCTTTCGGCTAAACCATTTTGTTGTGGAGTTTCAAAACAATCTTTAAAAAACGAGACAAACATTTAATTACTTATAAGAGTGGCTTATCACAAACACAAATTGATTATTTTCAACAACAACAACAACAACTAAGCCTTTTCCCATACTAGACGGGGTCGGCTACATGGATTCTTTGTTTCCACAGATCCCTATCATGTGCCATGTTAGCAGTTAACTCCCAATAAGCTAGATCATTCTTTATTGTTTCTTTCCAACACTTTTGTGGTCGTCCTCTACCTCTTTTAATACTTTCCAAATTTAGTTTTTCTAACCTTCTTACAGGTTCTTCTTTTGATCTTCTTTCTATATGTCCATACCATCTTAAACGATGTTCTCTCATTTTATCCTCTATTGGTGCCACTCCTAATTTGTTTCTAATAACCTCATTATGTATATGATCTTTTCTTGTATGACCACTCATCCATCTTAACATCTTCATTTCTGTCACGGACATCTTTTGTACATGTTGATGATTAACTGCCCAACACTCAGAACCATAAAACATGACAGGCCTAATTGCTGCCCTATAATATTTACCTTTTAACTTTAATGGTATCTTCTTATCATAAAGAATGCCTGATGCTCCTCTCCATTTTAACCAACCAGCATTAATTCTATGTGTAACATCTCCATCAATTCTTCCATCACTCTGAAAAATTGACCCTAGGTATTTAAAACTTTCTTTTTGGGTAATGCAATGTGTGCCAATTTTAATTTCTATGTCCTCTGAAGTAACCAAATGATCAAACTTACATTCCATATATTCTGTCTTTATTCTACTAAGTCGGAGGCCTTTGTTTTCTAATGTTTCTCTCCATAGTTCCAATTTTCTATTAACTTTTTCCTTAGACTCCTCCACTAATACAATGTCATCTGCAAATAACATACACCAAGGTACTTCATCTTGAATATGTTTTGTTAACTCATCCATCACCATTATAAATAAGTATGGACTTAAAGTTGATCCTTGATGTAACCCAATATTAACTTCAAAGAAGTCTGTCGTTCCTTCATGAGTCCTCACACATGTTTTTGCACCATCATACATGTCTCTTATAAGGCTAATATATGTCAATGGGATACCTCTTTTTTCCAAAGTTCTCCAAAGAACCTCCCTCGGTACCCTATCATAAGCTTTTTCTAGATCAATAAATATCATGTGAAGGTCTTTCTTTTTTGCTCTAAAATGTTCCATAAGACGTCTCAAAAGGTGAATCGCTTCGATAGTAGATCTGCCTGGCATGAATCCAAATTGGTTCTCTGTTGTACTTGATACTTGTCTTAACCTACGTTCGATAATTCTTTCCCATAATTTCATAGTATGACTCATTAACTTGATACCTTGATAATTCGCACAATTTTGAATGTCTCCCTTGTTCTTATATATGGATATAAGTGTACTTGTCTCCATTCCTCGGGAATCTTTTGGTTTTTTCATATTTCATTAAATAGTCTTGTGAGCCAAGTGATTCCTATTTCTCCTAGTATTTTCCAAACTTCTATAGGAATATTATCTGGTCCTACCGATTTACCACCCTTCATATGTTTAAGAGCCTCTTTGACTTCATTCTTTTGAATACGTCGATAGAAATTGTGGTTTATATACTTTTCTGACTTGGCTAAGTCTCCTAAACTAATACTAACATCTTTATTTTCATTAAAAAGATTATAAAAATAGTTTTTCCATCTATTTCTTATATCATCATTTGCCACTAGAATTTTTTCATCCTCGTCTTTTATTCATCTAACATAATTAAGATCTTTAGTTTTCTTATCTCTAGCCCTAGCTATCCTAAAAATATCTCTTTCACCCTCTTTTGAGTTGAGTTTTTTATATAAGTCCTCCCAAATCTTAGCTTTTGCTTCACTAACGGCCTTTTTCGCTTCCTTCTTTGCTTTCTTATAAGCTTCTAAAGTTTCACTAGTTTTCTTAGCATAATATAATTTGTAACATGCCCTCTTTGCCTTGATTTTATTTTGTACTACTTCACTCCACCACCAAGCTTCTTTTTGTGCCGGTACACCTCCCTTAGATACCCCTAACACATCTTTCGCTACTTTCCTAATATGTATAGCCATATTGTTCCACATATCACAGGGTGTGCCAACATAATTCCAAACATCTCCTTGAAGGACTTTTTGTTTAAATATATCTTCTTTTTCGCTTTTGAGGTTCCACCATTTAGTCCGAGTAGCTCAATGCACTCTTTTCTTCTTTGTCCATTTTTTTATTTATAAATCCATAACTAAAAGTCGATGTTGGGTGGTTAAGCTTTCTCCTGGAATTACCTTGCAATCTTTACAACACGCTCTATCTTTTTTTCTACAAATAAAGTAATCAATTTGTGTTTGTGATAAGCCACTCTTATAAGTAATTAAATGTTCATCTCGTTTTTTGAAAATTGTATTGACTATAAAGAGATCAAATGCCATAGCAAAATCTAAAATCTCCCTACCTTCCTCGTTTATATCCCCAAAAGCAAAGTTTCCATGAATCCCTTAATATCCTAATGCCTCTTTACCGACATGTCTATTTAAATCTCCTCCTAAACAAATCATCTCCCTTGGTGGAATCTTTTGAAATACCTTATCTAACTCTTCCCAAAAAGCTGTCTTTATACTATCTTCTAGTCCTACTTGGGGTACGTAAGCACAAACTATATTAAAACCTCTGCTCCTAACACTAATTTCAACATCATGATTCGGTCACCACCATATCGTTGAATATCTACTACACTCTCCTTTAAATCTTTATTTATGATAATACCAACTCCGTTTCGAGCCTTTTCTTTACCTGAGTACCATAATTTAAAACCTGTATCCTCTATCTCCTTTGCTTTTTCTCCAACCCATTTTGTCTCTTGTAAACATAAAATATGAATCTTTCTTCGAATCATAGTATCTACCACCTCCATTAGCTTATCGGATAATGTTCCGATATTCCAAGAACCAATACGAATCTTATTATCTAGGACTAGCTTCCTTAACCCCCCGCATTTGTCCATAATCAAAATGCGGAGACCCTGTCTTAAAATTTTTCGCTACATTCGGGCGACAATGTAGCGGGACTAACTTCTTTACCCACACCCGTCCATTATGTGGGAACCCTCTCTTTAATTGATTCACTACATTCGGGTGAAAATGTAGAAAAAAAAGATTGCAAGGTAATTCAAGGAGAAAGCTTAACCACTCAACATTGACTTTTAGTTGTGGATTTACAAATAAAAAAATGGACAAAGAAGAAAAGAGTGCATCGAGCTATTCAGACTAAATGGTGGACCTCAAAAGCGAAAGAAGATGTATTTAAACAGAAAGTCCTTCAAGGAGATGCTTGGAATTATGTTGGTACACCTTGTGATATGTGGAACAATATGACTATACATATTAGGAAAGTGGCAAAAGATGTGTTAGGTGAATCTAAGGGAGGTGTACCGACATAAAAGGAAGTTTGGTGGTAGAGTGAAGTATTGCAAAATAAAATTAAGGCAAATAGGGCATGTTACAAATTACATTATGATAAGAAAACTAGTGAAACTTTAGAGGCTTATAAGAAAGAAAAGAAGGAAGCGAAAAAGGCCGTCAGTGAGGCAAAAGCTAAAATTTGGGAGGATTTATATAAAAAACTCAATTCAAAAGAGGGTGAAAGAGATATTTTTAGGATAGCTAGGGCTAGAGATGAGAAAACTAAAGATCTTAATTTTGTTAGATGCATCAAAGACGAGGATAACTCCGCCCATGTAAGGGATCACCCTTGCATTGCCGGTCCCAAGCCCGGATAAAGGAGGAGGGTTGTGTTAGGCTTCCGACAGCCAGCGTAAAACTTCGTCGGATTTCTACAACATGGATTACAAAAATTATGAGCATTGCTTTGGGGCGTCCCCGCCTAGCGACGTGCTGCAGAGCCCGAATGCAGTAAGAAGTAAGCAAGGGCCACTACATTTTCGCCCGAATGTAGTGAATCAATTGCAGAGAGGGTTCCCACATCATGGACGGGTGTGGGTAAAGAAGTTAGTCCCGCTACATTGTCGCCCGAATGTAGCGAAAAATTTTAAGAGAGGGTCTCCGCATTTTGATTATGGACGAATGCGGGTGGTTAAGGAAGCTAGTCCTAGATAATAAGATTCGTATTGGTTCTTGGAATATCGGAACATTATCCGATAAGCTAATGGAGGTGGTAGATACTATGATTCGAAGAAAGATTCATATTCTATGTTTACAAGAGACAAAATGGGTTGGAGAAAAAGCAAAGGAGATAGAGGATACAGGTTTTAAATTATGGTACTCAGGTAAAGAAAAGGCTCGAAACGGAGTTGGTATTATCATAAATAAAGATTTAAAGGAGAGTGTAGTAGATATTCAACGATATGGTGACCGAATCATGATGTTGAAATTAGTGTTAGGAGCAGAGGTTTTAATATAGTTTGTGCTTACGTACCCCAAGTAGGACTAGAAGATAGTATAAAGACAGCTTTTTGGGAAGAGTTAGATAAGGTATTTCAAAAGATTCCACCAAGGGAGATGATTTGTTTAGGAGGAGATTTAAATAGACATGTCGGTAAAGAGGCATTAGGATATCAAGGGATTCATGGAAACTTTGCTTTTGGGGATATAAACGAGGAAGGTAGGGAGATTTTAGATTTTGCTATGGCATTTGATCTCTTTATAGTCAATACAATTTAAAAAAAACGAGATGAACATTTAATTACTTATAAGAGTGGCTTATCACAAACACAAATTGATTACTTTATTTGTAGAAAAAAAGATAGAGCGTGTTGTAAAGATTGCAAGGTAATTCCAGGAGAAAGCTTAACCACCCAACATCGACTTTTAGTTATGGATTTACAAATAAAAAAATGGACAAAGAAGAAAAGAGTGCATCGAGCTATTCGGACTAAATGGTGGAACCTCAAAAGCGAGAAAGAAGATATATTTAAACAGAAAGTCCTTCAAGGAGATGTTTGGAATTATGTTGGCACACCTTGTGATATGTGGAACAATATGGCTATACATATTAGGAAAGTGGCGAAAGATGTGTTAGGGGTATCTAAGGGAGGTGTACCGGCACAAAAAGAAGCTTGGTGGTGGAGTGAAGTAGTACAAAATAAAATCAAGGCAAAGAGGGCATGTTACAAATTACATTATGCTAAGAAAACTAGTGAAACTTTAGAAGCTTATAAGAAAGCAAAGAAAGAAGCAAAAAAGGCCGTTAGTGAAGCAAAAACTAAGATTTGGGAGGACTTATATAAAAAACTCAACTCAAAAGAGGGTGAAAGAGATATTTTTAGGATAGCTAGGGCTAGAGATAAGAAAACTAAAGATCTTAATTATGTTAGATGCATAAAAGACGAGGATGAAAAAATTCTAGTGGCAAATGATGATATAAGAAATAGATGGAAAAACTATTTTTATAATCTTTTTAATGAAAATAAAGATGTTAGTATTAGTTTAGGAGATTTAGTCAAGTCAAAAAAGTATATAAACCACAATTTCTACCGACGTATTCAAAAGAATGAAGTCAAAGAGGCTCTTAAACATATGAAGAGTGGTAAATCGGTAGGACCAGATAATATTTCTATAGAAGTTTGGAAAATACTAGGAGAAATAGGAATCACTTGGCTCACAAGACTATTTATTGAAATATGAAAAAACCAAAAGATGCCCGAGGAATGGAGAGCAAGTACACTTATACCCGTATATAAGAACAAGGGAGACATTCAAAATTGTGCGAATTATCGAGGTATCAAGTTAATGAGTCATACTATGAAATTATGGGAAAGAATTATCGAACGTAGGTTAAGACAAGTATCAAGTACAACAGAGAACCAATTTGGATTTATGCCAGGTAGATCTACTATTGAAGCGATTCACCTTTTGAGACGTCTTATGGAACATTTTAGAGCAAAAAAGAAAGACCTTCACATGATATTTATTGATCTAGAAAAAACTTATGATAGGGTACCGAGGGAGGTTCTTTGGAGAACTTTGGAAAAAAGAGGTATCCCATTGACATATATTAACCTTATAAGAGACATGTATGATGGTGCAAAAACATGTGTGAGGACTCATGAAGGAACGACAGACTTCTTTGAAGTTAATATTGGGTTACATCAAGGATCAACTTTAAGTCCATACTTATTTATAATGGTGATGGATGAGTTAACAAAACATATTCAAGATGAAGTACCTTGGTGTATGTTATTTGCAGATGACATTGTATTAGTGGAGGAGTCTAAGGAAAAAGTTAATAGAAAATTGGAACTATGGAGAGAAACATTAGAAAACAAAGGCCTCCGACTTAGTAGAATAAAGACAAAATATATGGAATGTAAGTTTGATCATTTGGCTACTTCAGAGGACATAGAAATTAAAATTGGCACACATTGCATTCCCCAAAAGGAAAGTTTTAAATACCTAGGGTCAATTTTTCAAAGTGATGGAAGAATTGATGGAGATGTTACACAGAATTAATGCTGGTTGGTTAAAATGGAGAGGAGCATCAGGTATTCTTTGTGATAAGAAGATACCATTAAAATTAAAAGGTAAATATTATAGAGCAGCAATTAGGCCTGCCATGTTTTATGGTTCTGAGTGTTGGGTAGTTAATCATCAACATGTACAAAAGATGTCTGTGACAGAAATGAAGATGTTGAGATGGATGAGTGGTCATACAAGAAAAGACCGTATACATAATGAGGTTATTAGAAACAAATTAGGAGTGGCACCAATAGAGGATAAAATGAGAGAACATCGTTTAAGATGGTTTGGACATATAGAAAGAAGATCAAAAGAAGAACCTGTAAGAAGGTTAGAAAAACTAAATTTGGAAAGTATTAAAAGAGGTAGAGGACGACCACAAAAGTGTTGGAAAGAAACAATAAAGAATGATCTAGCTTATTGGGAGTTAACTGCTAACATGACACACGATAGGGATCTGTGGAAACAAAGAATCCATGTAGCCGACCCCGTCTAGTATGGGAAAAGGCTTAGTTGTTGTTGTTGCATCAAAGACGAGGATGAAAAAATTCTAGTGGCAAATAATGATATAAGAAATAGATGGAAAAACTATTTTTATAAGCTTTTTAATGAAAATAAAGATGTTGGTATTAACTTAGGAGAGTTAGCCAAATCAGAAAAGTATATAAACCACAATTTTTATCGACGTATTCAAAAGAATGAAGTCAAAGAGGCTCTTAATCATATGAAGGGTGGTAAATCGGTAGGACCAAACAATATTCCTATAGAAGTTTGGAAAATCCTAGGAGATATAGGAATCACTTGGCTCACAAGACTATTTAATGAAATATAGAGAAACCAAAAGATGCTCGAGGAATGGAGAGCGAGTACACTTATACCCATATATAAGAACAAGGGAGACATTTAGAATTGTGCGAATTATCGAGGTATCAAGTTAATGAGCCATACTATGAAATTATGAGAAAGAATTATCGAACGTAGGTTAAGACAAGTATCGAGTACAACAAATAACCAATTTGGATTCATGCCACACATATTTTCTGTTGAAGCGATTCACCCTTCTAGATGTCTTATGGAATATTTTAGAGCAAGAAAGAAAGACGTTTACATGATATTTATTTATCTAAAAAAAACTTATGATAGGGTACCGAGGGAGGTTCTTTGGAGAACCTTGGGAAAACGAGGTATCCCATTGACATACATTAACCTTATAGGAGACATGTACGATGTGCAAAAACACGTGTGAGGACTCATGAAGGAATGACGGACTTATTTGAAGTTAATATTGAGTTAGATCAAGGATCAATTTTAAGTTCATACTTATTTATAATGGTGGTTAATGAGTTAACAAAAATATGAAGTACGTTGGTGCATCTTATTTGCATATGACATTGTGTTAGTGGAGGAGTCTAAGGAAAAGGTTAATAGAAAATTGGAACTATGGAGAGAAACATTAGAAAGCAAAGACCTCCAACTTAGTAGAACAAAGGAAAGTTTTAAATAGAAATTAAAATTGGCATAGAAATTTGGTTACTTCAGAGGACATAGAAATTAAAATTGGCATACACTGCATCCCCCAAAAGGAAAGTTTTAAATACTTAGGGTCAATTTTTAAGAGTGATGGAAGAATTGATTAAGATGTTACACATAGAATTAATGCTTGTCGGTTAAAATGGATAGGAGCATCAGGTATTCTTTGTGATAAGAAGATACCATTAAAGTTAAAAGGTAAATATTATAGATCAGCAATTAGACCTGTCATGTTTTATTGTTCTAGTATTGGGCAATTAATCATCAACATATATGAAAGACGTATGTGACAGAAATGAAGATGTTGAGATGGATGAGTGGTCATACAAGAAAAGACCGTATATATAATGAGGTTATTAGAAACAAATTAGGAGTGACACTAATAGAGGATAAAATGAGAGAACATCGTTTAAGATGGTTTGGACATATAGAAAGAATATCAAAAGAAGAACCTCTAAGAAGATATGAACAACTTGATTTTAAAAGTATTAAAAAAGGTAGAGGATGACCACAAAGGTGTTGGAAAGAAACAATAAAGAATGATCTAGTTTATTGCGAGTGAACTGCTAATATGGCACATGATAGGGCTATGTGGAAACAAAGAATCCATGTAGCCGACCCCATCTAGTATGGGAAAAGGCTTGGTTGTTGTTGTTGTTGTACGTGCCTAACTTTGATAAGAGTTGAAAACCAATAAACAACAAAATGTTTTACTTTTTGCTTTTCTTTTCTTAACAATAATAAGAAATATGAGGAATACGTTGATTTCCTCGAGATGGTCAAACAATTCTCAATTTTGAAGATCTTTATACAATCGGTACAAAACCCAATGTAACTCTAAATGGACCGTTCCGGCTCTAATACCATATACTACAATGTAGCTGATAATGTCCACAAATACAATCACAAATGATCGCACAATATCTTGCACATGGCAAATCACCAAACACTTGGGGCACAAGACAAACTGAATAATCACAATACGAAAAGTCACGTGAGCATGAAAAGCTCTTATTTTATTAATGACACAACACCCTTTATTTGTAGGGGTTTTATTACAAGTAGTATTGATGAGAGAGAATGGCAGCAACAGCTCCCAACGGCTAGTAGTGTAGATGTTGGGGTATGATTGGCCCTTGAGGGCCAGTCCAAAATGGCCCGTGTCATGGGCCTGCTGGGCCCTAATGGTCCAGCTTTCTATTACAAGTTAACAGGACTTTGGATGGCTTTGACCAGCTAAGGTATAATTGAGGGTACTAAGAAATCTGCTTGGCATGGGTTGAGATGAGCTTCATGCTTTCGCGAAACAAGTATGCTGCTTACATCATTTAAATTTATCCTAATCTCGATGGACAGTTTGTAACCCAAAAAGCTGCCACTCAGTTGCCTAAGCGGCCGGATTTAAAGCCTTCAAACTGATATAATGGGTTCCACCTGGCACGTGCTTGCAATCTGCCTATTCCATCTTGCTAATCCGAAGTCACAATCATGACAAATAAAGGGAAAAAGGGATTGGATTTTTCATTTGCAACTCAACACTGTAATATTAAGACTCACTGTTGAAGTTTATTTGCTCCACTTGCAACTCAACCTGGTTTCTTCTGTGCTTTGGGGACTCCTGTGTCTGAAGTTTGATCATGCTTGGGAGATATTTTCAGTGTTCCCTCTGGCATATTATCTATGCTCTCTGTTCAATATCATTCTCCTTTGTTTTGCTGCTTATCTAAAATTGTATTTGTTTTTGTTTCTTTAGTATCTCAAATCTAAAGTGTACACATTAAACATTGGGATGGCGTATGGCCAAGCAGCAATGCTCCTAGCAATTGGCACAAAGGGTTGTCGCTCACTTATGCCAAATGCTTCCAGTAAGTTTCTTTTTCCTAAAGCCAAATTTGTATGTCAGTTTGACGATATACGTCTTACACTTGGATCATTTATTTGCAGCCAAGTTATATCTCCCCAAAGTCAGCAAATCAAGTGGAGCTGTCATAGATATGTGGATTAAGGTGAATATCCAGCTCAACTGCCTGTTGTGCGCAGTATATAATCGTCCTCAACTGACTATCTTTACCGTTTTTACCAGGCTAAAGAACTTGATGCAAACACGGATTACTACATCGAGTTGCTAGCTAAAGGTACTGGGAAGTCGAAAGAGGAGCTTGCCAAAGAAATCCGCCGCCCCAAATACTTCCTAGCACAAGAAGCCATTGACTACGGTCTTGCAGATAAGATCATTGAACAACAAGATGTGCATTTCGAAAGAAAGGTCAGTCACCATTCTCCCGAACAATGTGCTTTTGAACATGGCTCCAATCATGACAACCTCATTGTTGTCTTACATTTATACCAGGACTATGACAAGATGCTAACTCGGTCGAGAGACATGAGAAAAGGAATCGGCCCTCAAGCTTCCCCAGCAGGATTCAGATAGATGAAGGTTTGCTTGTCATGAAACAGAAGTAACAGTAGAAGAAATGTGGTTAGTTTTAGTGTCATAAATGACTGTAAAATCTTTCCATAATATCATGTATTTTTTTCTATGGTTGTGGTTCTTTGGCTTGATTTCAACCTTATAGATTGCCCTTGCACGAAGATTTGCATTCCACTGATGCTGCTTGACTCTGTATATTAGAACTCATTAGAGTTCTATTGGCACCATTATGATCAAGAGAAGGAATGAGGGAAGTTGGTTTTCCGGCTTTGTTAGACGTTCACCTAAAGAAGGGGGTTTAAATTAAAGCAAGCGAAAATTATCTGGAGATGATCTGCCTCTCCCTCTTGAAATGTTTAGCTTGGTGCTACATCTAACGAGGACCATCTTTGCTGAAGGATAATTTTGAAATATGGTTGATTACTACGTATACCAAAAACATGGAGGGAAAAAGAGGATGCGTTTAAAAAGAAAACTTTTTCTGTGTGCATATCTGTGGTACTAGGACCAGGCAGGCCCATACCAGATATGCACACACTGGGTATCGATCTCATGACCTTCAACCTGATGGTTCTTTTGAGTTTCTACCCACTAGTCAGGAGAGTTGTTACTCGTGGAAAAAGGAAGGTTTGTTGTCAAAGGGTTAAATGTAATTTCAAATTCGTATGACAAGGAAAATGACGATGAAAACAGTCGATCGCCATTTCTTGGCAATGCCTGTCAAACTAAAAGAGTGATCATCTGGTATGACAAGTTATCGCAGAAGCAATCAGGGGCTTCTCCCTGGTACCAAGGCTCGTGTTCATCGAGCACCTCTATTGATAAAGGCACAACTTAGGGAATCACCATCTCCATTTTTGCAAACACAGTATTTCCAAAATGTAACAAAGAGGTAGCTACAATTGTCAGTTTTGCCTAAAGTAGATGCAGATCTCAAAAGAATTTAGTTGGTGGAAGGCTGCATCAAATAGCCTCGAGACTACATCACCCCCAAGGCGAGCAAGTATAGTGGCAAGGGCTTCATTTGCATGAACTATCACCACCTTGCAGGAGACAATGTAAGCCCTAGGCATAAGGGTCCTGGCCTTTTATGCCTGGTTGTTCCAGCCCTTAGCTAACGAGAGCATCATCTTCACCTGATCAAAACAAAAGAATGCCATACAAGCAATACACAAGTTTCTAAACCAAATATTGAACGCAACACTGTACATCAGAGTTTTAGAGATTGAATCATGGAAAATCAATCAGAAGTATCCCATTTCTTGTATACAAGCATGAATCACCATATGCTAAACAAGTTTGAATTTCCAATCAGCATGCTAACCCTTCCAGTTCCCGATAACCACCAACTTCTAAATGTAATGGGATAACAGCCAGAAAATCTCAATCATCACAATAAAGAGATAGGCTGAAGGTCACCCGAGAAAACCAGTGCGTGCTGCAGCTTTCACGGGCCTTTTACAACATTCACAAATTCAAGCAGATCATGTGAGTTGGTGAGGATACCTGCACACCGTGCATCATCAACCATGAACACTTGAAGATACCAGAAAGTAAGACTTCACTAAGTAGCTGCACAAGCATTTTATACCTTTGCTAAGTTTTGAAGGCTGGATTTCTGTTGAACAGTAAGCCTTTTCAACATTGCCACATTCAATGGCTTCCAGTCTTTCGGACATCATATTCTTTATCTTCATACGAAGTTCAGTGGCACTTCTTAGCAATTCTGAAAATCCACACACTTAAACTGCATTAACTTAAATAATACCTAACGTAATCACATACTAGAAGAAGTGAGCGATTGCGATATTTTAAAGAACCTATGATTTTACAATGTGTAAGCACGGTTAATTTGATTTTTTAAAACAGAGACATCTCCGATGAGGAATTTAAAGAACCTAGGACTATACCCTGGAACATCACATCAACAGAGCCATCCTCCAGTATTTGTACAGCCTCGGTTATAGCATCTGCACAAGATCTACTTAGGGTAGACTGCTTCTCCAAAGCACAACGCTCTCTATGAATCTCATCTGATTCCTGTCCTGCCTGCAGCATATCCTTTCTAAGTAGGCAAAAAACATAAGCAAAGAAAGCCATATTGTGCATGCAACTAGAATTCACCAGAACAAGCTTCTCCCTCAAAGAGTCTATCTTAGCATCGAGTTCACTGTCATGTAGCGCATCCTGAAGCAATCCGGCATCCTCTGAAGAGTCCTGAAACAGATAACACTGTCAAAAGAAACAGAAAATGCAGAAAAGAGGCAGATTGATAGATGGAATTGGAAACAGCATGTGAGGAAAAGTGCTTATTATAATTGTATGAAAGTATAAATAATGTCACTTGATCACCATTCAATCATATTAGTAGAATATGCAAGTATAAATAATGACACTTGACCACCATTCAGTCATATCAGTAGAAAGGTACACGACTAGGGAAAACTTCACCAGTTACAGGACGGGTGGAGGACCTGACTGGCATTTTATATTTTGGCTTTTACATTTTCTAAGGGCATCATCAATTTCGTATCTGAGGGTACTCACCTTACCTAAGCCTTTTCTCCAATGCTGAGTGGGGTCAGCTAGAGGGTGAAACAGGGGGCCTTCCTAAGAGGTCACTCATCCTAGGAATATTCTTGCCAAAGCGTGCTTGACTTTAGAGTGTGGATGGGATTGTATTTATGCTCAAACTGCCACACTCCTTAAGACCTGAGAAAGCTTTAGACTAGTTGTTGGCTACCTAACCTAATGCCACCCTCCTCCTATGCTCAAAAGGTCACAACCCTTACATGGATGGATTTCATATATAAGAGTACTAAGTGTGCATTTTTAGATAGTTAAGCTCTTCAATTTTCCGCATTTACATTGAATCACTGTTTTAAACATCACCAGGCACTGCCTGCTGCTTATAACGTTTGTGCATGACCATGCCGTCGGGTTAGTAAAATGTACAATCCTAAGCAAATACAAGATTGGTGAAGCACCAAGTCTGCCTGAATATTAGGCTTTTACCTTTTCCCAAAGCATCATCTTCATGTCTGAGTAGTATGCTTTCAGATATTTGAGCCTTTTAATTCTTCGCATTTTGCAATTCCTTAGCATTTTCAAACAAATAACATATTACAGATCGGAAGTGCTCACCTAGGCACTGCCTGCTGCAATGTGACCACCACCGTAAGGCTAGTGTAGTGATCATCCAGCATGTAATGTAAGCATATCAGAACCATTGACCATGCACATTAGGTTCCCGTTAGGAACATGAAAACAGTATTTCCATCCATAATCTATTGTGCTCAGGAGAAACATTTGTTGTTTGAGAACATACATTTTCACATGGATAGCGGATGGGGAAGTCTTTTTATCAACACAAAATGATGCCCCAAGATATATAGCCTTCATGTGGACAGTGGAGATGGTTGTCAGCAAAACCCAGATGTGTGAACAACTGGTGCACTTAGGCACAAGACTGGTGATACAACGGCATTTAAGAAACAAGATATTCCAAGCATGTTTTGATTTTGGTAGCCATGCTTGCATCCAAGGCCACGATCCCAAACATAGCCATGGAGGAAGTCTAACAGGAGTAACAGGACAAAAAAGATACCGATAAGGACTTGATAATATGGTCATCAGAGTGGACATTGATGCCCCTTCTAGCTTTGCAAGTGCGGAACTAGAACAAAAACATAATCCTGACAACTGAAAATGAATCAAGCTCCCATGATATTAACGTTGATAACCCCATCACTTGCATGTCAAAGTCAGTTGGGTTCTTGCTGTCCAGCCTGGTGCAGAAGAAGACTACCAAGAAAAAAAAAACACATTGAGAAAAATCCCTAAATTTAGGATCGGACCTGCTTATGAAAGTACTTGTCCCCATGATTTGAATCAGTGTCAGAGTTGACAGCTCAAAGTATTTCATCATTGTATCAAGTCAACCGTGCTGAGAAACTTGAACAAGCAAGTCATATAGAAAACTACGAGACCACACTTAACATTTATCATATGACTCATGCACCTTCAAGAACGCCGTGAGGTTTTAAGCTAGCAACATTCCTATCATATCAACAGTTCAAGGCAAGCTTCAAAACCAAAAACACCCATAATTTCTCTTTGACGCATCTAAAAAGACCAAATTTAAAAAAAACCACCAACATATTCAGTACCATGTCAAGGGACACAGCAATTGTTAAGGGTAGAAAACACTAACACACTATAACCCAAGAAGCACGATGGTGGAATAGCCTAACGTGGCAAGCAACTGAAACCTTAACAAAAGCAAAATTGAAGAAAAAGGTTGAGGATGTGCAAAACATACATTTTGGGGCAATGAGAACCCTTCAGGCACAGAAAAACAGTGAGTCAGGCAATATTTCTCCCATATATCCAAGCGCTTGTGCAAAGATGCTTGAATCAAGCGCTTAATTGCTGAAACTCCCTACAAAGTGAATATTGGATTCAGTGTGATCAATATTCAGCTAAAATCTCACGTTAAAGAAAACAAAGGAACTTTTTTCTTTTGAGGAATAGGAAAAGCTATCTTAAATGAAGTCTGTATAACATGTCATGCTACGATGCAACAAACTACCAAATCCCGAATGAAAATTCCCATCCTACACGAGGCATTTCAATTTTCAGCATTCATAAGCCCTAACTTGCATCCGAGCAGACTAGGTGGCTTAGAATTTTAACTACAATAACGTCGAACAACATAATCAATTCTGTGGTCAAAAGCATATACTCATCTATCCTGTGAAGGACAGATATGCAGAGAGCAACACTTCAAACCTAGAAAAGAGGAGTGCAAAAGCCATACCTTACTTAACTCAGGTAATTTGTTCTGATCATTCATGCTTAAAATGCGAGCTGCTTCACTACAGATTTGCAGCCAAGAAAAGTAGATCAGTAATGGTAACCAGAACCAACCAAAATGGTCTAGGAACTGTAACCGGAACTGGAGATCCTTTGGCTCATGGTATCTGATAACCGGACCTCTGTGTGTGTGTGTGCTGGTGCGCTAGACATGGTATGTTTGGAACCAACTAAAACCAGAACCCTAATACCTATTCCATGGTAGACCTAGAAATGAGATTTCTGACTTTGAGGGAAAGTAGCTTATAAAACCTTACCTCTCATAGAATTCAAATCCACCATCAACGATGTCATCAATTGAATTGAGAACCTCATTAACAAAAAGTTGTGGGTTTACATTCAGAGAATCGAAAACAGCCTCGCTATTGCTCCCCTCCATAGTTGTCCTCCAAGATTTGCCTGCTCAAATCAATAGGAAAACTAACAAAAGCAAAGGAGAAGAACCTATCAAACATATCACTGCATCATTACGTATTCCTTATCCTTTCAGACCAGAGGTAACCCCAGGTAGTTGCATATGTTCCTTCTCGCAAGTCAAGATTCCCATTAGCATCGTAATGAGGATAGATAAACTGTAATTGGTCAAAAACCTCTATTATCGCATGCAATTGCGTCTCCTTCTTTCTAGTACAAGGAGGAAAGCTGATTTCAACGATATCTGATGAATTTACTTGGATTCTGTTTTGACTCTTCAAGTAAATCGTTCACGCGCACAGAATCAACATCAGGACCATGCCGTGTGGCTAGCATAAAAAAATGCAAGGAAACAAATACTAGGATATCGCTTCCTTACCACCTCACAGCATCATCTTGACGCTGCTCCAAAAAAACGGCCCCTTTGAAAGAACTTCCCAGTTCAACGGATCCCGGACCCTAGTTGAAAGACGAAGGGCGATGATTTAAGCAACAAACCAAGCCAATAATTCAAATTCGCGACGAAAGGAAATTGGAATCGGGATAATAGGAGGAGAATAGGAGGAGAATAAATTTACAAGAGAAGATCGTTGCTTTGATTGAATAATCTGGGATTCGAGGACTGCTTTCCACCAGAAGGATGAGCAAGCGCATATCGTGACAGATCTCGGAATCAAGGTTGCGCAGAAGAGAGGGAGACGGGAAACCTGAATTTGATCTTAAAAAATCGCGCCATGGAGTCCGTAGAAGTATCGGTTTTTTCAGATCTGGATTTACCAAACCCGTCTAATGGAAGGGGCAACAGGAGGAAAATTTTCGTGTCCATCTAATCCCCACCCGACTTTTCACCTTGCTTCTCGTCGTGCCCACGTAGAAGTTTTGTTATTTCCGTGTTCATATTTGAGGTATTTAGGTCGTGTTATAGAAAACTGGTTCCCTCTAGTTCGTGCCCCATGTTAGAGGTGACTTGTTTTGACCTTGCTCAGTGGGTCGAACCAAACCGGTACTGCCTTTGAACCCGGCTGAAATTGGAACTGATAGAACCGGAACCAGAATGAGAACTGACGGTCTGAAACTGATGGTTCCTATTTTGAAGTCTCACTTTACTTCATGGTTTTTCAAATGAAACCCGAACCCGAACCCGAACTCTAACTGGTGGATGTGAAACTGAAGGAGCGCCTACACCAGCATGCGCGAGCAAGACAATCACTGCATTAAGAGAAAGCTTCGTTGTGAAGCAATATAATGGATAGTGTTTTGGAGAATCCTTTTACAACCACCTCTTTCAGGTATTCTTTTTGTGGATCGGATGCCTTTAATGAAAGAATTATAATAAGAGATGATTACACCACGAGCCAGTTCAATGCATTTATGTGCTGAACTTCGTGGATCTTGATCGGACTTGAGTCAGGGTTTGGAGTAAATTTTCATAATCAGTACCAGTTTTGTGTTATTAGGAACTAAATAGATCTTTTCAATTGTGAAAACCCCCAAGGATTTGCTATACCAAATTCACATTAAATTGTATCTTGTTAAACATGGGATGCCAATCAGTTGTTTGCGGTGAATATTGGCTGCTGTGGGCTGAATACCACACAGCTATGACTTCCCAAAAAGCCTGGATGCAGCGTTCCATGGAGAACGGGAAGGCCAGCAAGCCTCTACTCTCGGCCTCTGGGTGGCAGCGCGAACAGGTTCGGTCCAACCCGTTTCAGGTCAGCTCGGACTCATCTTTTAATTGGTTACAGTTCATACCTGAACCTGACCAACCGTGATTTTCTTCCAGGTTGGTCTATGACTGCTTAAGATTTGAATCCAAATGGCATTACGATCAATTTGGGTACAAATGCAACAGATTTGTTCTTTGTTAAGGTCTAAAATTTGGACAAAAAACCAATTCATTATAGTTTGGTTAAATCAGCTTGTGGGATGAGCTTGGTCATATTGAGAAGGGATGGCTTATATGGAAGTTGAACCTTAATGGAGTTATAATGGGGAGGCTGAAGCCAGACGCACACTAAGAGTATCAAACTCATAACCTTCAACTTGTGATTATTTGCTTCGCTTCAAATGTTCAAAACATCTAAAATCTATCCTCAGAGTCACGGTCTTATTTTTTACTTTTCAATATCCAAGTGAATTTGGCATAACACAATAGGGTCAAGTTTAGTTTCAGGTCCAGCACTGTGTTGGTACATATCAATTTCGGGTTGCGTTGATTCTGAGTTGGGTACATGCAAGAAAGTCTTTGTGAGCCCACTTGGGTTCAGGTTCAAAATCAGTTAGGTCTACATATGCCGGGCGAAGAACCAAGCCCATTTTCTAAACAAAACAAGAGTTTAAACCTCACGTGAACCATGATTTATCAAACAGGTACAGGTCAGGTTTAGGCGGCATGGTTATTCGGGTAGGTTCAGGTAATCCCAACTCAAAATCATCACATACACATTAATATCTCATAGAAAGAACAAGAAATCTATGGTCGCAATAGCACAACGAGCAATAAGTCACCTGCCTAGGGGTTCGACTCACAAGTTGATGGTCGTGAGTTTGACAGCGGAGAATGCATCTGGCTTGAGCCTTTCCATTGTAGCGAAGAAAAAGAATATAAGTTCCCAACAAGTACACCTAAACAGCTGGTTCCGAACAGGCCCGGCGGTTCAACCCGGAACCGAACAAGATCAAATCGGAACCGACAGTTCTGATTCCAAAACCATAGCAGGACATGTCCCGGTTCTGTTATGGTTTATCTATTTGAAAAATCGGGCCAAAACTAGAACCCGTGTAAAAACCGAAGGTTTGGGTTCCGGTTTGAACCGTTGGGTCCGGTTCTGAATCAAATGATTGGTTCCGGTCTGGTTCCGAATCAAACCGTTGGTTCTGGGTTCAGTTATGAATCAACCCGCCATTTTAGGTTTCGAATTGAACCATCGGTTTTGGGTCAGGTTCCAACCTGAAACCGAAACCAAATGATGAGACATACCAGTCAGCCCGGTTGTCACTCGAAGCTGCATGGTATCCATCTTTTTAGAATTTAAAAATATTAAAAAAAACTATGTATTAACAATATTTTTGTTTTATAAATTGTCTAGACGTTGAATTCGGTTCATTTGAAACTTTGAGTTCATCTTTAATTTAGCAACTATATTTCAACAATAAATACAAAAGTCGCATTTAACTAGTTCTAAAATTTCCTACTCTATTTTTGTAATATCATTGTATTCATATTGTATTTATTTTTTAATTTGTTCAATTATTTATAATGGCTTACCATGGTGATGGTTCTTCTACTTCTAAAAACAAAAAAAAACTGTTTTGAGCAAAAGCCAGAGTTACCATATTCCTCAAAGACATATGATGCTAATAACACTCAATAAAGAAAGCATGACAAATATAGGCAGCGATACATACTAATGGAGAGATTTTTATAAACAAAAAGGTAGAAAGCCAAAAAAAATTCTAAAAAACGTTGGACATCATTGGAACTCGACCTATCAAATGTTGTATGTGAGTATGCCCTATAAAGACTTATTAACGAAGTTTATGCACTTTTATTTTTCACAATCGAATTTGTTTGAATCTAATCGAGATGTTTGTAAATGCCTTTTATATCTTTTTTTATTTTTAATAATACTACAAATATATTATATGGTATTTACTATCCAACTTATCATTTATTTATTTATCAAACTTTAGAAATAGTTTATGCATTATCACAATTTCGTACCGATTCTTACTTATCTCATACTATGCAATAGATGACAAAAAATAGCTTAATTATTATATAGATCTTTCAACAATTAGTTTAGTTGCTACTGCATTAGATCAAAATTAAAAGGCTTATAATTATTTTTGAATGCTTATTAAATAATCTTTATTAAATGGGCTTAATGATATCAACAATATAATCAATGATATAAGATTAAATATTAATGAATTATATATCAAATATAATTCTGTGCATAGTCATCTTTTATTAAATGAGCTTAATGATATCAACAATATAATCAATGATATAACATTAAACATTAATCAATTATATATCTAATATAATTATATGCATAGTATGTTTTTTCACAAGTACAAGAAGAAAACAGTGACAACCATGTAAGCTCCTCTCTTGCTTGTAAGCTTTTTAGTCGTATTTTAAAACCTAAACTTAAAATGCAGTCGAAATCTATGGACTCGTCTTAATTTGAGATATATAATGCTACTCATTATTATCTTTGTGCATTTGAAGAAGACAAGGGTGGAGAAAATTTATATGTTTAAAAAGAATGGCGAGAGCATCAACTTACTTATCCAATTTTAACTTTAATAGCTAAGAATATTTTTGTTGTTCCAACCTCAACGGTTGTTGTAGAGTAAGTATTTAGTGCAAGCAATAATATATTAAATAAACACCATTCTAACTTACAACTCGAAACCTTAGAAGCTCAGACTTGCCGTATGATTGAACAAGAGCAAAGCGTCAAGCACATGAGAGTGAATAAGTATCGGTTGACATATATACCGAAGACTATACAATTGGAGGAAGAACTAATACCAGTATTATTGACACAACGATGATGATTAAATTAGAGTTAATCATTTTAGGTAAGAGATTTCTACCAAAAGGTAAGAGAAATACGTGATCTTTGATTTCTTTCTACCTAAAAGGATACGTAGGAGGCATAATTAATACGTGAATTATGATGAAGCCCATTATTTTTATTATATATTATATCTTATATGAATTTTTATATAGATATTGTATTATATTTTATAATATTATAACCTCAATTTAACGATTTATTATTATATATATACTGCAATACATATATAATTATATTACATAATACATTATATATATCATATATGTAATATGCTATATACTTAAATAGTTATTTACGTATATATATATATAAATATATACTTACATAGCTAAATTACTACTACATAGTTTACATACATTTTATAATGTAATATATCATGTATATATAAATTAATTAATTAATATAATACTTATATTACAATTTACATGCACTTAAATTACAAGGGCATCAGCCTTTTGTACCTAAAAAACCACAGAAAAGTGCAGAAAATCAATATCCCACAAGCAGAAGTGATGAACAGCACCCATTTGAATGCTTCTGGTTCCTCAAACAGCGATATCGAGAAATTCATACCAAAGACTCCTGCTACTACACCAAAAATTGCGACAACAAATGTTGCAGTTGTCAGCAGCAACTCAAATTGAATCAATTGATTTCGAACGTTGTCCTGCATGAGTAAACAATGACGTTATGTTCGGTACTCCCATGCTACACATGATATAACCAAAACCAAAATCAAGCCTTCTCTCACACTATCTTGGGTTAGCTATGTGGATTCTTAATCACTGTAAAGCTCAATCTTGTGCCATATCAAAGAAAATAATTGGTTGGCTGACAAAGCATGCTCAGATCCTAGAAGTTTAGAAGAGTTTGATATACCACTTTCTTCGTCCACTACTGAATCATTTGGTCTCACAAATCAAAAGGTATTGATCTTGACTAGTTATCTAGAGAACATTTACGTTGTGCATATATTACAAATGCATTGTCGGAAAGAATAGATCACTACTGTGCATGTTGGAGTTTCCAAAATCAATAGAAGTAACAACAAAATTATAAGTATATGCCAAGATAAAAGAAAAGAAGGATCAATCCTAACCAGCTGTATATTGATGAAGTCTTCTGTGTCATCGATATATTCTTTTAGCTGCAAGAGAGTGCAAGTTATATCAGATCGACTGATGATAAAGAATGTCCGAGGCTCAGATGCAGAAAATAATCATATGAGGGCTATTTGTACCGATGTTAGTTTGTTGAGGGTACTATCAATGACAACGAAGTAGGCTTCCAATAACATTTCCAGTTCATCAATGCTTTCAGTGCCGCTTTCTGTACTCTTCATGCTCTCGTGCCTGCTTCGTGTGATGCTTAAACACTTCTCAAGCCTTCGAGTCTCAGTAGGAGGAGAAGAAACAGGGGAAACGGGAGCAGAAACCGATATTCCTGCACCAGTTGAGCTGAAGCCTGCCATCGATTGATGATCACCATACATATTTGAGTCCATACGGAGCTTCTTTTCAGTAAGATACATTTCAGCCATGTCACCGTCATCATCCATAAGCTGCTCTATTTCATCCCTGACCTGCACAAGTAAAGGCTACATGAATAAAGGCATCCACAAATAGAAGGCGTACCTACAATGAAAATTCTGGGAATGTATATGCTACCTTCTGAACTCTACGGGTCAAAGCAACAAGTCTGCTCTTCAAACGACGTACTTTTTCCAGATTCAAGGTGCTTATCTTTGACGTCAGTTCATCTAGCAATGGATATGCCTCTATCTCTAGTTCTGCTGCCTTTTCTTTTCCAGCAAAACAACATCCTTAGTAAAGATTCAGCTGTAATAAATAGTGAATGATGCTAGATACATAGTTTTCAGTATCTAAGGTCTAATTCAGGAAGAAAACCAATATATCGTGGAATCGAAAAGCTAACACGGGCTTGCAGTATCATGACAAATGGAACAAAAGGATGACGAACAAAACTAATACAAAATAGACTAAGAATAAGCAGACACGAATTCTTACACTTCTGAGGCACATTTCATTTAGCAATTTTTTTTGTGATACACGAAATAACGATAAGCACACCAAGAACAATTACATATGCAAGCCTTTGACTCTCAGATCCCAATGTTTCATGTGTATCAACAAGTCTGATTAAAACATCAAATGATAGTGAATAGCCTAATAATGCTTCTACTTGAGAGTACCAGTTTTCCTATTTAAGCCACACACAAATCAATGTCCAAGCATGCAACGCTCTTTGCAAGTTAGGACCGCAACTCTGCTGGTATTCTTGATAGGTTTAGTACTTCTTAGTTCTTACTCCTCAGCATTGGCAGTGTAATTTTCTATGAGAGAGTGAGACTTGAGAAAAAGAATTCCCTACTTTTCTCCTTAGTTTCTTTCTTGATTTGGTAGACATATCCTTGTTCAACGTTTAGTTTCTCCCATAGACTACGTTATATAGACTCTCCTAGTAGGCTCCATGCCCACATCGATCATTCCACACCCAATGTTAGTACTTCTCCCATCTACGACTACATGCTAACTGTTCTAAGTATTACTCAACTTAAAATGATAATTTAGGGATAGTCACAATGGGAAACCTTGCCAGCATAAGAAGAGATGGAAATAAAAGGCATTGACATGATCTTTACCACAAGAGTTGGCATGACAACAAAGCCTCCCTTGTCAAACTAGATGCCACCGATGAATGTGTCAAGCTAATTAGAAGTGGTAAATCCTTAGTTGAAGCTTCTTTTGTAATCTCTGTTTCTTAACATGCCATCGTAAAGAACAATGGTAAGTTGATAAATACACCTTCCTGTGAAATATGACAGAATTCCTTATGCAAGTTACTCTCCCAGATCTACATCAGAGTCCACACGGCAATCAGTGGATTGAGACAAACATCAGCAGATGCGCTCTTCAAAAACAATACAAAAGATATGCCGCTCCATGAGCAAGAAGCGCCCATCAGCAGGGAACACTCCACGGGTTTGGATCATGTTCAATGGGAAAGCACCTTCTTTCATCTGGGATTTGGGTTTGCTTCTTGGTTTTTATCTGAGAAGCAGTGAGGCAAGGACTCATGGTTTTCTCACATCTATCGGGACAATCACTGATAATAGATTGAATTATCACATAAGCTCTCCAACAAGCTATGGATGGTTATCATGAAACGACTGCTAACAGAACTACCTAGGATTCCTCCCAGTCGTAAAGTTTAATAATTTTGCCAAGCAAACCATTCTATTCTTCTTCTGGAGTGCTTCATCTCTCAATACCCAATTTCAAGTACCTAATCAGGCTGCTACCTACAGAGCTGATATTGAAACCACAGCAAGAGCAACCTAAATTGCTGGAAATGATAGGAAGCCTGTTTCTGTTACATAATTTACCAGTACCATTCTGGTGTATCCCTATAAATACAAAGCTCAGAAAATAATTAAAGATTAAACAGTTCATGATGATAACTGGTGACCTTGACTTGGGAAAATGTCCAAAACAAGCCAGTGGTTGGTTGAAATGAGGAAACCCTACTTTAGTTTATTCTTTTTTCTTAAGGCCTAACACGAATACTTCTAAAACATATGCCCCTCGGCCACATCTAGTTTTAACGGGAAGGGTTGAATCATCGGAGCGAATGTACAGGGCTATCACCTTCTTTGGCCAGATCTTCCAATTATCCATGAAATAGTTGTAGTAAGAGAACAACCTCAAATTCAGCAAAAAGAGCAATACGAATAAGAAACAGAGAGAAGATTGTTAACAAGCAAGAAACTGGAAGATAGTCATTAGAGAAGACCTCAGAAAAGAATCTACTACTGCATCAGCAATCACCTTTTCTCCTTTATCACCGTCTCCAAATATTTATCGAAACAAATCAACGAGTCGTTGAACTTATGATAGACTCATAATGCACTGAGGACCAGGCTTGAATTTTCTTCTTTTCTAGAGAAAAACTATTGCTGACATAGTTCCATCAGCAACACTTATATGCTTAACCACTTCTATATTCCATAATTGGAATCCTAGCACACTTCCTAGGCGCATTTGCCAATCGGATTCACACACCATCAACCATAAGAGAAGTCTTCCAGCAATTCAGGTTTACGATCAACTTCCGAATACTGCTCCATCTACCATTCTCCAACGATCCACAATCCAATATTTTTCTAAACTTTACTGCAAAAGAAATTCAACCGCCTACAATGGCACCCATCTTAAAAGAACCAAAACTGAAAACTTGCCAGACATATCATTTTGAACCCAATTCATCCTCCATATTCAGCCAATCAAATCCAAAATCCTCATAATCGGATAAAGTGGGAACTGCAATCATACCTGCGCATCAAGGAAGGTGCAGGCTGCCTCGAGCGCGACCTCAAACGCACGGAACTCGAAAGGCAGGCTATCTGCCGGCGGAGAACCGCCACAAATATCATCGGAATTGGGAACCGAAGTCGACGAATTCCTCCTGGCGCTGAGTGGCCCGCAGCCGGTGCCGCTCTCATTCAGGCGCCTCTGCAACTCGACCACGTACTGAAGAACGTAACTATCAAGTGAATTGAGAAGGAGGACTTCATCGGCGGTGATGATGCATCGAATCTGCTCGAGATTGACGACGATGGCTGATTCGCGGCCGAGGATGGTGGAAGGGTAGACGAAGAGGGGGTCGAGGAGGCGGAGGTCGCGGGCAGGGAGGTCGCAGCGGCGCATAACAGCGACCTTGTCGAGCTCGATGATCTGCGAGTTGCCGGCGGCATCGACGCGTATCCAAGAGCGTACCCCGTGGCCCCGCTTCTTGAGGCCGAGGAAGTCGAGGCCGTGGAGGAGAGGGCGAGAGGAAGAGGTGGTCGTCGGTTTTGGTGGTAGGAGCCGTTCCTTCAGATCCAACGCCATTGTGTGTGCAGAGCCACGAAGCCACCCTTCCCTCTGACTTCAGCTTTGCAACAACCCTTTACTCTTCTGAGTCTCTGGCTCACCGCTCAAACAGTGGGGAAGGCGGATTCTTTGGAAGCCCAAAGGGTTCTCTCTCTCTCTCTCTCTCTCTCTTACATATATATATATATATTGTTAAAAGCACCACATAAAAATTATAATGTTACGAAAATATTTTCACCCTTCGATTAACATAACCAATAATGAAATGATAAAAATAAATATACTTTATATTCAATACACTAAATACCTTCTGTTTTATTATTTTAACTATTAATCTAAAGATCGAATGGTAAAAAATCTTTATGCACAATCATACACCCTGTATTTGTCATTACCCATTTCTTTCTCTATATATATTACATTGTGCTCGTTGATTTGTATGTTTGTGTTTCTTGTTCTCTCTCTCTCTCTATCTATCTATATATATATATATATATATATATATATATATATATATATATATATATATATATATATATATATATATATATTCTTCAAAGCTGATTTTTTCCGTGAGACTCCCTAATAAGTGCCAAACCACTTGACAATGAAGCATTGGTAAAGGCAACTCGACACGAGAGTGAAGGTCGTGCCATGGCTCGCGCGGACCTCCATGTTGAAGATCAGCATCATCGAAATTCTTCTGTTGGAAGTCATTTAAGTAGGTCGTATCGAGATTTCGGAACAGAGGATGATGTTCGTCATCATACCTACACAGATCAAAGACTGTTGCAGTGAGTTCTAACAATTTCACTTCAATAAGACAGTAAATTCTACTTGAAGCATCGACTCGGGACTATCTACAGCAAGAGTAGCCCAACACAAGTTGAGACCCAAAGCGAGACTTCATACTTTACATGACTTATTTGGGGCCCACTGATTGATTCTATAACAAGTTTAATCGCCTTGGGGTTGTTTGATTGAGAGGCCAGGACAAAGGAACTTGAACTATAGTTCCAGTTCCAGCAGCCCATCCCTTGTAATCGGGTAAAAGAGGGGTCTGCACCCTGAATCCCCCATTTGATTACAAGGAGAACCGAAACCATGATCCCAGGCCTCGTAATCAAACACCCTCTTAGTGCCTTACCTGAGAGCCGCCTCTGATCAACGGGTTTAGTTTGAAACTTCATGATATTGTAGAGTTTATCAAGTTGGCCAAATGCTGGTATAAAGTGCAGGGTTTGACTCAAGTGAAGTCCCATGTTAAACATATGATTTGGTATTTAAAAGACTAGACTCTGTAGACTTGGCACGAAAGTTTTTCTTTTTTGAAAGGCAACCCAGGTTAGGCCGGTGGACCCATAAATTAGAACCAGCAAACTTGGCATGGAAACTTACCGTCCATCGCAAAGATCGATCCCACCAATGAAGCTGATGATATGCAGGGCCGAACCATGATCGCCTTTCCCGTCTAGGGTCACCGTCCTCTGATGATGAGTGAACTCGGTCCCGATCTCAACATGCTGAACAGCAGTCAGGGAATGGTCTGGGTTTCTTGGGGCACAAGAAGCACTTGACATTGGTTCCTTCAAAGTACTTGAAGGTTGTGGTGTCATGGGTCTTCATGAGCCCAGCATTGCCCAAAAGGGATAGCGAGGTCCGGTCTTGCCAAACCATCACCGGCACGATCAGTCCCTCGTCGGCCTTCCGCTTAAGGAGTTGACCTAAGGTCACACCCTCGGACCCAGGTATCGGGTCGCGAACAAGTGTTGTGCTGACATTTATTGTCCAACCTGCTAAGTACACAAAGTATTGTGCTTGGTCAATGGCCTTGTATAATCCTCCCAGTATCTTGCTGGTTCATACCTATGACCCCCAGAAAGATAAATCGGAGGCCTATATTGATCCGAGAGATGTAAATTTTGGTATAATGTAACATGGCAATTGGACCTTAGTGGGAAGAAGGTGTTGGTCACACCTCCAAACCGAGGATCCATTACGGCCCGGCCCCAATGTGGATCTAAAGAAGCATCAGTGAACTTGAGGCTGACCCGGATGCTCGCTTTGTTCACATGGCAGCCCTCGTCACTGAACAATTCGAACCAGCCATGGATAGGTTCACCCGATCGGAATTGTTTGGGCACCGGAATCTTAGCCCGGCTGATGACCTTGGCACTAACTGGTAGTTGGTCCTTGATAGAGATGACGATGGTGTCCGTTTTATGGGCAGTGTGGATCCGGAAGGACTAATCCCATACTGGGTTCTGGGAGTGAAATTTCACTGTATGTGTCCTCGCAACCCGGTCCGACCCGACGTCGACTGTTGCATATAGGTCGCCGTGAGGAAGTGCATGCAGATGAAATATTTCGACTTTCTCAAGGGCCTGGAATAAGCAAACATGATTATTACCAGAACAGTTCAACTGGGCTAACCAAAGATTTTCAGCAGAGCATAAACATGGAACATTCAGAACTGGCCTGCGGGTTCAATTTGTTACTGAACTGACCCAAACCATAACCTGCCAAATCATGACCAGAGTGAGTGGTGGACCCATTTTTTTTTGGGGTGAGGTGCATTTGTATTTTGGGTGACATATTTACATTTCACGTAATAAAAGAATTTGTATTTCTCTATATATAGAGTAACGGACTCGGAAAATTTTCAGATTTCAGGTGAAGCGCATGGCTCTTCTCACCCTAAAATGGGTCTGCCACTGACCGAAGTGGTTTTTAACTGTGTATATTCGAAGTCATCGGCAGAAAAGAGAACATTTAATAGAGGAATTAGTGATTCCAGCTAGACGCAAACCAGTTGGAACCGGCAGTTTCGAAACTGCAAGCGGAACTGGAGAGGTTCTGGTTCAGTTCTGGGTTTTGAGTCAACCAGAACCGAGAATTTGGAACTGCTGGTCTAAGTTTCGCTGGAACATGCCATGTCTGTCCAGTTTATTGTATCTTCTAAGGACCGAGTTACTTGAGCTAGATTGTGAATAAAAACAATTTTACAGAGACGGCTTCAAAGGCATATACATCACCGCGGGGTAGGAAACACGAGGATGAACTTATTCGTTGCTCCAAATTTGTTTTCTTCCTTTTTATCAATCCACTTGTTTGACTGCATCCGTCCGGGATGATCTATGATGAGCTTAAACAATTTCATACCAAAATTTAATTTTTATATATTTATTAAAAGTTACCTTATTTAAGTAAAAAATTAATATTTTGTACAATTGTATACCAAGCTTTCGACAGTGTGCCAATTAGGTAGGTTAGATAAATAGTATATAAATGCATACATGGATACGAATCTCTCTCTCGCTTTATTATATATATTGAAAAAGTTTGATATGCTTATATACTTGGGTTATACCCTTTAAAATCTCAAGTCATTCAATTAAAAAACAATGATTGCAGAAAAGCAAAAACTACATGCATACAATTCGCCCATCAAAGGCGACGGTTAGGGTTATACTCCGTAAGATCCTATTATTACTCTATATATATTTTTTACTGTTTTACTTGGCTTTTGAAAGTTAAAGAAGAGCAAGCATTCAACGTTATAAAAGTGACAAGCACATTAAACTTACCCCTATCTATCCATCTATCTATCTATCTATATCTATATATATACATATACATATACATATATATACATATACAATATACATATATATATACATATACAATATACATATATATATATACATATACATATATATATATATATATATATATATATATATATATATATATATATATATATATATACATATATATATATATATATATATATATATATATATATATATATATATATATATATATATATATATATATATATATATATATGTACATATATACATATACATATATATAGAACCCAAGTTTGTTTTCATCACTGATAGGTTAGAGGTCCGTCACAACCCAAGACACAACCAACAGTATGAGCCCAAACATGAACTGTATGATTTGTTCCCTAGCCTGGCTCTAACAGTAATTGATCTTACTGACCAATCAGAACCAAAGAACCCGATATAAGTACGCCCTTAACGCAAAATGACATGATATCAATAATAATACTTGAAACACAAAATAGCTGGCCATATTAGCTGGCATTGAAGCACCACAAAAAGTCTGCGTTTTGCGTTGACCCAAAGGGATCTGAGAAAACTCCGGTCCTGTTCTACTTTACCTGTTTTTGGCACAAACATCCACAACACAAACACGACCCGAAAACGAAGCACCACCGGAAGACAAACACAAAACAGACGTCCGCAACCATCGTAGCTTTTCCTGTGTTTCTAAGCGGGAGCACGTGTGTATGTGTGTGAGAGAGAGGGGTTTACCAGATGATTTCATGCTTAATTCTTGCTATGAATTTCAGGTTAGGCACATCTAATCGATATGAGTAAAGAAACTAACCTTTATTGTCTCAAACTGCTTCAAAATCAACCTAGCCCATAAACAGGATTTGAACATGACACGAAACCACCTAAGCAACCAATCTATAATTTGCACGCACAGACACACGCACACAAATGTGTGTGTGTGTGAGAGAGAGAGCATGCCTGGAAGGCAAAGCCTTGAGTGGAGTTATGGAGATGGTTTGCTTCAAAGATGGTCGCATTGAGGATGCCATGGAGGAATTCTGGACCCGAATTCAACGAGTTTTGGTGAAAAGCACAACCCGGCTCCTGCTTTTGCTTCGAATATTTTCAAATTACCCCCAAATGTTTTTCGACAAATCAAATGCCACCACTTTCCTTCCCCCAAAAGAAGTTAGCTCCGCCATATATTCTTATTGAAAAGCAAACAATATTGTAATCTACAAAATAGATAGTGATAAAACTTTTCGTATTCACATTTAATGCACAATGGCACACTTTACTTTTTTATTTTAAATTTCTACTGTTGAAATAATGGATTGAGCTTATACCACTATTTCACTATGATATATATATATATATATATATATATATATATATATATATATATATATATATATATATATATATATATATATATATATATATATATATATATATATCATAGTCTATGCACACACTAAATCATGCTCAAATCTCTTTAACGATCAAGCTTTAAAACAAAAAATAAAATAGTATTTGCAAAAAGTACAATAATACTTTTTTAATTCAAATTTCAGCTGTTGATGTCGATCAATATGTATGCGCTTTACCACGTCTATATATACACAAGTGTGTGTGTGCATGTGTGAATGACCCGATAGAACCTACATCCAAGTGTAATAAGAACATACAGAAGTAACTTTCTGAAGAAAAAAAAGAAGCCTTTTGGGAAAGAGCACGAAAGTGAGACCTTGATCTGGAGTTAGCTGGATCCAGACCGAGTTCAACCTATTGACCCAATTCCTCGTGGAAATCAAAATGAGGGAAAAGACAGGTAGTTGGCAAAGAGGATGCCGAAAGCCCAGATGCGGCATTCCCAGATGTTACTGAATAGACGTTGAAAACTGTGGAAGGGATGTAACTAAAAAGGTGGAACTTGGTAGGAGTTCCAAAATGTTTCCAATCAGATGCACCTTTCCCATATCTGCCGCTCACTGTAATGGCCTGGCGGGAGTTCCAACATGTTTCCAACATGTTTCCCATATTCGCTTATTATGTGATGCTTAGTTCCACAATCAAGAAGGCTCGAAAATAAACTGTTCCTTGTCTGATGTTCTTAGATATTGATTTAGCTGGCCATCCCTTCCACTTGAATATGTGTCTTCATAAATACCAATTGTCGGATGTGTCCTCTGTGCTTGTTTGAGTTTTGATTTCTCTTGAGAAGCTTCTTTGCTGGTGTAGTCATCATTTGCTTCTTTGTTGTTAGAAGAAAGAAGGTAGCCATGTTCAGGTTGAATGGGAGCTTTTGAATTTGGAAAAGGAAGCAATGCATATGATGGAGGATGATCCATTGACGATAGATTAGAAGTTATCAATTTGAAGAGGGATTAATAATGAAATATCTAGTGGCAATGGAGGTAGAGAAAGAAGAGTAGGCAAGAGGAAGACCTCATGCCAAGACCAGGTAGCTTTGAAGGTTCGAGTCTTTTGAACTTAGGAAGCCCTCTCATGCTGTTGGCCACCATACCCAACTCACTGCACTATCAATCTTTTGTTATTGCTCTTATGCCATTTATAAATATGATATATCAGTAAATCCAAATTTTGAGTTCCATCCTGTAACGATGCCTTCTATGCACTGGATGCTTCTGCGTGTGTGTGTGTGTGTGAGAGAGAGAGAGATGGAATACCACATAGAGGAAACCGTGTATGCGTGAAATGGCTCACATGGTCATGGTCTAATTTATTTCTATCATTTCATGTTCATATATACCATAGAGAAAATGTGCGCCTGTGTGTGAAAATTCTCAGATGTCCATTGTCTACTTTAATTCTATCATTTCATATTCATATATTTGTTAAGGATGTGAACCACATCCAAATATGGCAAAAGAAACGACCAAACAAAGAAAGAAAGAAGAATCATATTGAATTAGACAAGCATGCACATGCTAGCAGATAGAGAAATTGCCAATCATTTCTTGCCTCAAACTTCAACAACAAATCATGTGCAAGAGACATGGTTAGGAGTGACTTAACATCAGATCAACGATTAAAAAAATTTATCTAGAAAGGTTTCTTAAAGCAAAGATAGAATCACAGACTTCTACTAACTTCATCGAATTTCCAAAGCAGGTTTTCTGATCGGATTCCTCAATTCACCTGCAGCAACGAAGGAATAAACAACTACAACAAAGAGAATACAACAAACAGAAAACTCAAAAGAGCAAATGCACGACAAAACCATCAGCGCTGCACGAGTACTTAATATTCCTAGAAAGCAACAACTATAAACCATATAATGTCCATTGACCTCCGGTGTAAGATATTATATTGGTCAAGGAACCTTACACAAAATACTACTTAATGCCCACATAATTCTAAAGTTCATACCAATGTTTGACGCAAAGGATCCACTTACAAGAAGGAAACTGAAAAGAGGATGGAGAATATCTCCTTGCCAAGCAGTTCAGACACCGAAAATCACAAAACTATTTCATAAGAAATGAATTGAAGTATATTTTAGGCTTTACATATGCTGCAATGAAATCTTAACATGGAATTTCAGTTTTAATGTTATCAAGGAAAAGCATTATGTGTTTGATTCATGGTGTCAGGCTCCTCCTGGTACTATAACTACATGCCTATATTCAAATGGGATTATAACCATTAAACTAAAGAACCATAGTTCCGTGTATGATTCGCTGAGTGTTGTTGATACTTGGATTTTTGTACATGGTAGGTAGAAACATGAGAGAGGGAGAGAGTCAAGCACTTGGGTTTTCATCCAGTTCCTATGGTTACCTTTCTCGCCTTTCTCCTGGTGCCCAAATTTTTTTACTCAAATTAAGGTTGTAGAACCCCATTTCTGATGCATAATGGAACCTTAGAACTACAAACATAAAAAATCAATGTCTAATTCTTGAAACCTTGTATCAAATGTACCCAGAAATATTAAGATCAAGAGAATGTATCACAAATTATTAAAGCGAGGATACAATTGAAACCAAGTCAAACAGTAAACTTTTTCTTGTCATATTTGAGCTCACGTCTCACCACGGCATTCCTATAAACACTGTCAAATGGTTTCACTATTATATTGTGTTTCACCAATCTATTTAGGAAATGTGGGAAGAATTAAATTAAGAAGCTGCACCTGGTAACAAAATCTTAACCGAGTGCTATGAGGGTATAAATGAAACTAACTCTCAGCCTGATAAACAAAGCAAAAGGAATGGTTAAAGTCTACTTACTTAGATAGAGTCCCAAGATTCAAGTCAATCTCAAAGCTGTAAATCTCCAATATAGAAATCACCAATCATGTCAAAAACCCGTGTAGCATGCTGTGGTCTGCAAAATAAAAAAAATCATTTAGAATTTATAACTCAGAAGAGGTGAAAACAGTTCAAGAATATATTCGCCGACACTTTCTAACTATGTTAATGAATTTTGCTACTTTCATAATCCTGTCATCCAACTAACCGTTGAATATCCAGTAATTTCAATATATTTGGACATCAGTTTATTCTCATATACCTATCACATTTGGAAATTTAAAAAATAGATGTTGAATTGGAATTAATGTGATATTCATACCCATAAAATCCTTCAGTAGAATCATCCCCTGCATGTGTAAGAATCGCATCACCTCCTGGATGTTCCTCTACGTATGAAGTAACATCATAGACCTGATAGACAAGAACATCGAGCTCATGAGGTCTACATAAAATTTCAAGGGAATACATGGGGAGAGCATATGCATTATATGCGGATTAAAGTGTTAAGGAATTCCTCAAGACTCAAGAGTATATGTACCTTTAGCATGCCCAAGCCTCATGATTGAATATATAAACAGCCAGATTCACAAGACTCTCAAAGTGAGGATTATGTGAAGACGAAAGTCAAAGACTCCCTTGCAACAGTGAAGAGAATAGTTCATGTTGCAATCTGTGTACTCAATCACGAGACCATAACTCAAAGTCCGTCTCAAGTTGAACAATTAAAAGAACATGCTAGTGGTCTCATGTTGGCTACTCAAACAGTATGCCCCTTCATTAAAGGTTTGAAATATCCAACCAACTCCAAGTGCCAAACAGGCACACACACACATGCAGACCACACAAGCATGCATGAATACAAAGATACAAACCTTGTCTTTGATGATGATCCAACAGTCGGTCCTTGTGTTATGCGGAGAAACTTCAGCTTTTGTATAGACTTTCTTTCCCTGAAAATCCATACATATAACATGAGTAAAGTAATTATTAGTTAGAGAGCAACATTTCAAACACACGATTAATATGACATATGAGAACTGTCATGATAGAAAAGGAGTTCCATTGGCTTTAGTTATATATGACCCTATTTTTTATGTTTATTTTCATAAGAATGTAAGATATATATAATTCTTACAGTTCTCCTACTATCTTCTATGTTAGTTTGAGTCACTCATTGAAAGTTACCACTCTTTCAAAATTTCCATCCTGACAGTTGCTTACTGAATTGGGTGTTTTACACTCCGGAAGAATGTAGACTACAATTGAACTCGCACTCAAGTAACCGTCATGCTTTCAAACTTATTAGTTGACTGCTAAACGACACTGAATTGTCACATGTCAATACTCTTACATCAATAAACATCTTTTCCAGTATTTATGAGATCTCCTCTTTATATAATACAATCCAAGATAACATTAAAGTAAGCAAAACCCAGATGACTCCTGGCTGAAGACTGAACGCATAGTCACAAGTTGCAAGGTTTCCGCACTATTGGGGTGAGGGATGGTACCTTGTAAGCATGACTAAGCCAAGTACCTTTGGCCTTGGCTGCATAAACAAAAGAAAAAGCCAGAATGAACAATTGAAAAATCATAACCACAATAAGGAAAAAAAAATTAATGACTAAGAAAGTGCATTCACGAAGTTAGACTTTATTACGTACCAGATTTTGTAGATCTTGGGAAGTAAAGAAAGGATACCAACAATAATCCCAAAATAAACGCTACCAACAAAGCCACCATTTTTCTCAATTCTAACTACCTATGCTGTGAAATTGGTTCAAAGTGCCAACTGCAAAAGAATTTATCCTGCAAAAGGAAATCATTATCAGAAAAGCAGCACTATTGGGTGAAGTTACTTAAGAGTGACTCGGATATGCTTGCTTCTTGATCAATGCCCTTGCCTATAAGTGTTTGAATGTACTTGAAATAGATAAACTCTTAGGCGTTTGGACGTCCGTCCCTTTCTCATCGTAGCGAAACACAAGCATAAATAAAATACATGTAAACAATTACTCAAGCATTTTGTTGTCAATCCGTTCAGACCAAGAGTAGGCAACCAAAAAAGGTAACAACAACGGAATTCTAATGGATCACAAATCTCATTGTTAATATGTCAAACCACACCAAACAAGAACTAAGCAGAAAGGAAAAGAACGAGAACTCTGTTTCCTTTTTTCTTTCTTTCTACATTATGAACTGAGGTTTCAAAAGCTCGTCACAAGAAAAATCATGAACCTACGTTGGTTAACCGATCGGACAAGTAAGGCACACTAATCGAACTCATTGAGCGTGTTTCCTTCCGAAACCTTGTGAGAACCTACTTGGGCAGCATTTCACTGTTGGGAAATGACACCAAAATGCTAAGGAAGAAATGGTTTCACATTTGGAGCTGATAGAAAACTTGGTTATAACGAAAGATGTGTATATCCTTGACAAAACTAAGCAACATTACGCTACCACACATTTAAGGATGCGTGAAGACCTCTTGATCTGTGAAAAAAAAACTAGAAACAAAAGGGGAGAGATATTTCACCGGAAACCTCTTCGCCGATCAGTAATCAGAGTTGCGGGAGATAAACAACATTACATGCATGTGAGGGGAAGAGGTTGATAATTCGCACTCTTGTTGTAATCTTTCTCTGTTTTTTATTCTCTGCGTTCGCACAGTGATGTATGAGACAAGTGGGTCGTGAGTGTGGCAGAATCTTTGCCTGGCTTTACCGTCTTCCCTTCGCCAAAAACCACGGCCGACACATGGGTTTGCAATTGAATCTGCTCGGATGGAATTTACGGCAAACCGTGTGAAAATTTTACACACAGCCTCTTTACACTATTTTAGGTTGGCAAGCATGGTTAGGGGTTCTGGCTCACGGGACGAGTCACTTTGGATTCGGGTCAATGACGGTTGACCCTGACCTACCTTTTTTTTACTCCTTGAGCCAGCACGTGTAACACTAAGCCGGCAGTAACATTTTCTTTTATATATAAAATAGTGTTTAAAAGACCTTAAAGAAAAAATACACTACATAAGCTTTAAAAGAGAAAACAAGAAAAAACAAACAAAGAATACGTACGGGAAAGAGTCAAGTTGATATCTCTCCATTAATTATATATATATATATATATATGAGTAGTAGACAATCTTTAATTTAATAATCATCTCGATCGATCAATTAAACGGTGGTACTCAAAACAAAACACAAATCACATTTAATGTATTAATCTCAAGTCACTTTTAATGTATTTATATACATTAAATTAGTCCCTAACCTTGTATAAATATTGATGAGCAACTCCATGTGTGTTCGTGCGATGAACAATACAAATGGTAGCTGCGCAATTAAGGCTGCATAGCTTCAAAAGCTCAGCAGACTTCTGCTTCAGTGCTTCATTGCAACCACTCAGAAACTTTGTGGCTGACCCTGCTTCAACAGCATCTGAGCACCAATAGAGGATAAAATGAGAGAATATTGTTTAAGATGGTTTGGACATATAGAAAGAAGATGAAAAGAAAAACCTATGAAAAGGTACGAAAAATTAGATTTTGAAAGTATTAAAGAGATAGAGGACTACCACAAAAGTGTTGGAAAGAAACAATAAATAATGATCTACCTTATTATGAATTAACTGCTAACATGACACATGATAGGGTTATGTGGAAACAAAGAATACATGTAGCCGACCCCGTCTAGTATGGGAAAAGGCTTAGTTGTTGTTGTTGTAAACTCATTATACATACGATCTTTTTTTATGTGATCATACATCATCTTCGCCACATGAATATTTTTTATACATGTTGATTGTTAACTGAAACACACCACAATGGCTCCATAAGGAACGGCCAGAAAGAATCTCAATGAAAATATGATGGTGAAGGCTGGTCTCTGTGTTGAATGAACTCATTGCCAGTGGCAGTTTCATGTTTCTTTCTGGTTGTGTTCATTTCGTGTCATAAAGTCAATGAAATACAGCCATATGTATTTTATTGTCACTTTGAGTGAACATAAACATAGCCTATTCAGGTTGCTTTCTTGTTGAGTTTCTGTTCCTTGTCTGAAATTTCCAGGAATTTTCTTTGTTTTTCTTGTCTTTGTGTAGTGTTATTTTGCATTTGTCTCAAAAGCAGGTCAAGGCGAAAACAACCAATACCCGGTCGGGTTGACGGATCACGTTGGCTTAGGTTCAAAAGTAGGTCTACTCTGACCCAACTTTTGTCAGGTTACTATTCAGGTCGACCAAGACCTGACCCGGGTTGCCTAATTAAACTCCAAGACGGACCTGCATGGGTTGTTAGAAAACCACGCTAGCTCAGCTAGCTGGGTGGGCATATTGCAGTCAAAATTATAATACTTTCAATCGTAGGGTGAAACACGACATTAAACTTTATATTTTCTGACTTAAGACACAAATTAGGACACGAACACACATATGTAAAGGGTTCGAAAACCTGCTGCCCTCACGAAGGGGGTAAAATCAAGTTCCTTCTCAAGCAAATTGCTCACCTGGCTAGGAGTCAACTTACAAGTGAAAGGTCAGGGGTTGGATACACGAAGCGTGCATCTGGCTTCGGTCTCCCCATTCTACCAAAAAGAAAATGTTGAGTTAATTTGTTCTCGAGCAACCTCGTCTAACTTGGGCTCGTTGCAGCTCAGCTATGAGAAAATGAGCCAAGAATGCTTAGTAGGACTAGATCAACTTTCAAGTCCTCGGCTGCATGTTCGTGTTGTAACATATGTGTGTGTGTGCATGCGTGCATGTTTTTTTAGTGACGAAGAATGTTAAAATATTCTATTATCTTGATTGATTCAGATAACAAAACACCATGTGATTCTTGATGACAAATCCTGCGATATGCTCATTCCTTTTCGATGGTATTCTTAAACTTATTCCTTTCGAATGGTATTAATAATTTTAAAAAAATTAAGAGTTTTTCGTAGAAACGAAAAACACTAATATTATATGGTTGGCAGATAAGATCCAATCTCTCTTTCCATAATATATATATATATATATATATATATATATATATATATATATATGCTGTCTTCGTCCAGAAGAGAAAGGTTTTCGCTATATGCAAGTGGCATCACGCTGTGCCCTTTATTTTGTCCTTCTTAACTTGGTTAGAAAAATTTAATTAGTTCTGTCTGCGTAGCATTCTTGACCCACCTAACATCTTCGCGTTTTGTTTCATGCAAAGCAAATGGCGTATTTTTTACGAGTTCGGAAGAGAAGCACAACACTTGTCAGCAAAACTTTGTTGGCATTGTAATTTCAAAATACTTAAGGATGAAATTAACGAATTATTTCAGTGAATATGTGATTTTTCACCTCAAAAACAAATGATTGTCCATGAATGATAGCGATTCGATTCGAGAAAAGCCTGAAAGAAAGCCATCAAAAGAATAAAAAAGCTGAACACCGAAGGTAGATCTTGACCCTTGGTCGGTGAAGGTTCCTTTAAAGCAGTCTGCAGTCTGAACAAAGAGTGAAGGCAATATGTTTGACTGAGATTTAAAACCATGAATTGCTACGACCAAGAAGAGAAAATCTGGCTGCTGGAACACGAAATTCTACGTGTATAAATCCATCATTTGTAGCCAAAAGTGGAAGAATAGTTATTTTTCTATCAGAAATTACACTACCACTCTCTAAATCATCATTCGCACCGCAAACGAAGAGATTGTAAAAGCTCCTGAAGGGAGTCACAGTAATCCATTAAGGCAAAGTTGGTATGTAACTGATAGATAATATAGAAGATGAACCGGATTGCTTTTTTTATAGTTAAATTTTGGTTTATGGCTTGCCCTTCTGAGTGTAGATGTAATCTGTATGAGCAACAAGAGTTCTTCTGATTAAGCAGTCTTCGTCTGACGCATTTTCACACGCTCCGACATCCTCCGAGTCTAAACCCTGCAGCAGCAGAAAAACAAAAGAGAAACAAAGCCATACAGTCAGCCATCACAAACCACACACACACACACAGATGGGGGGGGTTAAGACCGTCTCCGGAAGAGTTGAAGGCATGGTTGGCTCTGGACGAGCGGCGAAGGCCACAGAAGAAACCAAGAGGAAGGCAATCATGAAGAAGATAATCCTTTTCGCCATTGCTGATACTTTGAGAGAGAGGTTTGGGATAACCGCGGCAAAAGGGAAGAATTTATAGAGATGGAAAGAGGAAGAGTGGGCAAAGTTTGTGAGAGGAAAGACTCGTAAAATGTAGGATTCTACTGCAGTTAACAGGGGAAACCGTTGGGGCACTCGAAGATGATATCTTTTGACTATCTTCTTTAAACCCAGCGGATTCCTCTTACTAACTTGCTTTTTATAGACTGATTTCTGCGTGCCGATATCTCATTTTGTATCAACTCCATAAAATGGATCTCTCTACCCTATATATATATATATATATAAAGAGAGAGAAAGACCTGCTAGACAATCCACTATACTAAACATTTGCTTAATTATAATCACCATAAGTACGATTAATGGGACGGTAGTGATAAAAACATTATATCATGTCAAAAATGTGCATCAAATAATATTGATCCTTGTTTCAATGTTGACGGGTGATTCGATATGTGTCATCCATACCATCGCATGAATGACAGAAATGGCCTAGCATAGTTTGGCATAAGAGAGTGTTTAGCTAAACTCCCATTTTTCATATATGTATATATATTAGTATAATATGATGTTAATATATACAAACAAATCTCATAAATAGATTGTGATGAATGCCCTAAACCTAGAATCGACTGTCACACATTGTAAGAATAGGTATGAAATCCCTCAAAGGCCTTGCATTTTAGGTATATAAGAAACGAAATGATGGTATATATATATATATATAGATAGATAGATAGATAGATAGAGAGAGATTGATTTTGGATGGCATGTATAAATAACAATAATTTTATATTTTTTAAAAATATTAAATTATATTCATATCACTCAAAATAATGAGTAAGCATGTCAAAGGCGAATGATCCAATTTTCTTATATATATAAAAAATAAGAATTGATATTCAAAATAGGTGTGGAAATGCCTTAAAGGCCTTGCTTTGAACCAACAAGCAATAGCCACCTGGCTTGGGGTCTACTGACCATATGTATGTCATGAGTTCGATCCCTGGGGGCGAGCATCTGTCTTGGCCTCTCCATTGTACCAAAAAAGGGGACAAAACAAAGAGTTATTGCTTTTTCAGAATTAAAAGCTAATGGGAAACAATATAGACAAACGAAGCAGCTAGAAAGATGGGCTATGCTTTGTATTTTCACATTATACTGCAACATTCAGCATCAAGCCTTGAAGATGGTAGTTGCCAATTCCAAAACTGTTGCTTGCATTAATTCTTAAATATGAACGACAATTCCGGCTTTCACTTTTCACTTTTCACTTTTCAAACGGAGCCACAAAGGAATCCCGGGAGGCCCACGCGATCTACTATGAACATGTACGCATCCAAAACTGTGCTTTCCTATTTTCAGCAGCAGATCATAAACGGAACTGTTTGGTACAAAGTCTCTTCTCTCAGCCGACTATCCAGAGGAATACGTGCTCGGTGGTCCAGTACTAACGAGTTGGAGACGTCACCCATTATTATATATATATATATATATATATATATATATATATATATATATATATATATATATATATATATATATATATATATATATATATATATATATAATGTGTATAATATATATACATTGGCGGTATCTGTTATACTATGCAAGTTCGGGTTGGGAAGAGCATGTCAGATAAGTATGCTTCCATGTCTTGAACTCATGGCCTGTAAATTAATCTTTTGACCTCTCTCTCTCTCTCTCTATATATATATAGAGAGAGAGAGAGGGTACTATAGTGGTATTATACCACCATGTCTATTGGCGTATGCCCTTTGTCAACGTAAATCAAGTGCAAAAATAGAAGAATTTTTAGTTAATTTTCGATTGTTGAACTATAATCTATACATGATAATTGAACATTTCTTTCTTCGCAATCGCAAGCACAGGTTGAGAAGAGCATGAGAGATAAGTATAACGCCATGTATTGAACTCGCCTGCGGCTTCTTGTACATACGAACATACCAAAACACACACACACACAGAGTTGTGCATGTCATGACTGACTTGGCTAACTTGTCCTTTGAAAGAAGTTTACACCCTGTTCTCGGTGGGGATCGATTGAATGCTAGTCCTCATGGTCAATACACTACGACCATTATATTGGACCTGACTAGTACCGGGAGAGATACGATGCCTAATTTTCTACAAACATGATGCTTTTAGTCAAGAAGAATAACACTAATCTTGTCTGTATTTTCTTGGACTAATATTTGTTTCAAACCTTTTGGAAACCAATAAGTTATTAAAATGTATCAACAGACGTCTTGGTAGGAGTATTCTGACCCCATCACACACACACACACACACACACACACACACACACACACACACACACATATATATATATATATATATATATATATATATATATATATATATATAGAGAGAGAGAGAGAGAGAGAGAGAGAGAGAGAGAGGGGAGGGGGAAATCTGTGTAAATTTATTCAGGCTTAAACATTCTCAAATATCTCAACCATTGGATGGATCATATCTACAATTGAAATTCAAATTTTAAAAAAGGTACCAAAATACTTTCTCCAAGTGATATTTACCTTTTGCTTTAAAGATTTCAATAGATGATTTTAAAGATTCAGATCTTTTATGAATGAATGTGCGTATGGACTTATATATATATATATATATATATATATATATATATATATATATATATATATATATATATATATATATATATATATATGCATATGTACGAGTGTGTAAAATGTTAAAAGTGACTAATGTATTTGTGGTGATGTTGATGGTCTTGTTGCATATGCAAAAATGAGGAGTATCATGAATTCGAGGGGCCCGTAACCAGTGCTGTTGCCACAGTCCGATTTGAGAGAAAGTTTACATGCAGCTAATGCACAGGATAAGCCTCCCACTCGAGTTTCGGACAAAGACTAAGACACTGATATGTGTGTGTGTGTGTGAGAGAGAGAGAGGAAGTTGGCTTCCTGAACTCTTGGTGCGTGGGACGCATGATTCAAAAAGGTTCCTGAAACACTGAAGGAAATTCGATGTAGCACATGGTTGTCAACAACAGTTTGTATCTTGGTTCCGGGCACAACTTATTTTATAGTTTTTATAAAGAATGCTGCATCACAGGATCTTCATTTATGAATGATGCAGCTGATTGAAGAAGATGAGTCATGGTTCCCGACCCATCAAATCAAAGCTGATTGCACGGACAAGAAGCAATAGTTCATCTGGCTAGGGGGTCGACTCACGTGTTGAAGGTCATGAATGGTATACCTTGACGCAGGTCTTTGTATGTTCTCGGTAAATCGGAACCTTCGGTTCATAAACAGCGGGTTTTGGTTCCACTAAATCCTGGAACCTTTCGGAACCAAACCAGCCTCCTCCAGGTGGGATCTAGGTGTGGTTTTGATTTCACCAATTCAGGTCTGTTCTGCTTGGTTCCGATTGCATTTGAAAATTTTATAAAACAAAAGTGGTATTTGAAAACGAAAAAAAGAAGAGGACTTGGAACACATTTGGTTTCTTATTATGTGAAACCAGAACCGAATAACGACGATTTCTAATTCTGTTAGGTCTGTTTTCGAGTTTCAATGGACTTGGGACGATTAGTGCATGTTTGACACAAGGTTTTAAGAAAATTGAATCTTGATTTTTAGTACTTAAAGTTTCAAGTTCTATTATACATCAAACATAAAACCTGCCATTGTGATGAATGTATAATTTTCCTTTTGTGAGCCTGATTTGAGTCAAAAACTTTGGTACCGTGCGAAGAAGGTGAGCCACAAGAACTGGACTTCAGGACTTTATACCAGAACCAAATATCATTAATTACTTATGGATCAAACATGGAGCTCGCTGTGGTTCCTCGGAACCACTGATAAAAGCCCATGTAGGTCTAGGGGGGCTGATAGCACGAATCAAACACGGGAGTCCAGTTCAACCTAGGTCCAACCGAAGGTACGGTTTGGTACTTTCTTATCTCAATTGGGCATTGGAAGTTGGGAAAGTGTGAGGTAGGTGAGGTGGGGAGCCACAGCAGCAGCAAGATCAGAGGAAGGAAGTGAGTTCCTTTGGCGGTTTGGGTGTCGTTGGCTTTTTTCGATCCGTGTTCGTCAGTCTCCCTTGGATTTGAATCTGGTGTAATTCTCGAGTTTGGAGATTGGCAGCATGCCGAATTCTATGTTTTCCCTGTAGTTCAGGTCGTTCTCTGATATGGAGATCGCGCCACAGAGAGTGCAAGCCTTAGCCGAGTCCGGCGTCTCGCATGTGCCGCCCTCCTACGTGCAGCCTCCGGAGGTCCGACCCGGGATCCACCATCAGACGTCGTTCTCCGCCGTCCCAATCATCGACCTCTCAAGTTCCGACGGCGACGTCCACCGGGAAATCGGAGAGGCTTGTCGGAATTGGGGAGTGTTCCAGGTAACTGGACACGGCGTTCCGGCCGAGCTTCTGGCGGAGATGAAGCGCGTCGGAAAGGCCTTCTTCTGCCTTCCGGCGGAGGAGCGGCTGAGGTTCGCCTGCGACCCTACGGTTCCCGCGTCGGAAGGGTACGGCAGCCGGATGCTGGCCACCGAGAACGACAGTGTCCTTGATTGGAGGGATTACTTCGACCACCATACCTTACCGGAATCCCGCCGGAACCCTAACCGATGGCCGTCCTCTCCTCCAGATTATAGGTAACATCTGCTTGCGTTCTCGAGATTTTGTTGCCTTCGAACTGAAAATGGTCTTAACATGCTGCATTTCTGGTAAGAAGCGGACACTCTAAGGCCATTCAATAGGCTTAGTTAGGTCTTTAGGATGAAATTGGTATCTGGTTCTTGGTTTTTCTCACTGTATATTGCAATCTGGGGAATTCATGCTTTGTTCTTTCTGTTCTAAGGATTTGGTTGTCTTATTCAACTTGAGTTGCTGAATCGTTGATCCAGTGCAAAGTTCTCTATTGAGTTCTTATGAAACTTATCGGTTTTTTGGTCGCTTGTTTCAGTTTTGTAAATGATGTCTGCAGGGAAGTGGTAAGAGAATACATCGATCAAATGAAGCTATTCGCGCAAAGGGTTCTTTGTTTGATAAGTTCCGATGAAAATTCTCATTTTTTGGGTCGCTTGATTCCGTTTTGTAAATGATATCTGCAGGGAAGTAGTAAGAGAGTACAGTGATCAAATGAAGCTACTCGCACAAAGAGTTCTTTGTTTGATATCGGAGAGTCTTGGCCTTCCATCCTCATACATCCAGGAAGCAGTTGGGGAACCATATCAGAATATTACTATAAGCTATTACCCACCTTGTCCCCAGCCAGATCTTGTTATTGGTTTGCAGGCTCATTCTGACATGGGCGCAGTAACTCTCTTGATACAAGATGATGTTGGCGGGCTCCAGGCACTAAAGGATGGGGAGTGGATCAATGTGCAACCTCTATCCAATGCGATTATTGTTATTTTGGGTGACCAATCCGAGGTAATTTTCATGTCTATTGTACTTCAATAATTTGTTCATTGATGTTATAGGAAGATAAGATATGATGACCATGAAGAAAGCTTGTATCAATGTATATTTACATGGTTGCTTGTCTGAATGACTAGCCTTCAACGACTTTTGGTATATTTGAATCTTGTTTTCAACTATGGATGCATGATGTGCATTTTCGCCAGTTTGGGGTGCACAAGTAATTTGCAATTGTTCATTTTGCATTAGGCCGGCAAGATCTGGTGCCTTACCGTATGCGCAGGCCTAGACGCATCCGTGAAAAGATCCAATTGAGAATTCCTGATTGGACGGATCTTTGTTCCACCTGATTGTGTTCCAGATGATGAAAAATTATACATCGCAGCTCAAGCATGCCGAAATGCATCCATGTCCTTCTCCCCATTATATAATGTGATACTGTGAAAGTGCTATTGCCTAGTTAGTTCTGTTGACTCATATCTCATATAAGTTGCTTCTCATCTTTTCTTTCTCACTTGTTTTTGGAACTTTAAACTCTTTCTAATACCAAATCATGAATATAATTACATGGTCACTTGATCGTGTTGGTTGTTGTCTGTCTTCTTAGTGCACCACGCTCTTTGTCCAAATAATTCTTAGTACATGGCTCTGTATATCTCTTGTGTTTTTTTCATTCTAACGTCTTTAGGAGTAATCCTTCAGATCAATATATGTGTTCCTTGTCCTAGATCCATCCAGTTGATTGCCTACTGTGATATAGGTGCAACTCCTTTTTCTAGATTTTGCTAATTCCTTTATGATGGTTACATGGTACTACCCTTGTGATGGTTCCCGTTACCCTTGTTTTATTTTCTGACATTTCTTATTCTGTAAAATTCTCTGTCCTTTTTGTGTATTTATACCTTTTCTGCTTGCCTAAAACCAAGCAGTGTTTGATAGGCAAAATTCACCCATTAAACTACCTTGCTTCGGCTTGAAAGTGGTGCTGAACATGAGCTTCATGGAGCACAGCTCTTTGAATAGGCTTTTCAATAAATTCAACTTCGTAAAATTTGAGATACTGTTCATGGGCGAGTAAGAATCCATGTACCAGATCCCACTTATTGTAGGAAAAGGCCTGGTTTTGGTGGTAATATTTGAAGTTAGTAGCTCAAGTTGTCCCTTGGTTGTATTCGATCCATAATGATCCCTCGAGGTTGGTTCTTAATTAGCTTTTGTCTGAATTGTCCAAGTAGTTCTGCCATCCTTCCTAATGGTTCTCTTATGTGCACGATCTATCTTCTGCTAAATCTGGTCTGAAGATACAGAGCTTATAAATGTCATCACTGGCTACTTAATGTTTTTGTTCGTCTAGGGTAAAGTTGGTTCTTCATTTAGTCATCATTTACCATTCTCTTTCGCATTTGCAGGTCATGACCAATGGATTATACAAGAGCGCGGTGCATCGTGCCATTGTCAACTCCAACCAAGCCCGGCTCTCTGTTGCGACTTTCTATGATCCCTCGAAGAAGAAACAGATATCTCCTGCACCTATGCTTGTAACTGAAGGCTCTCCTCTTCGGTTTCACAGTGTGCTGTATGGTGATTATGTTTCTGCATGGTATGGGAAAGGCCCCGACGGCAAACGTAATATTGATTCACTTCAAATCGACCAATGATCCTGCATAACGAGTTTTTGGGTCATGATTCAAATAACTTTGGAATCTCATCTCAAGATTGGCTGTCTTCTCCATTTGTTTCATGTAAGTTTGTTACTTAAACTGTGTACTATCGATTCTGAGTTTACTTGGAGGGACCCGTTCCTTGTATATATGAAGGAAATAATGGCAGCTTAGCCTTGTGCGAGCTTTAAACAATAAGGCCTATGAAAATTATGTGCTACTTGTAAAATTTGTACTTTGTTGTTGCTTAAGGATCTTCTTTGGTTCAAAAATGTATAACTGCTGGTGGATGTGATGGATGACATGCTTTTATGGTGATTTGCATCCACAAATTGTTAAAATTACACTACACATAAGCACGCACACACACACACACACACGCAGCTGCCTTTTGTTATCCCTGGTCTCTTCTAATGCTTAGCTCATCTTGGCTCTGTATGAGTTAGTGACTGTGTTGCAAGGAAATGAAGATGGAAATAGGTTACGGGAATCGGCGATTCTCTAGAAATCAGAAAATGGGGAAAATGTAAAGTAAAAGGAAAACAAATGGTGAATAAAAAAGCAGGTATGATCTGCCTTTATAGAGATTTCAACTCAAGACCTCTCACTTGCTGAAGTAGCGCTCAGACCAGCCAATTTATGAGGGCCGCAATGCATCTGGTGATCATTTTTTTCAATAAAAAGTATTAAACTTTGAATGAATGGTGTCGGACACGTTTTAAGGTGTATCTGTCGTTGCGAAACGGAAAACAGCTGATCCTTCGCAAGGAGACGAACTGTGAGGAGGTCTATTCTCAGCTAGATGAGTCATCCAACTTAGCTTAGGGTGGCTTCTGTCAGCTCGTGTAGGCTTCGGTGGTTGAGTATATGTGATATTTGCACGTATATAGGTCAGGAAAGCACGTTACCAGTTAGATTTCTTTACATGTATTTGATGCTCCGGGAGCTTATTTCACGCTAAAGATATGATAAAAAAAATAAGACAGTGACGGTCAGGAAACAATCTAGTGGGATGAGCCACAAACAGTCCCGGCTTGACTCAGTTTGGCATGTTTTACAGCAGCTTTCTCTTCTGATATAGAAGCAATTCTACCACGTAATCAAGCTCATCATGTCATATCTGATACTGTTTTAAAATTTATGTAAAAAACTTTCATAGTAATGCAGGAGAGAACAGATTGTGAGGACTGGGTTCGAGGAACTGACCACAAAGATTAGGTTGTATATTTTGCTTCTGTAGATTGCAACAAATTTACCTTCTTTAGTTACTTAGCTACGATCAGACCATATATACGGCAACAGAGGACTCGACATTTCAGCTTAAACAGCAATATGTCTGTTATTATTCATTTATTGCTGGGGTTCAGCTTTCATCTTCATGCCATGCTCATTCGTCCAATGGTGTATGAGGAAGTGGGCTTTCTTGTGGAGTCTGCTGGTGTAGGCTTATATAGATTGTTTAGTTCATTAGAAGATAGTTGTGTGCGTGCATGTAAAATAATATGTTAGCTAGCATAACTAATTTGATGGTTCCACATTTGAAAAATTAAGTCTAAGGCTTCATTTTTTTTTCAAAATAAAACCCGTATGCAAAATTTATGCTTTTACTGGATAAATATGTTTTCGCTAAGATTTTTTTTTGCCGTCAAATCTTTACATACATGCGCATATGGATGCACATGTACGTGCTAATATATATATATATATATATATATATATATATATATATATATATGTGTGTGTGTGTGTGTGTGTGTGTGTGTGTATGTGTGGTTTTTTAGGTGGTTTGACGGTGGTAACAATAGTTTTGATCGGTAGAGGACAATTTTAGGTAGTGGAGGAGTAGGAGGTGATGAAGGGTTGTGGCGAGTGGTTGAACCAGTGGATACTTGTAAAATGATCTCTCTCTCTCTCTCACACACACACACATATACATACACACACACATATATATATGAAAACTAGATGTTGCCCCATCTAAAAATACATACCGATCCTCACTTTTTACTTTTTAGGGTTTCAATTAAAATGTTACAATAGCGTTGGAGAAACCAAAAAGGACATCTTTATTGAACTCACGTCCTAAAAAGGGTTAACACAAGTATCTTGTGTGAGAGGTGGGCAGCATTGAATCTCTCTCTCTCTTTCTATATATATATATATATATATATACATATATATATATACATATATATATATATACATATATATATATACATGTATATATATATATACATATATATATATACATATATATATATACATGTATATATATATATATACATATATATATATACATATATATATATATATACATATATATATATATACATATATATATGTATATATATATATATATATATATGTATATATATATATATATACATATATATATAAAGACTGCATCTTGCAATCTTTGACAATTCTATATATATATATATACATATATATATATACATATATATATATATATACATGTATATATATATATATATACATATATATATATATACATATATATATATATATACATATATATATATATATATATATACATATATATATATATATATATATATATATATACATATATACATATATGTATATATATATATATACATATATGTATATATATATATATATATATATATATATATACATATATATATAAAGACTGCATCTTATCTTTGACAATTCTATATATATATATATATACATATATATATATATATACATATATATATATATACATGTATATATATATATATACATGTATATATATATATATACATATATATATATATACATATATATATATATATATATACATATATATATATACATATATATATATATATACATATATATATATATATATATATATATATATATATACATATATATATATATATACATATATATATATATATATATATATATATATATATATATATATATATATATAAAGACTGCATCTTGCAATCTTTGACAATATATATATATATATATACATATACATATATATATATATACATATATATATATATATATATACATATATATATATATATATATATACATATATATATATATACATATATATATATATATATATATATATATACATATATATATATATATATATATATATATATATACATATATATATATATAAAGACTGCATCTTGCAATCTTTGACAAATGCTTACTCATGCATCTTCTTTGTTTATTGGGGCATGTCGGACACTGGAGATTTGATTATGTTGGTTTTTATCAAACCTAAATCTAACCTTATAAGATCTGCATAACCATGTTCTTGTACAGATGACAGACATTCAATGTTAAGTCCAACCAAATGGCTACTGGGTTTTGTCATATAAGGTAACCTGATTCAGGTTAACTGTGATTAGGTGAGCTCGAGGGACCAACTGAAGGGTTTAAACCGAAGAAAGCCTGCATGTACAAATATTTGAAATTTCGACCTCAGGAGATGGTTCAACATAATAAAAATGCATGTTCACTTGGTGTTCAGAAACCTAAAGAGGAATGGAAAAAGAAACACACACACACACACACACACAGAGAGAGAGAGAGAGAGAGAAGGGTAAGTGAAAAAGAAACTCAGAAAAAAGACCAGACCCAGAAATCAAATCAGTTTCTTCCTCTGGAAAGTTGGTGAATGGGACCTTCAAAGCTACCTCCTCAGGGAAGACAGAAGCAGAGGAAGCTTCGTGTGTTGCACAAGAACATGGGAGAAAGAAGAGAGAGAAAAAGGCACAGATAGAAAGAAACAGAGAGAAAGTGATTGGGGAGGGGAAATGTTTCAGAATAAAGTAGTTTGTACGCGTGTTTATTGCTGCTTGGTTTGGTTGAGCTTCCCAGCTGAAGCTGCAAAGCGGCAAATATGCAAAACCACTTCTTCTCTTTCTTTTTAATGAAGCTGCAAAGTGCAAATTGCAAAACCACTTCCTTCTCTTCTTTTAATTTATTGTTTCTAGAACTAAAATTAAAGTGGATTTCGTATGATTAAATAAATAGTTTTAAAAATCACACTAGATATATGGTTTTAACCGGTTAAATCATAAACTGAGCAAGTTTTTTAATCTTATATTTTATTATATTATTTGGTTTAATTTTTTAATTAAATTATTATTTAATTAATTAAACTAATCAAATCATAATTCAAAATTTTATTAATTTGATCTTTACTTTAGTTTTTAAAATATTAAAAATTAATAAATAAATAAAAATTGTACGTTGGTTATAATTATTTTGATGTGCATCGAGGTTTTTGAGCATTTATTTAGGGGCCACTTGTGTGTGTGGAATCATGTGAAGGTCAAGCTGGAGGAGCTTAGCCAGGTTGACATGACCACGAAAGGCACCTTCAAAAAAAATGTGAACTTTGTATGAATGAAAAATGAGTTCAAATAGGGAAACGAGAAAAGGCTCCACCCACCCTGAGGGTTAGCTAAGCGTTTGGTGTTCAATCCATTGAGGGTAAGATCTTATTTGGCGTTTGGGGTCCACTACATTTTTTTTGCATTCATGCAATGCAAGTTGCCCCGCTTTCTTCTTTAATTTTGATCTATACTAATGTTCAATTTCATGTACTGAGATTAGGAATATGCTAAAATGAAAAATCGTGAGATAACTTTTTTCTGCTCTGCAAATGATAAGAAAAGAAAAAGAAACCAATGCACAAAGCAAATAGCATCGGCTATAAGACTTGAAGAAGTTGTAACTTGTAACTAGAAATCAAAGGGTCTGCATTCTTAAATTTAGCTCATGTCGAAATAAAATGATTTTTTACACTATAATTTTTTTAAAAAATTAAGGTACGATTAATATATAACATAACATAAAAATGCTGACAACATAACAACATATTTTTAAAAACAAGCATAGCATAAAATGCTGATAATTTTTTAAAAAATAAATTAAAATGTAAATAAAACAAAGCATGATGTGAGAGACTATTATTAAGAGAGACTTTATCGTTTCTTTTTTGGATACGTATAAATTACTCTTCTTTTCTTTCGTTTCTTTTTTTGGATACGTATAAATTACATAAGAGACATAAAAGCGATATTTAATTTCAGATTCTTGTGCATACCATAAGAAATACTAATTGAGTCAATAAATATATTGAAATAGGGATGCTTACGTCTGATCTGACTTGATAACCTTTTTCACCTTGAAAATATTTTGGTCAGATTAAGTTTTTAAAATTAAGTTCAATATATTTTTAGTTGGATTAGAGTTACACTTTGGATTAGTCTTAATGTTACATAATATATATTAAAACTTATAATTTTATTAAAGTTAGTAATAAATTATATTACTTATTAACTTATAAATTATAATTTTATGAAAATAAATAAAATATATATTGTAAAACATCTCATAATTTTTATTTCATATTTTTAAATTTTAATAACTTAACGTGACATAATATTCAAATTTATATAATTATCTAAATGTTTAGTTGGCCAGATCCAACTTGTTAACTAATCGAGTCTAGCCTAAGTCTAAAATATTTGACTATATCACAATATCGAGTTGAGATTGAGTCAGTTAAACTGTGGTCATGAACACCTCTACCTTGAAATAGTAGGTTATATTAATAACTCTAAAGCACAAATTATTCAAGCAATTTTTTTTTAGAACATGATATATTCTTAAAGGTTTATACTATTATTTGAACTATCAATAACTAATTCTCATTTGATCAGCGGGAGTACGAGGTTAAGCAATTTCTCAACAAGAGTTACTTTGGGGATTTGAATTCGTGTCCTCGTTTCATAAGGAATCAATGTTACTTACCACCTCAACTCACATTTTGTGAATACATTAAAGCAAATTTTATCGTAATTTGAACAATAACACACATTGGCAAGTAATTGGGCATTTAAGAATAGGCTTAATTATCTTTAGTCTAGTCTCTTTAAAAATAGTTATTTTTGTTTTGGTCCTTCTAGATTTTTTATGGTTTTGGTCTTTTTAAAATTGAGACATTAAGATATAATGAAATTATAGTCTACGACGTTATCTAAATATCGTTAAGTAATGCAAAGCGACAAGCAACGCTCTCTAACCTTGCCAACATGTCATCGTGATCTCATTTCATTTGTGTCACGTGGATATGTTAAGTCATCCACCCTGGTCACTCACGTCACCTTCTTCTTCCTTCCCTTTCTTTTCAATGTGCAACAAGCCTTAACTTGCAAAAAAAATTACCACTCTCCCCTTCCTCACCTTAGAAATGCAATTCAACCTTGATTATTCCCCTCACCAATTTTCTTTTTCCCCACATTTCTGCAATTTCCTCATTTGTGACCAGTAAAATTCAAAACCATAAATCTCATCAACCACTAGTATTTTGTTTCTTTTTTTTTTTAGCAAAATGAAGACTCTCTGTAGTTGGTTTTTGAATTGGCTGAGTGAGTGGGAGTTAGATATCTCGAAATCTCAAACCCAAAAATCTTATCACCAAGTAATAAAGATAAAATAATGACAAATCCTAATTTCACATGTCTCAAATACAACCGACAAGAGTGATCAAAATCATATTCAAAACAATTTATAAAAAGGACCTAATTTCACATGTCTCAGAATTTTACGAGGATCAAATCATATCAAAACAATTTATAATCAAAACTCTGCCATATACGAATATTTGTAGGGATAAACAACATATTTTAGCAAACCATATATGTTTGTATCATAAAATGGTTTGTCTTACTCTTCGAGTTTGGGCATGTGCTTTCCCGTAAGATTCTTCACACTCTTTGAGCCAAGTGAGGTACAACATTTTATATCTATAGTTACAAAGTCTCCTTCGTGGTGATATGGTGGGGGTACCCCAGTTGATGATGAAGATCACGAAACCCTAGCCATGGTAATGTCTCTGCAAATCAAGAGTGAGGGATAAAAATGGCAACAAATTGGCCACGAATAAGAAAACAAATGTGGGAAAAGAAGAAAACAAACCGGAGGGAGGAAGAATCAAGGTTGGAATTGTATCTACAAGTGAAGGAGGGGAGAATGGTAATGCCTCGCAAGTTAGGACTTACTGCAGACATTGAAAAAAAAAATGGGAGGAAGAAGAATGTGATGTGGGACCCATAAATTAAAATGTCATCCACATGCGATATAAATGAATATGATCAAATAGAAACATGCTGATACCAAAAGACGCTATGAAGGCCTATAGAAACATGATGGCCCTGATTTGTTACTTCATCACTTAATAGAGATGATATAATGTTATAAACTAATTTATCTAATTGAATTTTTAAAAGGATTAAAATTAAAAAAAATTAGAGGGATGAAAATAAAAAATAATTATATTTAGATAAACTAAAAGATAATTAAACCTTTGAGAATATGACAAATAGTAGGTAAGGTTCCATGATTGTGTCGTATACACATAGTGAGTAAGACCAACTAATATAATAGTAGCTAAAAGTATATAAAATAGATTTGGTGGTAAATTAATCAATTGCAACGAACAATAATAATTAATTAACTATTATAATAAGAGTTTTATTATATCCTTTAAAAATATTTTTTAATATATTAAATTTTAAATTTTTTATTTAATAATTAAAAATTTATTAAGAAAATGTGTTAGAATGATTTAAAATTATCTTATAATAATGATAATGATCGTATTAGGATGATAAACTATCATTATTATTATTATTATTATTATTACTATTATTATTATTATTATTATTATTGCATAAACCAAACCGAGTATCCCATGTTCGTGCGAGTTTGTCCCTGATCTTGAGCTTTATTGGTTTCTATACAACACCCTCCTATTAGATTAAATACGAACAGTTGTTCAAACATGTCCACACACGACTTATTATGAAAAGAAGAGATAACGAGTCCAAGTGTGATTTGGTTCAAATATTTTTCTTGGCCTGGTTTCCACACTCTCCAATATGCAGTAAATAGACATCAACGGCCTGCAAATATCTAAAGCCATGTACAAACTCACAAAGAGTGTTTCAAAGGTAATGGTCAAATGATGGACCGAATAAAGGATGTAGCATGCGAAGCACTGCGATCAGCTAAAAACTATCGAAGAAATTGAGAAGAAGACAAAGGAAGGGGTGAAAGAGAACAGCAAGGAAAACAATGAGAAGGACAACTATAGTTCGCATTCATCTCCTAATCCTTAACGAATTGGCTCATGTTCATCTTCTTTCATTCATGAAGCAAACATGAATGAGCTCGTAGCAAGCTAACTGAGCCAAACCAGAAGCATCTTGGTTCAGTTAACAAACCCTAAGATTTTGGCAAACCAAGAACTGTACGAAGAGTTTTCATGGAATAGGAAACTTATACTGTAAGGTTTCCTAATCCTTTCTCCATAATCTATACACACCACACATAAGGCCATCTCCAACTGAAGTTTTTATGTAATAAGTTTGGAGAATTAATGAGTTCTCTTAATCTCCATCATCTCTGGCTAGAGATGTCAATATGGGCCAGGCCAAGCTGGCCCAACCATGTCCCTTGTGAGTCAGGGAAAACGTGGGTTGGACCGGGCTGGGCCACATTTTATATGAGCTTCTAAAGTGCTGGCTTGGACCTGACCCACATATATATATATATATATATATATATATATATATATATATATATATATATATATATATATATATATATATATATATATATATATATATATATATATATATATATATATATATATATATATATATATTCAATTACATATTTACATGCATATGCATATTATATTACATGTATAGATGTACAATTTTTTTCATTACATGAATATATATACAATGACAGATCTACATGGAGGGATGGGGGGCGGTCACCCCTCCTGAAATTTTGAAAGTTTACATTAAAACCTACGTTTTACAGTGAATATATAGTTGAGATTTATGCTTCGACCCCCTAACACAATGAAATATATACATCGCTCCCTCCAACACTATTTTCTCTCCCTCTATATATAGTTTTTTATTACATTTGTATGTGTATATGGTTTGTTGAAGCTTAAAACGTAGTTGGATTTGGATTTTAAGCAAATTTGAATCGGGTCTTATAAATTCGATCTAATATCCAATGAACTTGTGGTCATGCAGGTCAACCTAGCCCAACCCGCGTTAGTCCCCAGGGCCATATAGACCTTGCTTCAAATATGGACCGGAATTCTCTGACCCGATCCTGTATTTTTTTCAGGACCGGGCCAAGCAGCTCCTGGGTGAGGCCCATTTTGACATCTCTATCCTTACCTCTTTTCTCTACCTCTCTATTTCCCCTCTTTCTTGATCCTAAATAGGAGGCAATCTTCGTGCTCGAATCTATCTTCCTTCTCATCGTTCTCGTTCACAATCAACCCTATCTGATTTCTATGTAGTTTTGTTGCAGGAATGCATTTGGGTTCAAGTTAGAGTGAAATAATATTCTAGTATTAGCAATTCATTAACTCTCAAACCTACCCCATCACTATGACTTTGATAGCCTACCCTTCCTGCCCCTTTGTGCGCAATGAGCTTGCTTCGAATTAAACTCGACCTCCAGCTTGATAGTTTTATAAGCAACCTACTCTTGCCAAGTAGGTAGCGCTCTAATAAAAAAGGTGTACTCCCCAGTATTGAACTCATGACCTCCTTCAAATTGATTGGCCTCATAAACCACCTAATTGCCAAGTCAAAAGGATGCCCAGGTGGATACTAGATCCACCTGCACGTGTACGTGTGTGTGCAAGCTTGAGAATTTAGGTACACAAAATGGGTATACTTTGCGGCTAATTGGGGAATTAACAGAATTTTGTTCTAAAAAGTTTCAAACACAACTCTTTCCCTGCGAAAATTATTACAGTACAAAAAGGTGGATAGTAAGTCGGAGTTGGTCATTGATTGTATGATTATTTTCCGTTGTTTATTTCCTGGTTGCGAAAGCGTGTTGTTCCATACAAAATCACTCACTCTCAACGTGAAACAATCATACTCCATAACTGATTCAAAATGAACCAATAACAGACATGGTAACGTGAACTGTAAAACCTTCATCAATCAAGGTTCCCCAGATTTCATAAGACACAAACATAGCAAAGCCAGCAGACTCGCTTTCAATTGCAGAAAAACAGATTGAAAAATAAATTGCAGATTTAGTACTTATTGAGCAGTTTAAAAGAGTTACCTGTGATGCCTATGAAGGACACGAAGCTGCGAAGAACTTGCCAGAACAGGCATTATTATTCCAGTAGTTGGTAAGTGCCCCTTCCATGAGGAGGCATTACCTTTTGGTTTCAGAAGTGTCAGCAGACTCTTCATTCTTTGTGGATTCACCGAACCCCCTCTGCTTACGTTCCATCACCTCCTCCGAGAATAGTTTGGTTTCGGACGGATGTTTGAAACCAATCTCAGCTTGTTATTATACCATAATTTGCAGGTTGTTGTGCCTCGTCTTTTTCTTACATCATGACCACGCGATGTACACGTAGCTGTTGCCAACTTCAATGTTCAAGATGGTGTTTTGTATCAACTGGCTTACATTCGCTTTAATCAAGCTTACCTTGTGAGATACATTTAGTCAAGTTCATGCATATAGATGAACTTCATTTGCTTTATGAGAAGTACCTGAATCTTCTGTTTGGCAGTTTACAAATCCAACCTTCTGAGCAGACGATTCTTGTACAATATAATTTTATTTACTTTAGAGCTTTAGGTCACAGACACCAAAATATATATCAATAAAACATGGGCACCGATTCAACCTATTATGCAATTCTTCGCTATGAACCCGTCATGACATTACTAGATTCGCCATGAATTCTCAGTTTAACATTATATTCTTATGTTCGAATCTGGATAATTTGTCTTGTTTCCTACCATATACCCATCATATTATTTCAGGATTCCTACCTTATACCCTCAAATTCTAATCTCAGACACCAATGACGTAAACTTTCAAGTCTCCTACCTAAGAGCACGTTTACAATGACAGCGTCATTACAGGGCAAACAGCTAACACATTGTACGGCAATCTATGTAAACAAGAAATCTCAATTAGTAGGATTTGATTTGGGGGGACACCTATTTCCTCAAGAAAGTGAACTATTCTTTTGCATACAAGCACAAATTACCAGATCCACATCGTGTTTCGTGAGCCACGGTTAATATTTCACAGTAAACAAGACTGATAATCCAAGAAACCTAACAAGTGTAACAATCTTTATCTCGGATTCTGTTATTTCTGGTCATTTCATATCCCTCTGAAACATATTTAGAGCACAATTGAAACCTTAAATTTGATTGCAAGGATGTGAATCTAATTAGAGAACAACTAAGCCAACAAAACTTTACTGATTACGTAGTAATTTGAGAGATACAACGATCTTTCAGGACAACATACAGATAGAAGTGCCAACCCTTTTAGTTCTGGAATCTACGGATATGAGATATTTTAGTAGAAACTACTATGCAACACGGTGAGTTGTCCAGACTAATCAAGATAAAATAAAGAAGAATGATTCTGACAGTACGAATTAAATTAAACCTCAGGCAAATCCACGGAAATTTCGTCCAGAGAGAGATAAATTGGATCATCATAACCAGGAAGCACCTGAAAAAAAAGAGACCTATCAACACCTAGCATCAAGTAAACAATGATAGAAAGAAGGAAAAAGAAGCACCATAGGTGAAATGAATCAAATAATTCTCTAGTTAGCACATGGCATTGCCTGGTTTCTCCCTTTTTCTGTTTTCCACTAATGGAAACGTGAAAATCGAAAAACCACAGGAGTTATTACCTCATTGAAACCAAGGTATACATCATTGTGAAGGTCATTGATAGCTACTGATGATGATGAATTATTCAAGAGATCCATTTCAAGCAAATCAGTGATAGCAGAACCATAGCCTCTATGAACCTTGGGAAGGTAATCACTATTCTTCGTGTGATCAAGGAGATCCTCCAAGCTTGAGTACGTGGTTTGCATCCTAAAAGCAAGGTTGGAGTATGTTAGCTTCAATATGTTCCACATGACAACCAACAAGAAATAGCTCCCATGTCCTTTAGGCATTGAGCATGCGCACAAGTAAAGAATTTATTGCTCTTGGGCACTATACCGGAATATATAGAAACTAAAACTATAAACGGAAAGAAAACTACATTCATTTTATTGGATATGCTTCCAAATGATGATTAATATCTTGAAATATAGATATGAAGGAGAAAGAACAGGATCACGGTGTTAAAATTTAAAATCCTTATGATTTATGTATTTGTTCTTTAACATAAATTAGATCAGTGTAACTGGAGATTTACCAAGTGTCACCATGGAATTAAGAGAAAACTTTGTCAAAGACTAACAACAAGAGCTTTACATGCACGTAACAAATGAACGAACAGGCACAACCCACATTAACCAGACGACTAACCATCATTAAGCTTATAAAAGGAGAGCGTATAACAACCTCAACAGATTACAGGCACAGGTCGCTTAAATCTGAAGAAAAGATAACAGAAGTTCTGATCATCTATCAGTAAACCAATATTTCTCCACTTTCTCAAAACAATAGACCTGAGCTAACACTATCTTATTGGTGAGTGCCTTCACAAAAAGGTATAAAGCATATAAGAGGTTGGAGAAGAAGATGAAACTTACTCTCTATTTGAACCACAGCAAACAAGGCATTTGAGCTTTGTCAGCATACTTCTGTTCTGATATAGTTTCCTCACTAAGGGCATCTTGTTGAAAAGTTCAACCAAAGCAGTGCGAATGACCCCTGCTTCAATTGTATTGATATCATAACCAGTCCATTTGCCATTTCCTGGCTGTCCGATGAAGAAGTCATTACATGGGTCTACACGACCCTGATTACCATTGGAAATATCTCTTATAAGAAGCCCAACACGCTGGAAAGCCTCCTCTTCAACTTCTGTGAGAGAATATTGTGAAGCAACATGATTTTGAATAACATCGTCGAATTCCGCTGAAAGGTTGATATCAAACATTGGAAAAGCACATGGCAAAAGCTGCTTCTCTTCGTGAGGTAGACGATCACAATTTGACAAGACAGTTTGCATAGAGGTTCCAAGTTCAGGGCCTTCAACTGTCATCGGTGTCGCAGTATCTAACTTTGATGATGCCTCAACTGCCTCAACCATTTCCTCATCGTTTGGAAAGTTCTCATCATTCGAGTTCGCTGCTTGAAGTCCTAAATCGTGATTCTGTAAATAACCATCGGGCTGTGAACTCCTTGGTGAAAGCCACTCCCTAGGCCTCTTAGATCCCGAAACATCATGGTGCACGAATTCTTCATTACCCCTTACGAGAGTCAATGATACGCATATCGATCCCTCATCATCTTGGGAGATTATCTCATCCTTCACATTATCAAACCCAGGTGAATGCTTGACCAAATCTTCTTGGACCGAAGAAGGTGCAACCAAGACCTTATCACCTTTTTCCTGATCCACGTCAAACGCCAAATCAACTTCCTGGGGTTTATCTACATCTCTGCTAGTAGTAGCTTCAGGAACATCAGACTCTGTGAATCCAGACAGAGTGTCTTCCGGCAGTTGTGTCTTACTCAAACAACTATCCATGGAATTCTGTGCTGTGGGGTCAACTGCAGCTGCTTCACAGATGGTGCCACTTGAGATCTTGTTTTCTGAATTCGAAAACGAGGAGCTAACTTGAACAGGTTGAGAAGACGAGAGCCTTTGTCTCACGGAACGGGCCTTGGTGTCTTTCCTCCAAACCCCACTTGTGCTTGCATGTTTATGTTGATCACCATCATGGTTATCATTATCTGTGCCAACTTCCAAACATCAAAACGTACAATCACTATGAATAAGCAATGTATATTATGAGTCTCGTAGATTGTAGTTTTCTTTCACAATATCATGCATGCAAATTTATGAAAGCCAACAACCAAATAAAAAATAAAAAATAAAATAAAAAATAAAATTGTACTTTATTCGCATGCACCTTTTCCTATTTTTAAAAAAACTTTTTAAAAACTTTAACTTTTCCCAAGTAGTTCTCTCTCTTATGCCTTGAATAGAAAGGAAAGAAACTAATAAAGGAAGAACATGGGTTTAGTTCTCCCAGGCCCAGCTAACAATATCAAACTCCTTAACACAACCCAAAAATAAAGGAAGAATTACCAATAAAAATAAAATAAAAAGGAGAGAAAAAGAAAGAGACCGACTTGTTCTTGGCGAATCTATTTGAGCTGCAAAGATGGTAGTCAGAAATAAGGAAAGGTACGAGAAACGTTGCAATGCAGAGAGAAACTCTCATTGGCATAATTTTGAAACATAATACAAATGGTGATATTTTCAGGCAGAGAGAGGAGATGCCTATATATAGAAAAGAGGTCAAAGAAGCAAAAACAAATAGGGGATAGCAAAGGTATTGAAGTGTATCACAGACAGTATAGGGTGGGATGGGGGTGCAGAGGTAAAGGTCACATGAAAGAAGGCTGGATTTAGCTTCATTGCTTCAGGTTGCTCACAAGGATTCAGCTTGCTCACAGGATTTCTATTTTGCACTGAATTGCCCCTGCATTGCATAGGCTAATGGAATCTGCTGCTTTCAATCGACACGACACATGAGAATGGAAAAAGCCCAGAACTTTCATGACTCAAACAAGAGTCAATAACCCTTTTTTGTTTTTTGGGATCTTTGGAGAAATGTTAATTTACAGAAAGATTTGTGTGTTGTTTGCTCGTGGGCTATTAGGGTGGGTACGGGCGTATAGGGCTTGTGAATTCTTGGGCCTCGACGATACCATATAACTTTCCCCAACTTGGACTTAATGTGATCGCATTTATAGTGAGCTCTGCTTCTCTGTTTATGTACTGGGAATATTAGACATTTGTGTTAAGATTTCAAGTAGGCTCGGTATATGGGCAAATTTAGGGTGAAGTTATAGGTATTTTTAATTAATTATTTATATTTTTATTAATTAATTAAAATTTTATTTTTATTTTTAAAAGTTATGAGTAATTAATAATAGAAATGTGAATAAATAATTAGAAGTACAAATAACAACATTCACAAAACTTATAATGATTTAGACAATTTTTCTGTTTTAAACAAAATTTTAAATTGGTTAGACCGAGTATATTCTCAATTTTAATAATCTGCATTATGGGCAACTCCGCATGTGTCTTTTACTGTTTTTTTTAGTAAGAATAATCACTCAAAAAGATCCAATTTGAGAATATATCATAGTTAAAGGTAGGGCCTTCCATGCACCTTGGAAGTTAAGGTGCATGTATCCACTTGAATATCAGCCCTTGAATTTGATATAAAGATGTCAACGGCAACACGAAATCACTTGCAACTTGCTGAATACATAAATGAGCAAAATTTGTAAAATACAAAGTTGGTCCCTGAAAAGATTGTAATTACAAAAAAATCCAACCGCAAATCCGGTGTATGGCTGTATCTCATCATTGATCACAACACCTCACACAGCCACCGTACACCACCCGCGCCTAGCTGCCCAACCACCATTCAGCCATAATGCACCAGCAGCACCCAACGCGCCACCACTTTTGTAAATGTTAAAAAATTTAGATTTATTAATATTAAATTTATGAAATATTAAAATATATGAAATATTTAAAATATAATAAAAAAAAGTTTAAATTATTTAAAAAAGATATTGATGAAAAAGTCATTGTTATAATTTTTTAAAAAATAATCATTTCAGCATGTCGATGTCAGTAAACTTGATTATCACAATTAAAATGACTAAAATATGAATTTCTTTTTATATATATAAAATAATTAAAATGAATTAAATATACGTCTTATAACAAACTTATATACATGATTTATTAAACAAAACTCATATATAAATAGTATTTTAACAATGATAAATCAATTAATAATATTGATCACTATTTAAATTAAATAAAATATTCTAATAATTTTAATATCTAATTAATTTAAATTTTATAAAATTATAATATAATTTATGTTATTACATAAAAAAATTCTAACAATAAATCAACCACAACAGCCTCAACTAGAATCACGCTTTAGAGGTAGAGCAGTCGCCAGCTAGTAATGTCAGAACCACAATATTTCAACAACAATTTATGTTGTCCGTCCTTTAGTTCGTGCCACTTACACTACAAGTCCTGCTTATGTGAAGACTATAATAATTTCACAATTACTGTTAATTTTCCTATAATAAGTTCTTGCCACACATAATAATGAAAGTTGCCGTCATACCGAGGATAACTGATGTAAATTATCTGAATACGGTAATATACTCTGATGAAGAGTTACATAGGAAATAAGTTTTCCATGTTAGAGCTTTGTAGGGGCTTTTTACTTATTTATTTATTTTTAAAATTTCGTTTGATGCCAAAGCCTTTTTCCTTGTAAATTCTGTAAGTTGTAACGTTTTTATTGTGCATTTCTTTCATATTATACCATATTGACATTCTTTTCAACCTGAAGAATTTCTCATGATTCAAATTTAAGCTGGAATTTACCGAAAATGAAGCTTCATTCGAGCAATTTGAAGAGCACTTGTGCAATTATCTCTTACAACAACAAACATATTTATTTTTGGATTTGATTTTAATTATATAGTATATCATCTAAGCATGAGTATCATCATAAAAATTTAACTATGATAAGAACTAGTTTTGAGAATTGAGATCTGATGATGCATCTTCTGATGATGCAGTAACATATGATTAACTGATAGTGTAAACATAAAATGAAAACAACACACTTACTCTTTTTTCTTTTAGCTTTAATCCCTTCGAGACTCCCAACAAAATTGGAACGATACAGTAGGATAGTAGGCTAGTGTTGATCTAACATTGCATGTCCTGGCACAGGGCAATGGACAAATATGTAAAAAGAAATATAATTCAATTAATACTGAACAAAATAAAAGTACAGGTGAATGGTGATAATAGCATCACAACCTGAGACGATAGAATTGCAGTGCCATAATAACTTATGTTTACAACTGAAGTTCACGACAACCCCAACAGGCAGCTTTCATAGCTCAGTTGGTTAGAGCACCCGTTTAGTAAGCGGGAGGTCTTCTGATTTTCAATCCCTTCTTACGAATACTTCAACTGATGAGATCCAATTCAACCATTTTTGTGAGCAATTAAGCTTTTTACTATACCTATAATTCATTGATGAATAAAAATATAAACTTTTCGTAACCACAAGTTTTTCCAAAATGCGTACACAAGATTATAGCCATCCTAACCATGTCCATGGTGGTTGATGGATAAACTAAATCGACAATTAATTATCATGAGGGTTTGTACTGAAGTGAAAGATCCAATTTGATGAAAATTTAAGCTTTTTATTATACTTGTAAGTATTGACAAATAAAAGTAGAAACTTTCCGAAACTACAAGTTCTTCCAAAATGCATGCACAAGATTATGGTCATGCTAACTCTGTCCTTGATTGATTGATCAACCAAATCATCAGTTAATTGTCATATTGAGGGTGGAAAATGCGACTTCTAACCGGAATGGTTGTGTTGGCAACCTCATGGACAGATCGGGTGCTCAGAATCCATGGTTTATAGATATGTATTCATTGACGAACCCACTTTAAGGTGAGGTAAGCATGTGTCTCACATGAAATCTGAAAAGAAATTCTTGGTGCGCCACTGTATGTAGAAAAATATTAGTGTTTTGTAGACTTAAAATATCAATGGATCTCACTCGAGAAAAATTCTTGGGTTCGCGGCTAAATACATCTTCTTCTTCCTAACAGTCATTAGTTTTCTTTAAAAAAATCTGACTTTATAAGAACCGATCATAAATTCAAGAGATTTTTCGTTTGGGTAGCAAGATGCATGCCGCAGGTGTTGAACTCGTGACTTTCTTATGAAAGGAGTCGTTAGAAGCTGGATCCGGATCTGATACTGACATCATGAAAGTCGGACCAGGACCGGATCCTACCTGAAAAGGAACGTTTGCACCATAAAGTTTGTTAGCAAGACGCAAACAGATACTGAAAAAACTGCCAACGTTTGCCTAGCATTCGCTATGACTGTAGCAGAGCACATGAAAGCTGAAATGGACACGTGAAGTAACAGTTTCGACCCGGTTTGATTTGTTATCTTTCGGTAAATAACCACATATATATATACACGCACCTATTTTCACTGTTCCTCTCGCTCTAAGCCGGTACTTACAACAAACACAGGCACATGCACACACAAATACATATATATTACAAACACCTGCTATGTGGGCCACTTTTCTCTCTCTCCATTTATTGGTGATAAAAATATTAGAGAGAAAAATAAAGAGGCCAATAAAATACAGTCACCTTCTTTTAATAACACAAAAATAGAGTACAATATGTCGATGATAACAGAAAATTCAGGCAGGTGAACCCACACTTGGAGTGAAAGGTGTGAGGGGAGAGAGAGAGTAGATCAAGTAGGCACATGATCACAACACTAACACCAACGAAAATCTAAGGTCTACAAAATGATTATGATCAACACAAAGAGACATGAGTCCGCACGCGTGCACACCATCACGAGGGCGCATGCAAAAGCCAATGGACAACCTCAAGTGTTAGTCATTGTCAACCTTTTCTCCCCTTTATCATCACAATATCACGGCCAGCCTAACGTACGATTTGCCACTAATCATGATTGACATTCAACCGATATGCGTTTTAACCCTCATATATATCGCTAGATCGTGTTCTTCAGCCACTTGAACCCACACTTGCGTTCGTTCATATACCAGTAGATTAATCAATAATGATATTTATTTTTAATAATCTTACCTTTCTTCTTCCTAACACGAGAGAACTTCCCACCAGCAGCAACCACACTAGAGCACCCTGTCATTGAGCTAACGGTTCTTAACTTTCTTCTTTTGAAATTAAGCTTTATTATTAATAGAAAAAATATTATGCTGTATGATATGGAACGATATACAAATACCCTTCTATGATATACGTCAGATACAATATTTACAGAGGCAAACACTGTCGAATCCCATGGCTGGTTTGTTCAAGTGGTTTGGTACTTATTCCGTTATGTAAGGTCGTCAGGGTCCACGCAGGCTTGTAGATACCCATGGTTAAGGGGAGAAAAGGAAAGTCCTAATTCTTTTTTATTTAATACAAATAATCAATTACCTTGCAAATATAGCTCGAGCAATCAAGCAACCTCAACAAAGCAAAAGCACCATGAATATATACGGGAAACTTCCATTGTCATTCTTTAAGTAAAACAGCAGAAACAACAGTCGTTATGTCATTAACATAACATGAATATCAGAATATACACATATATATAGATAAATATATAGAGAGAGAGATCCAGAGGGGTTCATTATCTGCAAACAGGAATCCAGAAATGCCTATCTACAGACCACGTTCCATAAGGGCATAAAAATGCAATAAATTAAAACTTAGTACAACTGCCCAAACATAGCAAAAATCTATCGAATCTTCAGTATCACAGAAAACCGAATCAAACACAGCATCCATGTACCTGAACTCATGAAATCATCACAAAGGATAGCATCAGTATCAGAAGAACTCAGCACTTGTCAGTAAGATGTTAGAATCAATTAATGGTTACCTTTACATAACAAGAATCACAACCATTCTAAGCAATCAAAACCCCACCAACAAAGAACGCAAATTACAGATCTCCATCTTCATTGAAAGATCTCAATAAAAAGGAATTAAGGAAGAAAAAGGGGCTTCCCCCATTTCGAAACCTCAGTAGTCAGGCATCAATTGGCTGTCCTTGCCTTCTTCGGCAGACATTCCTTGTTCGGTAACTCTTAACCAGATACAAACAGCAGTAAAACTCAACACCAAGCTCAACAGTCCACTACCCAAACCGATTCCAACAATTGCAATGACAGATAGATTATTACTCCTCTTCGGCGGCAATGGATAACCGTAGAGATCCTTGTTGCCAACGAAGGAAGAGGCATTGAATCGAGGGAGATTGCCGCTCCGGTTCGCGAGGGCTGCCGGGATTGGGCCGGAAAGGCGGTTGTAGGAGACGTCGAAACTGGTGAGTCGTACCAAGTACCCGAATTGTGGGGGGATCGACCCGGTGAGTTGGTTGAGGTGGAGGTCGATGACGTTGAGGTAGGAGCAGAGAGCGAGTTGAGGAGGGATCATCCAGGACAACAGGTTCGCCGACAGATTGAGGACGGCGAGATTGAGGAGGGACTGAATGTCAGGCGGAATGGGGCCAGAGATCTGGTTGGACGATAAGTCCAGCGTTTGAAGATTGGTACAGTTTGAGACGAATGGGGAAACGGTACCACGCAGGGAGAGGCCGACGAGAGAGAGCTTGTAGATGCGATCGTTGTTGCAGGTAACGCCTTCGAGGTCAGAGATGACTCCGCGGCACGGTGATGACAAGGCTTCCTTAGTCCAGTGGGCGAGCTTCCCCAATGGGTCCTCGAGGCTCTGCTTCAGGTTCAAGAGGCAAGCCTGGTCGCCGGGATCGGCCGCCGCTGACGGGGCCAAGAGGAAGGTCTGAAGAATGAGGAATGCAGCAAGGAGAATCTCCATTTTGTAGATAGAGAGAAAGGGGGATTTAAGGGTTCATGGTATTGGTGGTGATAGTCCGAAAAGGAATATGGGCTGTAGAGAGCGAGACAGAGTTTAAGGGTTGATGGTGGATAGTGAGGAAGGAAAAATGGTAGTGTGCGTTGATAAGTATGCGAGGCTGAAAGGGAGCTGATGAGATAAAATAACTTCTCTAGAGAGGGGAACAGTAACGGGTTTCGGATTGGAAAAGAAGAGCGTGGGAAACAACTTGATGATCTTCTTGTGTTCAGAGTTTTAGAGAGAGAGAGAGAGAGAGAGAGGAACAGATATCGCGTGGGAAAAATGGTAGTGTGCGTTGATAAGTGTGGTCAGGCAGAAGATGAAGGTAGAATAATGGGGTCTTATGTTGCAGAGAGAGAGAGTTGGAGAGAGAAAGAGTGTGTTAAATAAGGGACCTCCGTGGGAGAGAAGAGGGAGAGCACTTACTTTTATGCGACCAAATGACCTCTATGTTGAAGTACTAATGACGCGGATAAACACTTCGTTCCAATGCCAATATCGCTTTGAAGTCCTTAGAGGCAATTTTGGACATTCAAGAGAGAAGGGGGTCCGGTCATCTATAAGACGTGCGAGGTATGCCAAATCTCTGTTACTTGGTGGGTCAGGGTTTGTGAACAGTCTTTAGAGAGAGAAAGGGGGAGACCGCTAATGGAGGCCATGTCTTTCACGTCTGCAACGTTCAAGCATTAAAAATAGTTCAGTGTACTCTCCGTCTATCCGCAAGCATTTATATCCATTATCTTACAAGCCAAATTTTCATTCTACTCGAAATCTAACCTTGTTTTTCTTAATGAGAATGGTTTAGAGACATGCAAAACTGAGTATCCAATCCCTAACTAGGACTACAAAGCAAAGATTAATTGTTCATCGTTGCTCATCTTAGTCTACAGCAAGCTTGCAACTCGCTGGTTCTCCATAGTCAACAAATTCATCACAACTATTGGATTTTTGAGATGAATGGTTAAAGTGATAAAATAAAAAAAATATTTAATGTATATTAAATACAAAATATAACAGTATAATAGTACTTTTAATTCAAATCTTCACCATTCATCATATTTATTGAACTATAGAAATGTTGGGTTCATTATTATTCTTTATTTTTATGAGTTCTTTAAATCTAAACACTCTGCATACATATAATAATAAAGATTGCAATATTAAGAAAAAATAAAAGGAACATGAGCATAACCTTTACAAACAAACAAAAACTTTAAGGTTGGTACCTTCTTCTAGGCTTGTTAAGTTTGCAACTCATCTCCAATATGCGAATAATGTGACACAGCTTGGCTCGTTTGATTATGTTGACAACCTTGTTGAATACAAGGAGCAATAGGTCACTTGGTCAGGGGGACCAATCACAAATTGAAGGTCATGAATTCGATACCTGGGTCGCACATATTGCTCTGGCCTCCTGGTACTGAAAAAGAAACCACAATCCTGATCTTAAGAAAAAATAGCGTACCAATACTATTAGAGTACCAAGGCTTACTTATGTCTTAACTTCGTAAATAAGATTCAAGAGATTCATATTCATAAAAGACTTCCTTGAAACTTTGGTGTCACAACTAAAAGTTCACAAAACTTGTGGCAAAATATTGGTGAAAGTGTTGGATCTGAACCTTTTCCGTGTGGATAGAGTTAACCGGTTTGGATCCGACCGGCCAGTTAATTCAACTGCGCCGTCCAGAACTAAAAACATTGCAGTACCAAGGGCTGGATATGGTTGGTTCAGGATTTTCTGTAATTTGAACTGAATCGAGACCAGGCCAGTTCCAGTATTGGTTGAGTCCTAAATCACCTCGAACCAAAAAATAAGAAGAGAGAATTTGACATGTAAAGTAATTTAAGATTTAGGGAAAACTTCCAATTCTGATTCCAGTTCCACGGAAGGTGGAACCAAAACCGAAATGGGTGGTCCCTGATTTTGGGTTTGGTTTGACTGGTTCCGGTTCTAACCAATTTCTTGTCTAGTTCTTTGGTTCCAAACGGGGCATGCCTACCAAGGACTTCACTGGTCGGAATTGGCATTTCAATTTCAAAATACCATTTTCTTTCTTAAACTTTTCAAATGGAACCGAGACCCGAGCTGGCTCGAAAGTGGAACTAAACATGGAGGGAGACTGGTTCGCGACTTCCAGGTTTTGGTGGAACCAGTCAGGTCTAGATGGGGCTTATAGTGATATACTCCCTATGCTCTTTATTAAAACCCATGGGCTAAACCGTGGCCATTGTAATGTTTGTGTTATATATCTTTTAATTTTCCAACTTTCGGATCAAAAGTTCCTTAATAGGCCACGATCATCCACTAAACCCATTGAAATTCAACCACGGGGTATTAATTTCAGTATTCCAATTTGAAAAGCTGAATTGGAACAAGAACTCTAAAATAACCAACTCTGAAGATGGAATTAGACTACTCAGCTTGATTTTCTCTTACATGGCTTGAACAAACATTGATCTCTTCTTTGTGTTCGCAATTAGCTAGCACGGCATTGCATGAGATGGGAATTTTCGAATGATCAACCTACACTAGTTTCAGTCTGTGACTGAAGGTCAAGGTTGGCATTTCTGATCAAAGGTCAGGATTTCAATACTCCTAGTGTGAATCTGGTAGGTGTCTCCACGACACCAGCTTGCATTATATATATGTATATATATGATTTTGAACAAAATATTATCTGCCAAACACAAAAGATCTGTACAAAAATTACTATCTATTATTATTAGTGAGTTCATGTGCATTCATGACTAGTATTTGGAGTTTATCTATATTTGATTTCTTTTTGTTCTGGTAGATTTTGGAGTTAGACCCTAAATCATTATGAGCTAAGAGAAGTTTATCCTTTTTATTTCCGTTCATGTGCTCTTACTTAATATCAAATTTCCAAGAGAGTTCAAAAAGGATAAGTGTTGTGGTTACCATGTTCTAAGAAGGAAAAACTATTTAGGATACCCAAAATCTATATAGGATCAGGGATTATAAACCTAACTACTACCAAATCCCTGACCATAACCAACATCTAGTGGAAGTTTAACCACATTATTTTATTCTTTTATTTTATTTAAGTTATATTTTTGAAAGAGTAATTCTACGTATAGTTTCACAATTGTATCATATTTTATAGTTATTGAGTCAAACAATTCATTTGCTATTTTACACTCCTCAAAGAGCCTGAGTAGGTCAAGATGATAGTTCTAACTAATATGTCATCCTTGAGGAAGGTTTGATACATTTTTATTTCCTCATTAGTTGCCTATTTTTTGGAATGGATTATGGTTTCTCTAAAGATATAGTTCATACCCTCTAATGTCGATGTCAAAAACATTCTTCTCTTTTAAGTTTGGAAGTTCAGGCCATTAACTAATATATATACACACACACTCTAACTATCATTTTAATATAGAAATGATAAATAAAGGGTCTATTAATTTTAAGCAAGAAACCATAAACAAGCAATACATAATAGAATTTAGAAAAGAATCTAAAGGATAAATACTATTAACTAGCCATGCATCTATTTGCAATATCACAAAACAATGTCCACTATCATGCAAATACATACAAGCACCTGTTTGTAGTTAAGGAAACATTAAAATTAAATACCTCACATAACAAGCTTAAAATAGAACTATGAAATTTACACCAAAAATAAGGGTAACATATAGTAATTTTTTTGCTTCACAAGCTTCTTTAATAAGACAAAATAGTAATCTTATCCTTTTGACTATTTTATAAATTTAACAAACACATAAGAACATAACAATAAAGTCAAGGAAAACAATAAGCCTACATCGGTAACTTTGTTCTATTGATGAAACTTTAATTTTCACAAAAGTACAAAGGATAGAACAATAAAATTAGTCCAAAAGTTTTTTCATGCATTCATAGACAAATATCTAGACAAAATAATAATTTTGGCACAATACGTTGTTTTGTAAATTTTACGAATGGTAGAGACACAATCATAATTTCAGACCATGAGGCTGTTTTAATGAAAAACTTGCAACTAGAAGCTTTTCTACCTCTAGTTTGCGAGAACCTCAATGTGGGTTTTCATAAACAATTCACCTTATAAGCAAATTTAGTGCAAAACTAGAGGTACACTCCTTTCTTGCCTTTTGGGTTTATTTTAAGGGAGAGAGAGAGAGCAATAGTAGAGAGGTTGAGGGGGGATACGAGTGAGGAAAGACAAAGAGACCTTCGTCCCTTCGCTTAGTGTATCACCATCAAAATGGAAGTTCTTTGGTCCGCCGAACCTCGACCATCTCTCTTGATGCTTAGAAGTGAAAGCTTGAAACCATATAAGTTGTTGGTTTCCTTCTTCATTTTCTTGTTTCGGTTGTTTTTTTTAAGAATAACAAAGGATTAGAGAGGCTCAAATAACATAGAGGAGAGTTGTGTAGGAATTGTTCACGGTCAACATCCACTTTGCTCAAAAGGGAAAAAATGATATAATTTTGTTTTTAAACTTCTTATTTCCTCTCTTTCTTTCCTTTCCATAGTTTATCCTTAAATAAGAAAACCCGAGAGACCATAGTTAGAGAAGAAGGACATACGCAAAAGAAGGTCCGTATATAATGAAGACTTTTTCTCTCCTCTTTGTGTCCTGATTGTTTTGTTCTTCAATTGAGTTTGGTATTCTCCTCTTCAATCAATAACCTCTCTTCTTTGTAACAAATAATGTACCTAAATAAGATGACGAGAACAATATCAAAGATTTATCAAAAGATCAATCATGCCGCTTTGATATCAATAAATGAAGAACCAAGCAAAAAGTGTGAAATCTTAAAAATGATAAGCTAATTGAAGCATTTGTTTGAAACAAGATTTCCTTCCAAAAGGTTTTTCTCTAAAGGGAAGAATTGAGAACGAGGGTTTTCGTTGTGATGGTTTTGAGAAATTTTATCTTCGTGATATTTATCTTTTCTTTTACAAAGTTAAAATGATTTGTGTTATTATAAATATTTTTGGTTTCAGAAAAGAGTGCATCTCATAGAATCCAGAAAGGAGCCTAACTTTTTTGATTTCATGAGTGCTCGTAACAAAAGACGAATTAAGTGGCCACTAGTTAATCTTTTTACTTACATAAACAACCCGAGTTACTTCACCTCCGACTTGGACACATTTTTTTTTACGTCTCCTTCGAGTCAAGGTGTTGGGTGGGTAAAAGATTGACACCAATGTCTTGTTTATAAGAAGAGGCTCAAGGTCCGTTCACTGCATATCAGAAAAGGAGGGAGAAGAGGAGAAAGAGGAAGAAGCCGTAGAAGACAAAAAGAAAACAAAGGTTCTTAGAAAAGGTTCTATTATGTGTGTGTATTTAGTATAGATAAATGGTTCAACCAGGTTTTTCACTTAGATTCATTATCTGAGTATGTATTTACCTATTCTCTCATATGTTTAATGCTTGGCTAGAAAAATGCATAAATTTTTTCCTTTCATTACCGATGATCAACCCACAATGGTGAAGGGGAGGCTGGTAGTCAAACAACAACTCTTGTCTCTTGCATTAACAAACTTATAAATAGCGACCATCAACGCTTGAGTTAGCGAGCTGAGTGGTGAATTCCACCCAACCTGTCTGGTGGGCAAGTTCACATTAGGGTATAGAAGATGCCTGAATTTAAAAGCTAATTATAAATATAGATTAATAGGGGTTGGAATCGGGTTAACATGTCGGGTCACTTTTGGTTCAACAGAAAATCAAGCTCACCTAAACTGACTCGATTGTTTTTCAGGTCCATTTTCAAGAGACAAACACCCTGCCCTAAATTTGTGCATGGAGGCACCGGGAGCATTAGCTTAAAGGCAGGGCATTCTAGCGCCGTTGCTGCTGGTGGGGAGTTCGACTCCCTGAGGGTGCATGTGTGAGTGCATGTTAGGCTTCGTCCTCCTCTTGTAACCAAAAGAAAAAAAAAATTGTGTATGGAGGCTCACCCTTAAAAACCGTCCATGTTTAATTTTCTCCAACATAACAAACAATTGACATCCCTATGCGTGAACGATGCTTATCTCCTAACCTGCCATCCAGAAATGTGTTGCAAAAGTGGAAGTAAATGCATGTCATGGGGATGATGGTTTCGTGTTCAAGCCATGTTTGTGTTGTGTCATTCAGTGTTGACGTAGGAACAAGTCAACCCAAAACATCGCATGATCTTTTCGTTATATTAAGTGCACACGAAGCACAGACCTTTCATGCCCATTGTTTTATTGCCAGAATTTCGTGTTTCGTGTCATGACCATGTCATGTCAATAAGTATGTGTGTCAACCAAGGTCAACCCTATCGTCGACCACAGGAAATGGGGAGAAGCAATCCCAACAATGTGACTATTTTTTTTTTCAGGGTGAAAGGAATCTAATATTCTAAGAACCCAGTTAGATAACCATGTTTACTAAGTTAAACTCAACTTGCCTATATATGATCACTTGTTAATTGTGATGGTTTCCTTTAAGGATTATTAATTGACAAGAAGCTTACTCATTATCAAAGTTAAGATTTGTTAATTGATAAGAAGGTTATTCATTACAATTGATGGGTCAAGAATCGATCTAGATTTGATCTTGCATTCCGGTCAAGTATGAGAATTCATCAGTTGGACCCAAAATCCAAACATAGTCATACAAAAAAGAAGAAGAATGATCTACCATTAGACTTCTCTATTGTGCAGTTCTTGATGGAAGTCAAACCCAAGTTGGCTGTAAATGATCACTTATTGATTGTGATCATGGATTCTCTTAAAGGATCATTAATTGGATAAGAAGGTTATTTATCATCAAAGAAACCAATTAAGTCAATGCCAATATTTAAATCCATCACATTGTGTACAAGTAGTGCTGCTGTCGATCCGTCGAGAACTGATTTAGGTTTAATTGTCTCCTGTTCAACCAGAGCAATAGCTCACCAGACATAGAGGTCGCCTCAGAAATTGATGGTTATGAGTTCGACGCCCGTGGCGTCAATTTGACTTCGGCCTACCATTTGTACCCAAAAGGAAAAAAATTCTACCGTTAATGTCAAAGATGCTACACTGATCTGTGGTTTTTGCTTTGCTATTTTTCAGGGTTTTAAAAGCTTTAATAGAATTTTCCTCCCTAATCCGCCGCCGCCGTCACCAGTTCAGTTCCTGTTCCAGGTCAGGGTCAAACGAGCACCGGCAGTCTTGGTTCAACTGAAAACCGGCCAGGTACGAGTTTTCTGATCCGACTGAAAACTCTTGGGTCTTTGAAGGTTAGGTGAAACAAGTTCAAACCGGTTTAGGTCATCACTTTTGGTAGTCCATCTCCAATTCGAAGGTTAGATATCTCTAATTAAATTTGCCTAACTTTCAAATAGCGTCGCTATCTTCATAAGGATAATGCATCATAAAGCCATATTATTTAAGATTGGTATGAAGAGATTCTAGAGTGGGTATGCAAAAATCAGCGTTTGAGACAAATATATAATGACATAAGATACTTGACTTCGACCATAGAGACTACAAAAAAGTTTGCCAAATTCTCTCTCTATATATATAGAGAGAGTGCAAATACCCTTAGGTGTTGTAAATTCAAACAAATCTCAATCATATATTTTGGTGATGAATGGTTGATATTTATATTAAAAAATAAAAGTACGAATAAAGTGTAATTGCAAAAAGTGTACAAAATTCAATTCTTAATCATCCATCAAATGTATAGTTGAGATTTGTTTAGATTTACTAGTACCTAAAGGTGATAACATAATCTCTCTCTCTCTCTCTCTCTCTCTCTCTATATATATATATATATATATATATATATATATATATATATATATTATTGTCGACTCTTCACTTTTACTCTTTGTTAAGAGGGTTTGGTTTTGTATATCCGTATGCAGTCAGTAAGGCGATAAAGCGCCCTTAGATTTTGAATGAAACTTGGACTTACGTTATATCATTATTCTGCCAGACCCGTAAGGTAGAGTTACCATTCTCGGCAACCTTATCACAGCAACCTTGTCACGGTTGAATTGACATTCAGCCATTACCTGTGGCAGACGTTACAATGCTTATCTGTAATAGTTCAACCCTTGAGAAGGCTCCAAACGGAAAGTTCAATCAGAAAACCTCAGAGGAAGAGCGGGCGCTCCTCTATAAATATAAATACAAAGCAGCCCATAGGGATCAGGGATAGAGATAATGAACAAAAAGATAAAGCCCTCTGTGAAAAAATTTGGTGTGCGGGAAAAATCAAATCATCCTTATCACTTCTGTTTCTGCTCCTCAAAATGAGAAGGAGGTTCACTCTTGCTGCGGACCTGGAGCGAGGATCTACCAAACGGTCTCAGGATTTGCAGAGGTCGCCAAGATCGCCAACAGCCCCATCCCCGGTTGCGTGCACGCCCACAAACAGAGAGAGCAATGGATGAAAAGGCACGTAGGAGAGGAATGGGAGAACTCGTAAACGAGTCTAACAATAGTAAAGAGGAGCTGCTGATACTCGTTAGACGAACTGATGCTTGCTCGATACTTGCTCACAGTGTCAAAACCTGAACCTTTTAGTGTATAAATCTTCATTAGATATTGCTTTGGTTTCTTCCTTCTCCCAGTTCAGGAGTTAAGATGTAATATTGCTGATCAAAAGAAGGGGAAACTGAAGGACGAACAGTTTCCTTCACAGTTTTATATTATAATAAGGAGAAGACAAGGACACCAGAGTGATCATTCGGTAAAGCTCTCAGGAACAAAGAACAAAGGAAAGAACGATCAAGTAAACACAATCACATAAAAGATGATTTTACACGGTTCGAAGAGAGCTAGTTCCCGCCTCCTACGTCCACAGCCTCCCCGAGAAAATGCTGTTATAATCAAATTCGAATTTTCAACACGGAAGCCTCTAATTTTAAGTTGGGAAATCCTTCCAAAAACTAAGAAATATTACATTGGTGGCTCAGCTCTAATCAGACAGTCAAAGCCAATTTTGCCGAGGAATGAATCAAGCTCCACGCCAAACTCCAACAAAAAACCATTGAAGATATGCTGAAATTAGAGTAGAAACAGGAACAGTATTTGGGAACATGGCTGCAGCCAGTAAGTACTCCATATCAAAGCAGAGAGATACAGCAAGCAACTAAGCAATCTTCACTATATAAAGTACACCACCTTAAAAACCTTTGGCCTAAATCGATACTCATACGAACAGTGCAGTTACGGTGGTAAAAGGATCATACAGTTCAAATAGACTAAACTTAATACACAGAGTGGAAGCAGCCATATGAGTTTCTTAAACAGAAACCAGCAGCTACCCTAACTTCCAACCTGCCGTTGCTGACTCTTCAGAGACGTCCTTACACTAGAAACTCTTCCACTTGGAGGGCAAAAGGGAAGATGGTGGCCGTTGGATTGAAATCTCACGATGGTGTCATCTCGAACATCACAAGAATGCTTGCAGGAGAGATCAACCAGTTTTCTCCTCTGAGGGCACCCCTCTTTCTTGGCGTCCTTCCGGTGTCCCACACTGATCTTGGTGCACTCCATAAGGGCAGCCAAGAATGGATCTTCATAGTAACCTGCGCTCTTCCTGTACCCATTATTCTTCATTGAATCCTTTGTTTGAAGGGCGCAAGGAGGGGGAGGGGGAAGCCTGAGTTTAAAGCCCTGTTCTACACTATCTGGTTGTGTAGGGCAGCAATCTAAGAATGATTTCTTTGACACCCCTGGTTCTTCTTCCCATGAGAAAGGCACGCGCCATGGTGAGGTAACCGAGTGGATCTTGCTGCTCTTCTCTTCGCTGAGGAAGAAGCTCATTTTGCTTGTCAGGTCAATCCGTCTTGCAGGGAAAGGGGAAGAGGTGTTTGATTTTATAAGGGGAGTGGCCCCGTTAGGACCTATCAAAGGAATTGTTATAATAAGAATAAAGAAGTAAAAAGAGAGAAGAATTCATTCTGTTCACGCCTTGTAACTGAAATTTAGCCTCCACTTGTGCTTCTTCGGTTTGTAAAACAAGGTAGTGAGCAAACCGTGAAAGGGTGGTAGCTAGCCCTTTAGAAGTTAAATAGCCCTTTTAGACAAGGTAGTGACCAAAACGTGAAAGGCTTTGGTTTCGCTTGAATACAAAGGTACCAAAAACTATACTATAAAAATATTAAAAAATAATAAGATCATAAAATTTTTGAAAGAAAATAATAAAAAATTATCTAACTTATGTTTAGTTAACTATCATCATTTAGCATGATCGAATTCTATGAAAACAAAAAATCCATATCACCCATCCCATCTAATATGAAAAAAAGTTTAGTTGTTGTATCAGTCTCACTAGTTCCTGTTAGGATACGAATGCTGGCTTCGCTCTTAACGAGAAAGTTACTCAGAAGAACCTTTAGTAGGTCTCAAGTTCCATACGTGGGTATGATAGGAGACTAGCTAGCACCAGCTCCGGTGATCCTTCAGTAGGATTAAAGTCAACTGTGAAATAATTTTCAGTAACTAACATTTGTTTTATAGTGTATTATTTTAAAATATTTTTCGTATCAGTGAGAAATATAAGATTGTAAACAATATTATATGGTAAAAAATGCCTTTCATTTTTTGGTTTGTCAGAGAAAATGCGTTCAACCGCATAGGATAAAAGAGGACGCCACTGGGGAGAATCCGGTGATGTCACAAAGCTCCCTCAGTCACGTAACGGTGGGAAAAAGTATCAAGCAACGACTTATTCATTGTTTTCTGTTTCAATCTTGCGTCGCTTCTCTCGTCAAGTTTTATATGTTCAACCAAGCCTTCTCCAGTATTACGCATATTGCACCAAGAACAATAATAATAGCTCACCTAGCTAGTGGCAAGAAATGGTGGATCTACATGGAGGGGTGGGGGGCAGCCGCCCTCCCTGAAATTTTGAAATTTTACCTGGTTGAGATTCATGCTTCGCATGATGAAATATATATGTTACCCCTCCAACACTATTTTCTAGATCCTCCACTGGTGGCAAGGGGGTAGATTTGGGTTGAACTGGACGCAAACCGTAGTGGTTCAGTTCCAGTTCCATTTATTGAAGAACAGAATTGGAACTGGAACTGATGGTAAGAAACGGTGGTTCCAAGTTGATTTTAGTTGCGACTTTAAAATCCCAGTCTTTGTTTCATGAAATTTTCAAATAAAACTAGAGCTAAAAAGCAGGATTGGCTTAGAACTAGAGTTAGAACCGACAGAACTGGAACAAAACCCAGATACCCAGGTGGGCCGCTTCAGTTTTGGTTCTAGGTTTTAACTGGATCCAACCATGTCTAACTAAGGGGTATGCATCTAATCTGGCTTTGTGATCCCCATTGTAAGAAAAGGAAACAGTATTGCAAATTTGGAAGTTTCTTGTGGGAGACAAATCTTTTTGGGGTGAGGGGGCAAGTCTGTGCGCAACAGGTCATCTTAGCAAGGGTCCATCTTTGATTGCAATTCTTATGTTGCTGCCTAATTCAATCACTGATAATATGATTCACAGCATCCATGTCCAAAAAAATGATGCTCATATTGTAAGGTGGAATGGTTTTGATTGCAAGCTCTTAAGGATCCATGATCTAGATCTCGAACTTAGGACATACATAATGGGTTCCGACAATTTCCGCCTTCTTTGGTGAGACTGTAGAATTTTAGGGTCCATCTTTGGATCTTGACAACAATGAGTGCACCATCGATCACATCTCATGGTAGATATAGAAATTATTGTAGGGTAGAGCGAACAGCCTATGGAAGTGTTTAAATTGGGGTGAAGTTCGTATCGTATGTCATAGGTTCCACCATGGACTCTACTCTGTTGATTTTCTAAATTTCAGGCGGCTGGACACCCCGGGTCGAGCCAATGTACCAGTATATATATATATATATATATATATATACCTGATTCACAGCAACAAATTAATACGATTCACTGCAGTGATACATGAAACAGGCCTTCTTTACGTTTATCCGGTACTATGAGGAGGCCGAAGCCAGATGCAGACATCAGATACAAACTAAACTAGCCAGGTGAGTCGCATGTCTCACAAGTTCACCATCCCTTAAAGTAGATTCGATGTTCATGTTAACATATCCAAACAAATCTCAACTATCAAATTTGAAAGATAGATACGTAATATTTGAATTCAAAAAATAAAAATTTGTTTTTAGAATTAATTACACTTACAAAAATTACAAATTTACTTTTTATTTTCAAAATTCAAATATCAACCGTCTATCTTTCAATTTGAGATTTGTTTAAATATATAAGCATGTAATATTATATACCAACCTACACATACATATAATTAAATAATTGCTACAAGAAATTTTATTGTACATATTGGTTTCAATAAAAATATTATTGAAAAGTTTTATCTCAACTTAAAATCTGATAATCTGTCGAGTACAAACTCTAAGATTGCCATGTAAATTCAAATCGATCACCACGCATCTACTGAACTTTTGATGGATGTCATAGCCACCAGAAGTACCAGAATCAGTTTTCAAACAAAATCATCCAACCAAAAGATTCACAAAATCAACGAAATCAAAGCCCTAGGCGCATCAACTTCTCCTAATGGAGAAAGGCATGCTCCAAATTAGATTTAAAGCTCTAAAGATTAAAACAAAATTGAATAATACAAATGAAAATTTCAAATAATCCAAATGGAAATTAGAAAAAAACAATACCGGAAGCGACCTATATCATATCACCTTACCACTCAATTTGATTCTATAAAGCCGACTCAAATCAATTTTTGACAGTATTGGTTCGCCAATAAGACCTAGCTTTGTATTATCAACCCACGCAGGTGCACACATGGGAGCACAGAATTGCACGCATGCAAGAAAGTCTTTATTTCAACTTCAAGTTATAATACCCTACAACAGTAGGCTCCAAGGATCATAACATGGGGGTCAACCATCCTATAAATCAATAGGTCCAATTTGATAGAAGAAAACCACAAACTTGCAATATCACTCGATGGGAAATGTTATCCATGCTCAATCACCAGCAACAATCAATGATTTTCGGATGCGCATATGCATATTCCCAGGTTTCTTCACGGCTAATCACCAATTCGACAGTACCACAAGAAAACAAATGCACGCCTGCTAATACGATGACAAAGATTATGATGTCCCCAGTCAAAAAACTTGAGTATAGCCTCAAAACGAAGGGGAAGAAAAACTTCCCTCGGTTTTCAAAATGCAAAGTGGTCATGGGTGCACAATAAAAGTCTCTCTCTCTCTCTCTCTCTCTCTCTCTCTCTCTCTCTCTCTCTCTCTCTCTCTCACACACACACACACACACACACACACACACACATATGTATATATTCCATATATAAATATAGAGATCCAGCGCACATTAATAACATAATTATACAATATATATCACCAATCCAACCCACTTAAAACCAACAATTTCGAGAGGAAAGCATCTGAAATCTGAGATAAATAAGATGGACGGGCACTGTATGACACCATCGTCTCAACAGAAAAAAATAGGAGCAAAATCACTTTGATCTTTGTTTCCGATAAATAAACCACTTGAAGTCGATGCTCATGCCCCTAATATCAAGCGTTTAAGTTCATTTGAGTAGGGTTTCATCAACAATCTTAAATGAATGCATAAGGCGCCCACATACACCTGAAGATTGGGATGGAAGTTAACCCACTAAACAACTAACATGGTTCTAAAATCAAGGTTGGTTATCTGCAATTGTAAGAGGTAATGTGCCAAAAGATCAACAGAAAACTGAATTATGTAATATAGAAAAGAGACAAATGTTATGCTTTCCAAGAGAATACCAACTTATCAATCTATATAACACTCTTATCTATGCTTTCCAAGAGAATACCAACAAATTCGTTGATGTCCCACTTGAAAAATTAAGCAGAGAGAACAAAGTACCTCAAATCACTGAAACACTAGAACGTCGCCAACTTCCAAGTCATAAACTACAGATGCAAATTCCATCCTATCTATTCCATAGGCAATGGGAACTTTGAGCAATTGTGAAGATAAAATTTCGTTAAATTAGAATAGAACTTTGTTCTTTCGAGACATTCGAACAAAATACAAAACCAACAAAAGGTGCACTGCTAAAATGGTCCCTGACTTGGCAAGAGTTACAACGCTACGTTACACAGATTGTTTCTTGAAAAAAAAATTGTTAGGGGAAAACTGAAAGACATCAATAGACTTCAACCTAATGTATCAAGGCAATTATCACATGAATGAGATGAACTTCTGTTGCTAAAGAAAAGAAGTATATGAGGTATTCCTTCGACACAGAACCATGAAAAGAGGCAGATTATAGCTGTGGTAATTAACAAATAGAAGTAGAGAAAGAAAAAGTCGGACGAAGATTTATAAGAGAATTTACTAATTCTGAAACACTTGAAACACAAATAGAGAACATATGGGAAAAAACAGACACATCATCCTACATGATCAGGATATGGCTGATAGCGTGTATCTAAGCCTCCTTGATTCTGCTCGCCTGCTGCTCCACCATTTCCCACGTGACTAGATAAACTTTCATCCATTTTGCCACCTTCAGCGTCAGTTTCTAAGGCAATGCTGCTTCCACCAGTTGCTTTCTGATCTTTATTAGCATGCTTCGATTTGACATTAGAATTTAGGGGAATTCCAAGAGAATCATGAGAACCAACATTTGCAAACCTGTTATCTTTCATGTACACAGGAGACGTGCTACTTGCATAAGCATAGACTGCATTAGCGAAAGCTCCTGAGCATTGCCTAATTGAACCCATGCCATCCCAAGGACTTCTAGGTGCTCCAACTTGAGGGGCATTAACAAAACCAGCCCCATAACCTGCAGTCTGTGTAGGAATCCCTCCATAATTTCCAAAAGGATATCCTGCTCCATAACCCCCATTACTACCAAATGCACCAGCAATGGGTGTTGGGTACACACCAAGCCTTCCATTTCCATAGTTTGCATATGGAGGAGATGGTATATAACCTGGGAAAACCCCATACCATGGGCCATAAGAAGAATAAATACCACCACTATAGTTATTACTGTACAAATATCCTCTTTCAACACCAGCCATCCTAGCATTGTTATTACCATGATGGTTTCCTAAATTGCCATCTTTTGGAACGGCCCTCTTGACCTCTACTAGCTTGTCATTCAATTCATGGAAATTCTTCTGCATCACATTATCCACTGCCTCCTCGGAATCAAAAGTAATGAAACCAAATCCTCTGGGTCTATGGGTCACACTGTCATACATCACAACAACATCAGTTATCGTGCCAAACTTCTCAAAGTATGCCCTGAACTCTTCCTCTGTTAAATTGGAGGGCAACCCACCCACAAAAATCTTCTTTGTTCTACACTGACCGCTACTAGAGCCGTAATTCATATTGTTTTGGACATTGTTTTTATTGCTCTTTGTTCTGTTAGTACCATTATGCTGTTGTCGATCCCCCTTAGGTACTGCCCTTTTCACATCTACCTATATGATACGCCAAACAAACAGAAAGGATAAAGAATACCTCCAGCAGTAGACACTATAACCGAACACATAAACAAGAGGGACTCATCAAGTGACCAAAGGATAACGCAAAATATCGGTTGAATATAAAACATGGAAAGAAGATGAGTTCTCTTCAAAAACGAATAACTCACTTGTGTTCGATGAAACAAGAAGAGAAGACTCAAATTAGGGGGTTCAGTTGCTATTGCTGAACAAGATGGAAGATTATTTTACCACAAAACAAAGAACTATGCTGTCTTCCATGAAACAGAAAGAGGAGACCCGAATTACTCGTTGAGTTGCTTATATTGAAGAAAGAAAAGGATGGGTTTTACCTTTCGATAAATAAGATAAATTCGATTAATGATCACTCATATACATCAAAAAGGATTAGTAAAGGCCTCTATAATCTGTACAAAATCCAAAATATCCCCCAAACGGCTCCCTCTATTCCATGAGAAAAAAGAGATGGATTTTACCTTGAACAAAGAACTGTGCTGTTTCCAATGAAAAAGGGGTTGAGCTCTTTATAGTTGACAAATAAAGAGCACCAAAATAACTACTTGTTTTAGTTCAAAGAGGCAAAAGAGAAGAAAGAAAATAAGGGGGAAAAGGAGCTACCGTTCTTCCTAAGATAACATGCTTATCTTGGAGTGCTTTGTCAGCAGACGCAGCCTCAGAAAATAGCACAAACCCAAAACCCCTTGTGCTTCCCGTGTTCCTATCCTTCATGACCACAGATTCAACCACATCGCCGTACTGGCTGAAGTGATCTCTTAGGGTTTCCTGGTCAATATCCAAAGAGATACCACCAACGAAAATCTTCGTATGGTCTGGAGACTCCATGGTTCCAGATTTTCAGAAACACCAACGAAAGAACAAAACCGCAGGAGAAAATTTGCTTGGCGGCAGAGAGAAAGAGGGAAGAGAAGAGTAGAAACGCTCTGCGGGAAGGCGGCGAAAGGGTTTTAATAGAGAGAGAGAGGGGGGGGATTGTTGGGGGTCAAGGGAGTCAGGGCTACGTTATTTGGAAGAGAAACCTCGGAGTACACTTTGAGTTTTGTTGGAAAGTTTCTACTGACTATTTCAACAGGGAAGCCTACGTTTGCATATTTCCTTTTAATTTCTACAAAAAAAGGGTAAAAACTCTTGAAAATGACACCCATTTGGGCACTTTGGCACGCTAATCATGCTTTGATAAATCTTTATCTATTTAGCTGCTCATAATGTCGTCATTCTGCATACATTTTCAGTCATTTAACTTCTTTTCCCCCTTCTTAAAAGGGCAACCTGACTTTATCAAAGACAGTTATTTGCTCTGAATCATTTAACATCTTATATTGGGTCTGTTTGAGAGAAAGAAATGGAAGAGAGTTTAATGGGATCGAAGGACTTTGACGGAGATTGTGAAAGGTGGTGGTATAGTCTTTTATTCTTTTGAGGAAAATAATTATTTAGGGTTTGTTGTAGAATCCCAACAACAAACACTAAATAATTATTTGCCAAAAAGAAGATGGTTATCTCTTCCATTGATGTTAGTTTTGTTCTTCGATATGAGTATATCTGTACTATATCCACGGATAATTTTTAAGTTTAAGTAATCGCAAGTTAATTGATGCTTATCCCTCCACCATATTTCAACATTAGAATATCACATACCTCACGTAATTATGAGATTTCATATGTTTGATATTCTTCCTTTCAAAATTTACTTATCAATAGCTTGATTGTGTGCGCTTTGAGTTGATTAGTTCTGATAATCTAATTTGAACACTTATATTATAATTAATCATCTCAATGTTTACATTGGTGCTTGTCACAAGAAACTTTTCTTTTCATCCTTAACATGTCTAACTTGAGTAAGATATAGCGTTAATTATCATAAAAATATCTTTTTCACTTCCATTTTGTTTAATTCATTGTACTGATTTTCTTTATACTCTTTTATTTCTTTTCCTTTGTACAAGTTTCTCTAATTTCACAACTTCGATTTTTCTGCTAGCTTTTGAATTTAGTGAGATCTATCATGATTTTCCTTCATGTTTTGATATTCAAAGTAAGTTTTCAAAGAACTTAATTAGTAATTACTTTCGGAATGTATCGTCGTAGTCTGCCACATTTTATCTGATAGTTTCTTCAAGAATATCTCAACGTACTTTTTTGAAGTAAATTTTTCATAAATAACCATTTTCACTCATCTTTAGAGTTCAAACAAGATATGTTCTTCTCTTTTCCAAATTTTTATATAAATTTGTTCTAATACTTGTAAGAATTGATCAATAAATCCCCTCTCTCATGACCTTGCAGTCCTTGCAACATAAATAGATACTTTTCTCCAACTAAATTAACTAATTTGTTGTATATAAACCACTTATATAAATAATCGGATTCTCAACGCTTTTAAAGATGGTCAATGTCTTCTACCTGCATAAGCTGTGGCTCAAAGTCGAGGAAGAGTTGGACAGGCTAAAAAGGAAGAGTTGGCTAGTTGAATCCATTTAAAGATGTCAATGGATCAGACCCATATATTCAATATCTGGTTCTTTGTTGGACTCGGCTCACATCTGGGTTGATCTACTTTGACCAACCAAAAGTGACCCTCTTTGCATATGAAACTATATCCTATGGATATCCAGTTCAAATTGTCTACACATTTTCCCAAATATTGTAGAGGATTTTAATCCAAACTCCGATTCTAATTACCCAGTCATTTACTTGGCCAGATTTAGTGAAGTCATATCTGATATGAATGTTATCTGTTTTCGTTAGAACTGTCAAAATGTTGAGTTGGGTCTGACACGAACACGAAACCCTTGAGGTTTCTTAATGTCAGGCTCATTCAACTCAATGTTGTGCTCTGAACCCACTTGTGTTCGATATTGACAAACCCAACTTAAGCAGTCCTAAATGCACGAGCCTGCCAATGAGTCCTTATGTCAAAGGGTTTGACTAGCTCAATACTGCACACTTGATGGGATAAACTATAGAACTCCAGTTCTAGGGTTTGGTTCTATGCCACACGGATACCTTTAAGATGATGGCCCACCCGTTTCGAACATTCTTCCATGCATTTTTTCGTGTCTGACTTGAGACTCACTTATTTTAAATATCTCTTAATTAAAAAATCTAGCCGAAAGATAGTATAAGCTTATAAATAAATAACAACTTATAAAATTTTGGCTTGTCTTCTAGTTTTACAGTATCCATATATAAATTAGTATATATCCACGCCCCTGGTTTTTGAGATTGTCATATTCCAGACCCGGGAATTCTGATGAACCTTCACGCTGTTCTTGTAGTTGTCAAACTTTACATGTTAATAACAAAAGGAAGAGCAGTTTAACATGGGGGCAAATTTAGTGACTGCGAAGTATCTAATTCTCTGAAAGACTTGCTGTTCTTCAATATAGAAGATAATCGTCAAAAATATTAAATGAAAAAATGTCACATTATTTATCTCATCAAGGTAGACAGCCCAGAAATGCTCTCATATTGGACCATCTGAAACTATCATAGGAGGGAAAAAGCACGGGAAACCAAAGGAATACTCCAGTCTACAACCCGTGTCTGTCTTTGCCGTTTATAATGTTTCAGCTTCTACAGATGCAGAGAGAGATCCAGTTGTTTCTCCTTTCCATTTGCATCATTCCCATCATCCATTTTTACACCCGCGTTTCCCTTCCTTGATGGACCCTCTGGGAAGAATTCTCTTGTAGTTGGTATCTTCTCCCTCTGATAGCCCTGCCAGATAACAGTATGTGAACCAACCCTTGCATGACCTTCGCCAAGATTTGGTGACCCTGTAAAAGGATTGTTAGGACTAGGAGCAGCTTTAATAGATTGAAATCTGTCAGAAAATTGAGCCGATGAATGATTCCCAGATTGATAAACAGCGTGGTTCCCATAAGGGGAGTTGTTGCAGCCCAAAACACTAAGATTCTGATTGAACATGAAAGCCTGTGGCGGAAACCAGGGAATTGGATATTCAGGTTCCTTTCCCGATTTCTTTGCGTTCGATCTGTCCCTCCTGTGAGCATTTTGGTGACCACCCAAAGCTTCAGAACTGACGAACTTCTTGCTGCAAAATTGGCATGAGAATTCCCGGGGCTCGGCCGCGTCAGTATCTGAACTCCCCACAAGCTCCTTTGTTGGATTCTGACTCTCGTCTGCCATGGTTTAGCAAGTTGAGAGACGATAGGCCTCGAGAAAACTTAAGTGCTCACTTGGGTTTCAGCTCTTGCAGTCTATAGAAATAGGGGTACAAAGATGGTAGGTAAAGAGAAAAGTCCTTTCTCACTTCAAAGGAAGACTATCTGAGAGATGAAAGCTGGTAGATTTCTGCCTTCTATTATAGAGATGGCAATGCCATGCAAAGATGTCATGTATACACATCAGGAAACGGATCTTTGCTTCTAGTTTTCTGCGCTATCTAAAGAAGGAAACAAAATTTGAAATCTTTGCATAGTTGCATTCAGATGTAAATCAACTTCGCAATCTATGGCAGAAGAGAAGAGTGGATAATCACAGATATGCTGGAATTCCTTTTCTGGCACAATGTTTTAGAGCTGTCCACTTAATTATCCTATGCATCAACGTGCTATTGAACATAAAACCTACCTCGCGCATAAAAAGGTCTGCACATGAAACCATCACTCTGAATATTCACAAAGCGGCACCCAAGATGTTAGAATCTGTCCACAATGGTGCCCGAATGCGCCGGACAGATTGATACTCGAACCCCGTACTTCTCTCACGTTGGACTCAGTACTATCCGTTTTGAATAGTTTTGTGCTACTTAATGAATACTGAACGATTATTACCTTATTAATGACTTCACCAATGAAAGGGATGAATACGGATTGATTCGCAAATTAACTTGATAGTCATGAATAACTTGATTAAATATTGTAAATAATATATATTATGTTCGATTAATGTTAATTATAGCTGGGTTTATCAAACCCATGTGCATTAATAACATTTAATTCATGTTATATGTGAATGCCTTAAAGTATAAAAAATCACATGTGAAGGACTTATGTATGTGATGACTAAGAAGAGACAAAGTTTAGTCCCATATTTAAGAATGAAACAAACCATATGTTCTTTTATGTAGTTGGTAGCTCATGAATCTTAGTTCAAAGAGCTTAGGAAGGACATTCAAGACCACATGTGTGCGCACGCGTGGGTCGGGCTTAGGTTTGGGAATGTCTTTGGTCTATCTTTTTGCATGAAAATCTTTTTATTTAGCGGTCAAGAGTGCTTGCATGGGAATGGATACATGATAGAGAAGTATGTCAGTTGAATTGATCTGCGATCCATGATCTACCACACACTCTATAAATATGTGATTAGGGCTCTCTAATTAGTAAATTACTCTCTCTCCTCCCATCTCCCTTCTCTGCTTCGCTTTGCCTGTGGTGTGACTGCTCTCAGCCATCTTCCCTCTAGCCATAAGTGACTAAGGCATAGTCGAGGTTGACTACATATGTGCCTCTCAAGTTGTGTGTGCATTTTATCGTGAGCGGGATGTTGGTTTATGTAAGGCAAGTTCATAAGGGTGACTCTACTTTTGTTTGTGTGGTAGTTGTTTGTCAATTGGGACATGTTTATATTTACTGTTTATTATGCGTGTGTCATTTTGCTATGTCTAAACATAACTGTGTTCCAGCACTATGATTTTCAAAAGTTGCCATGTCCCGCACAAATGTGATGGGTTAGAATTATGTATCAAGGTACCTTACACCAATATCGACGTCGTGTCAGGCGATTCAGATACATTTGATGTGAAACAGAATGTCATTATAAGTTTGTATAATTTCTGTACCGTAGTCAACAGTGCCAAGATTGCTTCTTCTTCTTCAGCAATTCTAAAAACAATCTGGCAGCACACAGGCACAGTGTAGGAATACATCGTTATGTTTTCGATGGCCCATCACTTCGGGAAGTGCTTCCTCTGGTTGCTAAACAAGTTCTTCGTTTTCAGCAAGGGCCAGTTTAGATAACTCAAAAGGAAAGAAGCTAGAATAGCAGAGATTTGTTACACCAAAAGGCATAGTTATAACGTTGAACGTTCAGTACTAAAGTAGATTAAGCTACGGTTCGAATTGTCGAACAATAGTAATTTTTGACCAAAAAAATCGTTGCATAACTTCCTATTTCGTGTATAATTGACCTAGCTATATATACATATAGTTCCAAAGGGTGGTGTCACGCCTTTGGTATTGGTACGAGAACTGAGAACTGAGAACAACTAATGGTTATGTGTTTAATTTGTTAGTAGTAGTTAGATCTTTATTTGACCAACACGAGAGAAAAGGAAGTGCTTAAGTTGTCGTTTGAAGTCCTCCAATTCTTGCTGCCCGTCTTCTCCCAAGTGGAGAAGTATTCCCCAAATGGGATGCATCAACAATTATCTCACCTTGAAACATATTTAAGTGGTATTGATGGGTTACCCGATGTTGTAATCGTCGTTGATAAGTATGAAGAATATACGAGAAGAATAACGGCCCTTCAAGAGTACGTCACTCTGGTATTCCAACTATTTATTTAATTGATGCAAATTGTGATCCAAATCATGCAAATATTTCTATTTCAACCAATGATGGAGGTATAGCTTTCATCGCATTGATTCTTAACAAACTAGTATCCGCAATTTCTGAGGAAAGATCTATCGAAGAAAGAAGTTATTAATTAATAATAAGATAAGTCAATTACTTAACTCAAGTTGAGTCTGTAGAACTACTGTTTTATGCGGGTGATAAGTCTCACGTTTGATGTATAATGAAATTTTGAACCACGAGCACCAAAAATCAAGATCTAGTTTCTTAAGCTTTTGTCAAACTATGCCTCGGAACAAGTGCCCAACCCCTCGAACCAACCAAGCTTGGTATGTTGGTAATTTCTTGGGTTCAGAAAAACGAGCCATCCACAAATCTGGAGATTCCTTAGGTAGAGTGAATGCAGTTATTTGCTCAAACTCCATTCAGTATTGTACTACCTCTTAAAACACACCATACTATGAGGTGAAAAGAGTGTTTTTTTTGTAGTGTCTAAAAGAAAAAGGCAACGAGCTCAAGGGAATGGGTACGGCACTGGCAGATTAGAGAGGGATGATGAGGTGAAAAGAGTGTTTTTTTGTAGAGTGTCTAAAAGAAAAAGGCAACGAACTCAAGGGAATGGCCATGGCAGAAAACCATGAAACTGTGGCGCAATGAATGTTATAAGAGGATGTGAATAGCCCAAGTAGAAGGGGATAAGTACTGGCAGCCCGACAAAGAACCTAGGGATACCTTTGGGGCAGCCTGCACGCTCTTTTCTTGCATGTACTATCTGTCAAAACCAGTGCTTTTCCCTATCCGCCCCATTTTCCCCATTGTATTTGCCAAATACGAACCATCATTTACGAAAATCCTCTAATAAAAATATTATATTTTCTTTTATAATTAAACCCAATTAAATCAGGTTCCAGTATTGAACCCTTCCTTTCGGTTTTTCTTTAACCATGTTTTTAATAAAGGTAATTAATCCAACATCATGTATGATCCTATCTAACTTGAGCATTATTTCCAATTTCAAGGACTTTGTAAGAATTTATAAGTATCATCAAATTGTACAACGAACAACAGGTCACCTCTCTAGGGGGTGTTCTCACAAGATGGTCATGAGTTCGATACTTGGGCAAATGCATCTTGCATCGGCCTCCTAATTGCACACACACATCATACACAACCCAAAAGAAGAAAAGGTATGAAATTATTAGCCTTCTCACACATTAAATACGTATAAATATGTTAGGGTTCCATCGATGATCTAGGTAGGAAAACAATGGCATTCTCATCAATCTGTAAGTTAGAACCTAGACCTGCCACAAGTCTAGTGATGATTGGATTGGTTTCATGGCGTGCTTGACGCCGAACCAAGCAGGGTGTGGAGGTTCATTGGTGAGACGAAGCTAGATGCACACCCCAAGGATCAACTTGTGAGTTCCCCGCCCCCACACACCTAGCCAGATGACTGTTGCTCGTTGTACACTTTGATTTATTTCTTCAAGTAAACCATCCATTGGTTTACCAGTGATTGTTCTTAAGCCCTTCTATTTCTTTTGTGACAACGGGAGGCCGAAGCCTAACGCACACACCCGTGCACGCTTGCAAGATCGAACTCACAGCCAGTGACGTAGCAGTCAGAGAGCCCTGCCCTATTGTTATCATAAAAAAGAGAAAGGGTGGCGGTATAATTTCTGAAGAAGTATGAAGAACCATCAAGATGGATAAAAGCCAACTTCTTTTTTTCTGAAGTTAACTTCGTATTGATGAGTACACGCTAACTAGGCTAAGCGTTCGGTTCACTTTTGCAATGCCAACCATTAGGAGTTTATTATGAACCAAACCTTTTTCTGGGTCTTGATGTGTGTGTGCGTGAGTGTCTCTGTCCGTGTGTGTGTGTGAGAGAGAGAGAGAGGCAGTGGTAGTCTCACTAGGGTTTCGTGTGAAGAGAAGTAAGATTTTTTAAGAAATCCCTGAGTCTCATTCTCTTCTGTGATGCTGCAGTTCTGATTCGTGTACTTTTGCCTTTCTTTGGTCTTGTTTTTCCTCCTTTTAGCCCTGCTAACTAAATTTGCTAAAAGCTCTTCACAGAAATGAGCAGAGAAAATGGCAACCATGTTTCCCTTATCCTCCACCCTCCTAAGTCCTAAGTCTCTTGAGATGTGAAGCACTGGAAAACCCATTTCTGTATCTTCACTCGTTCACATGGATCTGATCAGAAGGAACAGATTGAGTCAAATGGCCAGGCACCAACTATACCTTACCATCGCTACCTTCACCTTCACCGTCGCTCTACTTATTTACAATAAATGCTGTTGGAAAGGTGAGATACTCATGATTCATCAACACTTGACTTGAAATTCTTTAAAAATGATTAGATTTTCATGTTTTTTGTATTATATTCAGATTTCCACAGTGTCTTCAGAGGAAAAGATGATTATGGCTCAATGGTATGTTGAAATAAATCCTTAATCTTGAGTTACTTTATGCTGTCCCTTTGGTTTCTGAGCTTTGACATGGATGCATCCGAGAAGAGTCATGATGGCGGTGATAATATTGCAGGAAAATGAAGAAAGTGAAAGATGGAACACTGCTTTGTGGAGCAGTGATAGAAGAAAACTCAGTGGACTAGGGTCTTCTCCCCCAAGGTGCACATCAAAATGTGGGGATTGTTCACCGTGTATGCCGGTTCATGTCTCTGTGCCACCAGGAACTCCAGTAATCACAGAGTATTATCCAGAGGCATGGAGATGCAAGTGTGGCAACAAATTGTACCTGCCTTGATGATGATGATGGTGATCTGCTGCTTCCTCACTTCCCCAATCAGGAGTCTTTCTATTAGACCATGAAAATAGATTGATTCTTTCTCTAAAAGGAAAAGAGAATGAAGTTACGATTGCTGTTAAAAGGGAATGTATGCATAGAATATTGATGATTTTGTCTTCTAACTTTTCTTCTGTTTGCAACTACGCAGTTGCTGCTTGGGAACGAGTTCTCTTAGAATAAAGATCCTCTAGCAGTGGGTTCCTATTGTTTAGACTTTAGAAGAAGATATGAGGTCCCCAAATCTCTTTATGAATGGTGCCTTTGTAATCCTAGAGTATGACACTGACCATAGATTATACACTCTGTAAAACTCTGAAGAGCTTTACCCCTTTTTTCTCTTCGGAAGTCCTTGTGATGTCCAAAGGATGATATGGGATTTCTCATGATTAAGGATGGATGATAATCCTTAATTCGACTTGACTTATCTTGCAAAGTCGAAAGGCCAACCAGATAGGAGACACCATTAAGCATGATCAAACAACAGTTTCTGCAATAAGCAGTGGAATATCATCAGCAACAAGAGCTTTGTGAGGACGGATTTTCGAGTATTTGACAGGGAAGATTATTAACCTCCACAAACACAAGGTTATTACTATTACCGTTATCGTTCTTATGAAACTGAAGGTTGACGAGAATTCACTTAAATACAGTTGGTATATTAAAAGATGTTTTGTAGTTCATGTGGTTTAACCTTCTTTTTTGTTACAATGCCTAAGCCAGAACACCCCCAGGTATAGAACTCATGATCAACTTGTGATGGACCCCTTAGCCAGCTAACCTATTGCACAGACCGTACTATTTCCTCTTCTTTTTAATACTCGAGGTATATTCTCGTTGGGATTCGAACTCCGAGTCATCCTTTGTTGTGATAATGAAACCTAAAATAAACAGATAGAAGCCGGCCTCGTGACCCATATGGTTCATTTGTGGGGTGTTTGATTACGAGGCGGAACTGTAGGCCCTTCACCTCGTAATCAAACTTGGGCATCGGTTACTGGATTACCAGGTCAACACCCCAGCAGTGACAATTCTGCGAGCCCGGCTCCGTAATCAATCGCCCTCAGTTCTGCTAGCCTGGCTTCTAATCAAACACCCCCTTAAGAAATTTTGATCATGCGGGACACTGAATTGCATCTATCATTACTTGCAGGATAGCTAATTCTGTAGAAGAAAAGCAAGAGAGTACATTGAATTCAACCTTTTCCCCATTTGGGAAAACAAATATACAGAAAATTGTCTCCGGATCCCGCTAGGTCCAAATAGAGGTGGTAAAGGAAAAACCCAACTGAACAACGTTTGCCCTTGCTCGGAGAACGAGCCAAGCTGACCCGAACATGTTCCCGAATAGATCGTCGTCTGAACCAATTGAGAGAGATTTCCTTAAATACCTTATTAAATAGAGAACCCCTTATTTGTGTAAAACCTTCATCTGTGAAAAGGATAAAACGAACATCACTTTTACATTGAATACCATAATACAGTTACGTTCCTAGGCATGGATTTGGTTAAAAAGAAAAAAGAGATCTTTTAACGATCTTCCAGACTTTATGTTCAACTCAAGGTAGGTTGAGCTGAACCGAACCAAACTATTAGCTTCTTTTAGTGACCATCCCTAGGTCTAGATTCAAGCTAACAATGCCACCTAATAAAGCTTAATTAGGCACATAAACTACGATTTCCTGTAACCTTTGGAGATTGGTCATATGAAGCGTAGTATGGCTGGATCAGAAGTCCTAGGTGTCCGTGAGGTGTGTATTAGGTCTAGTAAGAGGTTCAGGCATCCAGCTGTCGCACCTTCATCAGACCTCAGGGGAGGTTTGGTGCACACGGAGGAGCGTGTGCACCAGTCACATGCGTGCGTGCACAAAACCTCCCCAACTTTTTTATGACACTCTACAACCTAAGTGCGATGATGATTATCCGAAGGCACACATACACAGCACTAACTAGCAGCAACTGAGATGAAAACTAAAAAATAGGGATCGCACACCCATGCCAGCAACATGGAGATGCATGGTATATCGCACAAGTAAAAGGAAACATGGATCAGTTCACATGAACCTCGCCGGCCACACAGTAGGTTGGAAACAACTGACTGGTACTCCTTTCTTATGAATGAGCTTCTTGGGAACTTTGATCATGGTAGATCAGCAAAGGTGACGAATTGCTTAGAGAATTGATTTCTGCACACTAATAAGAAACTGCAGTTATTGAGAATCTAGACTAAATATCATTAAAATACATAAATTACCTTAATGTTACACGGCAGATCCCAGAATATCATTCCTAGCTACCACCCGCTGAGAAACCAACAAAAATAGACTAAATATCATTAAAATACATAAATTACCTTAATTTTACACGGCAGACCCCAGAATAACATTCCTAGCTACCACCCACTGAGAAACCAACAAAAATAGCACTAATCAAGCGAACCATTTTACATCTCCGACACTTTCAAGCGTTAGACACACAATTTGCTTATATGCAGCTTCACGTTACCAAATCTTCAGAATTATGTCTCCAGTTTGCACGTTGTTTTGTAATGTCCGGTTTGGTTGCACTTGCTACAGTGGACGGTATGTTTTTCTCTACTAAAATCCTCCAAGCAAAGCCGCTTCTTTTCAGGGCGCCCCGGCGGACGGCGGATCTTAGGCGGCCGAATGCTGATGCTCACCTTTTCATCTTCTGCACCCCCACCCTCATTTGGCTTTGTCCAAAGGATTTTTGCAGGGATTGGATGTACCTCTTCCACATATGTCTCACGATATTTCGCAGTGGTGAAGCATTTCTCTGTGAATTCATAAACATCTTTCCGGCAAGAAAGTATTGCTGCCACTGCATGAGAGCATGGAATACCATATAGTTGCCAATCACGGCAAGAACAGCACCGAGTACCGATGTTTACGATGTTTGATCGCTCACCAGAGATCACCTCAAATTCTACTTCATCGGATCGAAGAACTTGATACTCACTAGCACGATTAAAAGCTTCCATAATTCGCTCCTCTGCAGATGGAGCAAGAACAGATGTCCATGTCATACTCTTTTCACGCCGTTCACGGAACTCGGACAAGAGTTTTCCATGAATCCTTTCCATTACTTGTATTATTGGCAGCTCCCTAGCATCGAGAATCCATTTATTGAACTCATCAACATTTGAAGCAAGGTGACCAAACCTAGGTCCCTCAAAGTATGTGAGAGCCCAGCGAGAGGGAGGAACTTGTTGAATCCATTTCCCAGCATCTGCTGACAGTTCTTCGATTTCTGCCATCTTTTCTCTAAACCCACTGGTTGTAACGGCATAAGCTGCTTTCCACAGAATACTTACTAACCTGGGATTCTTGAACTCCTTCGCAAAGTTCTCACTCAAATGCCGCATACAAAATGCATGGGCTGAACTTGGAAATTTCCTCTTCACTGCATCAACAATGCCTTTGCGTCCGTCAGACAGCACTGTTAGCTGCGGCATTTTACTAGTGTTCATCTCAAGCAATTTATGTATCTCTGACAAGAACCACATCCAGCTATCATCATTCTCAACATCAACGACTCCAAAAGCAAGTGGAAACAAAGCACCATCCCCATCAAAGGATGTTGCAGAGAGCAAAGTACCAAGATACTTGCTCTTAAGATGGATATCTCCAAGCCCAATAAGGGGCGGACAACCTTTAATAAAACCTTGAATTGAAGCATAAAAAGAAATAAAAAGACTATGAAAACGGTGTTCTGAACCAGTGGTAAAAACTTGGGCAATGCTTCCTCGATTGGTCTTCTTGATTTCCTCGCAGTATGCTGGAAGATGGCTGTATCCTTCCTCAACAGAGCCATAGATTGCAGCCATTCCCCGCTCCTTTGCCCTCCATGCCTGTTTGTATGGTATTGTGATTCCATACTGCCTATGAATGTCTTCAGATATTTCTTTAGGTTTATAGTTGATATTATCACGAAGACGTTCCTCTATCCGAGTGACAATCCAATCTATTGATGCTTGCTGATGTCCAGTGTCTGCGTTCCTCCCACAGGTATGTGTCCCTTCAAGGCTTCTTATTTGAAAGGTTGGACCATCATTAAGCTTTACTGCACGAATTCGCCATGGGCAACCTTCTTTTGCACACTTGGCAAAGAAACGTGACAAGTCACTTTTTATTATCCTGAACTCAAAATGTTGAGCTATAGCTGCTTCCTTGATTGTTTTGCGAAAAGTTTTAACATCAGGAAATTCTTGCCCAACGCAAAAACTATAATCCTCCATAAGACCCCAAAATATGCCTTCAGGAACAGGGTTAAACAAGGCCCGTTAATTTTGTCCAGTGCAGACTAACTTTCAGCGGGAAAGATGAGAAATGGCCAGAGTTTGACTTTCACTTAAGAAATCCTCACACAAGTGGAACCAACTTCGAACATATCCTGCAGAAAAATCAGTTAGACTCACAGCAAAGAAAGCAAGAACGGCATGTTCATAATAAGTAAATAAGTAATACACAGCTGTGGGTGTGCAAGCACACACACACACATGCTGTATACATACGTATGTATATACATGTACAATTATATGTATGTGTGTGTCTCAAGAGAGAGGGAGAGAGATCACAATTCTACTTTCCACATTCTCTAGCTATGTTACAAGTGTGTGGGTGCCAGTGCAGCATGAATGGTGATGGGTTCAGGATACGTCAATTTATAAAATCATGGGTACAGTAATGTGGAAATATACACGTATGAATTATATATTATTCCATATAATTGATAATATCTCACAACACTAAAAGGAGAACATAATTTTCATTAGTTATTATTCATTCACAAAGCAATGATCACTTAATATTCCATGTGATGTTTCTTTGGCATAGTACTGAACTATCTCAAAATTGGGATTCTTATTCAAAAATTACTTAAATATTGTTAGTGCTGAGTCGACAAGGATAAAGTGTGAGTCTCGAGAGGGACATCTGTGGCATAGCACTAAACTATTTCCAACTCGGATTTCTTAGTTAAAATTTACTTAAAATATTCATTTAAGAACTGAGTAGGACACAAAGTCGCAATTGCCGGCGCAATACAATGGGTCAAGAACATGAAGATGTGTATGCGATGATCAGTTATTAAGGAGCATCATCAGGAGAGAAGGAAAACAAGAAAAAGAAGAGTGCTTCAAATGTATAGACGTTATGAGACTTGAACTCCATTACCTCAAGGACACCTAGTAAAGTTCCAGAAAAAATTAGAAGGGTTCTACAACCAAAATTGCTACATATACCCAAGAAGAAATCTGTAAGAAGAGAAGAATAACAACTGGCACCTTATGTAGAAATAATGGGAACTGGAAACTCCAACAGAAACACAACCACTGCTCTTGAAGAAAAGGAGCAAAAGAACAAACATCTTGTACCTTTCAACGTTAAAAAAACAGAGAATTTTCTACACTATAAAACTGCAACTGTGACTGGGGACACAAACCCATGCCTCCTATTATGGTTTGATGTTCAAGAAGGAACTTGGTAATAAGCAGTGAAAAGAAACAGCACTAAAACGATCTTACTTACCATTTAGTACCAGAAACACCAGTATCCGCTGGCAGTCTATGTTTTAGCCTTACCAAGTAACTGGCTTTCAGCAATACCAGAACACAAACAACAATAAGTGGCAACAATTCTCCCACGAACAAATGAATAAATCATCTATCTAGAATTTTCATCGAGGAAAAGGATAATATTCCCCTCAATCCATTTTAACTGAAAATGTAAAGAGAACCTCAAGGAAAATAAAATAACTCAAGGTTGAAATTGTCATGTGAAACCATGATTAAGAGGCACACTCAGAAACGTCCTCACAACTCCAAATCTGTCATTAGAACGTTTTGAAGATAAGGTTTTGCCAAATAATTAATTGAACAACTCAAGGATCAAATTGTCATGTAAAACCACAATGATTAGAAGGCAAACTCAGAAAGGTTCTCTTCTCTCCAAATCCAATTAGAACATTTATCTTCTTCCACATAATTGATCGATTTCAAGAGAAAATAGCAGGCAAACCTCAAGGACTTCGACAAAAGGCACAAAGGCAAAAGGCATTCACAAAAGAAACAAATGTCGTGGGCTGGAAACTAGTTCCTATTTGTCATCATGGTGCCTTGTTGAAACCCAAATCTACATTTCCTCCAACCAAACAACAACAACAACTAAGCCTTTTCTCATACTACATAGGGCCGGCTACATGGATTCTTTGTTTCCACAAAGCCCTATCATGTGTCATGCTAGCAGTTAACTCAACATAAACTACATCGTACTTTATTATTTCTTTCCAACACTTTTGTGGTTGTCCTCTTTCTCTTTTAATATTTTCACACAAGAAAAAGCACTTGCCATTCGTTGGTAATCTAGTTTTTTATATCTTCTTACGAAAGCATCATTGGATCATCTTTCTACATGTCCAAACCATCTTAAATGATTTTTTCTCATAATTTGTTTTTAATAACCTCATTATGTATACGGTCTTTCCTTGTGTGACCGCTCATCCATCTCAACATCTTCATTTTTGCTACACATGTTGATGGCCCAACATTCAGAATCATAAAACATAGCAGGTCTAATTATTGCTTTATAATATTTACTTTTCAACTTTAATGGTATATTTTTATCGCATAAAATACTTGATGCCCCTCTCTATTTTAACCGACTATCATTAATTCTATGTGTAATATCTCCATCAATTTTTTCATCACTTTGAAAAAATGACCCTAGGTATTTAAAACTTTCCTTGTGAGGGATGCAATGTGTGCCAATCTTAATTTCTACGTCCTATGAAATACCCAAATGATCAAACTTACATTCCATATATTCTATCTTTGTTCTACTTAGTCGAAAGCATTTACTTTTTAACGTTTCTCTCCATAATTCCAATTTCCTATTAACTTTTTCTTTAGACTCATCCACTACCACAATGTCATTTGCAAATAGCATACATGAAGGTACTGTTGAAGAATATGCATATTTAGTGTTCTTTGTGTTAGTTTTATAATTTTTGATGTTTTTAAGTATTATTGTAATTGTCCGAAGTACTAAGGGTATTTTGGTAATTTTTTATATTGAGGGCATTTTGATCATTTTATGTTTTACAGCTCCTTATATAAAGGCTGATAGGTTGTATTAGGGTTAAGAGTCTGTGATTAAGAAAGAAAGAGAAAGAGGGGGGGCAACCTCCATTAGAGGTCCGCCTCCTCCTCCGATCATGTTTTTCCTCTTTATCTTGTGTTGATGTTTTTCTATTATTGATTATCCGCTGCGCAACCACGTTTTCCAACAGGTACTTTATCTTAAATATATTTTGTTAACTCATCAGTGATCGATAAAAATAAATATGGACTTAAGGTTGATCCTTGATGTAACCCAATCTTTAACTTCAAAGGTGTTTATTCGTATCGTTCCTTCATGAGTTCTAACACGTGTTTTTGCGCAATCGTCCATGTCTCTTATAAGATTTAGGTATGTCAATGGGATAATTCTTTTTTTCTAAGGTTCTCCAAAGAACATCTCTTAGCACCCTATCGTAAGCTTTTTCTAAATCAATAAATAGCATGTGAAGGTTCTTCTTTTTTGCTCTAAAATGTTCCATAAGACGTCTCAATAGGTGAATTACTTCTATAGTAGATTTGTCAGGCATGAATCCAAATTGGTTCTCTGTTGTACTCGATACTTGTCTTAACCTACGTTCGATAATTATTTCTCACAATTTCATAGTATGGCTCATTAACTTGATATCTCGATAATTCGTACAATTCTAAATGTCTCCTTTATTCTTATATATGAGTATAAGTGTACTCACTCTCCATTACTCGGACATCTTTTGGGTTTTCCATATTTCATTAAATAGTCTTATGAGCCAAGTGAGCCCCATCTCTCTTAGAATTTTCATACTTCTATAGGAATATTGTCTGGTTCTACAGATTTACCAACCTTCATGAGCCTCGTTGACTTCATCTTTTGAATATGCCTATAGAAATTGTGGTTCATATACTTTTCTAATTTGGCTAACTCTCCTAAGCTAATACTATCGTCTGTATTTTCATTAAAAAGTTTATAGAAATAATTTTTCCATCTATTTTTTATATCTTCATTTGCCACTATAATCTTCTCATCCTCATCTTTGATACATCTAACAAAAGTAAGATCCTTAGTTTTCTTATATCTAGCCTTAGCTATCCTAAAAATATCTCTTTCACCTTCTTTTGAGTTAGGCTTTTTATATAAATCCTCTCAAATTTTAGCTTTTGCTTTACTAACAGCCTTTTTTGCTTCTTTCTTTGCTTTCTTATAAGTATCCCAAGTTTCACTAGTCTTCTTTGCATATTACAATTTGTAACATGACTTCTTTACCTTGATTTTATCTTACACCACTTCACTCCACCAACAAACTTCTTTTTATGTCAATATCCTTTCCTTAGATTCACCTAGCACATCTTTTGTAACTTTTTTAATATGTATAGTCATATTGTTCCACATATATGGAGGGTGTGCCTACATAATTTCAAACATCTCCTTAAAGGACTTTCTATTTAAATATATCTTCTTTCTCACATTTGAGGTTTCACCATCTAGTATGAATAGCTCATGCACTCTATTCCTCTTTGTCCACTCTTTTATTTAGAAATTCATTATTAAAAGTCGATGTTGAGTAGTTAAGTTTTCTCCTTAAATTACCTTACAATCTTTACGACACAATCTATTTTTTCCTACAAACAAAATAATCAATTTGTGTTTGTGACAAGCCACTCTTATAAGTAATTAATTTTTCATCACAACAACAACAACTAAGCCTTTTCCCATACTAGACGGGGTCGGCTACATGGATTCTTTATTTCCACAGAGCTCTATCATGTGCCATGTTAGCAGTTAACTCACAATAAGCTAGATCATTCTTTATTGTTTCTTTCCAACACTTTTGTGGTCGTCCTCTACCTCTTTTAATACTTTCTAAATTTAGTTTTTCATACCTTCTTAAAGGTTCTTCTTCTCATCTTCTTTCTATATGTCCAAAGAATCTTAAATGATATTCTCTCATTTTATCCTCTATTGGTGCCACTCCTAATTTGTTTCTAATAACCTCATTATGTATACAGTCTTTTCTTATATGACCACTCATCCATCTCAACATCTTCATTTCTGTCACAGACATCTAATTAAATTTTCATCACATTTTTTTAAAAATTGAATTTGCTATAAAGAGATTAAAACAACAACAACAACTAAGCCTTTTCCCATACTAGATGGGGTTGGCTACATGGACTCTTTCTTTTAATAGAATCCATGGTAACCCTGACAAAGTTTTACGCTTGTTGTCGGGAGCCTAACACAAACCTCCTCCTTTATCTTGGCTTGGGACCGGCCATGTAAGGATCCCTTACATGGCGAAGTTTGTAAAGAGATCAAAAGCCATAGCAAAATTTAAAATCTTCCTACCCTCCTCATTTATATCCCCAAAACCATAGTTTTCATGAATACCTTGATATCCTAATGCATCTTTACCGACATGTTCATTTAAGTCTCTTCCTAAAAAAATTGTCTCCCTTTGTAGAATTCTTTGAATCAGTGTTATCCGTATCGCACCGTATCGTACGATACGGTGCGATACGTATCGTATCGTGGGAAGCCACGATACGATACGGTAACCTGTATCGTAAGATACAGGTTATCGTGCCGTATCGTACGATACGGTACTGTATCATACGATACGGCCCGTATCGCCCGTATCGTACGCCCAAAATTTTTTTTTTTTCAAAATTTTTTGCATGTTTCTGCCCTCTCTTTCCCTCTCTTCACTTCCCTTAAAGGCATCCTCCAATATGCTTATAATTTGGGTTTATAATTTCATTTATTTAATAAAAATAATGTATAAAAAAAAATTATAACAAAATCATTTCCCTTTCTGTTACAACTTTTAGGTATATTTTTGCTAACAGTTTCTAATTTCATAAGATCGTAAACAATTAAAAACATTTAATTCTCTCGGTTCATTGAGTAGAGATTTCACAACTTCACTATTTTAAGGTTCACGTTACATGACTTCCATTGAGTTGAACATGATCAATGTGTGTGAGGCTTAACTCAGTCTGTGAAGTGAGAAATGAAGCTCATGCATTAGTTAAAAAGCTAGTCTCCAATAAGAGAAAAAGGGGACATTATCAAGTAATAATATAACATCATTAAGGTGTCATAGACTCAATAATCAAAGAAATGGAGCTCTTTGTTTTGCTCACATATGAAAATTAGCAAATATGACAACTACATGTACAAAGATAGCAGTTTGTTAATTTTGATATATTACATGAGTGAATTATGGAAGATAACAAAGAAAATGCACTCCTAAGTCCTAAGTGAAGAAGACATTGCATGAATTAATTTGAAGTACAACAACATCATCAAGGAGAAGATGAAGATTATTTAGTTAATGATCCTGATACAAATTTACAATATGTAAAATATAAATGTATTTCATTTTTTGATTCAAAATATATAATTTTAGATGCAATTGTTCAATATTAAATGTTCAATTTGTGCTAAACTTTGCATTATATGAATTTAAAGCAATTACCAGATTTTTTCAAAATTTTCCAGAATTTTCTTGATTTTTTTCGGATTTTTACTAATTTTATTGATTTTTTAAATAATTTTTATAGTTTTTTAATATTAAAGTACGATACGATACGATACGATACAATACAATACGATACGCCCGTATCGTGGAGCCCAGCGATACGCGATACGATACGCGTCGGACAACACTGCTTTGAATTACTTTATTTAACTCCTCCCAAAAATTCTTCTTTATATTATCTTCTAATCCTACTTACACAAACTATATTCAAAGCCTCTACTCCTAACACTAATTTCACTATCATATTTCGGTCACCATATCGTTGTATGTCTACTACACTATCATTTCAATCTTTATTTATTAACTCTATTTCGAGCCTTTTCCTTTCATGAGTACCATAATTTAAAACTTGTATTCTCAATCTCCTTTGCTTTTTCTCTCACCCACTTTGTCTCTGGTAAACATAGAATGTGAATCTTTCTTCGAATCATAGTATTTATCACCTCCATTAGCTTATTGGTCAATGTTTCGATATTCCAAGTACGAATACAAATCTTATTATCTAGGACTAGCTTCCTTACCCCTCGCATCTGTCTATGTTGAAAATGTAGAGACTTTTGTTAAACTTGTTCACTACATTCGGGCGAAAATATAGCGAAACTAACTTCTTTACCCACACCCGTCCATGATGTGGGAACCCTCTTTACAACTGATTCAATATATCCGAGCAAAGATGTAGAGGCCCTTGCTTACTTTTCACTGCATTCGAGTTCTACGATGTGTCGCTAAGAAGGAACGCGTCAATGCAATGCTCATAATTTATAGAATCCTTGGTAGATAAGTCCAACAAAGTTTTACAATGGTTGTTGGAATCCTAACGCAACCCTCCTCCTTTATCCAGACTTGAGACCGGCCATGCAAGGTGATCTCTTACATGGGTGAAGTTCTACATTTCCTCCAACCACCTAGAAAAATGAAAGGTAACTAGGGGGTTACCCATCTCCCCCGACCAAAGTCTATATCCCTCTTTTTTAGGGTAAGGTTGGAGAGTTAATAGGTCGCCAAAACAAACAAAACAACAAAGCCATGTACAACAAACTCACCAATATCCCAATGTTTTAAATCTATCGTGACAACCACCTAGAAAAATGAAAGGTAACTAGGGGGTTACCCATCTCCCCCGACCAAAGTCTATATCCCTCTTTTTTAGAGTAAGGTTGGAGAGTTAATAGGTCGCCAAAACAAACAAAACAACAAAGCCATGTACAACAAACTCACCAATATCCCAATGTTTTAAATCTATCGTGACAATATCAGTGGTTTCGAATGAGAGAATAAGGACACAAAAGCATTGTGATCTTAGGCAATGTCAGAGATTTTTTATTGTTCTGTACCTTTAAGAATAATTTTTCTTCAGTTTTTTTTTTTACTTTAAGAAGATACTCCGTTTACTAGTGTTGTACTTGTATATTCTTTTAAAAAAAAGTAATATAAGCTATTATCTCTGGTTTCTTTCCATGTCTCCACAGATTTCAGAATGTTTAGATTAACAGCCAACCTTCCCCAAGACTCTCCAGTAGAGTGCCGCTTTTGTAAAGTAATCCAGAGAAATAAAGAGAGTTTGGGTGGATTAATGAAAATGCACACGTATATGAAATATGCAGGATAAGTAACATACCATTGGCAACAGTTATTTCTGGGGCAGAATCCATTCACCGCAAAGAATTTTAAGCCCCACGGCTTCCATTGATTTCATGATCCGAATCCTAATAGTTTGTTCAATTTCCTTCATTTGACATCAGACTAACTGCTCCTTTTCTCAACTATCACCTACACCAACAACGGAGTGTTACAAATCCCTCTTACGTCTCCAAACAATGCTTCGAGCCAACGGAAAAGCATCGCCTGCAAGAATCCCCCACTCAGATGGAGACAACCAAGTCTGGATGCACCTAATTCGTGACAAGAATGTAGAAAAGAAGCCACTGCTTTCTTTATCAGGAATAAGTAGACAGCATACGAGTTTCACGCTCCAGCTTCCAAAGCGAGTCCTTTGGGGCATCCCATCAAACACTTGGTGCCCAACAAGCAAAAAACCAAGAAACCTATCATTTCACGTACTTGGTGTCCCTAGAGCTCGAACAGAATCCTCGAATTGGACGAAAATTGCCTCTCGAGTATCACCAAATAGAGGAAGAAGCTAACCTAACAAGCGTCCCGATTCTCCGTTACTGGGCGGCCGTTCACAAGTCTACAGCCTCCCGTCGACACAGTCTCCTCCCTTCGCCAGCGAGAACCACTCGGGTCTCGATAGGTACGATGAGAGAGAGAGAGAGAGAGTAGGAAGGATGAAGAAGGCCCAGAGAGAAAGAGGGAAAACACGGGGGTAGAGAGGGGGGGTAAGAGGAGGATTGACAGATTTTTCAGAAACATCTAGATGTTCGTTTTTAGTTTATCCTTTTGAGGGAAACTTTCTTTTCACTCGATCTACTTCTGAAAATTGCGATTCAACGGCTCTGACTTAAATTCCGTTTCTTGCATTTCAGTGGTCAAGAAATTCAATATTGTCTTTTCACACCCTAGACCTAGAGTATTGGTCCCGAACCGACCTGATTGTACTGTGTATTATAATTTATATGTTGTACACACGAAAGACATATGTATCACGTATAACATGTATTATACACGTGTTATACATGTATTAGACATATGTATCACGTATAACATGTATTATACACGTGTTATACATGTATTAGACATATGTATCACGTATAACATGTATTATACACGTGTTATACATGTATAATACATGCATATGATGTATGTGAGCTCCTGGCTTGAGTTGCGTGAGGCAATCTAAGTTTTCTATACATACGATAATAGCCTTTTACTCCTTGGCAAAAGCCGATTCTTGCAAAAACACTAACTAAAGATAAGCAATCTGTGGCTGCAAATATTTTAATCAAAGGATACAACCAACCTGGGGAGGCATATCTTTTTTGTACTCGTTGTAATGATCCATTTCCTGGTTTACTAACAACAGTGAAAATCTCTATCTATCTATCTATCTCAAATCAAACGTTCTGCTTTTTGCCAAAGAACTTTGTATATGCTAACACACTACTATTGAAGTTTAAATTCAAAAGGTATGCATGTGAACAAGATACACTTACAAAAAACATCTTTAGAAAATTTAAAATTTCAACCATCTTTAGAAATGTCATGTTCTCTCTCTACAAGACTTATATGCTAGCACATTTAAGTGCTACCAAATCCAAACAAATCTTAATTGTTTATTTTTATGATAGAGTTGAATTTTGAAAGAAAAAAGTATAAGTGTACTTTATTCACATGAATACTTTTTATTTTTTTAATTCAAATGTAATCATCTATCACCAAAGATAAATATTTGAGATTTGATTGGATTCGCTAACACTTAAATGTGCTAGGGTATACCAGTTTTCATATAAATATATATATAGAGAGAGAGAGAGAGAGAGAGACTCTCACACCTCAAGAAAACATGCTTAAGTTGGTGTTTTTGTCAATATGGCAAAAGTTGATGCTGATGTACTTGACGAAGATGAGCAATCTATGATGCAAATGTTGATTTCACAGGGTTCAAGCAAGTATGCTGAAGTACTTGCGAGATTTTTTCGGTTAATCCCGAAAAACCTCTGGTAAAGATAATTGAGATTAGTATTTTTTTCATGGTCCACTTGTATGATCTTTACTAAAACAATACTGACTCGTCTTGCTGCACGAAGAGCAGTAACTCACGTGGCTAGGGGGTCGATTTGCAAGTTGAAGGTCATGAGGTCAATGCCCGGACGTGCCATCTAGCTTTAGCCTCCCCATTTTACCAAAAATGATTCCTGCTCGCTGCATCCCTCACAAAGGCCCACTGCTTTACATGGTGATGCAGACCGACATTTGCAAATGGGTTGGTTATGACCCAGACTTAACATAATTGCACATAAAAAGTTGATTTGGTTTAGGCTTCATTGTGAATTCAACTCAACTATAAATTTGATTGGTTAAATCCAGCAACAAAAGATGGATTTAATAATTTGAATTCAACAGTTGATGACTCCACCAGATCACATATATAAGAATAATGATAGTCTGAACTATGACTCGAATTAGATTCAACTCCGAACTTAACCAGTGGGTACTGATAATAAAACAGGATTAGATTAATTCAGGTATATTGGATTTAACTGCAGGAAAGATAAATACAAATAACTGGTGTTTATAGCACACTGCATACTTGTTTTGTTGGACCCAGTGAGAAGAAAATATCCAAGTGGGTTCAAATTCTCATATTCAATTGGGTCAGGCTTGAATTAGAATCCAGCTCGATTGGCCATCAGCAGGCAGCAAATTCCGTCGGGCATTGAAGAAGCTCACCTTGCTAGGGGGTTGACTCACAAGTTGAAAGTCACGACTTCAATACGTGAGGAGTGCATCTGGCTTTGGCCTCCCTATTGTACCCAAAAAAAAGAACTTTCGAGTGTTCAGATTCTAATATAGGCCTAATTACACATGAAAACTAAAATGGGTTCAGCCTAGATTTCTAATCTAATTGTTGGCCTCAATACTTGCTTAGCCAGAGCTGGTCAGATCTTGTACATAAACTAGATCCAATTAACATGAAACAGTTTTAAAAGCTGGCCTGATTACATATAAAAAATAATACAGGTCAGACCAACTCAGTGTCCGATTCATGTCTAAAGTCAATTTCCGGTATCTAGTGAGTTGATACCATATCTGGATCCAAATTCTCTCTCACACACACACAGTTCAAATAAATCAAATACCAATATGTTGTAGAAATCGCTGCCATCCATTTTATATGAAATGACAATCTTCCTTCAAATGATCATCAATCATAGCATTGCAACTTGATATATGATCCATTGCATGTGTAGATGAAGAAGAGGGTGAGAAAGGAAGAGACCAAAAGTCACAAGCCAGTCCCGTAGTGGAGAAAAGATGGAGGATGTCCAAATGGAAGCATTCCTGTTTGGAGGTACAACAAGAACTTCTCTGTGTCCAACCCGAAAGAAGAAGTCTTTCGCCCTCGTCCACAAGGTCGCTTCAGCCCGGAAAAACTGAAGGCCATCAGGTCCATGGCGAACCCTTTCTACAATTGCAGTAACCTGACCTCTCTTTTTGTAAAACATGCATTTGATTATCATAGCTCGTCTTAACTACTTCGTTGAAAGTCTTGTTGGGTTCTTTTGCTCATTTACCAGCTCAGATATAGACTTCTCTCTGCCCCCACAAAGATTGAACTCTTGATCTCTTTTCTCACTAGTCCAAAGCCTTACTAATATTACATCATGCCTCTCGTAGACTCATGTATCTTTTCTAGAATAGTCTCCAAAACGTATTTAATATGTCTTTTCCACACAACACACATAATATGTATAGAGAGCAAGAGAGGTAGCGCCTAGAGCTAGTTGAATACTAGCTTCAGTTGGAACTTAAGAAAGTCAAACCTGACATAAAAATAAATTAGTTCAGACCTTGAAAAATTGACATACCAAACAAGCTAGCATGCAGTTAGATCTAGTTGGTACTCTCTCTCTCTCTCTCTCTCTCTCTTTATATATATATATATATATATATATATGAAAATTGGATCTTACTCACTTTAATATGTCCACTCATTACTTTTGAGTGGCATGAGTATAATTTAAACTTTAAAAAAAAATTAAAAATTAAAAATATATTATTATTACACTTATACCACTCAAAACAATGGATTAAAAAGTCATGATCCAATCAATATATATATATATATATATGAAAGTTGAACCATCTCCACTTATGATAAGTTCATCCGATAATTTTAGAAGGCATGCGTATACTTTAAAAAAGTTATAGGTTTTCAAAAAGAAAGTGAAAAGCGATGGTCCGATCTCTCTCTCTCTCTCTCTCTCTCTCTCTCTCTCTCTATATATATATATATATATATATATATATATATATATATATATATATATATATATATATATATATATATATATTCCAATTCGTTGAAATGTCTAGAGTTTTGCTTTGACACTTCTAGGTGTCGTATATCACTATTAAAAACGTCTAATGACAACCCATGTATTGTAGTTCACCTTATTTTTTCCAACAATGCTGAGAATTGTTAGGTTGTGGCCATTCTCGGCAACCCAGCACGGTAACGACACCTAGGCCAGCCATTACCCGTGTTCACGGTTAAAGGAAAAGATGGTCATAACAGCAATAATGTCATAACAACGGACCGTTACCTGAGATCACGGTAATTGTCTGAATACAGAAGCTCTTGAAGAAAAAAGCCCAACAAGATAAACCGGGAAAGGAGAAGCACACGCTGCTCTATAAATATAGAGCTACGCATACAGTCAAATATACAGAAATATAAATACAAACACACAGAGAACTTTTCTAGAAAAAAATTTGTTGTGAGGAAACCTCGAAACCAAAACAAAATCACCTTGATCTTTCGCTACAGGCGTACCTTGAAGAGCCCAACACCAACGAACCTGAAGCTCGAACAAAGCCGAAATAAGGCAAGGAAATCGCCACATCTGGTATCAGGGTCTTGTTCTTGACCCTGCAAAATAGGTATGCGATTAGTGTTAAGAAAAACAAAAAAAACACAGAAGAAGAGAGAGCTTCATTTTTTTTCTCTAGGAGCTCTGCTTGAGTCGTGACAAGGCAGAAGGTAAACCCTGCCTGAGTTAAGACAGGACACATATCGGCCATAGCACAAAAAAAAAGAGAAAAAAGAAAGAACAGTTACGACAAAGGCCGCGGGTGGCCAAAAAAGATAGTCGCAGTTAAACAGCCGTGAGTGTCCAAGGGTCAGGAAGCGAAAAGGCTGAAAAATACCACAAAAGATCATAGTCCAAAAAGCTTCACAAAAGGCCGCAAGCCGAAAAACACCACAAAAGGCTGAAAAACGCCTTAGAAGGTCACCGACCGCCACAGAGAGTCACAGGCCAGGAGGCGGAACTCTGGCCGCTTCTCTCTCTCTTTGAGACTGCATCTTTCTCTCTCTAAGACTGCGTCTCTGTCTCTCTCTCCTCCAGGGTTTTATACCCCCTAAAAACCGCTAAGCGGTTTCAGAAATTCATGGGTTGAAACCAACAGTTTTCCGAAACTGCTCCCAGTTTTGGAAAACCACCAACGGTTTCCCAAAAATCGCCTCGGGCAACGGACTAAAAAGTTCATTCTGCTTCGACCGATTTTCAGATATTACAAAATTTCTACCAGACAAAATTACAAAAATATCTAAATATTTTTGGGTAAAAAGAATGTTTTACCCTTAATAAGCAAAAAGTAGGTTTTACCCTTCGATAGTTTGTGAAAATTACGAAATATTGGCCTGTTATTTTATATTATTATCCTTCTCGGTTCAAGATATTACAATACTACCACTATGTCAAAAGACAGATTTGTCCATATTCTTTTGAGAAAATTCCAGATTAGGGGTAAAATTATAGATTTACCCCCGATCAGTTATTAATTTTACAGAAATACCAAAAGTAATTTTACAGTTTTGTCCTTGGGCATTTCAAAAAATTACAAAAGCAGACAGATAGTTAAAATTATAATTTTACCCATGGTATTTTTGGAAATTATTAAAAGCAATTTTTTTTTGAAAAATTACAAATTTATCAAAGGTTGTTTATATATTAGAATGAGTTATTTTTGGCTCGGTTTTACGATACTCTACATCATTCTAATTAGATTCATGCTATGTGTGTTTTGCTGCTCATTTATTTTTTTTTAGACCGTCTAATTGTTATAATTGTTAAACATATAAATGAATTCAAGAATATGTGTGTCGAAATTGACAAAAACTGAAAAGCTAAATAGTTTGAACTTTCAAACATGGAAGAGAAGAATCCCATTTACTGTAACACTTAAAGGTGTTGAGTACGTATTAAAGGAAATTGTGCATCCGCCACTACCAGACGCAACTGAGCAATAAATAGAAATGTGTAAAATATTTCTAAAAGATGACACAATAACAAGAACTGTCATATTGACATATATGGAGGATGACTTGATTAGGGATTTCGAAGAATACGAGATCGCAAAAGAGTTGTTCGACTCAATAACAGTCAAATATGACACAATTGTTAAACTGCATGTACAGTTGCTACTACATAAATATAATTCCTTTAAAATGAAATAAGGAGATAACGTTGTAGAACACGTAAATCACATGTTGGTAATGGCTAGAGACCTAGTTGTAGTAAAGTTAGTCAACCCAAAACCGATGCAAATATCAATAATCCTGAATAGTCTACTCCTATCATGGAATATGATCACTACTGCCCTCAAGTTAGGGCCAGAAATTAACCTTTGTGAATTGCCTCTACAACTAGCAATAGAGCAAGAACACATGAATAAAAACAAGAAAGAAAGGTTGCTAGTAGTAGAAGATGAGATAGGGTCTAGTTTCAAACCCAACCAAAAGAAAAATAAACCAAACAGAATGTTTGACAATAATAACAAAAAAGATGGACAACCTTTTAAGAAAAATATAGGAAACCGCTTCTCGAGTTAAGTATTTGAACTGTGGAAAGATGGGACACTATAAGAGGCATTACCGTAACAAGAAAGGTGGAGAAAACAACCAACAGCGCGGAAAATAAGAGAAACATGACATAATCTGCGTGATATCAGAATATTTATATATGGATCTCCCGGTGACAGGTTGGTGGATCGACTTTAGAACTACCAAACATATCTTAAAGACCAAGAAAATGGCACTGAATCTAAAGGAATATAAATCAGAACAGAATGTTTGACAATAATAACAAAAAAGATGGACAACCTTTTAAGAAAAATATAGAAAACCGCTTCTCGAGTCAAGTGTTTGAACTGTGGAAAGATGGGACACTATAAGAGGCATTACCATAACAAGAAAGGTGGAGAAAACAACCAACAGTGCGGAAAATAAGAGAAACATGACATAATCTGCGTGATATCAAAATATTTATATATGGATCTCCCGGTGACAGGTTGGTGGATCGACTTTAGAACTACCAAACATATCTTAAAGACCACGAAAATGACACTGAATCTAAAGGAATATAAATCAGAACAGAATGTTTGACAATAATAACAAAAAAGATGGACAACCTTTTAAGAAAAATATAGGAAACCGCTTCTCGAGTCAAGTGTTTGAACTGTAGAAAGATGGGATACTATAAGAGGCATTACCATAACAAGAAAGGTGAAGAAAACAACCAACAGCGCGGACAATAAGAGAAACATGACATAATCTGCGTGATATCAGAATATTTATATATGGATCTCTCGGTGACAGGTTGGTGGATCGACTTTAGAACTACCAAACATATCTTAAAGACCAAAAAAATGGCACTGAATCTAAAGGAATATAAATCAGAACAGAATGTTTGATAATAATAACAAAAAAGATGGACAACCTTTTAAGAAAATATAGGAAACCGCTTCTCGAGTCAAGTGTTTGAACTGTGAAAAGATGGGACACTATAAGAGGCATTGCCATAACAAGAAAGGTGGAGAAAACAACCAATAGCGCGGACAATAAGAGAAACATGACATAATCTGCGTGATATCAGAATATTTATATATGGATCTCCCGGTGATAGGTTGGTGGATCGACTTTAGAACTACCAAACATATCTTAAAGACCAAGAAAAGGGCACTGAATCTAAAGGAATATAAATCAGAAAACATCAGGTGTACATAGGAAACAACACATTTTCAGATGTTTTGGGTATTGGGTCATTTAGAATATTTGTACAAGGCAAACTGATTGTACTGACTGATGTATTAATTATGCTATCAATAAGGCGCAATCTGGTCTTGGTCCCTGCCTTAGTAAAGAAAGATTTTGAGGTTAGGTTTATTCCTAGAAAGGTGATTATGAGGAAACATGAGAGAATATTATTCTCTAGAGAGTTTGATGTAGAACATGGAAATCCTTCTGCTTATATTGACTGTGCCTTTAATGTTGATGTGAATGTATGGAAAAATTGAGGAAATTATCCAACTTTGACTTACTGCCTAAATTTAAGAAAAATACTTTCAACAAGTGTGAAGCTTGTATAAAAGAAAAAAGGAAAAGGAAAGTTTTTCCCAAAGAGTCAATAAGGGCAACAACTCTATTGGAGGTCATTAATATGGATTTATGTGAACCATATAGAGTAAGGTAACATCATGGAAAAGGTTTACTTTATAACCTTTATTGATAATTACTCAAGATATACGTATTTATATCTCTTGGCACATAAATTTGAGGCAGTAGAAGCTGTTAAAGAATATAAGTAGAAAGTAAAAAACCAACTGAGACATTTAATGAAAGTCTTAAGATGAGATAGAAGTGGAAAATATACCTCTATAAAATTTCTTGAATTCTATAAAGACTTTGATATTGCAAAGCAAAATACAATACCGAAGACACCTCAACAAAATATTGTAACTGAAAGATATAACAAAACCTTGCTAAATATGACAAGGTCAATGTTGATTGATGCCTCTCTACCAAGAATATTTTGAAGACAAGCAGTAAGTACAGTGGTATACATACTCAATATAGTACTATGTAAAGCGATATTGACTACACCATATGAGATGTGGTTTGCAAGAAAACCCAACCTAGGTTATCTCAAGAGGTGGAAATCTATTGCATATGTAAAGATTCTTTATCAGTTTAGAGACAAACTAGACAGTAGGTCCTTGAGATGTATATTCATTGGATATCCTAAAGGTTCAAAGGGATATCAGTTTTATCATAAGGATCACAGACTGATAGAAAGTAGAGATATTAAATTCTTAGAAGATACTAAGAATGACATCTTGGAAAACAATAATGAATATACTAATGATCTAGTAGACCTAGATCAATTATCATTAGAACCTATAGAAGATCATCCTGAAACAATTGAAACCTTAAGTGGACATAAAAGGCCTAGGACCACTCCGTCCTACTTAAAGGATTATCACACTTATCTTATAGAATAAGTGTGTAATTCGGTGGATTTAGATGAGTTGACTGATAACTTGACTTATTAATAAATTATGAACTCATTATAAGCAACAAATTGGGGGACAACCATAGATGAGAAAATTGAATCCATTGAGAAAAACCAAGTCTAGGAATTGACTCATTTTACAAAATGAAGGAAAGCAATAGGATGTAAATGGGTTCTGAAAAAGAAATACAAGATCGATGATTCAATCGATAAGTTTAAAGCGAGGTTGGTTACAAAGGTTTTTCGCAAAAAGAGGGGATAGATTATGTTGGGACATATTCCGTAGTTATGAAATTTATATTCGTAAGGATAATCCTGACAATATCTGCATATTATGATTTGGGCTTACATTAGATAGATATAAAGATAACTTTTCTAAATAAAGATTTAGATGAAATCATATACATGCAACAACCTGAAGGATTTATAGTTAAAGGCCAAGAAGATAAAGTATATAGGTTGAGAAAATCCCTATATAGCTTGAAACAGTTACCTCGCTAATGGTATTTGACCTTTTAAAATACCATTATAGAACTTGGGTTTGTGGCTAATAAACTTGATCACTGTGTATATGTCTGGAATAGTGCGAGCCACTTTGTCATCCTATCATTATATGTAAGTGACATATTGTTGATTGGAAATGTCAATGAGATGATTGTCAAAACCAAGTTATGGTTAAACTCAAGGTTTGAAATGAAGGATATGGGAGAATCATCATATATCTTGGGTATAAAGATCTCTCGAGATAGAGAATATAAACTCTTATGCCTAAGTCAGGAGAGATATATCGATTATATCCTCAAGAAGTTCAAAATGGATGAATGAAAGTCTGTTGTTATACCTGTTGTAAAAGGGGTTAAATTAAGTAAGGTTGATTGTCCCGGTGAAGGAAACGATAAGTCTAACGTTCCTTATGCATAAGCGGTGTGTAGCTTGATGTATGTTATGTTGTGTACAAGACCTGATATCAACTTTGTTGTTGGTCTTATAAGTAGATATCAAAGTAATCTTAGATGGTAGCACTTGATAGCTGTAAAAAGGATTTTAAGATATTTGAAAGGAACAAGGAACTTGAAAATGTGTTTTCAAGCAGATGAACTGAAAGTGGTAGGATACTTTGATGCTAACTTTGCTAGAAGCAAAGATGATAACAAATCTATCTCAGGGCAAATATTCTTATTTGGAGGTGTTGTTGTTTCTTGCACATATAAGAAACATGGTTGTGTAGCATTGCATACATAAGAAGTTACGTATGTGGCTTGTTGTATAGCTGCAACGAGTGTTGTCTAGATAAGCCGCTTCATACATGATTTGAAGTTTGAAATAACCGACGAGCCAATTGTCATTTACTGTGATAACAACACAACAATTACTCTTATCAAGAGTGGAGCTGATTGCTCAGAAAGTAAGTATATAATGGTTAAATACTACTATGCTCATGATATAGCTATGAGAAATGCAATATCCATCTCATACATGTCAACAAATGATATGTTGACAGATCCCTTGACTAAATACATAACAGATAAACTTTTCTCAAAACATGTTACGAACATGGGTTTAAGATATGTTTGATTATTGTGTAGGGAAATAACCACACAACGGGTAGTGATTGCAGCAACAATCATGAAAGGACATTATTAGGTAAACCCTACAAATGTGAGAGGAAAACTATTATGTCAGTATACTTGGCTCGAATGTCTAAGTGAGAGATGTTAGGCTGTGGCCATTCTCGGCAACCCAGTATACCATCCAGTCATTACCCGTGTTCACGATTACAGAAAAAAATGGTCATAACAGCAACAATGTTATAATAGTCGGACCGTTACCAGAGATCACAATAACTATCCAGATATAGAGGCTCTTGAAGAGGAAAGCCCAGTACGATAAACCGAGAAAGGAGGAGCACGCACTGCTTTATAAATACAGAGCAACACATATAGTCAAATATATATATAAATACAGATAGAGACACACAGAGAACTTTCTCAGGAAAAATCCGCTGTGAGGAAACCTCAAAACCAAAATAAAATCACCTTGATCTTCCGCTGTAGGCTTACCTTGAAGAGCCCGACGGCAACAAACCTGAAACTCGGAGAAAGTCGGAATCAGGCAAGGAAATCGCCACAAGAATTTAGAAGAAATGCATTTGGCACTGGTTCATAAGCAATCGATCAGCAAATTTTGCATTTCAAAGTGCTCAGTTGTCGTCTTCGTCGGACCAGAATTGTTCCGTAGAGTTCGAGCTCTCGTGAATGTTTGGACGCCAACACTTGAAAACACTAATACAGATATGAGCCTCGCTCAAATTTGGATCCTTGCTGGTTCCAGTGATGAAATAAACTCAATCGAAGTTGGTTGGCAGGTATCTATTTCCAACAAAATATCCAAAAGCACACATTCTCTCTACTTGATTATGATGCACTTGAGCTCTATAACTTCATTTTAATGTGTTTTTACAATTCTTGTCGTCGGAATGTCCAAAATTTCATGAGGAGTCAGCATTATATATACACTTATTTTAATATATATGTGTGTGTGACTTTATAAGCTCAAAAAGTTCATTTTTAAATCTTTCTAAAATTTTACATGTTATTCAAAAAATACATGTATAATCAATTAAAGGTTTTGGGCATGAAGATTGCAGTTGTATGAATTAGTTGTAGGAGAAATATATTGTAGGATGGTTTAAACCGGATACATAAGGAGGTTATTAGAAATAATTTGGGAGTAACATAAAAAAAGAGATAAAATTTGAGAAAAATCGTTTAAGATGATTTAGACACGTAGAAAGACAATCAAAGTAAAGTGTAAGAAAGTATGAGAAACTAGATTATGAAAATATTGAAAGAGGAAGAAAAACCCACAAAAGTGTTAGAAGGAAAAAATAAAAAATGATTTAGCGTATACTGAGTTAACTATTAACATAACACATGATTGGACTCTATGAAATAAAGAATCCATGTAGTTGATCCCATCTAGTATGAGAAAAATGCTTAGTTGTTGTTAGGAATACACTATAGTACAGATGAGTTGGGCTCAAGATGGGGCAGAGGACTAGGCTCTATTGCACTTTTTTTTATGATATTTTGCCATACAGGCATGTGTGTGCATGAAGTGGACACACACTATGTGCATGCATGAAGTGGACACACACTATGTGCATACCTGTATATGAGCATATCTTTTTCAGCAGTGAGGAACTGCTGGTTGCTGACATGGATACTCATAAAGATTAAAATCTAAATTAATCAAGTGAAAATATGTTTAAAGCAAAATAATGTGTATTTGTTGCACCCAGAGCATTAGCTCACCAGTGGGGTGGGCTAACACACACTTGCATGGGTTGTGGTCACAATTCTGTCTGAAAGAAAAAGAAAAATAATTTTTGAAATACTCATAAAATGGAACTGGTGATTTGAACTGTTAGTTCCAGTTTTGGTTCGATAACCCAGTTTCAATTTTTTCAGGTTTTTGGTCTGGTTCGGTTTTGATTTAAATGGCTAGAATGGTCTACGAACCTATCGCATCATCATGTTAAAGAAAAGGATAATCTTTTAAGCTCAAACATCTTAATCTTAAAGCAATGAATTTAAAAGATGATCATATTCATCAATGAAATGATGCACCTCCCCTAGTTATCGATCAATTGATTAACATCAAGTTATTTTCTGTACCAGGCAAATATAATGGAGACGTAAGGTCGCATATGTTCGTCTTTATGATGGTAAGCTTGTCTTTCTCTTCCTTTTCTTTTGGAGTTCGAATGGCTTATCATAACCATTTGCAGCTTAAGAACATTATTGAAGCAATGTTAACACACTTAGGCAAAATTAGTTACATTGGAGTGAGGAAGTTCTAGAAAGGATCATCTCCTGACCTTGTTCCCGATATCTGTATAATTTGTACATAATCTTTTGTCATTAATATAGTTAATAAAAATCTCGCTAACCCTGATTGCCTTTCGATAAAAAGAAAATAAGAATGACTTAATATTCTTTGCAAGTTCTTTGTGTTCCGCAAATTTAGTCATGAAGAGAACACTAAACTCATAAACCTATCCAATTTTTGTCACATCAAACCAACTTGAATGTAAATAGCTTAGCCCTGTTCAATTTATCCCTTTGTGGTTGGTCGATTTAAGAAACGGAGCCCCGATAACAATCTTTGCCTTTAATTTGATTTGATAACACCGAGTACTGTAAATTCAATGAAATTCTTGCTAATGACTTTGGGAAACCATACCGAAACCAAACTTGAGCCTTTTCCCGTACTGAGTGAGGTTGAGTGCATGGATTCTTAGCAATATTTTTGAACCACCTTAAGTATATTTCTCTTATTTTGTCATCGATTTAAGTTATAGTAAATCTAATAATTGCACTATGAATTATGCACGGTCATCCACCTGAACATCTTCATTTTTGTGACAACAATGGATGTCATGGCACATTTTTGTTCTTACACCTCCTTTATAATATTTACTATCCCATCTTGTCATTAGAAGTCATAAACAATGACGGATCCAGAAACTTTAATTTCAACACAGAATTTTTAAGAGCGGCACCAAGCGAAGACTCTCATTGTAGCCTCTGAATGCATCCTGCCGATCTCTAGTATGTTTATTTGTTGTTTTTTGATGACATAAGTATAATTTAAAAATTTTTAAGAGATTTTAAAAGAGTACGAAAGACATTATTATTAAACTCGTGTCCTCCAAAAACAATGAGTGGAGATAAGTGTAGTATTGGATTCATTTTATATATATATATATATATATATATATATATATATATATATATATAGAAAGACAGAGAGGTGGTTGCATTCATGCGTGTGCATGTATGTGTACCTAATCCAAGTCCATCATAAGGCATCATGTCTATGTTCTTACGATATGTCATCTTCTAGGATGAATCTACATATGGATATGGATGACCCTAGCTAGACATGGCTAGTTCAAAAGCAGGCTGGCGGTTTCACTTTGAACCAAACCAGGCCAGGAACTGGCCAAAACGAAAATCGGCTGAATTGGACAAACTACCGGTTCATTTATTTTGTTATTAATTATTTTGAAAATTTCTTCTTTTTTAGTTTTCCACTTTTGAATCGTTTGGGACTCTGGTGACTGCAAACTGGAACCGATCTGGTCTGGATACAGTTTCAGTTCTTGGCGTCAGTTTACCTGAAAGCAGCCATGTGTAAGCGAAACTTTACCTGGTTGACACTATGAGTGTTGACCAGCATACCTGCGTCAAGGTAAGGGGTCTCAAATCTGGTCAACTTTCGGGCTCAAATGAGGTCACGTCAAAAACAGGTAGACTAAGATCTGACTCGACCCAATTTTGCTTTCCGGTCCATTATACATATATATATATATATATATATATATATATATATATATATATATATATATATATATATATATATATATATATATATATATATGTGTGTGTGTGTGTGTGTGTGTGTGTGTTATGTATGCCATGTAAAATATACATTCTCTAACTATGTATAAAATGTAAAATACACTTTTATAAATATAATGTATACAACATACACTATATACATTTTGGGTAGGGTTTGGGCCAACACGGGCCTAACCAGATTCTTTACCCTCTCATATATGTGTGTGTAAAAGGAATGCTAGACGACACACACACACACACACACACATATATATATATATATATATATAGGCAATGTATGTATAGTCCCTCCTCTTATGGTGTTCCTTTTCTTGTTAATCTGTGAATAGCACCCAGATGGAGACTGGCATTTCTTCGTTGATGGAGTACAGGTTGGATATTGGCCACGCCTTGTTCTACCAAACTTGCGGAGGAGCGTTAACGTAATAGAAATGGGAGGAGAGATCTACAGCTCAAGGAAGAAAGGCTGGCACACCAGAACCCAAATGGGCAGCGGCCGCTATTCCGGAGAGGGATACAAGAAGGCTGCATACTTCAGAGATGTGAGGTACATGAGAGGAGAGGATATGCGTCTCGTAACACCTGACGAACAGTTCACAGAGTCCATAACTCATCCGAATTGCTACATCGTGTCCAATGCCGTCGAAATTTCCGGCCAAAGATCCGGCTGCAACTTCTTTTATGGAGGACCTGGCTACAACAAACCCTTCTGTCCTTGAGAGAATGAAGTGCCTTGTTAAGTACTTTAAGTGATAAAACGTGATCATCGTTGTAAGCTACGTCACAAGGAAACGAAAACTATGAATATGTGGTCTGTTGGATTAATATGATTCCCGGAGACATCCATTTTGAGTTTTTACTGAACTGATATTAAAGTATTGTTGGCCCAAGCACTTTCAGGTCGCGTTCGTGCGTCCTAAGATCGAAAGAGTGCCAAGAATATTGTGTCCGTTTTGTAACTCAATTTAGAAGAGAGCGAGCCCCAAGAAACTCAAACACAAGGCATACAACAGAATGTAGGAAGATTTCAGGGTTATTTTTTTTAACCATAGGAATGAATGAAGGGATGGATACTAGGACATGATCTTTCAACGTCTTGAGAGAGAGAGCATCCATAAGATTATAAGGGTGACTTGAGTGCATTCTGAAACTTGCAGAAACTGACAGTATGGAATCAATGGATTAATCGAGCTACAGTTTGACCAGTTCATCAGTAAAAAAGGCTGTGTATAACTATACAGGCAGCCACTTTCGTGGTTTTACCTTTGCACAGCACGGGAGCCCAAATTGGGTCACCAGATAATCATTTTGTCGACACAGAAACACCTTAACCGATACGACGTGTGATGATGATGCGCAGGTGTGCCAAAAGATGTGTCGATGAGAACGAGATGATCAAGTGGTACACGAGAATTCTGAAAGGTAGTATCCAATATTAATCAGCTACGAGCTGATCAAAATCGAAAGGGAAGAGAGTTAAGGAGGAGATCCTACGAGCTCGTGGAACTCCAAATTCAGTATCTTTTAGAAAAGGAAAGCAATAAAGAAACTGGAATTAAATCTTAGAAAACGAGTGAGTTGGATAAGGTCTCCGATTGCATACGTAAGCTTCCCCTTTTGTATAGGTAAGGAAGCACGAGAGCCATCCTTTTAAGCAAAAGAGTGTCTTGGGGAGTTTGAAAACGATTGATCTTTCGAGATAGAGGGCCTCATAATAAACCAGTTCATTGAGTATGGAACCCAAATATATACATAGATATATAATTTTTTATTATTATTAAAGCATCAATCTCGCATCGCATTTAATGTATTCACGTGGATTAAATGACATTTATTTTCAGCATAGATACATAGATATATAAAATTAACTTAAAGATGCATTCTATAAATAAAACTCATTTTCAATTTAATAAAACTCATTTAATGTATTCACGTGGATTAAACTCATTTATTTAAGATACATTCTATAAATAAAACTCATTTAATGTATTCACATAGATACATAGATATATAATTTCAATTTATATATAGAGAAAGGATATACTCATTTATTCTTAAATCAACTTAAAGATTTCCAGCATAATCAATGAGTTTTAATTTTCAAAGTATTTAGTGTACATAAATATATTAAATATAAAATACTAAAAATATAACAATACTTTTCACTTTTTTAAATGAATCAAGCTAATCAAAGAGTGAAGATCTTTAAATAAATTTAAGCATGAATGAGTGTATATATATACATATGCACATGCATTTATTCTACCAAAAAGGATAAAAGAAAAAAACTTCAAAACTAATTAGATGATGGGTAGTTCTAAAATAAAAATATTTAAAATAAAAGAACACAAACAACATATGATCGACTTCTATGAAAACAATGACTCCATGTCACCGGCCTCTTCTAAGATGAAAAAAGCTTAGTTGTTGAAAAAAATGCAAACAGCAGTAGCTCACTTAGATTACTTTTGATGGGCTCAGGTATCGATCTCTTGACATTCAACTTAAAGGTGACTTCAGTCTACCCCATGTCCAACGGAATTCACTTTTTCACTTTAGCTTCCACTAAGATACTTTATTTTGCTTAAACGATACTCAAAACGGTCTCTCACATGAGATCGTGTCTCCGTGTCCCTGCAGTACGCACTCTGCGTCTGCACTCGGATCTGGATCTCCACTTGCCCCCCCCCCTCTCCCTTAAAAGCGGACCCCCTTGTCTCTCCATTCGTTCTCTTCCCACGCTTGCGGAGACCTGGTGCTCTTCGTTACGTCCGCCTTCCCTCATGGCGACTCGGCGATCCGTCTCTTCACGTCCTCGTGTTGCGATCCTCATCGTCTTCCTCTTCTCCATCAATGTAGTTCGTTCGTTCTACCTGCCCGGCGTCGCCCCCCAAGATTTTGATAGGGTTCGGAATCGTTCGTTTACTCTTGCATTTCCTTTATACCGATATTTGTTTTTAGATTTTTGTTCGTGATTATGAATCCGGATCTTGTTGTATTGCCCCATTCATTCGGCCGTCCCGGCTTTGTTTAGCAGATCTGGTTGTCTTCTTGGAGTTTTTGAATGATTCTCTGGATGCGGGTGGTTCGCTAGTCTACTTCCTAGAGTATAAAGTAACGGGTTGTTGAATTGTCAGTCTTGTTTTGGAGAAACGTTGTTTGAAGGATTTCGTAAAGTGTCTTTGTTCCACACGCAGAATTAGGGTTTGGTTGATTGTAGGCCCTACAGTATGTTTCTGGTTTTACTTTTAAACGTGTTCATCTTATAGTTATGGTTGATTCCAAATGTACTTGATTCGGAGATGCTTTAGTTGTTAGATCCACGTGAGATCTCTAGTCTTTCCAATCTGCAGTTATCTTCACAAACCTTTGGAGAAAATTGCAGGTATGTTATTGGTGTTATTGTTCAAACGTAAATGTCTTGAAGATGATTTAATTGTCGTACCATGGGTTCCTGGAAGTATCGAAGTATCTGCTCTACTTTCCTTGAATGTTTTTTTCGACAAATAAGAACGGATTCATTGTCAAGCACCAAGGGAGTACACGAATTTCACGGAGAAGACTGACTACATGAATCTACGAACTCTCCTTCAGTGGTTTTCTACATTTTTTCACTAGTGGTTGGGTGTTAGCATCTTAGTTCGAGCTTGTCTTTATTAGGGAGCGGCTGGATTCTAAAGTACTTTTAATTGTGTAATGGAGGCTGTTGATCATAGTCTACAAAATTTGAATTTTTTTTGACGGTCTGGAGGTTATCCATCAGCTTAGTTATTGCCAAGAGAAAAATAAACATCTAAGATCTGCGTATCTAATCCTTTGGTGTGGAGGTCTTTGTGATGCTCTCCGTTCATTGTGTTGTCTACTCATACTAGGATAGATACCTCTTGGCATCACAGCAAAGATGCGATTTGATACCCTTTATGTTTTTATGTTTCACTTTGCCACATTTGTAGTTTTCGAAAATTGATGCTTCTTGCAGGCTTTGACAAAGTTCCAGATTAGTATTTGTGCTTCTCGTTTCACTCCATTTATGTTCCTGTGCAATGATGAACATGATCTATTTGCAGGGAGTGCTGAGAATCTTGGGGAAGTTCTTCGGGGTGACCGCATCGAAAACTCTCCCTATGTGGTTGGTTAAATTTTGTGCACACTTTGCAACTCTCTTCCTTTTGTTTAGTATGTTCAATTAAAAAAAAAATATTGAAACAATTTGATTCTTTCAGTTTAAAATGAGAGAACCACAGATGTGCAATGTTGTTTGTCGTCTAACTCTTAATGCAAAAACAGCCAAAGAGTTCAAGGAAAAGATAGATGATGAATATCGGGTGAACATGTGAGTCACTAATGACCTTAAATTTAACTTAGACAGCTATGTGCCAGTTCTGTCTTTGTGACAAAAATCTATATATTCTATCCTTGCATTGTTGCAGGATTTTAGACAATCTTCCTTTGGTTGTTCCCCTACGAAGGCCTGATCAGGAGTCTTCCCTGTGTGTATCTGCATGGCTTCCTCATTGGTCTTAAAGGACAGTATGCTGGAGTAAGTGCCAGCTTAATGACCATTTCTTTTTTGTCATTGGTTTGAATTCATTTTGACCTCTTGTACACAACTGTTGACAGAACAAGGATGAAAAGCATTTTATCCACAACCACTTAACATTTGTGGTTAAGTATCACAGAGATCCAGTGACAGAGATGTCAAGGATCGTAGGCTTTGAGTTAAACCTTTCAGGTTGTATTATATTTTTTCCCTTCTTGATTGTATATTAAATTTTGTGATAATTTCTTAAATTTTATGGTTAATAATACTTGTAAATTGAAATTATTTCTATGAATACAGTGTAAAGCATGAATATGAAGGTGAATGGGATGAGAAGACCCGCTTAACTACCTGTGATCCCCATGCAAGAAAGATAGTCTCTGGCTCTGAACCTCCTGAAGAGGTTGAAGACAAGAAGGAAATTATTTTTACCTAAGAAGCACAAGAAGAGACTGGTTGGAAACTTGTCCATGGTGATGTTTTTAGGCCACCAAACAACTCTGATTTGCTGTGTGTTTATGTTGGAACTGGTGTTCAGTTTTTGGGATGATACTAGTAACCATGATATTTGCCATCCTTGGGTTTCTTTCTCCTTCAAACCGAGGTGGGTTAATGACAGCCATGCTCTTGCTTTGGGTTTTCATGGGCTTTTTGCTGGTTATTCCTCAGCCGTCTTTATACAAGATGTTTAAGGGATCAGAGTGGAAGAAAATTGCCCTCAAGACTTCAATTGTGTTCCCTGCAATTGTCTCTACCATTTTCTTTGTATTAAATGCTCTCATTTGGGGACCAAAATCATCTGGAGCTGTGCCGTTTGGAACAATGTTTGCTCTTGATTTTTTATGGTTTGGGATCTCAGTTCCACTTGTGTTTGTGGGTGGTTATGTTGGATTCAAGAAGCCTGCAATTGAGAATCCTGTGAAGACAAACAAATCCCAAGGCAGATCCCAGAACAAGCCTGGTATATGAACCCAGTCTTCTCAGTTTTGATTGGGAGGCATACTCCCGTTTGGAGCCGTATTCATTGAGCTTTTCTTCATTCTCACATCCATTTGGCTTCAGCAATTCTATTACATCTTCGGCATCCTGTTCATCGTTTTCCTCATCTTGATTGTCACTTGCGCCGAGATCTCCATCGTGCTCTGCTACTTCCAATTATGCAGCGAGGACTACCTCTGGTGGTGGAGGTCATATCTGACTTCAGGTTCCTCTGCACTCTACCTTTTCCTATATGCTGCTTTCTACTTCTTCACAAAGCTTGAGATCACAAAACCAGTATCTGGAGTCTTGTATTTTGGGTACATGCTGCTTCTTTCATATGGTTTCTTTGTGGTGACTGGTACAATTGGTTTCTATGCATGCTTCTGGTTCACAAGACGAAGTTTGTATATGGCAATACTAACTCTTTGAAGGAAACAGAACTTCAGTATTTAGATGCATAAAGAGTCCCAAACAGGAAACTGCATGAGCAACAAGCTGCAGAAAGGTTCCCAATTTGGTCCCATTTTTATTGGACAATTGGCCGTTTACATAGGCAAAGCCATACCCAAGTTTAAAATCCAGAGCTTTGAACACAAACATACAGAGTAAAAACCAGTTCTATGATAATCATTTTGTATAAAAAACTATGAACTTCATGTCAATACCTTGGCCTATCTGAGCCATGTATTTGTATTACTTTTACTCACATCAATCCGCATTGCATTATATCGAGACACGACAAAGGTTTCCTGTGCCTTAAACATTTCCTTGTTTGGTCCCACTGTCTAAAACTTTTTGCAGGATACCATAAGCAATTTCAAACTAGAGGATTTAAGTGCACAAAATACTAATACTAAGTTATCATTAAATATTGAATATAAAACTAATATATAATAAATTAAAACTTAATGAATATTAATGTAAATTATGATTTAATATGAATTTACTGTTAAATAATAAAAGTAGTTAAAATTTTGGAATTTATTTAAAACTAGTATAAATTAGTTTAATATATAAATACTGAAATTAGTACTTTATCAAAGTTATATATTAAATATTTTAACCTATTAAACATTCAATTTTAAAATCTGTCATTTAAATATTAAGATTAGTTAATTAAAGTTTGGTACTTATATATATATATATCAAATTAAAAAAAATCTACAGACTAAATTATATTAGATTACAATTTTGATAAATCTTATTAAATATTAAGTTTAAAGCATAAGTAGAATTTAGTATTTATCAAATTTAAATTATAAACATAATTAATATTAAACTTAAAAATTAGGTACTAAAGCTAGTTAGTATAAATTAATTATTATATATACATTTGGATTTAAATAAAATTTAATACTTATTAATATTTAAATTTATTATTAGTTAATATTTAAGTATAATATGAAGTATAAGCATAGTAACCGGTATGGTAGGTGACTTTACAACTTAATCAACTAATATCAGCTGACATAGCTATTGATGTAGTAGATGACATGTCAAACTATAAGTAATGATGTTAGGCATTTATCCTCAAATCCACTCGGAGCAAAAAGTTTCTCCTAAAAAGTAAAAAATATCTCATATGCATTCTTTAACATGGATATGCGTTCTATTTATCTTCCATGTGCTTCATGCTACGGCATCGCATGCAAGATACACCTGAACTGTTGATACAATATGTTGTGCGATAAGCACGTATAGCAAATTTGATCTTAATTGTTTTTTTCCCTTTTCCCATGCAACCACTACTACGAATAGGGAAAGCAACAGTATAGATGGGGATGTTGTACCTATACCCAGCCCCTCTGTAACCTTCTTGTTACTTGACTGAACAAGCACAAGTTTGTCATAAGTTTAGTCCTTTCTCACAAGTAATGAGGCGTAACATCCTGTTTCGAAGTGAACTGACAGTGCCAACCACAGTTGAATCAAGCTATGAATCAACTAAACCAGACCCAAAACCGGGATGAAAACTATGATCTCTGCATCTTTTTTTTTGTTTTCCAATTTTCTTATTATTTCTTAATCCAAAAGAACATACTATAATAGGAAAAGATTTAACCGCTGTACGCAAACATAAGCCCTTGCCTTAACCTAAATGTGCATTACTTGTACCCGACGCGGTTCAAAGTGTTCCCTGTCATTCCAACCTAAAAAACATCAGCTCTTGGACCTACTTAATTCTGATCATGTTATAAGGTGTTTAACATGGTTGGTCTGCCCATCACAACAGCAGAAGCACACACATACACAAAGAAGTCACCAGGGTAGGTATGTAGGCAATCGATGGTAGATGCATTTTATGGTCAAGAAACTGCATAATAGCTCATTGTTTTCCAGTGCAAGAACCCTTTTGGCAAACGTAAAACTTATTTGAAATTCACCAGCTTATGATGTTTATCCTCCTTTTGGAGGGTCATCAGACTGGTTTGTACATCAAAAGTTTGGGAAAAGATGGCCAAGAACAATTCAGCACCATTACAAAGAGAAATCTTACCATTCAGATTAGGCTCTTTCTGCAAAATCTCGAGCAGGATGCATTTCTTGAAATGCGGCAAGCATTGAAGTACCAAAAGTAGAAAAATACATCTAAATTAAAGATCAGCCATGTGGACAACCTATCAGGCTACAGAAGCCTCAGCAAATGAAGAAAATCTGGAATTCTTATCTTGGAGCAGGAACTGTGGATTTCCCTCTTCGACCTATGTTGATAATGAAACGAGAATCATGTTGAAATGTATACACAGAAAAACTCTTAAAAAGTGTTCCTTCAATACTTCTCAATTAAAACATCAAATGCATGCAATATGAAATAAAGAAAGCTACACCGCTAGATATCATTTATCTGATGTCATATCATTCAGCTATACGAAACAAGCACTAGTAACCACCAGACAAGGTGAAAAGGATGAAACCATAAATAGCAACTTAGAAGATAATACGATCATTTGTATCGCATGATATGTCAAAAGTACTCGTTCATTTTAACTATGAAATGAAAGCCATCTTTCCATGAAGCAGAGTGACAAAAATATATCAACCATAGGGAAAGTTTTCAACATGAATAACTATTGTTGGAAAAAGAAAAATCTTACCAATATCCCTTGGTCTAGAATCAACACACTGTCCATGTTCAAGACGGTTGAAATTCGGTGTGCAATTGTAAGCACTGTAGTGCCTTTGCATTGATGAGAGATTGTCTTATGCAATTTAGATGCTGTTTGGAAATCTATATTTGCTGTGCATTCATCCAAGCAAAGAACCTGCATACAGAATTTAGAAAGAAAAGACCAGTCACCACAGGTGGAGCTAATAAAAAGAATAAAACGATAAAACCTAGGAGGAAAAGTAGTGCATTTGTTGAAGGTAATGGACAGCTTACTATATTCAACAGATTATAAATAATTATAAAAGTGCAGGGAAACTGACATAATGCATAATTCCGTAATATTTATAGACAAATATACACGTGTCCCAAAGATGATTACAAGACACTTGTGTTGATAAAGCAAAAAACAGATTGAAGCGCTACATACTCTAACATTATCTTCACTGAATTCAAGAAAGAAGTCTCTGTGAAGAAATACGTACAAAAGGAAACACAATCCAACATTCTATCACTTCATGGTCTAATTCAAGCAAGGGTGTAGGTGTGTGTGTGTGTATGTATATATATATATATATATATATATATATATATAGAGAGAGAGAGAGAGAGAGAGAGAGAGAGAGAGAGGTAGTTGTAAATGCTCATACCTCATTCAAGCTTAAATCTACTCAAATATCTTCATTGTTTGATTGACATGATCAATGGTGTGGACATTTGAACTGAAAACATCATTTACTTTTTTGCTTTGCATTTATTGCACCATATGCATTAAATGATTTTTGCTTATCTCAACGGTTGAGATGATAAAGTAGATTTGAGCATGAATGGGGTTTAAGCGTTTATCACTACCTCTGTCTCTCTCTATAGATATATGTATATGTATGTACACATATATGTGTACGTATACACATGCAGGTGCAAACAGATGCATTGCAGTGTCCCTGCATTCATGACTTTTGATTTTGTTGTCTCCTTGTATCAATACCAAACCCATGTTATATAGGATGTATATACATTCAAATAGTAAAAGTAATTATGACAATTATATGAACAAGTAGTGTTAAAACTCAGAGGTTGAATAACTGTTGTCTTCAAAGAGAGATAAGTGATTTGTTGTTTATACTAGCATGTTCTTGAATTGATTGTGCTTTCAAGAGCTACTTGACAAAAGGAAAACATACTAAGAGTAATAACAGGAACATTTTAGAAAACGACAAATTTTTCACGATAACTACAAAAAAATCTCAACAGCTGTTCACCGAGATCAACTTATGTGGGACCTTGAAACACTGCCCTGTTATAATACGAGAAATGTTGGACATGATATCATGCACAAGAGTTCCGGTTACTGACAATACAAGAGAAGATCCAGTTATTGTGAACGATTCATTTCAACACTTGCAAGAAAGACATAACCACCTAAGATTTGATTAAGCTAAGCAGCACCCAGAGAACTATGACAGGGTTTGACCTTAGAAGATTTGAGCAATGCACGTGCAAGGCAAATGAGCTGCCGCTGTCCGAGCGAGAATGATGTCCCGGACTCTTTTATTTGAACATGGAGTCCTCCTGCAGCTTCTATTTCCTCTTTGATATGGCATTTCTCAAGAACATGCCATATATCTGAGTCATTTGCCACTTTGTAAGGATCTAGGTTCTCTCTGTAATCATGGAGTAGCAAACATTCTGATTATACATAAGCGGTAGGCATTTCGAAGTAAAAAAAGCATAAAAACATAAGGAGAGAGAAAAGAGAAATATCATGACCCACACATCAAATCTTAATGGATAAAAAGAACCTTAAAGTTCCTTCAAATAAGAAGGGGCTCTGAGGAACGACTGCGAGGCGCAAGCGGAGTTCCCTGACAGCAATTGAAGACAAATCTACACCATCCAATACGATGCGTCCCTCACAGAGAGAATTAAGGCGAAATAGTGCATTCAGCACACTAGATTTACCAGCGCCAGTTCTTCCAACAATTCCAACCTAATTTCCAGTACATCAGTCAAATTGCTGACTATGTGAATCACCATGGAGAGGAGCAAAAGGAGATAAACAGTTGAACCTATAGCATGATTTCTCAACAATTAGTTGTACATGACGGTGATAATTTGTGTTTTAGTTGCATCAATTACAAGTTCCTGAATCTGAATCTTTCTGGAGGAGTATTAACCTGGTTTCCTGCAGAAACAGAGAAAGACACTCTGTGCAATGCTGGAGGTGAAGATGGCAGATATCTCAGCGTGACGTTCTCAAACTGAAGATGCCCATTCACAGGCCAGAGTTCAAGTGTTGTTATTCCATCCTGGGCTTCCTCTGGAATATCCATATACTACAAAATGCACTTCGTGATTACCCCTATACTCAGAAAATAAAATCAAGAAGGTAATAAAGTTCAAGACATACCTGAACTATCCTCTCAACGGAAATCATCTCCTTCTCTGTTTCTGTAAAACTAGCCAGAAAACTGCTTAACAAAGTGACAACTGGGGCAGCGTACGAGAGAGCCAGTCCTACCTGAAAGGATGTAGACAACCGCAAGAGTTGCAGAACAAAAACGTTAACGGAATAACCCATGCTAGAAACTGAAGCACTGATGAGATGCTTACCAGCCCAGGCGTGCCAAAATTAAAGGGAAGACCACCACAGTGACCAATAACAGCCATTACAGCGATGAATGATATTATAAATGCTGCAAGTAACTGGCACATGGCGTTCACAAAAGCCAAATTTCATCAACACGGTACGTCACAGTTTAATAGAGACGAGCAAGACATGAATTAGAAAACTTGCAAAAGACAAAGGAAAGAAGCAAGGAAGGTTCCACGAGGATCCGTTGAAACTATTTAGTTATCAAACGAGACAAAAACTTCAAGAATACGAAATTAGATTTAAGAAAGTAAAACATCTTAAAAGCAACCTGTAGACGCAAAGAGAGCCACATGCTTGCAGCTATCTCTGAATAGGAAGTCTTTTGGTAGAGCATAATCAACTCCGTGAACTGCACCATGAACTTCTCCTGCATGTTCAACACGATACCCAAATTAATAGTTCAAATGAGAGAATAGGCACTGACATGCAAAGAACATTTTCATCTCCTCTCCCAGTTGTATCTCCATTTAAACTATTTCCATATCCCTTTAGAATGTCCAGGATAGTTCTAGTCATGCGTGGCAACACAGTAATTTTGTACCCCAGGGAGGTTAGGATACTGGAAAGGGCCTTTGGTTGGTAGACTGGAAGTCAGGTGTTCAACTCTCATGGAGTCACCTATTCTGCAGAAGTCAACACTAGCCTAACCTTCCAACCCGTTCAAAGGTGGTTTCTCTGAGACTACAGATGAAGAAAAGAAGACTTTAACAAGACCGGTGTGCATGTGTGTGCATGTTGCATCACGCAATCCTTCATATGTAAAGAGAAGGGCTGCGACACACAAAACATATAGCAACAATGGTCAGGTTTGGCATGCCAAGGCGATCTTATGCATAGTAAAGTATTTTGTATGATAAGAAAATACCATTAAAGTTGAAAAGTAAATATTATAGAAAAGCAACTACACTTTGAGTGTTGGACAGTTAATCATCAACATTTATAAAAGATGTCCCGACAAAAATGAAGATGTCAAGATGGATGTGTAGTCACACAAGAAAAAACCATATCCATGATGATATTATTAGAAACAAGTTGGGATTGATACCAATAGATGATAAAATGAGAAAAAATCATTTAAGATAGTTTGGATATGTATAAAGACGACTAAAGAAAGCTCCTATAAAAAGGTACGAGAAATTGGATGGTGAAAATGTTAAAATAGGAAGACCACAAAAATGTTGGAGGAAACAAAAAAGAATGATATAAGTTAATTGTTAGCATGATACATCATCGAGATCTATGAAAACAAAGAATTCATGTAGCCGACCCTATCTAGTATCGGAGAAAGGCTTAGTTGTTGCAGTTGTTTATATTAAACAGTATCATAAAAAAATTAAACATGAAATGTTCTGTGTGCAATAATTGTGTGCATGCACCAAATCAAAGTTAATTATAAATGTCGGAAACAAGATTCACATGCTCGGATTCCAGACATATTTTGTGGTCATGCTATATCTAAGGGTATGATTATGCATCGACATCAAGAAGTGTTAGAAAAGATACTTTTACTCCACCGAGTGTAAGCAAGATAGCTTCTACTAAACTCAAGTGCTAAGACCATCTATCCAAATCTGCATCTGAGAATACAACCATAAGAACTGCAGATGAGGCTCTGAGGCTAACTAGTCAGTCAAAGAGCAAGCCGTCAATAAGAGGCCCCTTAACGTGAGATATTATTCTCATGAAGCATCAATCCCACTCTCTGACGCCCTGCTAAGCTGCTGGGCCTGGTTGATGACTAGAACTAGGACTAACAATTAAAGATCAATTAGTAGAGTGTTCACCAAAACCCTTTAACTGCTCAAAAGTCATAGTTATATCTGTTGATTCCAATGAAGTTTATGTGATTGAAATATGCATAAACAGATTGAGGATGAAAATCTGGTGTGCAGTCTCCAGAGCCGCCACCCTTCACTTTCTTCTCTATTTCTTTCTCTTCCAAATTACAATCTATCGGCTGGTAGGGTTTCCCACTAATAACCATCATTACAAAGAAATTTATCACATAAGTGGCCTTAATGAAATCTAATTTAAAGGTACCTTTAAAAACAATAACTAAGAACATAAATTGAATACTAATCATAACCCTAAGAAAAGAAGGAAGAAAGAGAACAATAAAAGAAAAAACAATTACTATAAATTTGATCTTTAACACTCCCCCTTGAGTTGTGTAAATATTATTGTTATACCCAACTTGTCACACAATCTTCTTAATATATTCCTTCATATTGTTTTAGTTTGCATATCTACACATTGATCATCTAATCGCATGTACTCCAACTTTAACTCATTGGTACTCGTACTGTCCCTAATCAAGTGATAATCAATATCTATATGCTTGGTCCTTTCATGATAAACTAGATTATATGCAATTTGGATAACTGCCTTAGTATCACAGAATATAGGAATAGAATTCATGAAAAATCCAATTTCCATAAGAAAAGACCGTAGCCACTTTCCTTTATATATACTAGAAGCAATAGCTTTATACTCGACTTCAGCGGTAGATCTGACCAGAACGGTCTGTTTTTTTCTTTTCCAAAATACTATATTACCATCCAGAAGTGTCACATACCCTGAGGCAGATTTTCTATCTTCGGCAGAACCAACTCAATTTGTGTTAGTGTATACTTCAATATTTGTATGACCATTATTTTTACATATCACACCGTATCCTCGAGAATCCTTTGGGTACCTGAGTATATGAAATACTGCATCCATATGTATCTTAGATGGTGCCTGTATAAATCGATTGACAATACTAACTGAATAGGTTATATCCGGGCAAGTAATGGTTAGGTATATTAACTTTCCAACCAATTTTTGATATCTAATCACATCCATCATCCACTCGCAATTTATGTTTAACATTACGAAGGGGTTTAGACTCTAGCATCTTTGTATCTCTTAATAAATCCAATGTATATTTCCTCTTGTTTAAGAAAATATTGGTACCAGAATATACTACCTCAATTCCAAGGAAATAGTGTAATCTATCGAGATACTTAATATCAAATAGCTAATGCAGTTCCTGCTTCAATTTCATAATTTCTTTAATATCGTCCCCTATCACAATTATATCATCAACATAAACCAGCAATACTGTTAGTTCCACCCCTTTTTTAATAAATAGAGCATGATCACTAACCATGCGCGAGGCAACCCATATATGGCTTTTCTCAACTTAAAAACTTTCTTTGTTGGATTTGTATATCCTGGTGGTAGATCCATATAAACTTATTCATTAAGCTCCTCCTGCAAGAAGGCATTCTTCACATCCAAATTGCCATATAGTTCACTTTCTTTGGGTAGCAATACTGATTATAACTCTAATAGATGTGAGTTTCGCTACTGGTGCAAATGGAAAAGTAAAAGTTATGGCACATAGTTCCTGCAAGAAGGCATTCTTCATTTAAGTTCCTCATGCAAGAACACACTATTGAGTAAGACAGATTTTGTATCCTTTATTGATGATTATACTTGACTTTCTTTTGTCTACTTAATAAAATCCAAGACTGAAGTTTCAGCTATTTTTCCTGTGGTCCATAGATTTATCATCACTCAGTTTAATGCTACTATCAAAATCTTTCGTTCTCATAATGAGAAGAGTTTATGAGTGAAAATTTCAAAGAATATCTTAATATGCATGGCATTCTTCACCAAACTCTGTGTCCTAATACACCTCAACAAAATGGGGTAACTGAAAGAAAAAATCGGCATGTTCTAGAAGTGGCTCATACTCTTTTGTTTAGAAGCAATGTTCCTAAATCCTATTGGGGGAAGCAATCTTAACGGTTGTTTATTTGATTAATCGAATGCCTAGCATAACTCTCAATGGTGCGAGTCCCATGAAAACTCTTATATAAAACTCAAAATCATTTCATGTTACTCCTTGAGTCTTTGGATGCACGTGCTATGTTCATGTTCAGTCCCTAAGATGTGATAAACTTGATCCTAGGGCAGTCCGATATATATTTCTTGGTTATTCCACTTCACAAAAGGGGAAGTGTTATGATCCTATCCATAAAAAGTTTTATGTTTTTATGGATGTCACATTTTTTTAAACCAATCCCTACTATTATTCTTGCAAGGGGGAGTATACTCATTTAAAGTTAATGCCTATAAAGGAAGAGCTTAAATCGGTTCTTCCCTTATGTCCTCAAGTTTAAGAAGACGAAGATGACAACATTGAAGAAGGAGTTTCTGTTCCGAAGGACACTCTCGTGTATAAGAGAGGACAACAACAACAACTAAGCCTTTTCCCATACTAGATGGGGTCGGCTACATGGATTCTTTGTTTCCACAGATCCCTATCTTGTGCCATGTTAGCAGTTAACTCCCAATAAGCTAGATCGTTCTTTATTGTTTATTTCCAACACTTTTGTGGTCGTCCTCTACCTCTTTTAATACTTTCCAAATTTAGTTTTTCTAACCTTCTTACAGGTTCTTCTTTTGATCTTCTTTCTATATGTCCAAACCATCTTAAACGATGTTCTCTCATTTTATCCTCTATTGGTGCCACTCCTACTTTGTTTCTAATAACCTCATTATGTATACGGTCTTTTCTTGTATGACCACTCATCCATCTCAACATCTTCATTTCTGTCACAGACATCTTTTGTACATGTTGATTAACTGCCCAACACTCAGAACCATAAAACATGGCAGGCCTAATTGTTGCTCTATAATATTTACCTTTTAATTTTAATGGTATCTTCTTATCACAAAGAATACCTTATGCTCCTCTCCATTTTAACCAACCAGCATTAATTCTATGCGTAACATCTCCATCAATTCTTCCATCACTCTGAAAAATTGACCCTAGGTATTTAAAATTTTCCTTCTGAGGAATGCAATATGTGCCTATTTTAATTTCTATGTCCTCTGAAGTAACCAAATGATCAAACTTACATTCCATATATTCTGTCTTTGTTCTACTAAGTCGGAGGCCTTTGTTTTCTAATGTTTCTCTCCATAGTTCCAATTTTCTATTAACTTTTTCCTTAGACTCCTCCACTAATACAATGTCATCTGCAAATAACATACACCAAGGTACTTCATCTTGAATATGTTTTGTTAACTCATCCATCACCATTATAAATAAGTATGGGCTTAAAGTTGATCCTTGATGTAACCCAATATTAACTTCAAAGAAGTCTGTTGTTCCTTCATGAGTCCTCACACATGTTTTTGCACCATCATACATGTCTCTTATAAGGTTAATATATGTCAATGGGATACCTCTTTTTTCCAAAGTTCTCCAAAGAACCTCCCTCGGTACCCTATCATAAGCTTTTTCGAGATCAATAAATATCATGTGAAGGTCTTTCTTTTTTGCTCTAAAATGTTCCATAAGACGTCTCAAAAGGTGAATCGCTTCAATAGTAGATCTGCCTGGCATGAACCCAAATTGGTTCTCTGTTGTACTTGATACTTGTCTTAACCTACGTTCGATAATTCTTTCCCATAATTTCATAGTATGACTCATTAACTTGATACCTCGATAATTCGCACAATTTTGAATGTCTCCCTTGTTCTTATATATGAGTATAAGTGTACTTGCTCTCCATTCCTCGGGCATCTTTTGGTTTTTCCATATTTCATTAAATAGTCTTGTGAGCCAAGTGATTCCTATTTCTCCTAGTATTTTCCAAACTTCTATAGGAATATTATCTGGTCCTACCGATTTACCACCCTTCATATGTTTAAGAGCCTCTTTGACTTCATTCTTTTGAATACGTCAGTAGAAATTGTGGTTTATATACTTTTCTGACTTGGCTAAATCTCCTCAACTAATACTAACATCTTTATTTTCATTAAAAAGATTATAAAAATAGTTTTTCCATCTATTTCTTATATCATCATTTACTACTAGAATTTTTTCCTCCTCGTCTTTTATGCATCTAACATAATTAAGATCTTTAGTTTTCTTATCTCTAGCCCTAGCTATCCTAAAAATATCTCTTTCATCCTCTTTTGAGTTGAGTTTTTTATATAAGTCATCCCAAATCTTAGCTTTTGCTTCACTAACGGCCTTTTTCGCTTCCTTCTTTGCTTTCTTATAAGCTTCTAAAGTTTCACTAGTTTTCTTAGCATAATGTAATTTGTAACATGCCCTCTTTGCCTTGATTTTATTTTGCACTACTTCACTCCACCACCAAGCTTCTTTTTGTGCCGGTACAACTCCCTTAGATACCCCTAACACATCTTTCGCAACTTTCCTAATATGTATAGCCATATTGTTCCACATATCACAGGGTGTGCCAACATAATTCCAAACATCTCCTTGCAGGACTTTCTGTTTAAATATATTTTCTTTCTCGCTTTTGAGGTTCCACCATTTAGTCCGAATAGCTCGATGCACTCTTTTCTTCTTTGTCCACTTTTTTATTTGTAAATCCATAAATAAAAGTCAATGTTGGGTGGTTAAGCTTTCTCCTGGAATTACCTTACAATCTTTACAACACGCTCTATCTTTTTTTCTACAAATAAAGTAATCAATTTGTGTTTGTGATAAGCCACTCTTATAAGTAATTAAATGTTCATCTCGTTTTTTGAAGATTGTATTGACTATAAAGAGATCAAATGACATAGCAAAATTTAAAATCTCCCTACCTTCCTCATTTATATCCCCAAAACCAAAGTTTCCATGAATCCCTTGATATCCTAATGCCTCTTTACCGACATGTCCATTTAAATCTCCTCCTAAACAAATCATCTCCCTTTGTGGAATCTTTTGAAACACCTTATCTAACTCTTCCAAAAAAACTGTCTTTATACTATCTTCTAGTCCTACTTGGGGTGCGTAAGCACAAACTATATTCAAAACCTCTACTCCTAACACTAATTTCAACGTTATGATTCGGTCACCATATCGTTGTATGTCTACTACACTCTCCTTTAAATCTTTATTTATGATAATACCAACTCCGTTTCGAGCCTTTTCTTTACCTGAGTACCATAATTTAAAACCTGTATCCTCTATCTCCTTTGCTTTTCTCTAACCCATTTTGTCTCTTGTAAACATAGAATATGAATCTTTCTCCGAATCATAGTATCTACCACCTCCATTAGCTTACCGGATAATGTTCCGATATTCCAAGAACCAATACGAATCTTATTATCTAGGACTAGCTTCCTTACCCCCCACATCCGTCCATAATCAAAATGTGGAGACCCTCTCTGAAAAATTTTCACTACATTCGGGCGACAATGTAACGGGACTAACTTCTTTACCCACACCCGTCCATGATGTGGGAACACTCTCTGCAATTGATTCACTATATTTGGGCGAAAATATAGTGGTCCTTGCTTACTTCTTATTGCATTCGGGCTCTGCAGCACGTTGCTAGGCGGGGATTACAAAAATTATGAGGATTACAAAAATTATGAGCATTGCTTTGGAGCGTTCCCGCCTAGCGACGTGCTGCAGAGCCCGAATGCAGTAAGAAGTAAGCAAGGGCCACTACATTTTCGCCCGAATGTAGTGAATCAATTGCAGAGAGGGTTCCCACATCATGGACGGGTGTGGGTAAAGAAGTTAGTCCCGCTACATTGCCGCCCGAATGTAGTGAAAAATTTTCAGAGAGGGTCTCCGCATTTTGATTATGGACGGATGCGGGGGGTAAGGAAGCTAGTCCTAGATAATAAGATTCGTATTGGTTCTTGGAATATCGGAACATTATCGGGTAAGCTAATGGAGGTGGTAGATACTATGATTCGGAGAAAGATTCATATTCTATGTTTATAAGAGACAAAATGGGTTGGAGAAAAAGCAAAGGAGATAGAGGATACAGGTTTTAAATTATGGTACTCAGGTAAAGAAAAGGCTCGAAACGGAGTTGGTATTATCATAAATAAAGATTTAAAGGAGAGTGTAGTAGACATACAACGATATGGTGACCGAATCATGACATTGAAATTAGTGTTAGGAGTAGAGGTTTTGAATATAGTTTGTGCTTACGCACCCCAAGTAGGACTAGAAGATAGTATAAAGACAGTTTTTTGGGAAGAGTTAGATAAGGTGTTTCAAAAGATTCCACAAAGGGAGATGATTTGTTTAGGAGGAGATTTAAATGGACATGTCGGTAAAGAGGCATTAGGATATCAAGGGATTCATGGAAACTTTGGTTATGGGGATATAAATGAGGAAGGTAGGGAGATTTTAAATTTTGCTATGTCATTTGATCTCTTTATAGTCAATACAATCTTCAAAAAACGAGATGAACATTTAATTACTTATAAGAGTGGCTTATCACAAACACAAATTGATTACTTTATTTGTAGAAAAAAAGATAGAGCGTGTTGTAAAGATTGTAAGGTAATTCCAGGAGAAAGCTTAACCACCCAACATCGACTTTTAGTTATGGATTTACAAATAAAAAAATGGACAAAGAAGAAAAGAGTGCATCGAGCTATTCGGACTAAATGGTGGAACCTCAAAAGTGAGAAAGAAGATATATTTAAACAAAAAGTCCTTCAAGGAGATGTTTGGAATTATGTTGGCACACCCTCTGATATGTGGAACAATATGGCTATACATATTAGGGAACTGGCGAAAGATGTGTTAGGGGTATCTAAGGGAGGTGTACCGGCACAAAAAGAAGCTTGGTGGTGGAGTGAAGTAGTACAAAACAAAATCAAGGCAAAGAGGGCATGTTACAAATTACATTATGCTAAGAAAACTAGTGAAACTTTAGAAGCTTATAAGAAAGCAAAGAAGGAAGCAAAAAAGGCCGTTAGTGAAGCAAAAGCTAAGATTTGGGAGGACTTATATAAAAAACTCAACTCAAAAGAGGGTGAAAGAGACATTTTTAGGATAGCTAGGGCTAGAGATAAGAAAACTAAAGATCTTAATTATGTTAGATGCATAAAAGACGAGGATGAAAAAATTCTAGTGGCAAATGATGATATAAGAAATAGATGGAAAAACTATTTTTATAATCTTTTTAATGAAAATAAAGATTTTAGTATTAGTTTAGGAGATTTAGCCAAGTCAGAAAAGTATATAAACCACAATTTCTACCGACGTATTCAAAAGAATGAAGTCAAAGAGGCTCTTAAACATATGAAGAGTGGTAAATCGGTAGGACCAGATAATATTCCTATAGAAGTTTGGAAAATACTAGGAGAAATAGGAATCACTTGGCTCACAAGACTATTTAATGAAATATGGAAAAACCAAAAGATGCCCGAGGAATGGAGAGCAAGTACACTTATACCCATATATAAAAACAAGGGAGACATTCAAAATTGTGCGAATTATCGAGGTATCAAGTTAATGAGTCATACTATGAAATTATGGGAAAGAATTATTGAACGTAGGTTAAGACAAGTATCAAGTACAACAGAGAACCAATTTGGATTTATGCCTGGTAGATCTACTATTGAAGCGATTCACCTTTTGAGACGTCTTATGGAACATTTTAGAGCAAAAAAGAAAGACCTTCACATGATATTTATTGATCTAGAAAAAGCTTATGATAGGGTACCGAGGGAGGTTCTTTGGAGAACTTTGGAAAAAAGAGGTATCCCATTGACATATATTAACCTTATAAGAGACATGTATGATGGTGCAAAAACATGTGTGAGGACTCATGAAGGAACAACAGACTTCTTTGAAGTTAATATTGGGTTACATCAAGGATCAACTTTAAGTCCATACTTATTTATAATGGTGATGGATGAGTTAACAAAACATATTCAAGATGAAGTACCTTGGTGTATGTTATTTGCAGATGACATTGTATTAGTGGAGGAGTCTAAGGAAAAAGTTAATAGAAAATTGGAACTATGGAGAGAAACATTAGAAAACAAAGGCCTCCGACTTAGTAGAACAAAGACAGAATATATGGAATGTAAGTTTGATCATTTGGCTACTTCAGAGGACATAGAAATTAAAATTGGCACACATTGCATTCCCCAAAAGGAAAGTTTTAAATACCTAGGGTCAATTTTTCAAAGTGATGGAAGAATTGATGGAGATGTTACACATAGAATTAATGCTGGTTGGTTAAAATGGAGAGGAGCATCAGGTATTCTTTGTGACAAGAAGATACCATTAAAATTAAAAGGTAAATATTATAGAGCAGCAGTTAGGCCTGCCATGTTTTATGGTTCTGAGTGTTGGGCAGTTAATCATCAACATGTACAAAAGATGTCTGTGACAGAAATGAAGATGTTGAGATGGATGAGTGGTCATACAAGAAAAGACCGTATACATAATGAGGTTATTAGAAACAAATTAGGAGTGGCACCAATAGAGGATAAAATGAGAGAACATCGTTTAAGATGGTTTGGACATATAGAAAGAAGATCAAAAGAAGAACCTGTAAGAAGGTTAGAAAACCTAAATTTGGAAAGTATTAAAAGAGGTAGAGGACGACCACAAAAGTGTTGGAAAGAAACAATAAAGAATGATCTAGCTTATTGGGAGTTAACTGCTAACATGGCACACGATAGAGATCTGTGGAAACAAAGAATCCATGTAGCCGACCCCGTCTAGTATGGGAAAAGGCTTAGTTGTTGTTGTTTGTATGTTATAAAAGTCCGACGAAGTTTTACGTTGGCTGTCGAAAGCCTAACACAACCCTCCTCCTTTATCCGGGATTGGGACCGGCAATGCAAGGGTAATCTTTACATGGGCGGAGTTCATGTATAAAAGAGGACCACACAACATATTTGTAAGGCTTGAGCAATGAGCAGCTACCGAGATCAAAGTACCAACTTTTGCTTCAGATTCTCACCCATCCACCAATTGAGATTTGGAGGTACCTATAGCCCTTAGAAAAAGTAAGAGAACTTTTTCACGGTATCCTATTTCTCAATATGTTTCCTATCACTGTACATTTGAAAATTATAAAAGGTTTGTCGAGAATGTTGAGATGTATGTAACTCCTACGAGTTTTGAAAAAGCAAAGAAATGTCAAAAGTGGATGCAATGGAGAAAGAATTGAATGCCCTCACCATAAATTAGACATGGTCTATTGTGGATTTATCCCCTAACAGGAAAGTCATTCAATGCAAATAGGTCTACAAACTCTACACCATCAAATACAAATCAGATGGAACCCTTGAAATGTATAAGGCAAGGTTAGTTGCAAAAGGATATAATCAGTCTTACAAAATTTATTACAATGAGACATTTGCACCTGTAGCAAAATTGACCTCCATTCAAATGATCCTAAACCTCGCAACTATGAAGAATTTAGACTTATGGCAGCTCGACGTGAAAAATATCTTTTTAAAGGAAATCTGAATAAAGATGTATATATGGAGTTGCCCCCAGGTATGTTAGTCTATGTTGATGACATAACTGTTACAGGAGATGACACAGAAGAGATTTTAAGATTAAAGGATAGATTGCATAGCTTATTTGATTTAAAAAATCTAGAGAGACTGCATTATTTTTTTAGAATAAAAATACTATATTCTGTGAAAGGTATATTTCTAACTCAAAGGAAATATACGATGGATCTGCTCAAGAATACAAATATGACCGAGTGTAAGAAATGTGATACACCTATAGAAGTGAATCACAAATTACACCTTGGAGATAGTGTTGTCTTTCTAGACATGAAAACTGATCTATTTGACCATTACAAGGCCAACATCTCACATGCAGTTGGGGTTGTAAGTCATTTCATGCACTCTCTCACGAAGAACCACATGGATGCAGTCTATCGGATATTCAGATACCTACTCCTGGTGTTGGTCTATTATATTCAAGATATAGTGAATTAAATTTAGAGATATATTCATATGCAGATTGGGTTGGTTCTCTTGATAACCGAAGATCAACTATGGTGGTAATCTGATTTCTTAAAAAAGTAAAAAACAATCAGTGGTTGCTAGATCTACTGCTTAGGCAAAATATAGAGCTGTAGCTTAGGCCATGTGTGAGGGTAAATGACTAGCATCACTAATTCTAGAGTTGGGTTTTTGCATAGTATTTCCCATTCCGTTATACTGTGATAGTAGTGTTGCCATTTAAATGGCAACTAATCCAGTGAGAACAAAATACATTGAGATTGATTGCCATTTTATAAAAGAAAAATTATCATCTCAAGAGTTAAAATTAATTCATGTAAAGTCAGAAGACCAAAGAGCAAATTTTCTTACCAAAGTTGTTAATTATAACAACCTTGTGGATACATTCATCAAATTGAGTGTTATGAGCATTTTTCACTCAACTTGAGGGGGAGTTTTGAAAGACCATATTCGGGTCCCAGTTGTGGGACTCGTGCAGGTCCAATTTCATTTTATGCTAATCTGGTATTAAAGTGTACTTAGTGTGGGCATTTGTGTCTTTTAAGATAGATTAGCTTATAAATAGTTATTAGATTTTCATTCTGGTAAGTGAGACTACAGCCGCCAAGGTGAGGGGCCCAAAAACCTAGAGTCTTGCAGACAGATCTGCGAAATATATAAGTTAGTAAGTATATTTTATTTTCTGACTCAATAAATATCATTGATTTAAAAAGTTATATACAACAAAGTTAAACAGAAAATATGCCTGAGGTTATTAGAAACAAATTAGGAGTGACACCAATAGAGGATAAAATGAGAGAATATCGATTAAGATGGTTTGGACATATAGAAAGAAGATCAAAAGAAGAACCTATAAGAAGGTTAGAAAAACTAAATTTGGAAAGTATTAAAAGAGGTAGAGGACGACCACAAAAGTGTTGGAAAGAAACAATAAAGAATGATCTACCTTATTGTGAGTTAACTGCTAACATGGCACACGATAGGGCTCTGTGGAAACAAAGAATCCATGTAGCTGACCCCTTCTAGTATGAGAAAAGGCTTAGTTGTTGTTGTATTGACCTAGATAATCTAATATTAGAAAGTAATATAGATGAAATGACCAGACGAGAAAGAAAATAACAGAAGTTATGAAAAATCAGTTAGAACAAAAATCAGTTAAGTCACAAGATACAGAATCAGTTAGTTCTTCAAGAACAGCTAAGACTGAAAAATCAGCTAAGTCAGAGAAATCAGTTAAGTTAGTTAAAACGGATAACCAAACAGAACAAAGAGTAGATAACTTAGAAAAAAATCCAAGTAGAAATGAAGACAAAATTAATTAAAAAAGAAAGTGAAGTAGATAAAAGACTTAGAATCCTAAATGAAGAAATTGCACAGCTAAAGAAAGATATTGAAGAAATTAAACAAAGAAAATTAAAAAGACAACTTGAAAAAATGAAAATTAATCAGTTAAAGGAAGAAATTATGTCAGAACCAGAATTAAAACATGTAGAAATAAACAAGATAGGAGTCTAATCAGATATAAGTTCAGAAAATGAATCAGAAAAAAGTTTAACTAATACAGATTTAATAAATGAAACAAACAACTTAAAAATTGAACAAGATATAAAAATAAAAGAAGCGGAATCATCTACAAGTCAACAACCTAGAGCATCTAACAAAGATATTAAATTTGAAAGAAGAGACTATCGTGAAAGACATAATGACCAAAGAAATGAAGAATTATGGACACATAGGATTAACAGAGATGTTATTAAAACACAAACACATGAGTTAGGAATATTAAACTTAGACTGCCATGATAACCATGGAAAAATTATCGGCTGATGGGTAGCAGAGATAATCAAACATATTATTGAAACTAAGATAGAAATAACAATTATATCAAGCTATATAGAAACAAGTTTTGTAGGAAACGTAAAGCTATGGTTCCAAAATTTTAAAACAGAAATAGTAGAACAAGCTAGAAAAGCATCGAATAAATATGGAGAAGTTACAACAAAAGGACTAAATGTATTAGAAAAATATGAATTAATTATCATAGAAGAATTTTCGAACCTAAATTCGGAAGCTAATTTAGTAGAAAAAGAGAAAGCTAGAGCTAGAAATTTTTTAATTGAATTAATTATATGTGACATATGCTATAGAAGAGTATATATGCGCTTTTAGCAAATATTATTATAAAGCACAGTATCAAGAATCTGAGAAAACAGCTATACATGATCTATTTTATCATAAATTACCTAGACCGTTTGGTGAACAAATATTAGAAGATTTTAAAAAGAAAGTAAAGAATGATACGTTAGGAGTTAGAATGAAGATGGAAATGTGGTGTGAAATGTAGTGTGCAGTCTCCATTATGGATCCACCGCCCTCCACTTTCTTCTCTGTTTCTTTCTCTTCTAAATTACAATCTATCAGCTGGTAGGGTTTCCCACTAATAACCACATTACAAAAGAATTTATTACACAAGTGCCATTAATGAAATCTAATTTAAAGGCATCTTTAAAAACAACAACTAATAACAGAAATTAAACACTAATCACAACCCTAAGAACAGAAGGAAGAAAGAGACAACAACAAAAGAAAAAAAACAGTAACTACTATGAATTCGATCCTTCAATAACGGCATTCTCTTGTTCTTCCTCAAACCACTTATTCAAGTAATTCAAGTTTTCACTGGCTTGCAATTATCAAACTATCCAAGAGATGAAGTGCATTCACATCGTCTCAAAGCAAAGCAATTCTTTAATCTCGTCAGCCTGCATGATAAAAGTGTAACTTACACAAACAAAGTCTTTCCAAGGGAACAATCTCTAATGTCCTATTATTTGGACACAAGCTCTAGCAATCTGTAAATATGGAGTAGAACAAAAGCGTGTCCAATGGACGAACAACCATGTCTTCCATAAAGATGTGGCTAAATCACCTTCGGGATATCCCAAAAACAGACGCTCCATACACATCTTTTCATGCAAATTCTCATGCAGAATGCGTTTTTGAAGACTAATCAGTATGAAATGGAATAAAAACCAATAGGATAAATTAATCATAGAAGCCAAAAAGTTTCCTGTTGCAGTAGTGGCATAATGCATCTCAAGATAACATTATAATATCTAAAAAGTCAAGCTAGCCTGACAGTTGGAAGCAAGGGGTTCACAATCACACTTCATATAACATAATTTCAAATTCATTAGATAAATTGTGAAAATCTTGATCGACCAAGAATAAGCCCTTATACGCGAGGAACTCATCCACGCATAACCTGATTTGGTTAAACGTGCCAGGCATAAAATTTATACTAGAAAATGATGGAAAATAACAAGAGCTTCCTGCCCAATGTACAACTGAGGTTTCATAATTTTACTCCTACACATCCTAAAACAATCTTGCAAATCAACAACTCGAAAACAATTCAGTTAAGATAATAAATGCATCAAAGTACACATCCATATATCCATTATTTACTCCATATAAATGTGACTTGACCATGTAACAGGAGAGGACACATTATTTAAGATAAAAATGGCATAACATAAAGTACTTATTGATGACTAAGAAAAATGGACAGCATGAGTGCAAGAGCACAAAGTTATTCATACATTTATACCTCTGCCAAGAATGCTCTGATAATTGATGATCCAGCACGTGTCTCTGTAAAAGATGCATAAATAGGGGAACGGGAAACATTATCAAGCCTTCGCAGCTCACGGGATGTACTTCGGTAGCATAACTGACAATGAGCAGGCAAAGGTAACTGTTAATTTACTTACTATTTGTGTAAGTATACATTTCATGGTTTTCCCTAAAATAACTTTTCTAGAAAACCTGTTCTTAGGTCAGAAAAACCTTTCCTTCTTTTTATTTCTTACGAATTCTAATGCAATCTATGATTCGGAGAAAGATTCATATTCTATGTTTACAAGAGACAAAGTGGGTTGGAGGAAAAGCAAAGGAGATAGAGGATACAAGTTTTAAATTATGGTACTCAGGGAAGGAAAAGGCTCGAAATGGAGTTGGTATTATCATAAATAAAGATTTAAAGGATAGTGTAGTAGACATACACCGATATGGTGACCGAATCATGACATTGAAATTAGTGTTAGGAGCAAAGATTTTGAATATAGTTTGTGCTTATACACCCCACCATGTTGAGATTTGGAGTCGCTATGCGGAAGATTAAAACAAGAAATATTACTCACATTAAGGAAGAAAATACGAGAAATCTAAGGAAGGGGCGGACCTCCAATGGAGGCCGCCCCCCTCTTTCTCTCTCTTTCTTACATTTAACATCCTATACCTAATACAACCTATCAGCCCTTATATAAGGAGCTGTAAAATGGAAAATGACCAAAATACCCTTAGTACAAAAATTACCAAAATGCCCTTAGTATTTTGGGCAATTACAATAATACCTAAAAACATCACAAATTATAAAACTAACACTAAGAACACTAAATATCCATATTCTTCAACAAGTAGGACAATAAGATAGTATAAAGACAACTTTTGGGGAAGAGTTAGATATGGTGATTCAAAGGATTCCACAAAGGGAGATGATTTGTTTAGGAGGAGACTTAAATGGATATGTCGATACAGAGGCATTAGGATATCAAGGTATTCATGGAAACTTTGGTTTTAGAGATATAAATGAGGAAGGTAGGGAGATTTTAAATTTTGCTATGGCATTTGATCTCTTTATAGTCAATACAATCTTCAAAAAATGAGATGAACATTTTATCACAAACACAAATTGATTACTTTATTTATAGAAAAAAAGATAGAGCATGTTGTAAAGATTGCAAGGTAATTCTAGGAGAAAGCTTAACCACCCAATATCGACTTTTAGTTATGGATTTACAAATTAAAAAATGGGCAAAGAAGAAAAGAGTGAATTGAGCTATTCGGACTAAATGGTGGAACCTTAAAAGCGAGAAAGAAGATATATTTAAACAGAAAGTCCTTCAAGGAGACGTTTGGAATTATGTTGGTACACCTTGTGATATGTGGAACAATATGGCTATACATATTAGGAAAGTGGCAAAAGATGTGTTAGGTATATCTAAGGGAGGTATACCGACACAAAAAGAAGCTTGGTGGTGGAGTGAAGTAGTGCAAAATAAAATCAAGGCAAAGAGGGCATGTTACAAATTACATTATGCTAAGAAAACTAGTGAAACTTTAGAGGCTTATAAGAAAGCAAAGAAGGAAGCGAAAAAAGGCCGTCAGTGAAGCAAAAGCTAAAATTTGGGAGGATTTATATAAAAAAGCTCAACTCAAAAGAAGGTGAAAGAGATATTTTTCAGATAGTTAAGGCTAAAGATAAGAAAACTAAAGATCTTAATTATGTTAGATGCATCAAAGACGAGGATGAAAAAATTCTAGTGGCAAATGATGATATAAGAAATAGATGAAAAAACTATTTTAATGAAAATAAAGATGTTAGTATTAGCTTAGAAGAGTTAGCCAAATCAGAAAAATATATAAACCACAATTTCTACCGACGTATTCAAAAGAACGAAGTCAAAGATGCTCTTAAACATATGAAGGGTGGTAAATCGGTAGGACCAGACAATATTTCTATAGAAGTTTGGAAAATACTAGGAGAAATAGGAATCACTTGCCTCATAAGACTATTTAATGAAATATGGAGAAACCAAAAGATGCCCGAGGAATGGAGAGCGAGTACACTTATACCCATATATAAGAACAAGGGAAACATTCAAAATTGTGCGAATTATCGAGGTATCAAGTTAATGAGTCATACTATGAAATTGTGGGAAAGAATTATCGAACGTAGGTTAAGACAAGTAAGTACAACAGAGAACCAATATGGATTCATGCCAGGCAAATCTACTTTTGAAGCGATTCACCTTTTGAGACGTCTTATGAAACATTTTAGAGCAAAAAAGAAAGACCTTCACATGATATTTATTGATCTAGAAAAAGCTAAAGATAGGGTACCGAGGGAGGTTCTTTGGAGAACCTTTGAAAAAAGAGGTATCCCATTGACATACATTAGCCTTATAAGAGACATGTACGATAGTGCAAAAACATGTGTGAGGACTCATGAAGGAATGACAGACTTCTTTGAAGTTAATATTGGGCTACATCAAAGATCAACTTTAAGTCCATACTTATTTATAATAGCGATTGATGAGTTAACAAAACATATTCAAGATGAAGTACCTTGGTGTATGTTATTTGCAGATGCCATTGTGTTAGTGGAGGAGTCTAAGGAAAAAGTTAATAAAAAATTGGAACTATGGAGAGAAACATTAGAAAGCAAAGGCCTCCGACTTAGTAGAACAAAGACAAAATATATGAAATGTAAGTTTGATCATTTAGTTACTTCAGAGGACATAGATATTAAAATTGGCACACATTACATCCCCCAAAAGGAAAGTTTTAAATACCTAGGGTCAATTTTTCAGAATGATGAAAGAATTGATGGAGATGTTACACTTACACATAGAATTAATGATGGTTGGTTAAAATGGAGAGGAGTATCAGGTATTCACTGTGATAAGAAGATATCATTAAAGTTAAAAGGTAAATATTATAGAGCAGCAATTAGACCTGCCATGTTTTATGGTTATGAGTGTTGGACAGTTAATCATCAACATGTACAAAAGATGTCTGTGACAGAAATGAAGATGTTTAGATGAATGAGTAGTCATACAAGAAAAAACAGTATACATAATGAGGTTATTAGAAACAAATTAGGAGTGGCACCAACCAGTGTTGTCTGATGCGTATCGCTGGGCTCCATGATACAGGCATATCGTATCGTATCATACTTTAATATTAAAAAACTATAAAAATTATTTAAAAAATCAATAAAATTAGTAAAAATCCGAAAAAAAATCAAGAAAATTCTGGAAAATTTTGGAAAAATCTGGTAATTGCTTTAAATTCATATAATGCAAAGTTTAGCACAAATTGAACATTTAATATTGAACAATTGCATCCAAAATTATATATTTTGAATCAAAAAATGAAATACATTTATATTTTATATATTATAAATTTGTATCAGGATCATTAACTAAATAATCTTGATCTTCTCCTTGATGATGTTGTTGCACTTCAAATTAATTCATGGAATGTCTTCTTCAGTTAGGACTTAGGAGTGCATTTTCTTCGTTATCTTCCATAATCCACTCATGTAATATATCAAAATTAACAAACTGCTATCTTTGTACATGTAGTTGTCATATTTGCTAATTTTCATATGTGAGCAAAACAAAGAGCTCCATTTCTTTGATTATTGAGTCTATGACACCTCAATGATGTGATATTATTACTTGATGATGTCCCTTTTTTCTCTTATTGGAGTCTAGCTTTTTAACTAATGCTTGAGCTTCATTTCTCACTTCACAGACTGAGTTAAGCCTCACACACATTGATCATGTTCAACTCAATGGAAGTCATGTAACGTGAACCCTAAAATAGTGAAGTTGTGAAATCCCTACTCAATGAACCGAGAGAACTAAATGTTTTTAATTGTTTACGATCTTATGAAATTAGAAACTGTTAGCAAAAATATACCTAAAAGTTGTAACAGAAAGGGAAATGATTTTGTCATAAAATTTTTTTTATACATTATTCTTATTAAATAAATGAAATTATAAACCCAAATTATAAGCATATTGGAGGATGCCTTTTAAAGGAAGTGAAGAGAGGGCAGAAACATGCAAAAAAAATTTGAAAAAAAAAAAATTGAATTTTTTTTTTGGGGCGTATCGCCCGTATCGTACGATACAGTATTGTATCGTGGCTTCTCACGATACGATACAGTATCGTATCGTGCGTATCGCACCGTATCGTACGATACGGTGTGATACGGATAACACTGGCTTAAGATGGTTTGGACGTATAGAAAGAAGATCAAAAGAAGAACCTGTGAGAAGGTATGAAAAACTAAATTTGGAAAGTATTAAAAAAGATGGAGGATGACCATATAAGTGTTGGAAAGAAACAATAAAGAAGGATCTAGCTTATTGTGAGTTAACTGCTAACATGACACATGATAGGGCTATGTGGAAGCAAAGAATCCATGAAGCCGACTCCGTCTAGTATGGAAAAAGGCTTAGTTGTTGTTGTTGTTGTTGTTGTTGAATTATAATGCAAACTGGGGTTTATGTACCTCTTTCGTTTTAACTTTCAGGTTCTCTTGTGTTTCATAGATTTGTGAAGGGGAGGGAAACCGGTAACTGGCTCTACCTAAAGATAGCTTGTTAGTAGGACAAACTGCTAATTGAGCTTAGCCCCTTTCCTACTCCCTCAAATGATACAGGGTATGATGAAACCTAAGCATACAGCTACTCAACCAAAACGCCACAGCATGTCAAAATTTTCTCAAGTACTGTTCACTGCTTTTCAGTGCTTGAAAATCATAAAGATGTTCACACAACTTGTGATGGATTACACAACAAAGACAGGATTAAAAAAAAACATTGTTACAAATAACTAACTTAAGAAGCTATGGAGAAGTCAAAAATAAAACAGTCTAAATATGCACCTGCAGCTTGCTGTATATATACCAAAATGGCAACAGTAGAAGAACAAAGAACATCTGCACAAAGACCAAATAATAAACCTAAAAATCCCAATGTAAACACTTAAAAGCCAATATATACGTTTTCAGAAGTTTGAAATACCTGTACATATGACAGAACTATTGCAACACCCAGTAGGCTAAAAAAATTCGCTAAGAGGATATTGAGAATAAAGGGAAGAGAATCATCAATTGCATACTGATCAGAAGAGAATCTGCAACATGAAAAGCCAATTATGTCAACCACAGCATAAAAGGATATGATAAATAGCCTTAAGTCCACCTGTTCAGAATTCTTCCACTTGAGTTTTCCTCAAAGAAGCAGACACGTGCATTAACAAGCTTATTCAAAAGCTTATTGTGCACCTGTACTGCAGCACGTAAACCTCCAAATGAAAACGAGAATGCCCTCACTAAAGTTAGCAAAGAGTTCACAGCGGCAAAGATGCAAAGTACAGCCTGCAAAAGAACAAAACGGTCAGACCATGAGATAGTAAAAGAAAAAGCATGCAAACAAAGTTTATAATGGTACAGTGGCCAAAATTATGTGCTTTAATTAAGTACAACATTATAACTGAGGTCATTTGTTTCTGAGATTATGTGTGTTGAAGTGCAGTAAAGAAACTGGACTCAGCTCTAATTGGATTCATATATGATTCAATAAGAGCCGTATGGTGAAATACTTACTAAGTAGGGGTATATTTGGAATTCACAATTAGAAAAACATGTTAGAATTGTTTTCCCAAAGAGTATATCAAGAACTCAAAGTCTATTTTGTTTTATACATTTTGATGTATGGGTCTATCTCGAGTTTCTACTGTTACTAGACACAAATACTTTGTTTCATTTATAGATGACTATTCTCGTTTCAATATTATTTACTAAAGATGAAGTTGGTTCTATATTTCCATTATTTCATAAGTTTGTTGATAATCAATTTCAGGAAAAGATTAAGATGATTCAATAAGATAATGGGGTGAATTTACATCAGCTATACTTCGAAATTACTTGAAGCTCATGGAACAGTACATCAAACATCTTATGCTTACTCACCACAACAAAATGGTGCAGTACAACAAAAAAACAAGCATATTCTAGAAGTTACACATATCCCGATGATTGCAAGTTCAACGCCAAAGTACCTATGGGATGAAGGAGTTCTTACAACAGTCTACCTAATAAACAGGTCACCTCCAAAGTTCTTAAAGGAAATGTACCTTTAAAAAATGTTGTTTCATAATGCAAAATTATTTAACTTACTGCTTAAAGTATTTGGATGTGTTTGTTATGTGCATGTGCATCATAAGGTAGACATAAACTCGATCCACGAGCTGCAAAGTATACATTTGTAGGGTATTCTCCATTCCAAAAGGGGTATCGGTGCTATGATCCTATTTTGAAAAGATTCTTTGTATCCAAAGATGTTATATTTCATGAAACCAAGTACCGAAAAATCTGAACCTGATGTTGAAGATCCACTAATGCCAATGCTGATTGAAGAATACAACAATGATAAATTTGAAGAATCTCAAGAAAAATTCAGTATTGGAGATGAAGAACAAAAAGACTGGTTTGTTAAAAAAGTGTACAAGAGAGGCATGCAAAACAAATTTGCAGTGGGTGAAGAAGATGGACAAATTCAGCCAATATCGACAAGTAAAGACCTTCCAATTGCCCTACAAAAGGAAAAAAAGGAGATGTGCATATCCTATTAGTAGATGAGAAAATTTCAAAAAACTACAAAACATTTATAGTAAATTTTGAAAATTAAGAGATCCCAAAGACATGAGAAGAGGCTAATACATCAAATGAATGGTAGTGTGCAATATAGGAAGAAATAAATGCATTAAAGAGAAATCACTATGTATCTCTACCAAGAGGGAGAGACGTTGTTGGATGCAAATGGTATACACTATAAAATACAAACCTACAAGAGAGATTAACCGGTACAAAGCCCGACTTGTAGCAAAGGGGTACAACCACTCGTATGAAATGGACTATACTGAAACCTTTGTTCCGGTGGCAAAAATGACCACTATACCGATTCTTATGAGTCTTACAACTAATAAAAGATAGAATATGTGACAATTAGACATTAAAAATCCTTTTTTGCAAGGTGACTTCAATGAATAAATATACATGGAGATACCGCAAGCATTAAGACAACTCTACGGGCCCAATGATGTGTGTCTTCTAAGGTGAAATAATCATCACGTGAATGGTTTAAGAAGGTTAGCGAAGGTATTATAAGTCTTTAGTACAGAAGAAGCATAAATGATCATACATTATTCTTTAAATTTGGGGCAGGTATCTCAATATTAATTATATATGTTGATGATATAGTAGTGATAGGTGACGATGAAAAAGAAATCATTTGTTTGACTTGAAAGACCTTGGACCTCTACATTATTTTTGGGAATCGAAGTATTGAGATAAGAAAAAGGCATTTTTCTCACCCAACATAAGTACACTCCATAAATTGAGAATAAATACTGACAAAGAAGTTCGTTGAGGTTAAGAGGTATCAACAACTGGTTGAAAAACTCATATACTTGACTATTGTGAGACCCAACTTTATTTATCCAGTTGGGATTCTTAGCAGATTTATGCATGCACCAAAACAAATACATATGGATGCGGTGTTCAAAGTACTTAGATATTTGAAAAGGACTCCTAGAAATGGGATTATATATTCTAATCATGGACACACTAACCTAGAATTATATACAGATGTAGATTGGGCAGGTTGTGTACATGATGAAAGTCTACTTTATTTGGTAGAAATCTAATCTCATGAAAGATTAAAAAGCAATTTGTGGTAGCCAGGTCTAGCACAAAGGCGGAATATGAGGCGCAGCACATTAAACCAGTGAAGTGTTATGGTTAATCTCCTAAATTACAACTCTAAGGACAAGTTTAGCTTCCGATCACTCTATATACTGATAATAAAGCTGTAATACATATTGCTACAAATCATGTACTACATGAGAGGACTAAGCAAATAAAAGTGGATTGACACTTCATAAGAAAAGATTGAAAATAAAGTGACAAGTGCAACATGTAAAGTCAGAAGACCAACTTGCAGATATTCTCACTAAGGCAATCTCAAAACGAACTTTGGAAAAATTATGCAGCAAGTTGGGAGTCATAATATATTCCTCCCAACATGAGGGAGTGTTGTTGAACCTGAAATCCAATAAAAAGGATTCCAAATTTTATGTAATCAATCTATGTGTTAAATAAGTCTAAGTAAGGGCATACATGTCTTTCTATATAAGTGTAATCCTGTATTAGGTTTTAGAGTTAGAGAATAAATAAGAAAGAGGAACTGTCACCCAAGAAGGGGGACATGCATTATAAATATTTGTTGATAATCGAAGGTTGGATAGCCCAAGTTACAATTCGTCATAGCACCAAGATGTCAAACTATCCAACAATGGATGTCTCAAGTCAAGAATGCAAGTATTAAGAGAGATAAACAACAAACAAAAGTTGTACTAGACAATATACTTTATTGATATAAGAGTGCAGTATTTATTGAGGAATTTACATCAAAGAGAGAGGAAGAGGGACACCAAAAAGAGAAGTTGCAAGTGCTCCAAGTGTTGGCCAGGCAACTAGCCGTTGGCCAACAAGTAGTTGTTGGAGGCACAGGCCCCGAGTGCCTCCAACAACTATGGTTGCAGGCCCTACGTACAACAGTCCATGTTTGAGCTTTGTTTAAGGCTCTAAGTTCATCCTTCATAGCATCTTCCCATTCTGGAATACCTTTAGCTTGATGATAAAATTTGGGTTCTTTTACTTGATGAAGAGTTGCAATCAAATTTTTTCGTTGAGGTTCAAAAGATTCATAGGAAACAAAATGTTGAGGAGGTTTTGAAATGCTAGGTTCTAAACACGTGTTATCAAATTATCTATATCGTCTAGTATAATATAATGGAAAGGGTTCAATGATGGGTTATGGATCAACAGTTTCACGCGAAATATCTTGATGAGCTTAAAAGTCACAATCATTGTCTTCTTCTAGATTAAATAAATCTTGAGATAAAAATGATTCAGAACTTTCAAAAGATTTAGTCTTATAGTAAGCATCATTTTCAAAGAAGTTCACATCCTTAGAAACATACAATTTATCATTAACAGGATCAAAACATCTGTAACCTTTTTTATCTATTCCATAAAGAAATACACATTCAATGGCCCTAGGAGACAAATTATCATTTTTGTCCGTATAAACAAAACATTTGCACCCAAAAACTCTACGTCTTTCATAATAAGAAGAAAGATTATAGATTTTTTCAAAAGGAGAAATATTTTAAAGTTTTCTTGAAGGAATTCTATTAATAAGATATACAATAAGAGTAGCTTAAACCCATAAAAACTTAGGAACGTTACTAGCAATCAACACAGTTCTACATGTTTCTATAATGTGCGTATGTTTTCTCTGAGCTAAGCCATTTTATTGAGGGGTTTTAGTGCAAGATTTTTGATGTAAAATTCCATTAGTTTTAATAAACTTTTAAAACTCATTTAACATGTATTCTCTTCCTAAATCAAATCTAAAAATCTTAATAGTGGAGCCAAATTGATTTCTAACCATATTGCAAAAGATTACAAACTTTTCAAATACTTCTTATTTGTGCTTCAAAAGATATATCCAAGTAAAGCGAGTAAAGTCATCTATAAATATCATATAATATTGAACTCCTCCCTTAGAAACAATAGGGGCAGGACCCCAAACATCATAATGTATTAATTCAAAAGTTTTGCTTGGTACATAATTTCTTTCTAAAAAAAGATGATGCATTTTTCCAAGAACACGTTCTTTACATTCAAACTTTTGTTTCCTAATTTTTTTCAACAAAGTAAAGTTACATAATTTATACATATCCAAATGTCTAAGTTGTTTATGCCAAAGAGTAGTATCTTGGGCTACATTATAAGATTCAAAATGTAGCATAACTAGACAATCCATTTTGTATAGTCCACTTTCTCTATGGTCTTGACCAATCACCTTCTTCGATAGGTGATGATGCACCAAACAATTCTTAGATGAAAAAGTAGTTATACATTCATTATCACAAATTTGAGCAATCAAAAGTAAGTTTAAATTGAGTTTAGGTATAAAACTTACATTTTGAATTTTAAAATTGTCATTTTCAAAATTTTCTACATTTTCAATTTAAAGTTTTGTACCATAGGCCGTAAACACATGCTTTCCAAAGATATCATGAGATTCATTTAAGGATTTATCACAATGAGTCATATGAAAAGAAACACCCGAATCTAAAAACCAAGACATACCTTGAGAAGTGGAGAGAGCATTTCGAGAAATGTTTGCCTTTTCTTTAAACATCTCTTCCATATATACTTTGATGTTGTAGACAAGACTCATCCTTTATCTTCCACGGCTCCCATATTTCCAAATTTCTTTAGAAGAAGAGAACAAGTGGTTTTGATATGCTTATTTTCCTTGCAATAGTGACATATAGTGTCCTTGTTTGGCCATGATCTCATGGGTTTCTTGTTTGTTCCTTCTCTTAGTCCTTCAAAGTTTTTCACATGCGGGGGCTTCTACACCTTCATATTAACTCCCGGTTTGGAGGCAGCAAGAACGGGTTCTTTTGCAACATTAATGTTTTTTAATCTTGTTTCCTCTATAATGAGATCGGCCAAAAACGAATCTCCTTTGGTCTAGGTTTTTTATGTATTAAGTTTGATCTAATGTTTTTAAAATCATCTCTTAAGCCGCGCATAAACAAAAAAATTATTGATTATCTAAAAGCTCTTCAAATTCATCTATTTTTTAAAGTTTTTCAAATTTATCAAAACTTCTAAGTTGAGTCCATAATTCCGAAAACTCATTGTGATAGTCTCTAATGCTTAAATTCTCTTGCTTAAGCATTATCATCGTTTCTATTAAATCAATTTGAAAGACAAAATCATCTTAAAAGTAAATCTTTTTCAAATATTCTGAAGTTTGGAAAGCACTTTCAAACACTAATTATATTTCTAAGTTTTTCATCTATATTTTGACAAATAATCCAAGTTATTTTAGCATCTTATTTTCTCAAGTTTTTAAATCTTCCTTATATTTTTCATGTGCCTTAAAAACATCATCATAATCATATAAACCTTTAATGTTTAAAATCGGTTCCTAAGTTGTACCATCAAAATCAGAAAAATCTTTAGACAAAAAATACTTTTTCATTGTCCTTGACCAAATTTGATAATATTTTGGGTCAAGAATGCATCTAAAAGATTCATTTTTGCTTTCATTTTATGCAAAAACAAAAGTTTTAAAATTACCTCAAGTTTGGAATGATTTCAAGAAATTTGCAATCTTAGCATGCTTCCCGATATGCTAGAATTATTCAAAATGAGGCTCTGATACCATATAAATATTTGTTGATAATCAAAGATTGAGTCGCCCAAGTTGTAATTCGTAAAAGCGCTAAGATATCAAACCATCCAATAATGGATGTCTCAAGTCAAGAATACAAAGTATCATGAGAGACAAACAACAAAAAAGGTTGTGCTGGACAACATACTTTATTGATATGAAAGTGGAGTATTTATAAAGGAATTTACATCAAGGAGAGAGAAAGAGGGATAACAAAAGGAGCAACTGAAGTGCTAGAGAGGCTTGAGTTTTTATTCCTCATAGCCTATACCTCTATTATGACAGCAGTGCAACTATTCAGTTGGCCTCCAATCCAATCTATCATGAAAGAACTAAACATATAGAGATTGATTGTCACTTCATTCGGGAGAATATTTCCAACTGGAATATGTTAAATCCGAAAAATAAAGAGTTGACTTTCTTACCAAAGCTATAGCCAACAGACAACTTAGAGACAATTTGTTCAAGTTGGGTGTTCTCAATATCTTTCGCAAACTTAGGGGAGTGTTAGAGTTTGAAAGCGAGTCCCAAATATCAATAGTACTTAATAGGGGTATATTAGTCATTCAAGTTAGATTATGTTTATAAATAAGATATTAGGGTTTAGATTAAGTAGAGCAAAAAGTAGAGAGAGGCAGGCAACTGTGGGCATCGTCTTCCATATATCTAGCAGATTGGATGAGATGTGGTTGGTAAGCTTATTTATTTGACTATTAATCGTCCAGATATCACTTACGTTATGAGTATTATGAGAAGATTTATGCATTCACCAACCAATAACCATATGGAAGCCGTGTATCGTATTCTCAGATATCTTAAGTCAACACCTCACATGGGTCTTCTTTATTCCAAATTCTGCAAATTAAGTATTTAACTTTATTCTGATGCTGATTGGATTGGATCGAAAGATGATCGCAAATCTACAACTGGCTATGTTACACTATTTAAGGGTAATAAAAAGCAAATTGTAGTTGCTCGATCTACTGTAGAAGCAAAATAAAGAGTTGTAGCTTAAGTTATGTGTGAGGGAAAGAGGGTTTCTTCCTTAATAATATGAGTTGGGTTTTCAGTCTACGTAGCCTATACCTCTATATTGTGATAGCAGTACAACTATTCAAATGGCTTTCAATCCAGTATATCACAAAAGAACTAAACATATAGAGATTGATTGTCACTTCATTCGGAAGAAGATTGCCAATCGAGAATTCAAACTGGAGTATGTCAAATCATAAAAACAAAGTGTTGATTTTCTTACCAAAGCTATTGCCAACAGACAACTTAGAGATAATTTGTCCCAGTTGGGTATTCTCAATATCTTTCACCCAACTTGAGGGGGGGTGTTAGATATTGGGAACGGGTCTGTTATGTTCTATTTTATGTTTTATGTCTAATTAGTAACACTTAATTAGTAATAGGTGTTGAAGAATATGCATATTTAGTGTTCTTAGTGTTAGTTTTATAATTTCTAATGTTTTTAGGTATTATTGTAATTGCCCGTAGTACTAAGGGTATTTTGGTAATTTTCTATACTAAGGGTATTTTGATCATTTCCCGTTTTACAGCTTCTTATATAAGGGTTGATAGGTTGTATTAGGGTTAGGAGGTTAAGTGTAAGAAAGAGAGAGAAAAAGGGGAGCAACCTCCATTGGAGGTCCGCCTCTTTCTTTGATCGATCTCTCATATTTTTCCTCCTTAATGTGAGTGATATTTCTTGTTTTAATATTCCGTAATGCCACTTCAAATTTCAACAATAGGGGTATATTAGTCATTCGAGTTAGATTGTGATTATAAATAAATAATTAGGGTTTTGTTTAGAAGTTAAGGAAGGAAGAGGGAGAGACAACCGACCTAGGGCAACATCTTCCATAACGTGAGCAGATTAGATGGGATGTCTCCAATCTACCAAATATTTTAAGTTCTTCATATATTCTTATTAATTACAAGTTTTTTATCAGTGAGTGCATGTTGAAATTGACTTACTATGTGTATCACATGCAAAATATCAGGTTGAGTGATAGTCAAATAAGTCAGGACTCCAACCATTTGTCGATATAGAGTAGGATCCGGTAGTGGCTCTCAATCTCTAAGTCTCATTTTTTTATTGAATACCTATGGAGTTTCCACGTGTTTATTGTCTAAAAGTCCTGATTTGTTGATATTATGATATGTTGATAATATCACATGTAAACTTTGTTTGAGACAAAAATACTTCTTTGTTATTTCTTGTTACCTCGATACCAAGGAAATAATACAATGGACCAAGAACTTTCATATCAAACTCTTTATTTAGATTTTGTTTAATACACTGAATACCTACATCATCTTCTGTGATAATAATATCATCGACATATAACAAAAGTATCACAATCCCTATAACAGTTTTCCATAAAAATAATGCAATGTCAGTATAGCATATAATAAATCCATGTTTAGTCATTAACTCACTTACTTTGTCAAACCATGCCTTAGGTGCTTGTTTTAGTCCATAGAGCTTTCTTAAGTCAAAGAACTTGTTAGGAATGTTAAGACTGGGTGGGGGTTCCATATAGACTCAATCCATTCAAAAAAACATTTTTAACATCCATGTCGCTAAAAGTTCGGTGATCTACAATATCTCAAGTGTTGTAGTGGTAATGACTCTATATTCTGCCAACGCAGATGATAGGAACACCTTCTGTTGCTTTTTACATCTGCAAGAGATTAAGGAGTCACCTAAAAATGAACAAAACCGAGTAGTGAAATGTTTATCATTGAGATCTCCACCTCAATCAGCATCAATATAGACAGTTAATTTAAGAGAAGATGATGTTAGAATGATCCTCCTTTTATGTGTATCATTTATGTATCTTATAATCCGTATAACAAAACTCATGTGTATATTGCTGGGAGCTTGTTGAAATTGACTTGCCACATGTATTGCATGTGCTATATATGATCGATTGATGATAAGATATGTAAACTCCTATAATTTGTGTATAAGGAGTGAGATCTTGTAACTTTTCTCCATCTGTAGTTTTGAGTTTGGACCCTATCACCTATGGCATACTAACCTTCTTCTCATCTGTTAGTCCTGACATGTTAACGTTTGTTTGTGACATAAAATAACCTATGTCATTATGAGTTACTTCTATTCCCAAGAAATAACTAAGTACACACAAATCCTTCATTTAAAATTCTTGATGAAGATCTCTTCTGATTTGCAATATCCCATTCTCATCACTTAGAGTGATATCATATCGTCTACATAAAGAAGTAGGATCACGTACCTATATCAATTATCCTTACACACAAAGCAGTATCAGTATAATAAGAGCAAAAATCTTGTGCATACATAAAGTTTTCAAATCTATCAAACCAAACCTTAGGGGCTTGTTTAAGTCCATATAATGCCTTTTTTAGTCTACGGGCATAATCACTTGGAGCATTGAGTCTCGAAGGAGGAGCCTTATATATTTCTTCACTAAGATTACCATTCACGAAAGCATTTTTAACATCCAATTGATATATGTCTCAATTTATAATAGCACCAATAGAAATCAATATACGAACACTAGTCATACGGGTAATAGGAGCAAAAGTTTCTTCATAGTTAATCATATATTCTTATGAGTACCCACTAGCTACTAGTCTTGCTTTGTATCTTTCAATAGATCCATTGGTATGTGTTTTGACCTTATAGACCTACCTACAACCAATGATTTTCTTTTCTTTGGGTTTAAAAACAATGTCCCAAATACTAGTATTTTCTAGTGCTTCTAGCTCATCATTCACAGCTTTTCTCTATTCTAAGTTATTTTTTGCTTGGTAATAATGTTTAGGTTCATTGATACTCGATATGATCGCTATACGATTTTTATGTTGGGATTGAAATGTTTCATAAGACACAAATCTTTTAGAAGGTTTTACGACTCTTTTGCTTGGGATACTATCCTTTTCTCTATTTCTTCTAACATAATAATGTTCAACAGGTCTTATGATTTCTTCTCTAGCTTCTTAATCTCTAGGTTCACACTTTAGTTGGGTCATACTTTCCTCTTGTATTTCCTCGTTATCATCTAACTTTAAATCCATGATTTCATCCAAAAGTGTATATCTTTAGTATTTTTTGAGTCATCTTCATAATAATACTCATCTTTAATAAATTTGACATCTCTAGACACATAGAGTTTATCTTCTTTTGGGTTGTAACATCTATACCCTTTTTTATCAATATCATAACTAAGAATGATACATTCAATAGCTTTGGATCCTAACTTTTCACTCTTATCCATATAAATATAACATTTACATCCAAATACTTTAACCATCTATAACTAAGTTCATTTGAATACAAATTTTCTCCAAGAGAACAATTACCTAGTTTAGATAATGGCATCCTATTTATCAAGTATATATATGTTAAAGCAGCTTCGGCTCACAAGTATTTAGGAACTTTACTTGCCATCAACAAGGTTGCAGTAGTTTCCATAATATATCTATCAACACGGAGTCGTTCTTAAAATCTTTATATTAGTTTCAAATTTTGTCTTTATCATATTGTGAAAAGGTCAAAAAGTTTTTTAAAACTTTCAATTTGTGTTTCAAGAAATATATCCAGGTGTGCCGAGTAAAATCATCTACAAAAATAACATAATAGGTCACTCCTCCTTTTGAGATTATGGGAGCGAGTCTCCAAACATCACAATGCACTAATTCAAAAGCTTTTTCGTGATATGAGTTCTTTCACTAAATGGTGCATGATATATTTTGCCAAATATACAATCTGTTAAATACATGTATTTATATGGATATTTTACTATATTTTTATCATTTTGAAAGTATAAATACATGTAATCAAGCATGAGGGTCACCCGACCCACTAGGGTGGCCCAATGTTAACCTTACTAGCCGTTGGGTAGCACCTAAATGATGTTGGCTGCCCACTATTTACCTCACTCGTCTCTTTTCTCTCAGCTCGATAAATACTCACCTTATATTCAATAAATGTAAGCCTTCTTGGCCGATTTATATACATTCTTTTTGTAATGAAGTCGACGCTTTAATGTAGCAACGAAAGATCGATGAATATCACTCGGAAAAGCTAAACATAAAGCCTTAAAAAAGGCTATAAAACATATGCTATGCAACAAAGGCACAATTAAGTGGAAATAAATAAATATTATTTGGCTATAAAAGGCATTAAAAATTATATACATCAGTGAGGTATTTATAGAAGATTACAAGAGGGAATTAGATAGAATATATGAGAAGAGATGAAAAAGAGAGAGGAGGGGGGCTGGTCACTGCTAGCCACCAACGGCTAGTGGCCCTTGGAGCCCTAGCCATGACGACCCGATTGGCCAGGGCTTGTCAGGGTCGGGCGTGAGCAGCCCATTTTCTAACACCCCCTCAAATTGATAGCTCCATGACCATAAGTTTGGCAATCAAAAACTGAAATCGAGGAGCGGGTAATGACTTGGTGAACACATCTGCGAGCTGATACTTTGATTTTACAAATGTTAATACTAAATTGCCTTCTAGATGCTCTTCACAAACCTAGTAACAGTCCATCTCGATATGCTTTGTACGCTCATGAAAGGTATGATTATTGTCTATATACATCACTTTTGTTGTCCTAATACATGATTGGAGAAGCTTCAAATTGTATGCACAAATGCTGAAGTAGTCGTAGCAGCAAAGTTAGTTCGGTGGTTGTGTTGGCCATTGCACGATGCTCAATTTCAATGGAGGAAAGAGACATCTTTTGTTGTTTCTTGCATTTCCATGAGATGAGAGTGAACAAGGAAAATGGAGTAGCCGGTGGTAGAGTATCTATCATTCACATCACCACCCTAATCAACATTAGTATATGTGATCAACTGAGATAAAGAGGAAAATGATAGAAATACTCCCTTGGTTGAGGTTTGTTGAATATAACAAACAATCCTCATAACAAAACTCATATGCACTTAGGTAGGCGCATGTTGAAACTGACTTACAGTATAAACGACATTAGCAATATTTGTCTATGTTCTGATAAGATAAGTGAGTGCTCTAACCATATGTCTTGAAGGTGTGGGATCACTCAAAAGTTTATCATCGATTAGGTGCATCTTCTAGCTGATTACCTAAGGTGTCTCAACAACTTTCTCATATGTAATTCCTCATCTAAGGACAATATCGTTAGTAAACTTAGTTTGTGATAAAAAGAAGTCTTTATCATCACGAGTTACCTCAATGCCAAGAAAATAAGAAAGTTGTCAAAGATCCTTCACTTTAAACATTTTACCAAGTTCTTCCTTGATTTGTTGGATACCAGAATTATCACTACCTACAAAGGACTTTCTTATAAACAAAGTTGTGTCAGTATAACAAATAGAAAAACCATGCAATGTCATGAATTCAGTTATTTTATCAAACCAAGCTTTGAGAGCATGTTTAAGACCATACAAAGCTCTTTTGAGCTTTAAGACTTAGTTTCTAGGAAGATTGCGACCAGGAGGAGGTTCCATATATACTTTTTACTTCAACCAATCAAGTAAAAAGGCATTTTTAACATAATAAATAAAGCACTGAAAACAAGAATCTAAGAAACCGTACCCTCAGCTGGATTAGTTAAAGAAGAACAAAATCGTACCTATTGTTGCTTTGTCTTTCATTTGAGCTTGAAGTCTTTAATTTTTCTTCGAGTGCAACAATAGAAGATGAAGTTTGTTCTTCTACTAATGTTACTTTTTTTTTTAACTTAGAACAATTTGGCCTTATGTGTGTGGCCTATCTACAATGATGGTAAATAATCACTTTTCTTACTTCTTCATTGAGGAAGATGGCATGCCTTCATATTTGCTCCGAGTTTTGATGCGGTTGAGGCGGTGTCTCTTTGAAGTCTAGCTTCATTAATTCTTGTTTCTATCATTTGGAAATCAATAATAACCTCTTCTTTTGTATAAAAAAGGTTTTCGATGGATAATAGATGATCTTACCCTTTCAAATTCTTCTCGGAGACTTCTTAGAAATTGATATACAAAATCCTCATTATCCTCACATTGTCTCTCACTAAGACATTGTGTACATTTCTTTTTATAGACATAATTGATTCTAAATATTATAATATTCGCAAAAAATTTATTTACCCCTTTATCTCCTTGTCTAAGTGAGACCAATTTATCTCTTAATATCATTTTATGAACCACATCACTTTGAACATGAAATTTTTTAAAGTATTCTCATTCTTCTTTAGCGTTGGTGAAATCAACCAAAGTGTCCCTAGTGTTCTCATTTACATTGTTCATGAGCACCCATAGGATTGTTCTATGACCTCCTTCATATTCTTTTTTTTACTCGAGTGTGACATTAATATAGGTTTCTACCTTCGAACCACTTATATAGCCCCATAACGTTTTGAAATGTAGATAATTTTTCATAGATTGGGCTATGTCTTTTAGTTCGAGGGTGTTAAACGAAAGTTAAATCCCTTTATCATCTATATTTCAAGGAGAAAAAGAAACTAAAGAGGTAAACTTACAAGATACAATCGTCATGCTTCCCAAGATGATGAACAATATTCCCATGATCGCAAAAATGGCTCTGATTCCAAGTAATGAAGTTGACACCTTAATGTAGTAGCGGAAGATCGGTGAATATCACCTAGAAAAGCCAATCACAAAGTGGAGCAATGAGGGAAGAATGAAGTAAAAATAAATAAATACTATTTAACCAAAAGTTAAAAATTATATACATGAGTGAGGTATTTATAGAAGATTATAAGAGTGAATTAGAGAGATAGTACATAAGAAGAGAGGAAGAAGAGAGTGGAGGGGGGGTGGTCACAGCCAACGGTTAGTGGCCCTGATGGCCCGACTAGCTAGGGCTTGTTAGGGTCGGGCCCGAGTGACTCATTTTCTAACACTTTGAGTGTATTTGCTATTATTAAGTACATTTGCTATTCATAGTGATCCTTTGGTGACTCACGATTGTTATATACGTGTATTGGATATTCGCTGCTCAATAACATGTTGAAGTATTATCAGAGCCTATCTGCTCTTCGTGATTATCAAGTAGTTACCTTGAAAAGTGTGTTAAAGCCTAGAAGTTTTCATTCAAGGGACTTGGAGATTTACAGTGCTTCTTCTGACATTTATCTAAGTAAGTTCACTCCTTTAAAGTTTGTATTCCTTAGAAATGGAAGAAAAGGGTTTCAATTTTCGATTAACAACTTTAAACTACAAAACATGGGCTCAATAAAATGAGACAAAGGAGTGAATGAGTTCTATAATGAGTATTCCAATATTTGGAATCAAGTTTATACAGTGTCTTAGTGAAAGACAATACGAAGAAAACGAATATTTCATATATCAATTTTTGAGAAGTCTTAGAGAGGAATTTGAAGGAGTAAGTTCCTCTCTTATACATCGTAAGCCCTTCCCTACTAAAGAAGAGGTTCTTGCCGACCTCCAAATGGCGGAAGCAAGACTTAATTAAGCTAAGCTTTAAAAAGATTCCGCCTTAGCCACATCAATGCCCGAAACACACATTAAGACATAGGCAATCATTGGTGAGGTATGCCATCCTTCCACCCATGACACTCAAGGTATGACTCATTGATTACTTGATTTGAGTGTTTCATTTCATATGACTTGCAATGAAAAACTTTGAATTCATGCATAAGAAAACCTTTATCATGTGTGTTTACCGCCGATGAAACCAAACTAAACCTTGACAAAGTAGGGGACATTCAAAACAAAGACTTTTTAATTCCTAAAATTAGTGGAGTTTCAAAATTAAATTTAAATTTACTTTCCTTATATTAAATATCGGATAATGATTATGTTATAACTTTAGTTCATGATCGCCTCTCAAATAAGGTGAGTGGATGTGGCCATAGAGAAGGTGCGTAATTTTGGATATTTCAATGTTTTGTCAAGTGATGTAACTATGGCACAATAGATTATATGCGTAATAGATTGTATGAAAATCCAAACTGGCCCTCATGGACCATATAGGTGGCACTGCTGGGACCTAAAGTCCTAGCTACCCTATTCCAAGTTAACACCCTTCTGGTTTACAATTATACATGTACCCTTGTCAGGGACGCTAGTTTCTTTATATACCCTTCATCCATGAGCAAATTAATGTGATCATGAAATAGAACTACAACTGTATACTGAAATAGCATGTCCACAGAAATTACGTTATATGTACTATTTGGATTTTCAATATAATAACAGTTTCCTTCTGAGATACTTCAAAAGTACCAGGTAAAAGTTCACAGGTGGTTTGATCTGACTCCTGGAATATGTGTCGACCCAGTGGGTCAGCCAAAAATCGTTGCCATTTCGTGATGCTTGCATTAAAAGTGCGGAGAAACAGATAACAACAACAATTGGCAGGCTAGCGAACTCAGCATAGCTCCTAAGCAAAGAAAAGCAAGACTTGTCAGCCAAATCAGTTGAATCGTAGTTCATATATTTAGTACATGGAAAATTTAGAGCACTCACTTGTAAATAGAAAATTCAACTTTACCCACTTTCCGGAATTCTTCCTCAACTATTTCATTTATTTCTTCCAAGGACTCACCCATAGAAGTCAACTCCAGTTCCAGTTCCTGGTCTACATTTTTCATTATGCTTTGCCGAGTGGAATTTTGGGAAGTGTTAACCTCACTTTCAGTTAAATAATAAGATGCAAATGGAGAGACTATGAAGTCAGCTGAACTCCCTGACCATCTAATACGCCCTCTATCCATAACTATAACCATGTCAGCAGCTGAAATCGCCTGGTCAATAAGAAAGTAAGCAGCTCAAGTTTGGTATAATGCATAGCAAAAAAACCTAGAACTCCAAAGCAGTTGAAAGAATAATGATCACAAAAATCATCAAGATGTTTCCAGCCATTTCTCCACACTAACCAGCAGGCCCCAGTGATTTTTAGAATCCTGGATGGCTCGTAGAGAGTTGAATAAAAAAATCCAACATTACATCAGATGCATTCAAAGAAAAGAGGGGAAACCTTAGCATTATGGGTACACAACACTCGTGTTTTCTGGCTCATAGAAGGTCCCAATATAGCATTATGTACAATCCAGTGACCTACTTGTGCATCAACAGCACTAAGTACATCGTCGAGCAAAAATATATCACCACCATGATAAATAGCCCTGCATATATTCAAGCGTAACCTTAATATTTCCAAATGACTCACATTGATAATGGAGTATGATTTAATGTCTACAAAGCATCTTGTATAGAAGATATTACCTTGCAAGTGCAAGGCGGGCACGCTGTCCACCAGATAACTTTACTCCCTTCTCTCCAACATGTGCATGATCACCTCCAACCATTAAATTAATATCAAAGTCCAAAGCACAAGCACGAATTATATCATCATATCTGCTACAAGGTGCAAATTTTAGGGTAAAACCATCAAGGTTTTTTAGAACAAGACAGAAAAAGTTACATGACTGGTATGCAAAGATTCCATATTCATCATAATAACAAAAAGAAATTCCAAAAGATATAATGTATTAATCTAGAAATCAAAGCAATGAGTTCAGCTCCTCACAGACCTTTCTGCAATATACTCTTTTCCAAACAAGACATTCTCTCGAACAGATCCTGACATAATCCATGGAATCTGTAGCCAAGATGATTAAAGAAAATTAGTGTCCCCTTAAATATCATACTATTCTGTGCAAAACCAAACAAACCTGTGAAGTATATGCTATCGTTCCATGTGAGCATATCAGTCCATGAATAAGTTGCATCTCTCCTAGGATGGCATTCAGCAAAGATGATTTCCCAGAACCAACCTAAAGTATGAGACAATGGAGAAGTTGTTTATGAACAAAAAGAGATAAACATAATCAACATCTCAAAAGTATGGTTTTTTTCAATAAATTATATGGAAAAAAATGACCTCTTATATTTGCTTTCATTTATAAAAGTCAAAAAATGCAAAAAACTACAACAATACTAGTTGAAGATCAAGAGATCATGATCTTGCTACATCATGGTTGCAGAGGTTACAACACTGAGGTGGTTATTGTAAGTTGGAAATTGTTCTCATTAAATAGTAAAATAAATGTGTATGCTTGCATAGAAAGTAAAAGAGAATGAGTAAGGAACAATGTTTGTTGTTCTATTTGACAAATCATAAGTATACAAAAGTTGTTACCGTGTAGGACCAATGTCTTGAAAAGCATATTTTAGCCGCAACGTGATGGCCAGTAGTACATTATTGTTCAGAAGAATTATTGGATTATCCGATTATGGATTTGCACTTGTGTTCCTGATTCAATTTCCTCACCAGGGCCCATAGTCATTTAGCCGTTGGAGGCTGGGCATTGGAACCCTCCAACGGCTAGTGTTGGCCAGCTAGGACTTCCTAACTCTGCCTATGCAAGGGATCACCCTTGCATTGCCAGTCCAAACCCGGATAAAGGAGGAGGGTTGTGTTAGGCTTCTGATAGCCGACGTAAAACTTTATCGGATTTTTATACCATAGATTACACAAATTATAAGCATTGCTTTGGGGCGTCCCCGCCTAACGACGCGCTGCCGAGCCCGAATGCAATGATAAGTAAGCAAGAGTCACTACATTTTCACCCGAATTTACTGAATCAATTGCAGAGATCAATGTTCTCGACGCGTATCGTATCATGTATCATTTTGGTCCATGATATGGGCATATCGTAGCGTACCATATCGTACTTTAATATTATAAAATTAGTAAAAATTTTAAAAATAATAAAAATTAGAAAAATCCAAAAAAATCAGAAAAAATTAGCAAAAACATGATAATTGCAAAGAATTCATATAATGCAAAGTTTAGTATATATTGATTATTCACCATTGAATAATTTTAAAAAATTATATATTTTGAAGCAAAAATGAAAAACATTTACATTTACATATTGTAATCAGGATCATCAACAAAATAATCTTAATCTTCTCCTTGTTGAAGGTTCTCACCACCTTCTTCAAAATCAAAATCTTTATCTCCATGATGATGTTGTTGCGCTTCTTCCAAATTAATCCATGCAATGTCTTCTTCAGTTAGGAGTGTATTTTCTTCATTATCTTCCATAATTCACTCCTTTAATATATCAAAATTAACAAAATGTTATCTTTGTACATGTAGTTGGCACATTTGCTCATTTTAATATGTAAGCAAAACGATGAGCTCCATTTCTTTGATTATAAAGTCTATGACACTCCAGTGATGTGATATTGTTAGTGAAGAGAGGCGAACGTAGGCTGATATTGTTAGTGAAGAAGGCGAACAGAGGCCAGAAACCCACAAAAAATGAATTTTTTTGTCGTATCGTATGATATTGCACGATAACCTTTATCATATGATACAGGTTATCATATCGTATAGTGGCTTCTCATGATGCGATACGGATAACACTCGTAGAGAGGGTTCCCCAATCATAGATGAGTGTGGGTAAAGAAATTAGTCCCGCTACATTACCGCCCGAATGTAGTAAATAATTTACAGAGAGGGTCTCCACATTTTCAATATGGACGGATGTAGGGGATAAGGAAGCTAGTCCTAGATAATAAGATTTGTATTGGTTCTTGGAATATCGAAACATTATCCGATAAGCTAATGAAGGTGGTAGATACTATGATTCGAAGAAAGATTCATATTCTATGTTTACTAGAAACAAAGTGGGTTGGAGTAAAAGCAAAGGAGATAGAGGATACAGTTTTGAAATTATGGTACTCAGGTAAGGAAAAGGCTCAAAACGGAGTTGGTATTATCATAAATAAAGACAAACAACGATATGGTCACCGAATCATAACGTTGAAATTAGTGTTAGGAGCAGAGGTTTTGAATATAGTTTGTGCTTACGCACCCCAAGTAGAACTAGAAGATAGTATAAAGAACACATTTTGGGAAGAGTTAGATAAGGTGATTCAAAGGATTCCACAAAGGGAGATGATTTGTTTAGGAGGAGACTTAAATGGATATGTGGGTAAAGAGGCATTAGGATATCAAGGTATTCATGGAAACTTTGGTTTTGGGGATATAAATGAGGAAGGTAGGGAGATTTTAAATTTTGCTATGGCATTTGATCTCTTTATAGTCAATACAATCTTCAAAAAACGAGATGAACATTTAATTACTTATAAGTGTGACTTATCACAAACACAAATTGATTACTTTATTTGTAGAAAAAAGATAGAGCATGTTGTAAAGATTGTAAGGTAATTCTAGGAGAAAGCTTAACTACCCAACATCGACTTTTAGTTATGGATTTACAAATAAAAAAATAGATAAAGAAGAAATCGAGCTATTCGGACTAAATGGTGGAACCTCAAAAGCGAGAAAGAAGATATATTTAAACAGAAAGTCCTTCAAGGAGATGTTTGGAATTATGTTGGTACATCTTATGATATGTGGAACAATATGGCTATACATATTAGGAAAGTGGTGAAAGACGTGTTCGGTGAATTTAAGGGAGGTGTACCGGCACCAAAAGAAGCTTGGTGTTGGAGTGAAGTAGTGCAAAATAAAATAAGGCAAAGAGGGCATGTTACAAATTACATTATGCTAAGAAAACTAGTGAAACTTTACAGGCTTATAAGAAAGCAAAGAAGGAAGCGAAAAAGGCTGTGAGTGAAGCAAAAGCTAAAATTTGGGAGGATTTATATAAAAAAAGCTCAACTCAAAAGAGGGTAAAAGAGATATTTTTAGGATAGCTAGGGCTAGAGATAAGAAAAGCATTCCTCTAGAAGTTAGTATTAGCTTAGGAGTGTTAACCAAATCAGAAAAGTATATAGACTACAATTTCTACCGATGTATTTAAAAGAATGAAGTCAAAGAGGCTCTTAAACATATGAATGGCGGTAAACTGGTAGGACCATACAATATTCCTCTAGAAGTTTGGAAAATACTAGGAGAAATAGAAATCACTTGGCTCACAAAACTATTTAATGAAATATGGAGAAACCAAAAGATGCCCGAGGAATGGAGAGCGAGTACACTTATATCTATATATAAGAACAAGGGAGACATTCAGAATTGTGTGAATTATCGAGGTATCAAGTTAATAAGCCATACTATGAAATTGTAGGAAAGAATTATCAAATGTAGGTTAAGACAAGTATCAAGTACAATAAAGAACCAATTTGGATTCATGCCAGGGAGATCTACTATTGAAGCGATTCACCTTTTGAGACGTCTCATGAAACATTTTAGAGCAAAAAAAAAAGACCTTCACATGATATTTATTGATCTAGAAAAAGCTAATGATAGGGTACCAAAGGAGGTTATTTGGAGAACCTTTGAAAAAAGAGGTATCCCATTGACATACATTAGCCTTATAAGAGACATGTACGATAGTGCAAAAACATGTGTGAGGACTCATGAAGGAATGTCAGGCTTCTTTGAAGTTAATATTGGGCTACATCAAAGATCAACTTTAAGTCCATACTTATTTATAATAGTGATTGATGAGTTAACAAAACATATTCAAGATGAAGTACCTTGGTGTATGTTATTTGCAGATGGCATTGTGTTAGTGGAGGAGTCTAAGGAAAAAGTTAATAGAAAATTGGAACTATGGAGAGAAACATTAGAAAGCAAAGGCCTCCGACTTAGTAGAACAAAGACAAAATATATAAAATGTAAGTTTGATCATTTAGTTACTTCAAAGGACATAGATATTAAAATTGGCACACATTACATCCCCCAAAAGGAAAGTTTTAAATACCTAGGGTCAATTTTTCAGAGTGATGGAAGAATTGATGGAGATGTTACGCATAGAATTAATGCTGGTTGGTTAAAATAGAGAGGAGTATCAGGTATTCTTTGTGATAAGAAGATATCATTAAAGTTAAAAGGTAAATATTATAGAGCAGCAATTGGACCTGCCATGTTTTATGGTTTTGAGTGTTGGGCCGTTAATCATTAATATATACAAAAGATGTCTGTGACAGAAATGAAGATGTTGACATGGATGAGTGGTCATACAAGAAAAGACCGTATACATAATGAGGTTATTAGAAACAAATTAGGAGTGGCACCAATAGAGGATAAAATGAGAGAATATCGTTTAATATGGTTTGGACATATAGAAAGAAGATCAAACGAAGAACCTGTAAAAAGGTATGAAAAACTAAATTTGGAAAGTATTAAAAGAGGTCGAGGACGACCACAAAAGTGTTGGAAAGAAACAATAAAGAATGATCTAGCTTATTGTGAGTTAACTTCTAACATGGCACATGACAGGGCTCTGTGGAAACAAAGAATCCATGTAGCCAAGCCCGTCTAGTATGGGAAAAGGCTTAGTTGTTGTTGTTGTTGTTCCTTCTCTTACTTGATGTAATATATGCTCTATAAATAGAGCTCTAATGCATATCAATAAATAAGCTGTCTTGCACAACCTTTTGATTTTTTATTTGTCTCCTTCTTGACTCTTGACTCTTGTTGCTTGACTTGTGACATCCATATTCAGATGTTTTGATATCTTGACAATCTCACTGACATGTTGACGATTTGTGACTTGGCCGCCTCAACATTCATACATCAACAAATATTTACAGTAGCATGGTACATGGATTTTACAATCTATTGTCACCTATTGTCGCCTATGCAGTTTGCTGTATTTGGACTTTAAAAGAATGTACCATGCTAATCTGCTAAATCTTTTCCATCTACTGATAATTTTCACATTATCCATACGAAACATTATCCACATTCGTAGGTGGAACTTCCTTAACCATATTTTGAATTTAAACCCTACATTGCAGTTATCTTATCCCTAACTTTTCTCCTTTTAGTGCCCAGAGCATTTTCCCAAGAATAGCAATTATCTGATCTGACCTCCTATGCCAGGCAAGCTACGACCCCTACCGCCACATGGGTTTGACTGTCTGTGCTATAGATGGTATATCTGTCTTAGATGTACTAGTCTCATTAAGGACCTTTCCAATCCCACTAACACAAAACACCATGCACCGCACACACTAATAGCATGTGTGTGCGGTGTGGTGTGCCACTCTATAAGGTAAGATGCAAAGAAGAAATCCTTCTCCCAATCATGGTATCTATTACCTCCAATGGGCTCACAAGTTGATATCCAGAATAATTCTGAATGCAAATATATTATCAGAACTCCGCCTATTTAAGGGATCACTCTTGCATGGCCGATCCCAAGCCCGGATAAAGGAGGAAGGTTGCATTTGGCTTCCAACTGCCCGTGTAAAACTTTATTGGACTTATTTACCATGGATTCTACAAATTATGATAGGGCTCTGTGGAAACAAAGAATCCATGTAGCTGACCCCATCCAGTATGGGAAAAGGCTTAGTTGTTGTTGTTGCAAATATATTATCAGATGACATAAGATAAAATAGCTCTATATGGATCATTAACGGTGCACAAATTATTTTTAATTAAAGGGCACAACATGCTCTCTTTAACATAATATATGGAACATGGAGCTATTTCAAACCAATATGTGCAAAACACACAAGAGAACAAGAACAAATATTAAAACCTCTCCAACAACAGCAACAAAGAAACCGTAAGGAATGTGAACAGTTATATGATTCAAGACTGGGTTCCCCTCGCTTTTGTTGCTTGACCAAGCACAATTTGCATCGTCAATCAAAACTGCCATATCATTTTCATTACTGTTCTTCTGATCTTTATTATGATATGAACTTGATTGAAGTTTCGTTGGGAAATGTCCAATGGGGCCATCCTGTTGCTCGTGAGAAACACCAGAACAACAGTGCAGTGACAACAATCTGCTTAATCTCCTAGTCGATATCACAGCCTGCAACATATAGAGAAACATACTTAGACTTGACCATGATTATCAGTGTGAGTAACTGGTACTTAAGAAAAATTGCCACTCACATCAATCAAACCATTGATCACCCAAGGGAATGAATTTAATGGAGAAATCAATGTGTTAAACAATGCAACACATGTAAACACCTGTCAGAAAAGCAAGAAGATGACCTTTATATGGGACATGGACAAAGCAAAAATTACAGAAATAGGGCTTTAAAATAAAATTATCAATAGAAAACAATCCTTCTTACAGTAGCCGCAGTGAGTGGATAACCCAACAGAGAGAAAAGACCAAATGTAAAAAGTGAGAAAAGTGTTGGAGTCGTAGCCCAGAAGAATACACACCATGCATCCAAATATTTACGCGTCTGTTCAGCATAGAAGAGGAAAAGATAAAACTAAATTAAATAAAACAAACACGTTTTGCAAGCAAGTCAGGATTTTGTTACATACTGACAGATGTTTCACTTCCGATTTTCTAGTTTCCATAACCCTGTCTGCAAATAAGAGCTCCCAAGAATACATTTTCATAGTTCTTATGTATGCTAAAAGCTCCCCAGCCTGCCGGATTCTGGATAGAGTTGCGTTAGAAAGAATAGCAGAAATATATACTTTAGCACAGAATATTACAATAATCAGGGTCATGAGAATGATCAGATGAAAGTCAATTTCATTCAAGTTTCAGAATAAACAATGAAGTGTAGCTGCCCTATCACCTACCAACAAAGAACCATTAATCTGCATAAGATTCATAAAAGGTGACAAATCAAATAGATGGAGTTTCAAAGGACAATGGGTACGTACATTTAACTAAAGTTATGATAATTTTATCAAGAATACATTAATGCTATGAAGAAGAGTAGTTATCAATCATGAAGACTAGGACACTTGGTTGCACAATTAACTAAGGCACAATGCAGTTCTAACATTTGCATGTAAGTGAGCATGATCAAGTGTATTGCAGATCAAATCTTGGTCTCGTACTGACCAAAGGATATTGTCACGACGCTCATGTAAGTAAGGCCTGAAACCAAGTCAGGACAAAGTTAACAAGCAACATTGATTGTAAACAAAAAACCGGTACTGTTGGCATGCATTTTACGAGAAATTATGAACCGTCTCTATAGATGATTGCTATTGTCTGAGAATGCAAAATAATACCAGTTGGGCATGACAAATGCCTTCCTTTAGTTGATCTGAATGAATATGTATGTATAGAAATGCCTATTAAAATAACTGAGGATCAAAAGTTCATCCTTATGAACAATAAATTCTAATGAGATATACCTAAAACCTTCCTGGTTGAAAATTTCAATAGCTTTCAAGAATTTTGATTAGGTAAAAGCTGCATAACTTAATTGGAAACAATTGATCAAGTGTGGCAACACAAATGTCGAATTCATAAGAGATCAAGAGAATGAACGACATGATCAGACAAACAAATATTGTATAAATTATGTCCGACATAGTTGTACCTTTTATTATGGTTCTTACACTCGTATAGTCCGATTTTGTATCTCATACTTAGGAAGGAAAAAACATTGTCACACTTCTGTCATATTCTGCAACGCAATCTTCATAACCTTTATGTTAATTAATATTGTGAAAGCTGACACGAAACTGTATCTTATTCTAGTTCATATTCAACATAACTTATGTCCAATATGTACCTTTCATCCTTCTGTTTCATCATTTTCTCCGTGGCATTTGCAATCAATCCAGAGATCCATCGATTCACTGCAAAATGCAAAGATAGATATATCTGGCAAACATAATCAAATAAGAGAAGAAAATTATATTAATTTATAATACAAGTTAAATGCTATGAATGGAACATTAAGTCGAAGAACTAGACACCCTATAGTTAAGCCTTCTTATTTCTTAAACTCTTAAAGTTCAAAATACGTACCTGGTATTAGCAAAATGGTTATGCCAACGCCAGAAACAAAGGCAATCTTGACTTGTGTATATAAGAGAATGAGAGCTACTCCAATTTGCAATGGCAGGCTAAGATCACAGATAAATAGTGTGCACTGAGTTATGTGATGATTAACTGTGTAGTACAAATGATGCACAACATGGTATTTTAAGTAGACCTTGACCAGAAACAGCATTTAATGAAAGAAATAACTGAAATATGTTGCCATTTATGTAAGAATCAAGGTCAGGAAAGAAAAAGAAAATGGGCAGATCAGGAAAAAGATGTCTACTTTAAACAATCAGCCAATGGTTCATGTGTTTTAGTATATTTTAATTATGTCAACTCCTACTAGGGCACATATTAAAATTCAATTCTTGTCTTGCAAGATGACAAATCCATACATTTTAAATTCCATAACATTATACTATATTATATTACATATGTATGTATATGTATGGGAAAAGGCTTAGTTGTTGTATGTGTGCAGAGCGGATCTAGAAAATAGTTTTGGAGGGGGTGATGTACATATTTCATCGTGTTACAGGGGGCAAAGCATGAATCTCAACCATATATTTACTGTAAAACGTAGGTTTTACAGTAAAATTTCAAAATTTCAGGGAGGCGGCTGCCCCCCACCCCCACCCCTGCATGTAGATCCGTCATTGTATGTGTGTGTGTGTATATATATATGATAGGAAAGCTGAAATAACTGTCAAATGGTAAAGTTCCTTCCAGCACTTGGGTGCCAATTGGAAAACCAACCCTTGGTTTTGTTAAAGTATAAATGTAACAGGAGATAGGCTACTAGGGCTCATTGTTCTTTGACTAATTGACCCGTTGGTCTTTGTTAAAGATATTTTGGGATAATGCAGTTTTGATGGCTATTTATGACTCCTTCAACTGTACTACAAGGAAAGATCCCACCTAAGGTACTCATACCAAATAAAAGGATATTTGATATTTTTCTCAGGATATCCGGATGTGTGCTATGTTCATGATCACTCCAGACATAGGGATAAACTGAATTCAAAGGCTATCAAGTGTATCTTTCTAGCTTATTGGAGAAGGGACAGTGTCATAGTTGCCTCTTGGTTGATTACGTTGGTGTCGAGTATTGGCAGCACCTTTATGTACTTAAACACAACTTGTGAAATCTGGTCAAGTATCACAATGCAAAGTAAAATCATAACAATTAGCTAATCCTGGTAACAATGTCATTATTTTTTTAGAGTGGCAGATGTCTCAGTCTATGATTCCACAAAACCACTCTCTCTTGCCAGTTTTCTACTATGAAGGTAGATAGATTATTTGTCTCTATCCCTCTTGTCTCCTCATAGAAATAAAGTCCTTTCTTCATGTACCCTGACCAAAGATCCTCTTCGTTTTTAGTTCCTTAAATAAACAACTAGTAGAGCTTAAGGTTATTGTATAATTGAGATCTCTAGTTAGGGCACATATAGACAATAAATTAATTGACAAACTAGGGACATGTAACACATTATTGAGTATCTCCATGGTGGTAATTATACCTACTATAGGAGTATGAGAACCATCAACCAACTTAATCCCATTCTTTTCATGTATTGTCTGATAGTCATGAAAAAACTCTCCAAGTCCCACCATGTGGTCCGTAGCACCTGAGTTAATTATCCAGACTCTTAATCGAGAATAAGGCATATTACCCATTGCCATGAACGAGAAGGAATAGCTTAAGGATCGGCAATTGAGGAAGAAGAAAAAGTTGTTTGAGAGTCTACTAATAGTGTTTCAAGTTCTTCTAACTTTTTTTTCAACTTTGCTAGTGAGCTTAATCCAGTCTCAAGTGTTGTCTTATCACTATTATCACTGTAATAAGTCTTGTTTTGATTAAAATTGGGTCTACCCACTAGATCTCAACAATTCTCTTTGTATCAAGAAATGCCCCTATACTAAAGATTTACTTCCTAATAGCTCCTATTGGATCAAGACGAGAATAGATCCAATGGGAGTTGGATCCAAATCTCTTTTTAAACATATACCTCCCCCTCAGACCTCTCTCCTACACCTCCTTCATCCATTCCCCTACTCTCTCTCTGTATCTAGTCCTTGTTAAAGCTGAATTGTATCTAGTCATTGTTAAAGTTGAATTGTATCTAGTCATTATAATCAAAATCTTTGAAAACTCCTCAAAATATTTTTGGTAAACATGTTTTTACGGCCAATGGTACGAAACTTGAAATTAAAAAAAAATTAAACTTTGAAAAAGAAGATTTTAAAATTAAAAATGTAAGTTTCATAACTAAGTTAAATCTAAATCTTCTCTCGGTTGCTCAAATATTGAATCTTGTAATGTAGTTTATGACACTACTCTCTCACATAAGCACCCTAGACATTTAGATATGCATAGACTACGTAATTTTCCTTTGTTTAAGAAAAATGGCATTCATAATTTTGATTATAAAAAATGTATCCTTGAGAAAATGCATCATCTTCCTTTTGGTTAAAGAAATTTTGTAACAAGTAAACCTTTTGAATTAATAGATTCTGATATTTGAGGACTTGCCCCTGTTGTTTCCAAAGGAGGAGTGCAATATTATGTATAGATGATTTTACTCACTTTACTTTGATATATCTATTGAGACATAAATAAGAAATATTTGAAAAATATTTGATCTATAACCATATGGTAAAGAATCAATTTGGTTTTATTATTAAGATTTTTAGATCTGACTCAGAGGAGAATATTTATCAAAAGATTTTCAATTTTTTTTGAAACAAATGCGATTTTATATAAAAAATATTTCACTACAATCCCACATCAAAATGGGCTAGCAAAAACAAAACATATCAACATTATAGAAACCTTAGAACCCTTTTAATTGCTAGTGATGTTCCTAAGTTCTTATGAGCGAAAGCTACTCTTACCATCGTATATCTCATTAATAAAATATTGTCAACTTGTCATTAAAATATTTTATCCAACCCCGTCTAGTATGGGAAAAGGCTTAGTTGTTGTTGTTGTGTCATTAAAATATTTCTTATTTTGAAAAGTGTATAATCTTTCTCCATATTATGAAAGACTAAGGGTTTTTTGTTGTAAATGTTTTGTTTATACCAACAAAAATGATAAGTTGTCTCCTAGAGCTATTTATTGTGTTTTTCTTAGATATGGAATTTATAAAAAAGGATATAGATGGTTTGAACCTATCAACGATAACTATATGTTTGTAAGGATGTGAAATTTTATGAAGATGGTTACTATTATAAAACTAGCTCTATTGAAAATAACAAAAAATCCGCTTCACATGATTTTTTGAACTTAGAGGATAGTGAGACTAATGAGAGTGATCTTGAAGACAATCTTGATGTTATCCAACATGATCATAATGATGTTTTTCTTGAGACAACATATTATTGAACTTTTTCCATTGCACTACACTAGAAAACCTAGGGATAAAACACCTCACAATTAGAACCTAGAATTTCAAAACCTACTAACGCTTTTTATCTTATGAATCTTTTAAATCTCAACAAAATAATTTGATTACAACCATTTTACAAGTAAAAGAGCCTAGGTTCAACCATCAAGCCAAGGGCATTCCTAAATGGGAGAAAGTTATGCACGAAGAGTTGCATGCATTGGCTAAAGTTCAAACTTGGTGAGTTGTCCTCAAGCCCAAGGATAAGAAAATTATTAGACGTAGATAGGTTTATAAAAGTAAAACTCATAGTAATGATAAGATAGAAAGACATAAAGCTAGATTGGTAGCCAAGGGTTATATGCTCAATCACATGGAATTTATTATGATGAAACATTTGCTCATGTTAAGGATTCTCATAACTCTTAGTGCTATAAAAAACTGAATTTGATGTTAAAAATGCTTTTTTGAATAGAAAATTGAATGAAATGTTTATATGACTCCTATCTCGGATTTGATATTCCCCAGGATCATGTTCTTAAACTTAAGAAAGCCTTGTATAGTCTTAAACAAGCCCCAATGCTTGGTTTGATCATTTTGAAGACTTCGTGCATGTGCATAACTTTGTATCTTCTATACTGACAGCACTTTGTTTGTAAAAAAATCTAATACAAGTATTGCTATATTACTTCTCTACGTGGATGATATGATCATCATTGTAAGTGATGATAAAGGAATTGCAAAGGTTAAACATGATCTTTATGAGGAGTTTTAGATGAAAGACCTTGTCCTTCTTAGCTCCTTTTTTGACATAAAAATTGTTAGAAATAATAGAGGGTATTTTATGTCACAAACTAAGTTTGCAAATGAAATAATTGATAGGTCATGGATTATTGACAACAAACAAGTTGATACACCCGAAGTCCTAAGCACAAAGTTAAGAGCAACGGACGGAGAAAAATGGATGACCCAACTCCCTACAAGCAACTGATAGGGGCTCTAACCTATCTTACTATAACCTGACCTGATATTTCTCTTGCAGTACATACTTGTCAATTTCAACATGCACCTACCACGGTCCATATGAGTGTTGTTATGAGAATTATTCGCTATATAAATAATTATATGAACAAGGGGTACTTTTGACTTCTTCATTTTTTGATCTATCAGTGTATACTGATGCTGACTCGGGTGGAGATGTTAACAACACGCATTCTACTACTGGTTTTTGTGTTTTGTTAGGAGAATCATTGATTTCATTGAAGTAGAAGAAGTAATAAAAGGTTTCACTTTCTCCACCGAAACTGAATATCGAGCTATGGCTACCGCTACTATAGAAATCTCCTGGATTACAGAAGTTCTGAGAAATATGGGCACTTATCATGCTCTATAAATAGTCGTTGGGAAACTCTCTTTCCTATCAGTGTCTAATAGTCCTCAACTCTTCAAAAATTTAGTTGAAAGAAAACCTCAATTTGACCTTTGAATGGAGTTCTGACATGAGAGAAGATAATAAGTTATCATTTTAAATTTTACAGAGGACGGAGAAAAAAATTGAAGATTTTACAAAAAGGCCAAAGAACCGGTGTTCCAATTCCAAGTTGGAACAACCGGTCCTAAAACCTATTACAGTCGTTGCTTGGTTTCTCAAAAGGTAAAACTGTAGTTGAACTAGGTCACTTTGTTGAAGAATATGTTTTTAGTGTTAGTTTTAGTAATTTTGATGTTTTAGGTATTATTGTAATTGCTCGTAGTACTAAGAACATTTTGGTCATTTTATGTTTAACAACTCATTATATAAGGGTTGGACTTCTTGTATTAGGGTTAAGAGACTAAGATTAAGAAAAAGAGAGAGAGATAGGAGGTGTTAGAAAATGTGAGAGCGCAGCAGATATCGAATATCACAAAACGCTAATAAACGGTGAAGAGAAAATGTGGATTTCGAAGGGGGGCAGGCTCTCTAATGGAGGACGCCCCCCTCTCTCTCTCTCTTTCTTAATCTTACTCTCTTAACCCTAATACAAGAAGTTCAGCCCTTATATAATGGGTTGTTAAACATAAAATATCCAAAATACCATTAATACTACGGGCAATTACAATAATACCTAAAACTTCAAAATTACTAAAACTAAAAACATATTCTTCACACTTCCCCTTCTGGGACAACTGGCCAAGGTCGGTCCATAATGGTCGGGTCTGTATACTTGGTCTAACCATCATCCCTCCCCATATTTTCTCCACTTCTTAATTATAGACATCAATTCCCAATTTTCCACTAGGGTGTTCAACGTTTTGAGGACAAGGGACATAACATCATGAATTGAACAATTCAAAACACACACTAATCCATGCATCATTGGAAGTAGGGAGTTGCTTGAGATCCACAATAATAAAAATAAAATCATGTGTACTTCTTATAAACCCACGACATTAAGCAAAAGAAAAGGCACTTTGTGTCACCCATGTTTACCTCCATAAATCATGAAAACTGTTGCACAAGTTGACAATCCTGTCAGCATCAATAGACATGAGTGTTTGAATTCCCCCCTCAGAGAAGTTTGATCGCTCTGCAGTAGTCAGTTCAAGGCACTGATAATCAAGCATGCAAAAAATTAGTATAGAATTTCAATCAAGAGAGATTGATGGACAGAAGATTCAGGAAACTGAAACGAATTGTTTCAATGAAGTGTTAATAGTGAACATATCTCCACCCTATCAATGTACATGTTAGCATCCATCTTTTATGAATTTTCTTTAAGCTTAATTGTCTTCTACACTATTTTCTTATTCTTTTTGTATTTTGACTTATTTGTTTGTACTCTGGCTGCCAATGGCAGCACATTAGTCATTCAAAAGCTGTCTGTTAGACCAGCTCTTGTTTTCTCATATTAGTATGCCTGATTCGATTCCTTTTTGTACTCCCATTCTAATAGCTATCCCATTTGGCGTGCTTTTAAAATTACATAGTTCGAACGAAGAATTGTTTTCCATTTCTTGTGCACTTTGGTAACTTGATCTTCAATGGAATATTGGCGTGCATTTCTTTAGCTGATTCTCACCTGGTATGAGAGATTAAGGGAATGATCCATGGCAATTCTCGGTTTTGTGAAATGCTTCTGCTTATGGCCTTGGGTGAAAACACTTCTCCGTGAGTGTTCTCATGTTTGTGGAAATCAATTATACATGATCTTTGATCAGTCACTTATTGGTATCATTAAAACCGAGATCACTTGGAGTTCATTAAAAGATAGAAGATGAAGTGTACAACATTTATCACTTCCAGTTTAATTTTGTGAATTAGGAAAATCCCATGGAGAGTCATTTTCTTAGTGGTGATTTGTGAGTTCCTGTTGGGAGAACCATAACTTAAAACAAAGAAACTTGGTAATAAAAAAGTGGTTAAGAGGAACGAGGAAAAAAAAAAGAATGATGCTATGACAGAAAAGAGAAATAACCAAGTGGAGGAAACATAATCCCACACATATTGAATTGCTCAAGACAAACATAGAAGTCGATGTTGAAATAAACATGCATAACTCAAAAGTGCAGAGGAAGCATTGGACTGTTAAAGTATGAATGTAATAGGGGTCACTAGGGCCCGTTGGTCTTGTAATAACTGTCCCGGCCACTAGGGTCAGGTCCAGTTAGATGTACCGGCCCCAAATTAACTGTTGGGGGATGCCCCCTTGTAATCCATCTCCACTTTTGTTGTATATTCCTCCTCTCTAGCTCTATAAATATAGCATTCTTACATGTCAATAATATGTTGTTTTGAAAGCACTTTGAATATTTGTTTGACTCTTTGAGTGTATGATATTCGACTTGTTTTGATTATTTGATCTTTAAGAACTCGATGCTTCAGCTCTTTGTCGATTCTTGATCGTGTTATTGGGATTTGGCGTAGACACTTTAAAATGTCATTCTTACATGGTATCAAAGCCTACTCGGAATAATATCACCGGACACGGTTGCATTGGGAAGCTTGCCAAACTTTAAACAAGTTTTGTCTCCTTCTTTTCCTATTCCAAGGTTGAGGTAATCCCGAAAACTTGTCTTTGTGAGAAATTGAAGGTAAAAATGAAGTGTCTTATTGTTTGTTTGACCCCTATCAAAGTTGGACAAGAACAAATAAAAAAATATTTTTTGTCAAAAGACTATTGCGATTATCCTAATGGCACTATTAAGAGACAAAATTGAAAATTGATGTGTTTGATAAAGATGATATCATCCGGGCCCAAGAAAATTATAAACAAAAATTAAAATTGTGGGAAAATGAACGCAAAAATTACTTCAATTATTTATCAAAATATAGATGAAAACCTTTGCAATAGAATCAATATCTTTAAAAATGCATTTAAAACAAGTGAGTATTTAAAGAAAATTCATTCTTAAGATGGCTTTATTTTTCAAATTTGATGGAAAAATGATAATGTTTAAGCATTATGGATTATCACAATGATTTTTCGGAATTATGTAATCAACTACGAAGTTTTGACAAAATTAGAAAACCCTAAAGAATAGATGATTTTCAAGAATACCTAAATAACCAATATTTCTTCTTTTTTATTCGAAGTCTAATAGAAGAATTTGAAAACATAAGATCCACTTTAATTCATAGAAAACCAAGACCCAAGGGTGATGAATTTCTTGTCAATCTAGTTATGGAAGAAATTAGATTGAAAAACTTTAATGTTTCCAAGGAGTCCATTCTTGCCACTTCTACACCGGGGGCAAATCTAAAAACATACAAGCCACCACATGTCAAGAATTTTGAAGGACAAGGCAAGACTATCATGAAGCCCAAGACTCCATGACCCAACAAAAGTACTATTTATCGCTATTGCAAGGAGAGGGGGCACATTAAGACATCTTTTTCCCTTTTGATGAGAAGAATCAATAATGTGGCCGTATTAGAAGATAAAGAGGGAGGAGCACTACCTTCTAAAATAAGGCTTACATTGAAGAAATGTTCAAGGAGAAAACTAGGATATCCAAAAATGTATTATCCACAATTTCTCAAGGTATGTCTTGGTTTTTAGATTCGAGAGATCTTTTCACATGAAACATAGATTTGAAAAACACTTGCCAAAAGACTTAAAATATGCATGTTTTTACGACCGACAGTACAAAACTCAAAGCAAATGAGATTGAAAGTTTAGAAAATAAAAATTTCAATTACCCAATATAAGCTTTATAGCAAAACTCAATCTAAATTTACTTTCCGTTGCTTAAATTTGTGACAATGGTTCTATAGTCACTTTCTCATTCAAAAATTATGTGGTGCATGATCACATATAGGTGATCGGACAAGGCCATTGAGAAAGTGGACTATACAAAATGGATAACTTGATCATACCAAATTTTGAACATTGAAGTGTAATTCATGACACAACTCTTTGGCACAAAAGATTGGGTTACTTGAATATAAATAAGTTGTGTAATCATATATTATTGAAAAATAATAAATATAAAGATTTTATTTGCGAAGAATTTATTCTTAAAAGATTGCATCATATGCCTTTCGGTGAGATAAGTTTTATTGTAAGTAAATCCTTTGAATTGGTTCATTCTGACATTTGGAGACCAACTCTTATTATCTCTAAAGGAGGAGTCGGATACTATATGACTTAGATGATTTTAGTAGATATATTTGAATATTTCTCTTAAAACATAAATCTGAAGTATTTAAAAGTTTTTTGACATTTCATAATATGATTAATAACCAATTCGATGCCACCCTTAAAGTCTTAAAATTGGATTTCAGTGGTTAGTATATGTCAAAAGAATTTCAAAACTATTTGGAAATATATTGAATTTTATACCAAGCACAAAAACTCCACAAAAAATGGTTTAACCGAATGAAAACATAGACACATCATAAAAATTACTAGAACTCTTTTGATTGCTAGTAAGGTACCAAAGTTTTATGAGCAGAAATACCCTTACCGCCATATATCTAACAAATAGAATGCCTTCTCAACTTAGTAATATTTCTCCTCTTAAAAAATTGTTTGGACTTACCCTAAATTATTAAAGATTGAGAGTTTTTGGATGTAAATGTTTCATTTATATAGATAAAAATGACAAATTATCTCCTAAAGCTATAGAATGTGTATTTCTAGGTTATGACATTGAAAAAAAAGGTTATATGTGTTTTGATCCCAAAGAAGATAAACTTTATATGTAAGAGATGTAAAGGTTTTAGAAGACAACTATTACTATGGCTCTAACATTGATGATAAAGAAAAATATACCTTTCTAAATGACTTTGTAAATTTAGAAGATAGTGAAAGAGAAGAAACCATTGATTCAAGGCAACCAGATTAATACACAGATTTTGAAATGAGAGAAAACGAGTATCGTGATGCTATAGATCATTTTCCATTACACTACACTAGAAGACCTAGAGGACATGAAAATATTAGGTTACCCCCTACCATCCAAGGCTCCCACAAAGATTTTATCTTATGAAACCTTTGAACCTTAAAGAAAAAATCTTATTACCGTTATTTTATAAGTAAAAGAACCTAACTTCTATAATCAAGCCAAAGGTAAAATGAGAATGGAAAAATGCTATGCAATAAGAATTAAATGCTTTAGAAAAAGCTCAAACATGGGATATTTTATCTAAACCCAAGGATAAAAAACTTATTGATTATAGATGGGTATATAAAGTAAAAACTTACAATGATCGTACCATAGAAAGATATAAAGTTAGACTAGTAGTTAAAGAATATACTCAAAAATACGGAATATACTATGAAAAAACCTTTGCTCTAGCTGCTAGAATGACAATCATAAAATTTTTAATAACTCTTAGTGCTATTAGAAAGTGGAAAGTTTTTCAATTAGATGTTAAGAATGTTTTCTTAAATGACAACATAAATGAAGAGGTTCATATGATTCTCCGCCTAGTATTAGATATCCACAAAAATCATGTTCTTAAGTTACAAAAAGCCTCGTATGGTCTTACATAATAGATTTAAAAGTTTCATCATGCTCATAATTTTTTATCTTGTTATACTCACACAACATTATTTGTAAGAAAGTTAAATGCAGACATTGTAATACTATTTTTGTATGTTAATGAAATCATCATCACTAAAATGACATATTACAAGTTAAAAGGGATCTCCACAAGGAGTTTAAGATGAAAAACCTTGGTTTGCGTAGTTACTCTTTAGAAATTGAAATTATACATTGTGATAGAGGATACTTAATGTCTTAAACAAAGTTTGTCATTGACATTGTTAGCAGAATAAGTCTAACTAACGATAAGAAAGTAGATACCTTAGAAATACTTGCAAATTAAGAACAGCAGATGGAGAGAAACTTAAAGATCCTACACCGTAGAAGCAACTGATAGGAGTATTAATTTATCTCACTATGACTTGCCCACACATATCACACGCTTTACACACTGCAAGCCAATTTAAACAACCTCCTACTAGTGCTCACATGAGTATGGTTATGAGAATCATCAGATACATTAAGCACTCTATGAATAAGGGGGTATTTTTAACTTCTTCCTCTTATTTTTATTTAACTACATATGCATATTAGAGTAGAGACAATCGACATTGTACCACCAATTTTTATGTAATTTTAGGTGTCATTGATCTACTGAAGATGCAAGAAGCAATAGAAGGTGTCGTTGTCATCCACAAAAGCGGAATACCGAGCCATGGTGATTGTGGCATTATGCTACTGAGATTTCATGAGTTAAAGTGGTGTTAGAGACATGGGGTCACTCTTAAACAACCATCCACTATGTTTTGTGACAACAAGAGTGTCATGTACATAACATCTAACAATACCTTACATGAAAGAACGAAACACATCGAGATCGACTATCATTTTATTAGAGAATAATGTTTGAAGAAGTTGAATCCATACTATATGCCCTCAAAACTACAACTTGGAGATCTTTTTACCAAGTCATTATCGGCTCTTAGGTTTAATTTTTTGTTAGACAAACTTTCGATAGAGGGATGACATTAAAGTATGAATGTAATAGGAGATGGGCCACTAGGGCCCGTTGGTTTTTCGTTATTTCAATATGTTAGAAATAGGAGGCAACATGCAACGAGAGGAAGAACACGAGAGGGAGAAGATGAAAGGAGAACGGAGGGTTGACCCTCCACTTAAGCCCCCCCCCCCCCTCTTCTATTACGTATTGCCCTTATCTCTATTAAGGCATCAAGTCCTTATATAATGGACTTTATATAAAAAAGACAAAAATGCCCATAATAAGAAAAGCAAATTATAATAATGTCCTAACTAATGTTGTCTTCAACACTCCCCTTAAGTTAGGAGTGAGATACTTATAACTCCTAACTTGTGAAAAACTAGGTGATAAACATATAAGCCGCATGGTCTTCTAAGAGTTCATACTATAACTCTTGTTGTGAACAAAAATGAGTTACTCCTAGCAATCGATCATGCTTCACTCCACTCAAGGGATCTACTAGCTCTCTGCGACTACTTGTTTCTTCTCTTTTATTAGGCAAAAACATTACTATCCTCTTCTCGCAACACTACCAATTTCAGCCTTCATGGCTTTTAATTTTTTCAACCTTCTTGGTTGTTCACTGTTCAACCTTCTTGGCTATTCACTGTTCAGCTTTATTAATTGTTCACATTTTCAGCCTTCTTGGTTATTCATTCTTAAGCCTTCTAGGTTGTGCACATCTTCAACCTTCTTGGTTGTTCACATCTTCAGCCTTCTTGGTTGTTCATTCTTGAGCCTTCTTGGTTGTTCACATTTTTCAACAGCCTTGTTAGCTGCACATTTTTCAGCAACTCCCTTAACTACACCATGGTAATGATCCTTCAAGAGACTTTACTCTCACAAATTGCCAACATACAACATCATCCGCAAGGAGATCAACAACCTTTTGCCTTCCTCCATGTCCAACGAACACGATTGCACCCTTGCAGCCTGATCTGCATAACATGCAGTAGTTGCTATTCACTGCACTCATTTGCCGACATCTACATTGGTGGCACTGTTTTGTTGCTCAATGAAACAGTAATAACATTTCTGCCTTAGCCATGGCTTTCACTCTAATTGTCTCCCTTTCAATCTCCACCTTCTCCTTTTTTGTTTGTCGCTGCTATGCTTGTATTTGTTCTTTAGTAGCATGCCTTGCTTACTCTTTCCTTACAGAAGATTCTTCATGCATCCTCACTAATTCAACATTGTGATGCCTTTGAGCTTCATGATCGGTCTCCATTCCTTTTCTAGCCAGCTCATTTTCATAGCATGCCATCTATGCCTTCCTCTTTGCCGGTTGTTGAACTAGGTTTTGTTTCTCTTGAGCAACTTTTGTTTGTTTCTCAATGTTAGCCAGGGACTGCATCACTTGGAAGTGAGCTCTCTCTCTACGTCCAAATCCTACAGCTCTCCCCATGCCAAGAAGGTTTTTTGACATAATGAAAAGGCATGAGAAAACTCGGCTTTTGATCTCTTTGAGAGCCCTGGCACCCCTGACCAACGACTTCATGAAGCATTGTCCTCTTTTTTACGCCTTACAAGGATTCTTCATCATGCACAGCACGCGCTTGTGGACCTCTCGCGCTTCCTTCTTGTGCTTCTTCTCGAAGTAATCAAGGCGGTAGCCATGCCGCTTCCTATGAAGCTTGATGTAGTCTCCCTATAGCATTGTGCAGAGATTGATGAGCTTTATGGATAAGAAGACATTATCGGGTTTTGGCAACGACATTGCCTGATGTCGAAGCCACCATATCCTTGTGCGGCAATCGATCGAATAATCACCATGCAACCCTTATATCGCCAACCTTTGCATACGCAACAATCACCGATGTCCAAGAAATAACATCTCTTTGAGGCATTTCATCAAACACTTGGTTCGCAACTCACTTCATCCTCATCTCCATTTTGCTCCCCCATCATGTTTTTCATGAGATCATGAACCTTCCCCACCAGCATCCTGCTTCTTTTGATAATCAGCAACTGAGTCATCATACAAAGCCTTCTTCTCTACAACCTTTGCCATATATGGAGCTTCGTCCTCTTCGGTCATTGATCTCCATTTTGCACCACAAGCTTTTACAACAGCAGTCACCAAAACTCCTCCAAGAAAATAAAATATGCAGTGAAGACAATCGTTCCAATCTCATCCCTAATCAAGCATTCAACAATTCACATTTGGCGAACATGTTGTCCATGAGGATGACCTTTTTGGAAAACCATTATACGGCTTAAGCTGATCAACCTTGATAAATACAGGTTTTCGCATGCCAGGCTTAGCTTCAGACATGATTTAATATTGCCTATCACTTAGGAACGAAGAGACAATGTGACGGGGAAGCGCAGGGTTTTCAAAGGAAGGAGTTGCCACTAGTGCGACGATCACAACCTATGATATATCGATAGAAAGAGGGGAATCATCCTGCTTCTCTTTTCTAACAGGCTTCTTCAGCACGGTAACCGGCTTCCGTGCGATTGTTGACCTAGCTTTGTTTCCAACCGGAGAGAGAACGTAACGCACTTTCGAATATGCTACGACGTTAATCGGTCTCATCCTAGGAGGCCCTAACATTGCCTCTTTCTCCTTCTCACTATATTTGCATATTGTTAGGGTTTCACTGTCCGCCAAGATGCTCGTCTATCTTCCTCCTTGTCGTGTGACTCCTTCGCCTTCCGCTCAACTGTTCACCCCATCTTCTTTGACGCCACCCGCTAGTGCCATCACCTTGCTCTGATATCATGTTAGAAATTAGAAGCAACATGTAACGAGAGGAAGAACACGAGAGGGAGAAGATGAAAGGAGGAGAACGGAGGGCTGGCCCTCCACTGCAGGGTTGCCCCCCCCCCTCTCTTTGACATCAAAAGGACAAAAATGCCCATAATAAGAAAAACAAATTATAATAATGTCCTAACTAATGTTGTCTTCAACACAATAATAGCTCAATAGGTTAATATGTGATTCCATTAAAACATACCCAGCAATCATCAGTAAGGAGATATCCTCTTCATAAATTTTAAGTTTACCAAGACAAATGTTGCATCCTTAACTGCCATTCTTTACTGCAATATTGAGAAGCAAGAGCCTTACATGATAAAAATTTCAAGAATCGATGCAGAGCACTGAGAGGTTATAAAACCACACATCATGACCAAGAGTCTCTTTTAAACTTGAGAACTTTTACGTCTATAATGTTCTGGTACATATAAGACTGAAGAGCACCAGCAAGATAGAACAAAGAATACTGAAGAGAGGCGGAAAAGAACAAAATATAAAAAAATTCCTGTTCGAGTAAATAAAGATTCAAGTCCTAAAATGAATCTAATACATGGGGAAAACCCTTACTTTTACGAGTGAACATTGTTAAGAGAGAGGAGCTAGATTGATTTTGAGAGAGAGCAAGAGAAGGAAGTTCAAATGTGGCTATAAGAATGGCCATGGACAGTTGAACAAGCTGTGGCTAGCTGCCAACAACTAGCTCAAGCTAACATTGCCACTCAAAAACATAAAAATATCATCTCCTTACCATACCGAAGCCTTTTCTCACACTAGGTGGGGTCGGCTTATACGTAGCCAACCCCACCTAGTAATGTTTCCAATTGTCAGTAGAAAGGATTTGATATCATTAGTAATGTTTCATATATGTATCCGCTATATTGTGATGCAGAGACACCAATTATCCAACAAACTGGTCCAATACTGACACATGCAAATGAAACCCAAAGTTGCTTGTGCTTTCAGGTCAAGACCCCAGATTATGCAACTACAAGAGAAATAATAGTTACCTTCCGATAGATGATTGTCATTATGCTTGCTCTTAACTTAAGCTTAAGTTTTGCAAGTTGAAAGGTATATTGAGTGTCTAAGAATGACCTGAAACCAGTTTACAAACAGAAGTCCACAAAAAATGAGAATCAACTATTTAAGGTAACACAAAGTCACAGATAACACATAATATGGACATTTTACAGAGCAAAAGGTCAATAACCGAACTCATTTTATAGAGAAAAAAGGAACTAAACTATTTTACTTCATTGCCTCTTATCAAGTACCATGTACACCATTTGGCGAAACTCTTCATTTCGCTGCTATGAACCATGTACTGATCCCACCAGTCTCCCATGACGCTAATAATAGCCACCACTTTGTTGCCTCAGATCAAGTAATGATCCCATGGTCTCCCAGTAAGCTCATTTGTTGCCTTAGATTATATAGAGTACATCATTACAGCTGCCTTCAACATCTTTCTATCCATTGCCTTGCTCAATTTCGCTCAGGTTTGTCATCCTTTATATCACATACCTAATACCTCCAAGAAAACTTTATGTACTCTAACTCCACCCAAAATAATTAAAATCCACAATAGAATTGCATAAACTTCAAACTAAACAAAAATCCATATTATTCAAGATATCAAGTAAGATCCCAACGTTTGAAAAGAATTTCCAACATATTTAGCCACAAACATAAGAAGGGGTTCTTGAAAGAGAAGGAAGACAAGTTAATGTTTCAATCATCCAAGTAAGATCCTCTAGTATGACAAAGCAATTCACAAGTCACAATAAATGAGCAACACTCCATAGAAGAGGCAAGATGAATTTATTGGTACGTAATGTGGCAGTATCACCAAGAAGCATGGAATCTCAGGTCTTGAGTTGCTGAAGTAAAGTGAAAAAATTAGAGAAGAAAGAGAGGGAGGCAACTCCTAAGGGGATTGCACATACCAAATTTCATCTTCGATATTATGTTGTGTAAGCATCAACTACAGTCAAGAAAGCACGGAAAAATCATATGAAAGTGTATATGTTAGAGAGAGGATACCCAACCAACACACCAACCACAACCAGGAAGGTACATAAAAGCTAATAGAAGTGTGTATGGTGGAGATGGTACTTTTAAGTTTTAACCATAAAATCAGCTTTCTCAAGAATATAGAACACGGCATGTGAAGAAACCAACAACCTTAGAGAGATTAGAATTTCATGATTGAAAAGAAGAAAGAGAGATGCCGTCCAATTCCATCTTCTAATGATTTAAAAAAAGAAAGTGAGAGAGAGGCAGCTCAATTCCATCTTCTATATGTTTGGAGACTAGCTTTATAATTGAAAGAAAAAAGAGGGGGGGCGACTACACCAAGAACAATCAACTTACTCAATTTCATCATTTATAAGTGCTTGGTTGATGGTTTTATCATCATAGTTATCCGCAAGTAGGATGAAGTAAGAACGAGTTTTCGGGAAGTTTGGAGTTCGAAGTATATCACTCCCAACATGGGAGATTTTTAATAATATGAATATATCTGCTCTTTTATTGTTAGTTATGTAAGTTTTGATATTTTGGTATTATTGTAATTGGCCATAGTAGTAAGAGCATTTTGACCTTTTTCATATTGACCAATCCACTATATAAGGAATCATCCAACTTGTTTTAGGTTAACGGATTTTACGTAATAGAAGTGAGAGAAGGAGGGCCAGCCCTTTCTTCCCTTCCTTTCATCTTCTCCCTCTCGTGTTATTTCTTTCGTTGCATAATGCCTCTGATTTCGAACACTCTTGATGTATGGGGACCCCCACGTGCGTCCTTGTGTGCGTTTCGTGCGAAATGTCTCTCACGTGTTCAAACCATGAACATTTGTCTCCAACACATGGCACGTGAATCCAACTGCCCTTCTCACATGAGAATACCTCTAGATGGACTGGATTTGGGTCTAGATCAGGCCTAACAACCCGAAAGGATCTTATTCAAGAAAATACCTATAAAAAAATGTGGGTGACAAAGAAAGAGGATTCCAACCCAAGAGTGATAAGCCCAACCAAGGAGGATGTGAGGGAGCTCATTCCCAACCCAAAGAGTTCATCTAAGGAAGAGAGAGAAAGGGAGAGACTTATAGAGAGAAAGCCTAAAGTCATCCTCTTCTACCCGTTTTTTTTATTTATTCTTGTTGTAAGCTTGAAGTTATTTTCTCCAATCCTTTGTAAGCTTAAGAATAACAATCTTTTTGTGGAATATCATTGCAAAGGTTATAGGTAAGAGGAATCCACCACTTATAAGATTTCATTTCTTCTACCCCAATATACTCTATATTTTACACGTTCTCATCTGTTTTGTGTTTATGTATTGTATTATCCCTTCTCTCATTTCTTCGGTGTATTGATTGCTCCTAATTCAATTCAAGAAGCAATAGGAGGGACATAATTACCACATTACATACAATGACATAGTATGTAATCACTCTTACGGTGGATTAATCACCCATGATTATGTATTACGGGAGAGCATTGTGCTATGATCGCATATATTTTTCAAGAGAGCAATCTTCCTCAAGAGAGATGCCCAGAGGATCTATATGTAGATGAGTTCCTCCCCAAACGAACATAAATCCTCTACAAAATTCTTTGAATGATCACTAAACCACTAAAATTCTAATCGCATGGCATCATTATTTTTTATAAGAAAATTTTTGCATATTTCAGCATACTGCACATACTTTATGTGATCCTCGGATTTTCAAGCCACCAATCTCTTAGTAAAATACTGTTAAATTTTGTTCATGAATAGTACACATACCGGCAAATATCCAATAAAATTCTCGCAAATTTTGGACACGGGTGAGGTTAAAAAAAGCAGCAAAAACCTGACATAACCCGAAACCGAACTTGCAAAAATCCTGCAACAAATGCTCAGTAAAACTATAATAACTTGGTCTATAGGTACCCAAATACCTCAAGAATGGTGTTGTCTTAAAGTTAACATCTATAGCTTTCTAAATTGATAAGTTTCATAGAAATCTAAAGCCTATGTGCAGAGATAAGAGTGTTTTACTGAGACCCATTATCTCAGTCATAGTTACTATCCAAAATTTCAAAATAACATTCGGTTAGAATCTTTTATCAATATCGTACAAGTACCCAAAAATATAAATAAAAATTTTCAATAAAACTTAATACCTAGTTTTCACTCTCATAAAAAATTTAGGATTTTCATACCCCAATAAAGACCTCTAGAAAATACAAACTTTTATGTTGTAAAACATAATGAATTATAGGCTAAACGTGATTTGGCCAAGTGAAAAACTTTGGATTCCAAAATAACTCTTCTTAAGCGTATAGGTTGACCCTTTAGCATCAGTTCAACAAGGCCTACGTCGACAAAAACCTACTTTCCCACAATCACCGAATAGTTAGATAAATCTCTTTGCAAGTTTGAGTAAACTTGCTGACACACTCACACATTTTTGCAAGCAAAGTTTAAGTTCATATAAGTGAAAAATTTTATTTACACTTTGACCACCTTTAACTTGAACGAAACAGTGTCATTGAGTAAGCACCATAGAATTAACCATCTAACATCTAAGACATCGACAAGAAGGCTCATGACATCGTAAGAGGCAGCATCTAAGTCTTTGCCTCAATCTTGGTCAACTTAGTCCAAGTCTTCCATCATCAATGAGAGCTAAGAGCTCTAAACCAGAAACCCACTCTTTCGCCTACACAAAGAGATATAAACCCATAATCTCCCGTTCCATTCTGAAGCTTGCCACCAGCATGCAAGGTGGCAGCATAGTAAGGACTTGAAGTGTCACAACCCAAGACAGATGCATCCCTTTAAGACGAACTAGAGGCATAAACTGGGCCTTCGGTCCTTAAAATCTAACCATCCACTAAACTCCGTTACGCTAAAGTCGAGATCACCTACAGTCCAATCCAAGTCAAACCTAAAACATGATCTTACCAGCAGAAGCCCTAATTTTCACTTTCAATGATCGTTGTTTCCCATACCTACCCCTGACCACTGCATACATCTCAATGTCGCCTATGCTAAACCATAGCTATAAGTAGAAAACAATCAATTATGGTCTTTGTTGCACACTACCACTTCCTACCTCTGTCAACAATCAACAGAGATTAGCAAGAGGAAGACGGCCAACTAGAAAACATACCAATCTGCTGGCGTCTCACTGCCATTATCACAGCCACTCGAATGAAGTTACATTTTTCCTACTGCAAGCTCCCACCATCTCCATCGTTGTCCCCTGCAGTCTAACCCCTAAGAAGTTGCAACCATCCGTAATGAAGATGATACTTCAACGTGTTGAATGGAGCAGCTGATATCCAATACACGAATACAACAATCGTGAGTCACCAAAGGATGACTATAAAAAGCCAAAGAAAAGGCTAGAATAATTGCAAATGCATTAACAATAGCAAATACACTCAAAAGAATATATATAAATTGACCAAGAAGGCTTAACATTTATTATGTAAAAGGTAAGTATTTATAGAGTAGAGAAAAGAGAAAGGAGAGACTGGTAGTGGACAGCCACCAACATTGATGCTGAAAGTACCCGTTCATCCCAATGGGCCCGGATGGCCCTGTTGGCCTGGGTGCTTGATTACATGCATGTACACTTTCATAATGAGAAAAATAGAGTAAAATATATATATACATATATGCATTTTAATGCCCCCTCAAACTAATGATATATCACTGAAAGTTTGCTAACTAAAAATTAAAAGTGTAGGACCCATAGTGATTTGGTGAAGACATCTCTAAGTTGATACTCTAATCGCACAAAGTGTAGCAAGTGTCCTTATAGGTGTTCTTCTCGAATGAGTGACAGTTCATCTCGATGTGTTTGGTGCGCTCATGAAATGTATTGTTATTGACTATATACATAACACTTTTGTTATAAGAATAACTTACAGGTGTTCTTCCGAATATAGTGATAACCCATCTCAATGTGTTTGGTGCGCTCATGAAATATATTATTATGGACTATATACATACTACTTTTTTGTCACAATAAATAATAGGAGTAACTTCAAGTGATACTCAAAGATCTTGAACAAGTCTTTTTAGCCAAGTTAGTTCTATAATTGCATTGGTCATTACACTGTATTCTACTTCAGTAGATGAGAACGATACATTTGATTGCTTTTCGCATCTTTATAAAAAAAGAGTCCAACAAAGATGGAATAGGTTGTTGTAGAGTGTCTCTCATTAACGTCACCACCCTAGTCAGCATTAGTATATGCAATTAAATGAGATAGGGAGAAAGAGGATAAGATGTTGGAATTCGGGAGTAGCGTAGCGGAAGATCCAACATAACAAAGAGTAAGAAGATTGAAGAGAAAAAATGGGAGATCAGAGGAGGGGGTCTACGCTAAAGATCCAACATAACAAAGAGTAAGAAGATTGAAGAGGAAAAATGGGAGATCGGAAGAGGGGGCAGACCATCAATGGTGGTTGCCCCCCCTCACTTTCTCTCTTTCATAATATCAACCTCTTAACCCTAATACATAACGTCCAGCCCTTATATAATGGGATGTAAAATAGAAAATGACCAAAATGCCTTTAGTACTACGGGTAATTATAATAATACCTAAAGCATCAAATTTACTAAAATTGACACTAAAAGCATATTATTAAACATAAGAATACTCCCTTTTGAATGGTATGTGAGACATATCGTATGATTCGCATGACGACACTCATATATATTGTGATAGGTGTATGATAAAATTGATTGTCATTATATATCGGGACGAGTGATGGTCAGATATGCCAATGATCCAACCATTTGTATGTAAGGAGTGGGATCCTTTAGTGGTTCACCAACTATAAGTCTCATTTTTTAGTTAATCACATCAAGTGTCTTCACTACCTTATCATCCGTTAGCCCGGATCTAACAATAATATCATTAGCAAATTTAGTTTGAGATAAAAATAAACATCTACTATTTATTATTACCTCAATGCCCAAAAATATTTTTAGAGGGCCAAATCTTTCGGCTCCGAAAATGGTTTGACATGATGTTACTGATTTAGATGTTGATACCAAATTTCATCATTCCTGTGAGGACAATGTCATCTACATAAACAACAAGGTATATACCGTCAGGAAGAGGTGAAGAAAATTCAGGAAGAACACGCAGTGATCTATGCCGCACATTGAGTCGTCATGCTGGAATTGTTGGATGGCGACAACAGCTAAATCTCCCAAACCAAGAACGAGGAGATTGTTTAAGTCCATAGAGAGATCGGCATAGTCGGCAAACTAAGTCCGGTACTTCGTGAGTAATAAATCTGGTGGCCGTTGCATATAGACCTCTTCTTGTAATTCACCATGCAAAAAGGCATTCTTGATGTCTAGCCGATGAATAGGCCAAGAGTGAATAATAGTCATGGCAAGAAAGAGCAGAATAGAAGCAATCTTTAGATAGGAGAAAAGGTATCCCCTATAATCAAGGCCAAATATTTGTGTGTATCCTTTGGCCACTAACATGCAACTAAAGAAGAAAGCATAGAAGCAAGGGGTCGGCACCACCATAGCTGCCGCAGCCTCTTTCTCTTTATTTATTGCTTAGAAACCTAATTATAATTAGGGCAGACTTTATATAGGATTCTAACTTGAAAGACCAAAATGCCCTTAATTAAAAACACTACCTACTATCTAACCGTGACTCCAAATGGACCAGGTTTTGATCCATTTGGATCCACATGACTCACTTATACATTTCTACTTACATAAACATAAAAACAATGTGGAAATATATAAAAGTTAATTCACTCTTCAACACGCCCCCTTAAGTTGGGTCTTGAAGACTTGAAATACCCAACTTGCCAAGAGTTTTCTTTAATCCATTTGTTGTAACTGGTTTTGTAAGAATATTTGCTAATTGATCTTCAGAACGAAAATTAATTATATTGAAGATTCCTTGTGAAACTTTCTCTCTAATAAAGTGACAGTCGACTTCGATATGCTTTGTTCTCTCATGGAAGACTGGATTAGGCGCCATCTGTAGAGCTGCTTTACTATCAATGAAAAAATTGATTAGAATAATCTTTCCTAGACCCATTTCTTCTAACAGTGATAAGATTCATAAACCTTGACACATGTGAGAGCAATTGCACGATATTCTGCCTTTGCACTTGATCTAGTCACTACAGATTGCTTTTTACTCTTCAAAGATACCACATTACCTCCTAGGTATACTATGTAACCCGAGGTAGACTTTCTATAAATTTTGGAGCCAGCCCAATCGGCATCTGAATAAATCTCTAGATGAAGAGATGAATGTGGGGTATATAATAAACCATAAGTAATTGATGACTTCAGATATCTAATGATATGGAACACCATACTCATGTGGTGCTTAGATGGGAAATGCATCCATCTACTCACATAACCGACTGCAAAGCTGACGTCAGGTCTTGTAATAGTGATGTATATAAGCTTTCCTACCAATGTCTGGTATTTGCCAACATCTTCATATGGTTCAGTTGTCTTCTCTTTGTCTTCTTTTGTAATTTAAATGAGAGTAGAACATATCCCGCAATCTTCCATTTTCGTTTCTTTCAGCAAGTCCAAAATATATTTTCTTTTACTTAAAATTAAACCATCTTTACTCCATATATTTCTTTAACTTACATACCTTGCCCTGCTTTTGTTCATGAACATACCCAGGTGGTAGGTCCATATAAATGTCTTCCATAAGATCTCCATCAAGAAAAGCATTCTTAACATCCAGTTGCCATAATTCCCATCCCTTATTGACTGCCAAGCTTAGAATGATTCTGATGGTGTTCATCTTTGCCACTGGAACAAATGTTTCTGTGTAATCTATGTTGTATGACTGGTTGTAATCTTTAGCTACTAACCTTGCTTTATATCTTTCTATATTTCTATCAGCCTTCTACTTTACCAAAAATATCCACTTGCATCCCACTGTCTTTCTTTCTGAAGGTAGATCAGTCAGTTCTCAAGTCTTGTTTCGTATCAGGGCTGTAATTTCCTCTTCAATTGCCGCTTTCCATTCTGGATGCTATTTTGCCTCTTCAAATGTTCTTAGAATATGAGTAGTATATGCATTCATCACAAACAACTGATATTCTCTAGGATAATTAGAATATGATACCATCTTTTCCAATGAGTATTTTGTAATTTTATGTTTCTCATTTCTAATTGCAATAGGTAAATCACCCAATTCACTATCTGAATACTGAGAGGTTACCTAAGTAGGAGTTAGATCTGATTCTGGGTGAGGATTATGATCCAAGGTGTTTGACAGATGTGGGAGAAAGGCCTTTCTTTCACCTATGGTATATACTTGTCATTTCTTCTCTTGAGATAGTATAATCTCCTCCCCTTCCTCTTCATGTACTGGTTGAGTTTCAACTTAAGGAAGTGGTATCACACGTGGAGACTGTATATCTAATGGGACAACTTCTTGCATATTATAAAATAGTGTATCTTCATGAAAGGTAGCATCCATTGTAACATATAATTTTCTTATGAGGGGATCATAACACTTGTACCCCTTGTGAGTAGAGGAGTATCCCAGAAAGATACATGTGATCGATCTTGCATCTAGTTTATCCCTTAAGCCCTGATGAATATGAATAAAGAATGTACATCTAAACACTCTTCGAAGAAGATGAAATTGTTTATGGGAAGGATAATGAATGGCATGGAGTATTTCCACTGAGAACCCTGCTTGGCATACGATTTATAAGAAAAACTACAATCAAAATTGTTTCACCCCAGTAACATTTTGGTGCATTACATCCAATTAAAAAAGTTCTTGCAACTTCTAGAATATGCCTATTTTTCCTTTCAACGACACCGTTTTGTTTAGGAGAATAGGCACATGAGGTCTCGTGCAAAATTCCATGATCTAGAAAATATGAGTGAAGTGATTGAGACATAAACTTACCCCCATTATTACTGCGAAAAAATCTTATAGTACGCTGAAACTGAGTATGCACAAATTGACAGCATATTGAAAGAATATTCTTCACTTTATCTTTAGTTTTCATGAGATATATTATAGTGAATCTAGTATAATCATCAACGAATGAGATAAAATACTTATATCCATGCACGAAAGTAGTAGAGCAAGGACCCCAAATATCTGAATAAACAATCTCAAAGGGAATGGAGGACTTTTCTTCACTTAAAGAAAAGAAATACGATGGTGTTTTGCCTTCTGGCAGGTTTCACAGTTCAAATTTAAATTATTACAATGATTAAATTCAGGTAGTAACATCCTCAATTTAGATAATAGTAAATGTCCTCGTCTCTGGTGCCAGCGAGGTATGTCCTCCTTCTGTTTTTCTATAATGACAGTTGATTGCAAGATTGCTCCCTTATTATCCTCGTAAAAGTAGAGGCCTCTCCTCACACTACCCTGACCAAAGATCATCCCCGTCCTCAGTTGCTGAAAGAAACATCCAGTAGAATCAAATATTATACGACATTTCAGATCCTGAGTCATAGCAAAGACAGACAATAAATTGATTGATATATTTGGAACATGTAAAACATTTTTTAATATGCCAAAAGATGTAGTAATACTCTCTTTTCCAACTATTAGAGTATGAGAGTCATCTGCCAGTCTAATGTTAATTTATGCCTAAGTCAACTCATAGTTATCAAAAAACTCTTTTCGACTGACCATGTGATCTGTAACCTATAATCAATAACCCATATCCTTAAATGAGAAGTACTTATATTACCTTGAGTCAAGAATGAGAATGGATATGCCATAGCTGTTGATGAATCAATGTGGGAGGATATAGATGGAGAGTGTGAATCAGTCAATCTCTTTCTTCATATCTGCCAATGAGGTTGCATTGTCGTCAGTCTTTTGTTTTTCATTCTGATCACTGCTGAAATAGGCTTTGTTGGATCTGTTCTGAAAATAAGGTCTTCCAACTAATTCCCAACATGTTTCTTTAGTATGTCGTGGTTTTCTACAACGAGAATAGGTTAATTTATCTTTTTCTTCATAAGTAAGTCCAGATCTACCCTTGCAACGTCCATAACCTCCCCTTCCCCAAGAGAAGGGAGGAGTAGAAGTATTTTTTCCCGAAGGAGGGAGTATACGGTGCTCAAGGATGGAAGCTCCTATCTGCTGAGAATGTTATTCTTTACTGCCTCATACTCTGAAGAGATACCCCATAGGAGATCAAATACTTTGTGTTCTTCAAACTCCTCATTGTGCTCTTGTGTTAAACTCTGATATTTTGTCTTAGAATAGAGTTGTAATTCTTCCCATAAACTTATAAGTTCTGCATAATACTCACTGACTGATCTTCCTCCCTGCCTGTATTTTCTAATCTTTTTTATCAGATCATATTTCTTAGCGATATTCTTTCGTTGAGCGTAGACCTCGTGTACTGCCAGCCAGATATCCCTAGCAGTTTCTAAAAACATGAATGTACTACGAATAGAAGGTGTCATGGATTGAATCAGCCATGCACTCACTAGTGCATTATCTCTACGCCATTGAGAATAAGGGGGATCTGTAACTAGAGGTTGAGGTATATCACCAGTTAAGTAATCCCATCACCCCGTGGCCATAATTGTCAGTTCGATAGATCGGACCCACTGAAGATAATTCTTGCCATCTAACTTAAGATTTGTGATTTGAAACAATTCTCCTTTGTCTCAAGAACTGTGGTCACTTCCATCAACAATCTTTGTCCTTTCCATCATTATGGAAACTTGAATTTCTTGATCTCGATCTCTCAAGCAATGTCTCGAAGACAAATATAAACTCTAGTTATCAGTGTTGTTGGCCTTGATTATTTGGTGCCTGAGATCAAAAGAATAATAAGTGCATATATTCAGACACACACATGGGCAGAATGTGTTCTTGTATGTAAGCTGATTTCAATGTATAGAGATATGTTGTCACCATAGTCTTCTCAGCAGACCCACTCCAAGTTGTCCACACAAAAAACTGCTTGTGGTCTACTAAAAATCAACGCACAAATTGATGCAAGGCTTCAAATCCAAGGAGTATGTTAGGAAGACATTCTCGTGGATGTACTATTACTGTAGTCTCACCAACGATGGAATCAAGTGTGTGAGAACATATTTAAATCTGCCCTCTGAAATCGTTCCTGCTACGCCTCTAAAGAAGTCCGTGAAATTGTTTATCTAACAACTAAGGTTGCATAAATTGTATGTGGGTCTTTGTTCCCTTAAAATATTTCGAAAATAAACACTTCTAGTGGTGCTAGTGGCGTAGGACAACTGTAGAATGACTGTACAAGGTCTGATTCCAAGGGAGAAAGCACTTACCCAAACTGCTGCTACAACCTGCAGATGTCGCCCCTTTTTTTTCTTCTTTATGTGAGATAGCCACGATAGGCTCTGATACCATGATGAAGTTATGCAAAATAAATCATCATCCTATTTGATAAAATCAGCAAATACACCAAGAGATGGAAGAAGGAGCAGGTCGGCACCCTTGGCTGCCGTCTCCTGCATCTCACGATTTCTTCCTCTGACTAACCTAATTACAAAGCCAGACTTTATATTACTAGGTCTAACTTAAAAGACTTAAATATCCTTAATTAGTGACTAACATAACTCAATTCCCAATGGATCATAAACTAATCCATTAGGATCTAAACTACATACGACTGAACCTATCTACAATACAAGATAAAGACCTTAAACTTAAACATAAACAACTAAGAATAAAAAGAGGACTTCAACTTGATTTCCAACAACTTCCTCACCAAAGCCGTCAACAACAATAATCTTATGGTTACCTTGAGCAAGTTGGGTGTAACAAGTATCTTTCACTCAACTTAAGAAGTGTTGAAGAATAGTATTGGATCTAGTATTGGATCCATTTTGTATTTGCTGTTAATTATACTTAAGTAGGGGTAGTATAGTCATTCAAGTTATGAGTAGTATAAGTAGTGATTAGGGTTGTCATTAGTGAGATGCGGCCGCAGCCAAAGAGGCACAGAAAGCAGCCGACCAGAGTGTTGAAGATCATTCGGATTATCTTATGTATTTTCTCTCTTTAAATTTCAGCAGTAAATTACAACAAATCAGTCAAAGGACAGCCTTTGATCCTCATGGAAGGAGAAAGGTCAAGGAGTTGAAGCATAACTGAACTTGTGGTCACAAAGAAGGCATTAATTTTGTTGGCGAGAACTAATCAGCATTCCACATAATGAAAAGGTGGTGTTGATTATGATGACAATGATAGCAATATATTTGATGGCTACAATTAAGATTGGCAACAGTTGACTGAGCTGATGTTGTACTTATAACTTTGTGACATAATGTGTGAAAAAATGGATAATGGGTGGGACCATGTTATGGACAGTAAGATGTTCAGAAGATTGGATATCGCTAAACAAGTTTGGTATTTAATTTTAGTTACTAATGTTCTATTGTCATTATGCAATTTGTGTATTGTGATCTAACAATTGGGCAATATTAAATGTTGTCCATGTTCAGGCAAGCACATGCAGAAAAAAGAAAATAAGATGAGATTAGCTCAAGTACAGATAAGCAACAACTTCAGTCATTCTTAAAGAGTCGTGGAACCACTTCATATGCCCAATTTCCAGAGATCTGGAAGATGTAAGACATGACTAAGATGCACACACACTCATCCAACAAAACTGAATCACAAATTCACATAGATCCCATTAACTCCAATATGAATATCATCAATAACAAGAAACATGGTTTTTTAAGTTTCCTCACATCTATGTAATAAACATCACAAAACCCTCAGCCAATAAAAATTATTGTACATCCATTTTGCAATAAGCAAAAAGTCATATATAGCAGGAGTCAAGGAAGTACTTGAAGACATATGAAAGTCCTAGTAAGCAAGCATAAGCATATCCGTCCAACTTTACCGTATCTGCGCATAAGAAAAGAGAACCATTTCATCAAATAATCAGAATTTACCAACCATGAATAGAAGCCATGGCTTTACAAACCAAACAGAAATGGCCCCATGAGATTTTAGAATTAGGAGCAGTTTTCCCCTTTATCAATATACTATCATGAAATGCCAAGAATTTTGCCACATTTATGCAAGACACCTTCAAACTTCTCTCGAAGTCATGAACACAATAGACAAACACATGAAAATTTACAAAGCACAGCTACGAGTCCACAACTCAAAAAGAGGGAATAGACCATATATATAGACATGCTAGCTATTATAAACCTTCTAAAATTAACTTGACCATTTCGTTAAATTTCACTGCAGATATTAAGTCTAGATGTTAGGTAGCTCTAACGGCAACACAACAACGACAATTAAACTTTTTCCCATACCAAAAGGGGTTGGCTACATGAATTCTTCGTTTCGATAGAGCTTGATCATGTGTCATAACTCAACAAAAGCTAGATCGTTCTTTATTGTTTTCTTCCAACACTTTTGTGATCTTCCTCTTTTAATATTGTTACTATCTAGTTTTTTCATGCCTTGTGACAGAAATGAAGATGTTGAGATGGATGAGTGGTCATACAAGAAAAGACCGTATACATAATGAGGTTATTAGAAACAAATTAGGAGTGGCACCAATAGAGGGTAAAATGAGAGAATATCGTTTAAGATGGTTTGGACATATAGAAAGAAGATCAAAAGAGCCTATAAGAAGGTATGAAAAACTAAATTTGAAAAGTATTAAAAGAGGTAGAGGACAACCACAAAAGTGTTGGAAAGAAATAATAAAGAATGATCTAGCTTATTGTGAGTTAACTGCTAACATGACACATGATAGGGCTCTGTGGAAACAAAGAATCCATGTAGCCGACCCCGTCTAGTATGGGAAAAGGCTTAGTTGTTGTTGTTATTGTTAGTTTTTCATGCCTTCTTACTATAATTGCGACCGGTAGCCTTTTTAAGTATCCAAATCATCTTAAATGTTTTTCTCTCATTTTATCATTTATTAATATCACTCCCAATTCATCTCTCATAATCTCATTATGAATATGGTCTTTCCTTATAAGACCACACATCATCTTCATTTCTACCACAAACATCTTTTTTATATTTTAATGATTAATTGCCTAACACCAAACTCCATATAACATAGCAAGTCTAATTGTCGCTCTATAATATTTACCTTTCAATTTTAATAGTATCTTCTTATCACACAAAATACCTAATAGACCTCTCATTTTAAACAACCTGCATTAATTTTATGTATGCATCTCCATCAATTTTGTATCGCTTTAAAATTTTGATCCTAAGTACTTAAGTTGTCGACTTTTTCCTCATACTCATCCATTAACATAATATCCTCCGCGAATAACATATAACAAGGTACTTTGACTTGAATATGCTTTGTTAACTCGTCAATAACCAAGGTAGACTTAAAGTTGATCCTTGATGTAATTCAATATTAACTTAAAAGAAATTTGTCGGTCCTTCAATAGTCTTAAAAAAATTAAATAGTACATAAAAGATTAAAACCAGTAACATTATGTTTAAGAATAGCCGACCCCGTCTAGTATGGGAAAAGGCTTAGTTGTTGTTGTTGTTGAACATTATGTTGAAGAGATGGGCCACGATCAAAGATCCACTGCATCAATCGTGTACCCACATGAGGGATACCAAAAAAGTTTCTTTTAAGTTATAATGTTTATATTATTAAATTGGGGTAAAATAGTTTTTCAAGTTATAAAGCATATATTAGTGTGATCCTCACCATTAGGTCGATGTTTTGAAATATTTTATTTCTTAAACATGGTATTAGAGCCTAATTCATGGGATTAGGGCACTTGGAGATCGCGCAAAAAAAGCGTTTTCTCAAGGAAACTAGGGTTTACACGAGAGCAGTTCAATTTTATGTTGGAAGGTATTGCTCATAAAATAAGAAGGTGATACGAAAAAGAAATTGAAGGAAATACAAAGATCGTGGCCTAGAGTAAGGGGGCAATCATGGCACAAAAGGGAAAGTTGCTGGAAATTGCAGAAAATTCAAGTATAGATAAATCAGATGCATTCCAAATCACGAATTTGAAGCTGAATGGCAGAAATTAATTGCAATGGACAATATCTATTGAACTCGCAGTGCTGGCTAGAGGAAAATGAGAATACCTTACTAAAGAAATCCTCACACCCAACATTATTGATCTCTCTTACTCCAAGTGACGGAGGGAAAATGCTTTGGTAAGTGCCTGGTTAATTCATATTCAATCGATGATACCTTCTATCGGGAGTACATTTATGTTCTTTGAATCAGCCCATGAGATTTGGCTAGTTGTTCAAGATGCGTATGCTCATAGAAAAAATATTACCAAGAAATACAAAATTATAGAGAGGATTCGCAAATACATACAAGAAGGGAGAACGATAAGTAAATATTATGCAGAACTTCGAGGATTACGGGAAGAACTAATTTTTTATTCGAAAACGAAATGTCAAAACTACATGAAAGAGAGAAATGAGAGAAATGAGGAATTTGAATAAAGAAAAGTATTTTACTTATTATGGGGCATCTCCTTAGACTTTGAGGCTGTGAAAAACATCCTAAGTAGAGAAGAGCTTCCCTCACTCAGCACTTTTATACACTACTTTTGAGAGAAGAAGACAGGTGATACCTTGAGAAAGAAGGAAAAACTAGCAGTGTAGAAACGATGACCTTTGTTGGAAAGAATTCTCAACCTACCTATAGATTTAGAGGTGGAAGAGGAAGTTATAATGGATGAGGAATAGGCAGAACACAACATTCTTCATATGAGAAAGAAAGACTCTTGTGCACTCACTGCGGGAAAACAAGACCTACTAGAGAAAGATGTTGGCAGTTGATTGGTCGACCGAATTATAATCAAAATTAGCAATCTAAGGCTTATGTGAGTGACCAAAATGAAAAGAATACAATGGAGAAAGGTATAAATTCTTTAGTTGAGATGAAGAGGAAGATAGAAGAAGTGGAATAAAAGACTTGCTCATTCCGAGACAGCATCCACGTCCACTATTGCACATCCATAAGCCACCATAGCTTATCCTTTTTCATTTATAGCCCAGGGTAACTCTTTTACTTCTAATACACGAATTTGGGTTATTCACTCCGGGACTACAAACCACATGGTGAAAAAAAGAGGATACTTTCAAGATTATCATTTGATTCATGGAGGCATTGGTATTAAGATGGTTGATGGGTCAAAACTCCCATTGCCGGGAAAGGGGGTATTATTACATCTCTTGGACTCCTTAAAAATGTTTTAAATGTCCCTCATCTATCACTAAATTTACTTTCTATTTAGGCTTTAGTTAAAGAATTACAATGCAAAGTGATATTTTATTTTCCTCACTTTATTTTTTAGGAATTTAAGACGGGGAGAATCTGTGGTTAGGGTAGCATGAAGAGGTGACTATACTTTTATAAGGAGGTATACAAAGTAGCAGAAGGAACCTCGTTACTTTGGCATCAATGTTTGGGACATCTCCTGTATTTTAAGATTAGACTTTGTTACTTAAATTTCGAGACTGTAATGACTTTATTTTAAGGTGTGATACCTGTCACAGAGCTAAACATCATCGTGTTTCATTTCCATTGAATTAAATTAAAGCTCTTAAACTCTTTAAAATTGTCCATTGAGATATTTGGGGTCCATGTTCTATTACATCTTTACATGATTACAGACATTTTGTCTCATTTATAGATGATTGTACTAGATTTATCATGATTTACCTTTTGAAAACTAAGGATGAAGTTGTGAATGTGATGCCCTCGTACTGTGAATTTATAATGAATCAGTTTCAAGATTCTATCAAAATTATTATAAGTGATAATGGAAGAGAGTATATAAGTAATTCTCTACATTCATACTTTCTAAGTAAGGGCATACTACACCAAACTTCATGTTCTTATTCTCCACAACAAAACGGGGTCTTTGAAAGGAAGAATAGGCATATATTGGAGGTGGCCATAACTTTATTGATTGATTATAATGTTAAAGTCTAATGGAAAGAAGTTACCTTAGCCATTGTGTATCTTATAAATCGCATGTCTAGTACAATTCTTAATAGAAATTTTCCCTTCCATTTATTATGTCCTAACCAAAGACAGTTTCATGTTCCTTTGAGAATATTTGGATGTACTTGCTTTGTACATATTCATAAGATTAATAGAGATAAACTTGATGCCAGAACAGTCAAATGTATATTTTTGGGATACTCATCTACACAAAAAGGGTATAAATGTTATAACTCAGTTAAGTGAATATGTTATGTTACTATGGATGTAACATTACATGGGGAAATTTCATTCTATGAGAATAAGGACAACCAATCGGCCATCGATATGCCCTCCGTAGTACTGTTAGTAACACCTTGAGAAGTATGCCCAGAAAGTGAGATGGAAATACAGGAAACTAGAACCTCATATAAAAGTTAATGGAAGACTTACTCTACAGGAGAAAGAAGAGTTGTTATGAAGAATCCTAATGCTACCTTGAAACAGTTCCTCCTTCTCAGGTAACTCCTATTACTTCTAGTGCATTTGATGATTTACCTATTGCTATAACAAAGGAAAGACGTGAAAGTGTCATATATCCATTACATCTGATGGTATCATACTCTAGTTTTCCAAAAGAATATCAATTATTTTTCATGAATGCATAAAATATACAAGTTCCCAAGAGTTTTGAGGAAGCTAATCAGAGTCCCACATGGTACGGATGAGGAAATTGCAGCTTTAGAGTAGAATCAAACATGGGTAATTTCAAATCTCCCGCAAGAAAGAAGAACAGTGGGTTGTAAGTGGGTGTACACAATCAAATTCAATGTAGATGGAAGTATAAAACAGTACAAAATAAGGTTAGTGGCTAAAGGTTATAGTCTGGAATTAACTATAACAAGACGTTTGCCCTAGTGGCTAAGATGAATACCATACAAATTCTTTTGAGTGTAGGTGTGAATCAAAAGTAGGAGTTATGGCAGCTCGATGTTAAGAATGCTTTCCTCCAATGTGATCTTTAAGAGAATATTTATATGGGCATGTCACCAGGCTACAATCAAGGAGTTCCAGTATATAAAGTATGCAAATTGAAGAAATCTCTTTATGGGCTGAAACAATCTCCTAGAGCATGGTTTGAAAAATTTAGTGAAGGAATAAAAAAAGTGTGAGTGATCACACTTTATTTATAAGACAGGGTGAGAAAACAATTTTATTGGTTGTTTACGTTGATGATATCATAATTAAAAGGGATGATATTGAAGGGATTATCTCTCTAAAGAAGAAACTTAATTGCTTGTTTGATTTAAAATATCTTGGTAAATTACACTATTTCCTTGGAATTGAGATTATTCGAAAGGATAATTCTCTTTTTATGCCGGAGAAAGTATATCTTTGACTTGTTAAAGGAAACTAAGATGAAAGATTCTCGTATGTGTACCATCCCAATTGAATCTAAGAAGGAATCAGTTGAGACCGGTGAGACTGGTGATGAACCTTATAAAGATGTAGGCAGATATCAAAGAATAGTAGGTAAACTAATATACCTCACTATTACTCGACTATATATCAATTTTGCTATGAGCAATGTGAGAAGATGGATGCATTCTCCCACACGACATCATATGAACTCAGTTTTCCATATTATTAGATACTTGAAATCGTATATTACTCATGGTTTTCTATATTCACATAATAGTTTCTTGGGAATTGAAATTTATTATGATGTTTACTGGGCAGGTTCTACTAATGATAGAAGATCACCATCATGATATATTGTATGTGTGGGAGGAAATTCAGTTTCTTGAAAAAGTAAGAAATAATCAGTGGTTGCTAGATCTAGTACAGAAGCCGAATATAGAGCAATTGCTCTCGAAATGTGTGAAGTATATGGGTGTTGTCTCTTATGAGTGAAATTGGTTTAAGGTAACTCCTCCAGTTAGATTTTATATATATGACATGGTTGCCCTGCATATTGCCTCTAATCTAGTGTATCATGAGCGTACCAAACATATTGAAGTGGATTGTTACTTCATTCGAGAAAAATTATCATATGGGATATTTGACTGATATTCTTACAAAGCTTGTTACAACCAGATGCAATAAGAGAGTCTTCGACAAGTTGAGAATCATAAGCATTCAAAACCCAACTTGAGGGTATGTGTTAAAGAGATGGTCCACGATCCAAGATCCATTGCGTCAATCTTGTATCCACATGAGAGATACCAGAAAAGTTTCATTTAAGTTGTAGTATTTATATTATTAAGTAGGGGTAAAATAGACTTTAAGTTATAAAGCATATATTAGTGTAATCATGGCCATTAGGTCATTCTAAGTAAGAGAGGAATAAAGAGGGCAGCCGCCGACTCCATTGGGAGGGCCGGCAGCCGTTCCAACACCCCATTGTGTTTGTTGTATTTTTTGATGTTTTGGAGTGCTTGATTTCTTCACACATTAATTCCAATCTCTTAAGAAAATGAAGAACATAAAGATCAAACTTGGAATCAATCACACCAACCTCAAGATAAGATTTTTACATGCTTGGGAGAGAGAAAAATCCTCCCTGATCTCCTACTTCCATGACCGACATAAAGAAATATCGAGTATGATCCATCCAAGATTACAAGATGTGATATATATAAAGCAAACAAACAACAACAACTAAGCCTTTTCCCACACTAGATGGGGTCGGCTACATGGATTCTTTGTTTCCACAGATCCCTATCATGTACCATGTTAGCACTTAACTCACAATAAGCTAGATCATTCTTTATTGTTTCTTTCCAACACTTTTGTGGTCGTCCTCTACCTCTTTTAAGTGATATATATAAAGCATCCAACAAAAATTAGAAGATTATAATGATACTATATCCATATTGAGTATGGGAATTTATGGAAGATTGAGTCAACCTCCATATCAAACTCCAACAAATTTATAGCAAAGTTTTACTTCTTTACACAAAAGTCACCAACTGCAAAAATATTCTGGTCATTGTGGCAATGTGAAGGTTGTCAAAAATGATGAGAATATACTGATAACATTTTCTAGGTGCCTTCGCCAACATTACAACCTTGCACTATCCGCATCACTTAGGAAAAGCTTATTATTTCATTGTTTTCACTAAACTTTTTAGACCTTTTCTAAGCTATCTGATGCCTTTTCCATAAGAAAATGACATTAAGAACCAATATTTCTTATGTTCTTTACTTTTTTATACTTCAAACGGCATACTTCTATGTGTGCCAATCATAAGCCTAGATAAACAAAGAAATATTGTGCTTCAACAACCAAAGTAAAACTCAACCAGACCTCTTACCATGAATTATAGACATGTAAGATTTGTGTTTTGTGTCCCCTCTTGATAATACACTTCATGATCCTAACGGAATGAAGCTCAACCAGGGACAGCTAGATGCAAGAGATGGAGTTTCAACATCAGATGGATATGATTAAATAAGCTAGTCCTGAACCAGAATGAGAACACAAAGGATAGACAGATCCCTGAATTTTCAACCTAAATGCATTTGGGAGCAGGGACAAAGGGAGGGGTGTGGGGTGCACAGTGTGGTAGGCATGGCAATTTATGCCCACCTTACACGTACCCAGCATGGGGCTGTTTCCCAAGGGAGAGTGGGGTGAGGCAATGCGGAGAAGTCCAGCAAGCAGGGTGGGGTGGTAGGGTTTAAGGTAAACCCACCATATCCCACTGTTTTATATAAATATAAATCTATATACATACAATCACTTCTAATTGAATAGTTTGGAATATGATAGAGAAATTTTATGTTTTATGTAAAATGTATGACAATAAAAAGAAAAATCAGTTTTTGTAGGTTGAAGTAGGGCAAGGCGGGTTATAGCGAATTGTATGTTGAGTGGGTACAGGGTTTAATCCCCGAGACCCCGGGGGTGGGGAATGTTGGGTGGGTGCGAGTGGGGTGAAAACCCACCCCCACCCTATTGCCATCCTATGGTGTGGAAATAAAGAACCTAGTCCAAGAAAATAATAATCCACCTAGTAATTAAATTTCTACAATTCTGAGATTGAACTTGCACTGCTTGAAGAAATGTTTCACGTCCCATCTAACCAACTTGGGTAACAAGTGTCAATCTGAGGGTTTTGCTGGGTTGAAGCCTTATGTAGCAGCCAATGAAAAGAGGAGACCTATTGACACTAGTGATGACAGAGCAAAAGGTGGAAACCCCACTTTTTTTTTATCTCGCACAAGTGTTTGGTAAATTCTATTCAGATTTATTTACTAGAAGACATTGAAAGGATTTCACAATGTCGCCAGGAGATTCATCCAGGAATTGTCTTGCACAAATCTTTGTAACAATCTTTCGCTATTGGAATAGGTTTTAGCCTTGGATTTTGAGATTTTAAGGAACTTTCACAGCATTGGAGCATGGAACCAGGGCCTGTTATTGTTGTTTCTTAATGGGAAACTTGGCAGAAGATGAATTTTGCAGAGTGTCAATTCTAATTTTTTATATTTTATGATTCAAGTTGAATAGCGTCAGCAGATACTTGTTTTGTGCCTTTGAAACTTTAATTTCTAATGTTAGCAGACTAAGTTTGATACGTCTAAGGTATAGTTTTTGTTTTGCATAAGCCTGAGGCTGCAGTTGAAATGGACAAAGAGGAAAATGAAGTTGGTCAGGCCAACCACAAAAAGCTCAGTAGGAAACAAGGTGGAGCACGGGGATCCAATCTGCTACATCAAATTTCCAAGGAAAAATCACTAATAATATAGATGGTCAAGCAAGTCTATCCATCAAATTCTCCAAAAGGTACTTCAAATTTACTGGCTCAAGTGCATCGGCAAGACAACTGGATAATAGTACACATTCTCAAGTGAACTTGTGCAACCAGTGCATTTCATATAACTGAGTACCAAATTTCAAGCATCAGAGTTAAGGACCAATCTATTCAAACCTTCTTGGAGGCACCTAATTAATTTATTAAGCAGCAACGGTCCCAGAAAACCAGCAGAGTCATTTACTACCTGAGAAAATTTGGGTGAAAACGTTAAATATCAAATGAATGATGATAAATGAATACTGTGCAAAGAACATATGCAGCACAGTAGAAGATAAAAGCAAGAACGCAAGATAGATATATTCCACAAGGACCATAATTCTGCAATGTATGAAGCTGTGATACCGGTAGAAAACTGTGGATGACCCCCATGTTCCGTAGGTTGTTTACTCAAGTTGAGCGATGCAAATAACAAGTTATTTTTTTTAAATATATGTACTTGTCAGCTTTGTTTACATCTTTTTTTTGTTTGTTGGTTTTTGTTTGTAATAATAGTAGTAGGCCGTGAAAGAATATGCTAGTAGTTAGCAACCTAGCTACAATGGCAAGGACATCTGACTGCATGCCAGACATAAAAAGCTAGTTAACTACTCCTTGGAGTTACCAACGGCTAACAGAGTGAGGCTGAAGTCTTCGGCCTTCTTGACCAGCACTTCCACTCTTCTCTACACCTCTTTCTCCCCCTTCTTGTGCATATATAGGACTCTTGATAAAGTTTCATTTGCTTTTGGGTGGTCTTGTGCACTTTGGAAATTGATGATCCTTCTAAATGGGCTTTTAGACCAAAAGGACATTATCATTTAGTGAAGATAATTATGAAGGCTTCCAGTTTATACATATATATGGTAGAAAATTGCCAAGCACTCCGTTTAACAAAATACTGTTTTCCTGCGCATAATTGTCTCCAGTCCTCCAAAGGAACTTTGAGTGACTGAGTTTGACAAGATTTCTCAAGATGGAATTTCTTTTTTATAAGTTGTGCATCACTCATTACTTAAGGAAGAACAAAGAGTGTAATAACATAACCCAGATTCCGATTAAGCTTCATTTGGCAAATTTGAGTCTCAACCTTGAAAACCGCTGACCTTGGGTGCAATTTGGGGCTGTTTTGATAGTATACGACCCAAACAAAGCTCCAACTACACAAATTTGATCACATAGTTGTGGATCTTCTTGGAAATGAAAGAAAAAGCACTTTGGTGAGAATGAGAAGAAATCAAAGGGAAGAAAATGAAGCAACTGTGGCTCAGTTCAATATAGCGAAAGATGCTTGAGACGACTTGAGGAATACTTTCATCTGAGAAATGATGCTTTTGAATTCTATCTCAAAAACCAAATTAGACTCCATGCAAGGAGAGATGCATTTACTACAACAAGCTTTGTTTCTTGAGCCGCCTTGGGATAAAGTAAGACTCTTCGAAAGAAATAACGATTTTACCAAGAAGCTTGGTAGTAGAGTGAAGTGGTGCACAATAAAATCAAGGCAAGGAAGGCATGTTATAAATTGCATTATGCCAAGAAGACTAATGAAACTTAAGAGGCTTATAAGAAATCAAGAAAAAAAAGAAAAAAAGGCCATTAATTAAGCAAAAGTCAAAATTTGGGAGGATTTATATAAAAAACTTAACTCAAAAGAATGTGAAAGAGATATTTTTAGGAAAGCTATGGCTAGAGATAAGAAAACTAAAGATCTTTCCTTTGTTAGATGCATCAAAGATGAGGATGAGAAAATTCTAGTGGTGAATGATGATATCAAAAATAGATGGAAAATTTATTTCTATAAGTTTTTTAATGAAAATACGTATAGTAGTAATGATTTAGGAGAGTCAGCCAAATAAAAAAAGTATATAAACTTTCAAAAGAATGAAGTCAAAGAGGCTCTTAAATATATGATGGTTGGCAAATTTGTAGGACCAAACAATATTACTATAGAAGTATCCTACGAGAGATGATGGGGCTCACTTGGCTCACAAGACTATTTAATAAAATATGGAGAACCCAAAAGATACCCGAGGGATGGAGAGTGAATACACTTATACCCATATATAAGAACAAGAGAGACATTCAGAATTATGTGAATTATCGAGGTATCAAGTTAATGAGCCATATTATGAAATTCTGGGAAAGAATTATTAAATGTAGGTTAAGAAAAGTATTGATTACAACAGAGAACCAATTCGGATTCATGCCTGGTAAATCTACTATTGAAGCAATTCACCTATTGACACGTCTTATGAAACATTTTAGAGCAAAAAAAAGAACCTTCACATGATATTTATTGGTCTAGAAAAAACTTAAGATAGGGTGCGAAGAGATCTTCGTTTGAGAATCGTGGAAAAGAGAGGTATCACATGGACATACATAAATCTTATAAGAGATATGTATGATGGTGCAAAAGCATGTGTGAGGACTCATGAAGGAATGATAAACCCTTTGAAGTTAATATTGGGTTACATCAAGGATCAACTTTAAGTCCATATTTATTTATATTGGTCATTGATGAGTTAACAAAATATGTTAAAAATGAAGTACCTTGGGTATGTTATTTGTAGATGACATTGTGTTAGTAGATGAGTCTAAGGAAAAAGTTAATAGAAAATTGGAACTTTGGAGAGAAAAGTTAGAAAGTAAAGGCTTCCAACTTAGTAGAACAAAGACAAAATATATGGAACGTAAGTTTGATCACTTAGGTACTTCAAACAACATAGAAATTAAGATTGACATGCATTGCATCTCTCACAAGGAAAGTTTTAAATACCTAGAATCAATTTTTCAAAGTGATAGAAAAATTGATGGAGATGTTACGTATAGAATTAATATCGATTGATTAAAATGGAGAGAGACATAAGGTATTTTATGTGATAAGAAGATACCATTAAAGTTGAATGATAAATATTATAGAGAAGAAATTAGACCTGCTATGTTTTATGGTTCTGAGTGTTGGGCAGTTAATCATCAACATGTACAAAAGATATCTGTAGCAGAAACGAAGATATTGAGATGGATGAGTGGTCACACATGGAAAGACCGTATATATAATGAGGTTATTAGAAACAAATTGGGAGTAGCACCAATAGAGGATAAAATGAGGAGAAATCGTTTAAGAAGGTTTGGACATGTAGAAAGATCACCCAAAGAAGTTCCTGTAAGAAAATATGAAAAACTAGATTATGAAAATGTTAAAAGAGAAAGAAGACGACAACAAAAGTAGTGGAAATAAACAATAAAGAATGATCTAGTTTATACTGAGTTCACTGCTAGCGTGACACATGATAGGGCTATGTGGAAACAAAGAATCCATGTAGTTAACCCCATCTAGTAAGGGAAAAGGCTTAGTTGTTGTTGTTGTATACTATACATACATATATATATATATATATATATATATATATATATATATATATATATATATATATATATATATATATATATATAAATGCATTCTGAAACATATTGGCAAACCTCATGCATGTACACCTAGCCTCTAGCAGCAACCACCTATCTTCAACTATTTTACATTTTCCTTTGGTCCAAATAGTTATATACACACATATATATTAAAAAATAGATATAAGCATGCATGCATACGTTTATGTATACATAGATACATACATACACACACACACACATATATATATATATATAGAGAGAGAGAGATGAGTTAGGGCAGGGGATGGTCGAGGGAGCCTTGTCTAGTCTAGTCTAGCTCTTAGTCCATGAATCTACTTCAACCAGTGACCAATGGTGTGTCAGACCATTACTAGACCTTAGCTTATTTAGGTATGGGTTAATGCAGCGAAATGTTCTAAATTTTTACATACATTTCAAAATTCTGATTGTACCAAAGCTTAAACTGAGGGTTACGCTGGACTAATTCTCTATGGAAATGCCTAATTGTGCCTAACGCTTTTAAAATCCTGGCTTATGCTTGATGCTATTTTTTACAGTAATAGATTGCACTGCACTACCATTTCTTGAAAGAAAAAACATCACAGTGATTAGTGTAATCCAATTCTCGCTTAAAAGCATATTAATGGAAGCCTAACAAACTCAATCCTGTCGATTTATATAAAAAGTATCACAACAAGAAGACTTGATTACCTTTAGCATCCCAAGTTTCAAATAGGGCCAGCCATATGCCAAACAAATAGCTCTTAATAGAGATGCATGAGCGAGATTCTTCTGCTCCTCAGATGTCCAGCTTTCCCATAACTTGCCGTGACAAACAGAGGGATTTAATTCATCAGGAAGCTGAATCAAATCCGCAAAGTCAAGTTGTTTTGTAGATCCACGTTGAATCATTGGGTTGACAAATTTGAAGGTGAGAAGATGCCAATAGCGCAGGCCATTAAAACCCTAATAGAAATATCAAATAATTAAGAAAACAGAAAATGTTCTTACTCTTAAACTATTACATGTAATATAGGAACACATGGAGCTAAACTGAATTTAAGTCTTGCGGAACAAAGCATTTGGATGTCTACTAGAAGCAAAACCTCTACTTACACAGAGAGAAAATGGATTCAAGCCAACAATTAGATGTCACTTGTATAAATAGAAAATAAGATTTGAGTAATTATTGTCATCATCATATTGCATTTAATTATGATGTTCCTTTACAATAAAATGCATGACAATTGATTCTCTTGCCATCTAACTTCATTCTTTTTCTCTTACGATCATAATTTTACTTTTTCAGGAAGGCAAGATGGATACTGACATTTATTGGTAGTTATTTTGTATCTAGATGCTCTTGTCTATGGTTGCTTGTCAATTTATTACAGACAAAGAGGTCAACAAGAAGACAAAAGTGATCATTCTCCATCAACAGTGCACCATCCCATCCCCTTATTATTGCTGGAAATTGAAACTGTCAAAATTCAACAAGATGAGAACTTTTACCTTCGTTCTTCAGAAACAATGAAACATGTTATCATCTTTGGTTTCTATAAAAAAAGCATTCCCTCACTTGAAAATTTACGTTCCAAAAGAATATAGAAACTTACTACTGAATATGTTTGTCGGTTTTCCTCTATATCTTCAGACAAAAGAAGTGCATCTTCTAACAAGTCAAGCTTCCTGCAAGAAAAAAAAATATTCACGAAATCAAGCTATATCAAGATCAATATAAATTAAGCAATTTGGATCCAAATATAATACATTTTTTTCAGCTCAACAAGTGAATTTGTCTCCTTATGTGGCAACTTTTGATATGTGGGAAAAGGATATCAATAATATAACTAAAGAAAAATAATCCTACAAGACGATAGCAAAATAAAAATTGAATAATTACCAAATGAACTGCGACCTAAGACATTGTTTGTGGAAAGGATAATGGATAATGATACATGTTTACACCAATTTCCAAAAGATAATCACTTCATTACATAATTTTCACGTGACTAGATCAGAACAAAGGCACATTGCAAGTTGCCTCCTGCTTGAAAGGCAGCACTGGTTCCTGCCTCAAAAGCTTTGTCAACAGCTTGATAGTAATGGAAGTGTGAAAAAGGTAATGAAAAACACTAAAGACCCCTTACTTGTATTATCATAATAGATGCATAAAAACAACACTTTTCCGGGGAGATGATACATCAACCGATCACAAACACGTATAAGTGGGACCACCAAAACTAAACCAAGCCTTATCCCACATCAAGTGAGCCGTTAAATGGATTTTTAGTTGACATTGTGCTCAATCTTATGTCATATTACAGCTGCTACTAGCTTTCAGCACAACTAGTATATTTCTCTAATGTGGAGACAAATCCAGCTTCTTCTTTTCCATCCCTAAAGGTTGGTTATGCTTACAAAGTGGTCCATGTGGTAAGTTGCTATATGAATATATATGATGTCATATGGTTTTATAAAGAAAAACAAAAAGAACTAGAACTTTTTAGACAACAACAACAACAACAACTTTTTAGACATTATAGTTTATCACATAATAACTCTTCCTCATCTTTGTTCTTGCTCCTTTCCCTCCTTTCCTAAATGTACATCGCCGTAAGATTATAATTGTTTCTGCTGCAAAATGTAAAAAAAGCACAATATGTACAAGAAGAATAGCGTGAAAGAGTACAACTGAAAAGCAATCACTTAATACCTTCTTTTAGACCCATTCTCCAGCCTATCTATGTTCAGAAGGATGCCAAATATAGTTGCAGCTATAAGAGAAGAACCATCTTTCAATGCATAAAGCACCTGTCACAAACAAAAATTCACAACTATTTCTATGCAAGGAAATTTATAGAATTCTGAAGAAAGTTGCTTGATGCAGAAACTATTAAATATAAAAAAGAAAAAAATGGTAGAAAATAATGAAAAAAAGGAAAAAAAAATCACAGGTTCAAAATGAATCATTTTCTCAGATGTCCTCAAATATTGGAACCTAATAGTAATTCCCAAAATGCCCAGAAATGAGCAGAATAGTTTGATTTCTCACGGACAGAACACAAATGAAATTTTCCCATTTTCCAAGTTTTAAACGTGACATTTAGAAAACATCAATTAAATTTAAGATCTGCTGCCTTTTCTCTTTGCAAGAACTTTTGCTAAAACCATGACAGTTGGATCCCTTTTAAAAAGGAGAATGATAGGCTTTCCTTTCCATTCCTTGCTAATGTGGGACTAATTCCACTAAGTTAAAACGTAAAAGATGAGAACACGTTGCAACATAGAGAACTTTCTGGGAAGAATGATTAGAGAAAGCCGCTCCATATTAATAACACAATAAACAATCATTTAGAGACAAAACTTGCAACTAGAAGGTACCTTCAATGAGCACAAATCCACATAAAATTGAGGAAGCTCCATGATGGGCTTGACCAGGCACCATAAGCAGAAAATTCTCTTGTAAAGTACATGGAACGATAAACTAGAGTTCAAGGTCAATGCTATAGCTATCTGTGACTCAAAAATACAACGGCAGTTATTATCAGAAAATTTTGACCTGTTATTCTCCACAAGTTTCCAAATGGTGTTTAAATGTGCATACCCAGGAACTTGTTTGAGAACAGTTGCATAGCCATTGACAATACATGACAACTTGACCTTCAAAACCTCCCTTCAACAGCAATGACATCTGATACAGAGACAAGAGAATTTCCAAACAAGACAAAATAAGCAGGTACAGCTTCCATTTCCCCAACTTATGTGTCCGGGCAACCTACAGTGGAACACAGAAGCATTGATTAGACTATGGATTAAATGTTTAATATGCCGAAACTGCCACATAATGATCTGATTTATTTCCATAAAATATGCTGTAGGAAGCTAATCCAGACTTTGACAGAAATCCATCCCTTAAAGTAAATTTCCATTAGTTCTGTTATGATTCAAGAATATAACCACACAAACCAAGTTAGAGAGCAACGTACTGAGCTTGAGAATATACATACACACACATACATATGTACATAGAGATATATATGAAGAACTCATTAGGTCTTCATTAAGCATCTATCATGTATATATACATATATGTAGTTATGTACATGCAAAATGCATATACAATATAGGTATGTGTGTATATACACATGTACTTGTATCAATGTATGTATGTATATAAAAAATGTGCGTACGCACATAGAAAAACAAAATAGACACCCTACAATGTTCAACTTTAGCTAAAGTGCAATCAGTACAAATGATGTGCACCTTGACATATGCATATTAACATGCAGTTGCTTCCCATCATTTATTTGCACCAACACTCTGAACACGTTACAGAGCAGACTTTATAGGAGTGCTTAAATAGTTCTCTAGAGAAGACAAATCCATTGAACCAACAAAGTCAACTTACAAAGACAGATCCTAACAACTGAGGTAGTAGGGAAAAGGCAACCTATGGTTTCTGTGGTCACTCTGCTTAAAATTACTGTACATGTCTTAAAAGGAACAATTAAAATAGACATTTAGGAGCATTAAACTTGATTTTGGATTAGCAGTGTAGTACCATCAGTTGTGAATAGTAAAGAAAACTTCCATAAAACATCTGCCTCTTTCCACAAGTAGTTTCTGAAACCTTGTGAATGACTATAATGGTAGGTTTTCTTAAAACGTGTTGTTTCATGCTAAGAGAGCTTGTTCGCATTGTACAACATACATTGTAAGAATTAAAGTTCATAGGAGAAAAGATACTTATGGTTTTAACAAAGAACGGAACAAGAGATATTACCTGGTCTCCTCTCAAAGTTGTGCATCTCAAAAGAAGGACCACGATAAGCAAAAGAGTCAACACATTCCCGCTAAAACCAAACGCCGTGAAATTTGTCAAGGATATTAAATCACACCAGCATTATGTCACATAGAAATTCTTATGTCACACTTACAGCTAATGTAAATGATACAATAAATGTTAAAAGGATATATATCTCTGAAGCATGATGAGAAACCAATTATATCCCACACCTATCAGGAAAAAAGAAGAAGCAACATTAGCTTCACTACATTTTACATCCCAGGCATGACACCAATTAGAGGATAAACCCTTATTGGAGAATAAAGTGAGGAAAACCCACAACAATTTATAGCTCCTCCACCAAACACCCCAAACTACAGAAGGTTCTAGAGATGAAACTCACAAGAATGACAATCCTAGACTGTAGTATCTCCAACGGACCCATCCTCAGCACAAATTGTCTCTTTGCATGAATTATTAGTTTTGCTCTATAAAGAAATCGGACGAACACTCACTACCCTCTTATGATCTTATATTATCTTAACAAGCAAAGCTTTTGCATGAAGACATGGGAAGACCATAAGTTTACTTGCTAAGCTTTCATGATAGAGGATGGCCAACAAGAAACGTGCAGCAACCAAAGTAAACTTTTAACTCAAAGAATCAGCCAAATCTGCATCAGAGAATACCCAAACATGGTGATGATAAGCGCACATGTCGGTGTCCTGTTACATTTGTCGAAAAAACTGTAGATGACTCAATACTATGAGCAAAATTTTCCCCAAAAAGAAAATGTTTATAGCAACCATACGAGTAGGTCTAGGAGAATGGCATAGACCAATTGCCCCGAAATGAGAAATACCAAAGTCTAAAAGCTGCTGAGCTTACGAGCTTCCAAACAACAATGGCCATTCCTGCATCTTAAAAGTTAGAATGCAATGTTTAATTCCAAAAGTTTATCAAACGTAATTTTTGCTAGAAAAGAAGCCGTCCACACTCCTACTGTGGTAATTTGGTCCCCGATGCGAAGATTCAAGCCAACTCAAATAGAAACTCTGCCGTTCTGTACATTGTGCTAATCGGTCATTTTTAACTTGAAAGAAAGTAATAAACTCTGACAGAAAAATACACCTGCTGCTTATTTCCTCGTGATTCTTAGAAGTCCACACATCACCCCAAAGAGACATTACCTTAAATACTATGAAAAGCATAATTTCCAACTTAACTTGATTCCTGTCTTAGGCGCGATCTTTCGCACATAACAATAACCTCGAACATTTCGACCCATGGACCAAGACACTAACGTGTATGGGCTCGAATTGAATCGTTGTGCTTGAAGCAGGAAACCAATTTTCCGGTCTCAAACAATGCATCAAACAGAAAAATGAAGAACAGAAACTTCTTGACGAACTAAACATTCAGATCACTGAGGTTATCTCCGGAGTTTCTGTATAAAAAAAAGAAATCTCTTCTTGCTTACGTGAGGATTCTGAGGACAGATGGACTCGACGAACGCCATTTTTTCCGACTTCAGAAAGCGAAATTCAGAAACCGAACGAATGGCGGTTTATATGCGCGCCGTGATGACGAAGTTACCCTTGTCGGACTACGGAATGACCTACAAGGGAGCCGAAATTCTGATTGACGAATTTGCCCTTGTCGGTTTTACTGGATGAGGTGAGAATTTGGTTCCCTGGAAAAGTGGGAGGAATCCTGATTCCAGCTTTCCAAGATACCAAACGTAGGCAGCAACTATAGAAGAAGCCATACCAGCCTGTTTGGATGAAAACTGAGAAATTCAACTTTCCGGGTTATCGCGTTCCGTACCGGCAGGTCGGGTTCTAAAAGTTCCTTGTGTCCTCGTGTTGTTCCTAATAAATTTAATTTTTTTTATTTCGTTCTAAAAGCAGAGAAGGTAAAACGAGATGAACGAACCGACCTTGAGCTGTTCATGACTGTTTTTGTCAACTCAAAACCTTGCTCGTTAGCTCGTTTAATTGAGTCTAACACAAGCTGAGTTAAAGAAGCTTAACATAAGCAGCTTATTAAGCTAAAAAAACAGTCTTAACATGTAATTTTTGGTAGAATTAATTTCCGAGTCATGAATTAGGTAAAGATTTCTTTCTCTACAAAGGAAATTGAGAGTTGATCATTTAGTTATATCATCCCCGCACAAGTCGTTTTGTTAGCATACTTTTCTAGCATATATGTACATTTAAGGAATCTCTCTCTCTCTCTCTCTCTCTCTCTCTCTCTCTCTCTCTCTCTCTCTCTCTCTCTCTCTCTCTCTCTCTCTATATATATATATATATATATATATATATATATAGAGACACACGATCCAAGCTGAACCGAGCAAAAAGTGTTCATGTAGCTGAACCGAGCAAAAAGTGTTCATGTTCTAACTCGTAAAGCTTAACAAGCAAGCTCGGATTCAGCTCTACGACGATCACAACTACAAATGCCTTGAGCATAAAAGCTTCTTATCTTTTCAAGTGAATCTTGTATGATTGTATCTTGACTTGTTTCTTTTTTGGTCTCACAACTTGTTTCTTTTTTTGGTTTGCTCAACACATCTACTATTGAAGCGATTCGAGACATTTTATGAATATTTTAAAATAAAAAAGAAAAACATTCACATAATATTATATCATTGATCTAGAAAAGCTTATGAGAGGATACAAAGAGACATTCTTTCAACAACCTTTGAAAAGAGAGGTATCTAATTGACATAAATAAATCTTATAAGAGACATATATGATAGTGCAAAAACATGTGTGAGGACTCATGAATAAATGATAGACTCCTTTGAAGTAAATATTAGGTTACATAAATGATCAACTTTAAGTCCATATTTATTTATATTGGTCATTGATGAGTTAACACAAGATATTAAGGATGAAATACTTTGTGCTATGTTATTTGTAGATGACATTGTGTTAGTTGACGAGTCTAAGGAAAAAGTTAATAGAAATTTGGAAATTAGTAGAATAAAGATAGAATATATGGAATGTAAGTTTGATCACTTGGTACTTTAGAAGACATCAAAATTAATATTGACACACATTGCATCTCTCATAAGAAAATTTTGAATACCTAGGGTCAATTTTTAAAAGGAATAGAAAAATTGATGGAGATATTATATATAGAATTAATGCCAAATGGTTAAAATGAAGAGAGGTATCAGGTATTCTATGTAATAAAAGGATACCACTAAAGTTGGAAGGTAAATATTATAGAAAAACAATTAGACCTGCTATGTTTTATGGTTTTAAGTGTTAGGTAGTTAATCATCAACATGTAAAAAAGATGTTTGTAACATAAATGAAGATATTGAGATGGATGAGTGGTCATACATGGAAAGACCGTGTATATAATGAGGTTATTAGAAACAAATTGGTAGTAGAACCAATAGAAGATAAAACGAGGAGAAATCATTTAAGATGATTTAGACATATAGAACACAAAGATACTCTTATAAAAAGATATTAAAAACTAGTTTATGAAAATGTTAAAAGAGGAAGATGATGACAACAAAAATAGTAGAAAAATAATAAATAATGATTTAGTTTATATTGAGTTAATTGCTAGCATGACACATGATAGAATTATATGAAAACAAAGAATACATGTACTACTACTAGAAAAGGCTTAATTGTTGTTGTTGATTTTGTTTATAATGAGAATCTTTTTGAGAAACCATAATACGAGCACTAAAACACAAGATCTCATCAAAATCTCAAAATTAAAAGAGTTAAATTCTAGAGGGGGCACACCATTGCAATGCACCGGCATCTTTTTTTTTGTTGAAACACAAAACGGTGGAAATAAATGCAATCCAGAATCTCCCTTTTCTAAGTATCAATTGTCTAAGGAAACTACTTTTATAAGCGCGGTAGCATAAAAAAAATTACTTCAAAGCCGTGGTACGAGTAGACGTGCTTTTGGTCAGAACTGATAATTTTATAAAAAAATAAAATTTATAGGAAAATTTAAAAAAAGATTCAGAACCGATAGTTTGAAACTGTCGGTTCCGTTCAATCGGTTCTTGACTCGGCTCGGTTCCAGTTAGAACTGCGGGCTGGTTAGAAACCGGCAAAGCGTAGGTACGACTGTTCCGGAAATCATTGGTCTTCAAATCTGGTCTACTCAACCCCCACTAATATAATGAACCCACTCCGGGCATGGCGCGAGGGATCCGAAACAATGATCTTCCAGATCACTTGACATATCGCGCACTACTCACTCAAGTTCCAGGAGAGAGCAGCCACCGGTTCAAACCGTGTGAGCAATCTTTCTTGCAAAATTTGGCTTATTCATCTTCACATGCATGAGCTGAATCATGGACGCTGTTCATTTGATTAAGACTTTTCCGGTTAAAGCCTACTTTATCCTTTTATAGATCCAAGTTGCCCATTTGCGGAAGAGATGGGACAGGGGAAGAGCATTCTACCACAAAAAGGACCCAAGAGACGTCAAAAGAACGAACTAAGGACCACCAACAATAAAATTTCAGCTTAGTTTCATTTTCGAAATAAATGTGTTGGCACTCGTATTTAGGAGATGATCTATTTCTTATTCGAAAATCATAATTACTATTCATACACTCTTTTTACTAAAGATACTTTATTTAAAAACAACTTACAACATATTCTCTCATCTCTTCTCTTTTATCTGTTTCCCATTCTTGTTAATCATTTTTTTCTCCTCCGAATGATCCATGTCGGTTTCTCTTTTCATTTCAACAAATTTTCTTGATCTCCTTTTCTTCGTCAATCTCTTTTAATGTCAGTTGTCTCTCTTAATCATTTGTTTTTTAATGTAAATCTTATCCTCTTCAACTCTTCTTTAAAACTTTTATAATAATATTTTTTTTTGTCAATCTTTTTTCTGATTTTTCCTTTTTATTCTCAATATCATTCTGATCTAAACATAAATCTGAAAAAACATAGAAAATGAACTCTAATTCTCGATTATGACAAATATTTTTTACGGAATAAGAAACCGACGATCGATAATGAAACATCCTTATGACACATTTTACTTAACGGGCAAACGTGTCAGTATTTGAGAAGCGATGTGGTGAGTGCATTTTTATTTCAATAGATGATGAAACACTCTTAAAGTACGTTATATTAAAATAATAGATATGTACGAAACATGTTAATGTTTGAAGGGTTATGCATGGTAAACATGTTTTTTTGTTGAAAAATTGGTGTCTATAGAGAAAGAATGAAAATGAGAGAAATAAAAAAATAATAAAAAGAATGTATGTTTAGTAAAAAGGGGCATGAATAATAACACCCTTTAAAAATACCTCTCGTTGGATAGGAGTTTATGATCCACACCCAACTCCACGGTATCCGGTTGGAATGTAGAGAAATCGCTAGTTCGATGGTTGGTGGGTCCCTCTTCTTAGCAGCCTAAGAGGGCATACATGTCTTTTCTAATTAAGGTGGACGCATTTTCGTCATCTCGTCTGTAAGATGGTGCGTTACACATTGGATCGCAGTTTTGCCGGTACAGGTGCTTTTTATTCTTGTTGCTTTATTTCGCGAGGCAGAGTTATTGCCACAATCGCGCGAACCGGTTTTCGAACCGTTTTGCATCTTCATCCGAGCCGATCCATTTATGTACTCGACGGTTTGAAAACGTTGGTTTATTCTCTAAGGGTGTGAACTCTGAAGGGCCTACGTCCATCTAGAGCTGATAATTTCATGTTCTGGGTCATGTCCGTGTCGTGTTGGAATCAGGTCTATCCCCAACATGACTTGACTTTTCGTGTTTCTCTAGGGATATGAATACAGACTTCCAGATCTTGTCCAAGGTGTTATATTACCAGTAGTATCCTATTTCGGCTTGTATCCATGTTGTGTTTTGTTATGCTCTTTCATGTCAAAAACAGGTCAAGCCGGGCATGACCCAAACTTCTTCTGTGTTGTGCTTGGTGTGAGAAATTTTGAGTTTTCGGGGTTGTGTTCATGTCTGGTTTTCCTCTAGCATTGGCAGCCCTGGTTCTGTCTGTTCCATCCAAAACAGAACCCAACTCAGATCCAGGATCAGTGTTCAATTCAAATCGTACTTGTAAAAACTACTTATTTGTTATTAAGTGGATTTGATAAACCTGAGTTGTGCCTGCACCTGGTTTGTCCCATTAGATTGCTTCTCCTGCACCAGGCAGTCTATGAGCTATATGAGCGCAACACGATCTTCATAATTGAACTTGATAAACTTTAACTTTATATAATTTTATTTTATTTGTCATTCTTGCTCATTTAATTTATTACTCAATCTTTAACGTCAAAAATAGAACTCTTGACCCATTTTAGACACCTCCACTCATCAAGTGAATTGAGTTGATGCTGTTCTAACATATACACTTGCAATTATGATACCTATTCACACCAAACCAATATGCCCGAGGCCCGAACCGAAATGAACAAGGCATGTTGGCAGCTCATCTCGCTCAACCATACAACCGACTCGTCGCTTGTTTCGTGACATTTTTGAGACAAACCAAGATGCGCTGAAGATAAAGCAGATCATCTAGTTCCTTGCATTTTGTCTTGGCATGCATTAGCGGATACCTTACATAGCAGATTCGCTAAAAAGCACCACATAAAAGAGCGCATGAACAGGCACCCTTTTAAGCTTTTCCGCAAAAGAAAGTGCAGTTTCTAATTATAAAATATTTGCTTTTCGTAAGGCTGCATATGAGATTTGTACTTAGTGATCAGCCACTATTAATTGTAAAGAGAAGTTTATGATGCTAATAAGCAATGTGCAAAATAAAGAGTTAGAAAACTATCTACCTTTTGAAGAATTTTAGTATCAAACATTTGGAGGAGTTCATTTAATTCAGCCAAACAAACTAAACAGGAACGGTCTGAGTTCTGCTTGTCAATCGTCGTAGCAAAGATGAGCGTGAGCTCAAATGAACGAGCTGAACAAGAGAGATGGTACTACTACCCAAGCTCATGGTTGCTCGAGCTAAAAAGAGACAGTTTGAGCTCGTCTTATTGGTCATCCTAGCCAAACACGAGCATGAGCTTAAAGGGCACCCTAAGAGTGACCCGAATCACTTCTCGTTTTGGTTCCCGATCCTCTTTCTCATAAAAATTACTTGTACAAGTTATGTGTTCGAGACGAGAAAAAAACCAATTTTCATATTTGGTCATGTAAATATGCCAAACTGAGTGCGAAGAAGCTTGGAAAAGTCGAACCAACCCGAAGCATGAGCAGCTCATTTTGTTTCAGATACATACTTGAGCATACTATAACATGTTTAATGAGTGTAATGCTGGTGTGATACTGATTTTCATGCCTTCAGTTCATGACCTTTCTTTTTTTGGTTACAAGAGGAGGCCGAAGGCCCAAATCCTAACACACACACATGCACTCTCCGGGAGTCAAACTCCCCACCAGCTACAACAACATTCGAGAGTCCTGTCGTTGAGCTAACGCTCTGGGAGCTTCAAGTTCATGACCTTTGATGAACTGAAGTTCATACCACTGTCTAATGCTTTCTCCTTTCACCTTAGTTCTAGCCTATGCCTGCCGATTAGCGTAGGTAAAAAAGGGCATGATCTCCAAATTGCCTCAAAACAGATAGACAGGTAGCTCAAAGCCTCAACCATAAGCTCTTGAATTCAAGTCGGAATTCAGCATGACCTTCATTTGCGTCAATGATTTAAATATACTTGAGATGCGTCGCATTTGGCAGCCAATGCAACCGTTGAATTCATTTCATTTCAAGAGACTACCCATGTTACCAGATCTTTCTGCATCTATTAATGCAACCCATGTGCGTGCATATGTATGTATGTTAGCTTACATGGTTCAACCCCAAGACGAACATGCATAGAAGGGGCCGACTCAATCTGAACTATAAGCGGCTTGGGTCATTTACCAGACTTACCTGACAGTCTAACCAGATAGCAGGTCTGACTCAATCTGAACTATAAGTGGCTTGGTTCATTTACCAGACCTACCTGGCAAGGTGGATGGCACCTTGCCAAAGTTGGGAGGTGCGCCCACATGCAGCTGATGGGGGTGGGACGTTAGGCATGCGCTCCCAGAAGTCGTAGACCGATACTTGGCTGGATTGGGAGTTCCTAACACCAGCTGGTATAAAGTCCCGCGAACCTGGACAAGGGAGATTTCCCGGACATCCGAGATTGGAATAAACTGCAACCGGTGTGCGTGAGTGTGTGCGCGCGTGTTAGTGTTCATCCTACAAAACATCCGTTCTGGTTTGAGCAATAAACCCCCACTTCCACTGCAGGCAGACACATGCCAACTATTCATGATGGGCAGGCACTCTTGTTCATTGTGGTTCTAAAATTCGCTGCTGGTTGGGCACGAGGGAGCTTAGCTTGATTTGCCTGCTAGGCGGGCAACTAGATTCCTAAGAAACGCTGCCGAGTGACGCGATTCCTTTCCGGATGGTGGTTTTCGGTGGCGCCCGAAATTTGGAAAATCAACTTTTAAGAGATCCGTGGGGCTAGTTCGCCCCAACCCAAAACTAGATTCCCAAGAAACGCTGCCGGAGTGACACGATTCCTTTCCGGATGGTGATCTTCGGTGGCTTCCGAAATTTGGAAAATCAACTTTGAAGAGATCCATGGGGCTAGTTCGCCCCACCCCAAAAGAGCCACCGCCACCGGTTATCTTCTAAAGACAGGTAACTCACAGCTCTTGCTGCAATCCCTGCTCGTGTGCTCGCAATTCTGTAGCATTTTTACATACTGCTGGACGGGGCAACGTTCAGATTTTTGCACCAAACGTGGACTCTGGCTGAAGGCAAGAGAACTGTAGGCATAGGATAGGAAAGGCTAATGCTAGTTCGCCCCACCCCAAAAGAGCCACCGCCACCGGTTATCTTCTAAAGACAGGTAACTCACAGCTCTTGCTGCAATCCCTGCTCGTGTGCTCGCAATTCTGTAAGCATTTTTGCATACTGCTGCTGGACGGGCAACGTTCATATTTTTGCACCAAACGTGGACTCTGGCATAAGGCAAGAAAACTGTAGGCTGATTGCTGAATGCCAAACGCCAAATGCCAAACTTGCACATTGGTTGTAGACATTCAAAATCGTGGGAAAGAATTATCGAACGTAGGTTAAGACAAGTATCAAGTACAAGAGAAAAATTTGGATCAAGCATATCTACTATTGAAGCGATTCACCTTTTGAGACGTCTTATGAAACATTTTAGAGCAAAAAAATAAGACCTTCACATGATATTTATTGATCTAAAAAAAGAGGTATCGAGGGAGGTTCTTTGGAGAACTTTGAAAAAAAAAGTATTCGATTGACATATATTAACCTTATAAGAGACATGTACGATGTGCAAAAACATGTGAGCACTCGTGAAAGAACGACAAACTTCTTTAAAGTTAATATTAGGTTACATCAAGGATCAACTTTAAGTCCATACTTATTTATATTGGTGATGGATGAGTTAACAAAACATATTCAAGATGAAATACCTTGGTGTATGTTATTTGCACATGACATTATATTAGTGAAAGAGTCTAAGGAAAAAGTTAATAGAAAATTGGAACTATGGAGAGAAACATTAGAAAACAAAGGCCTCCGACTTAGTAGAACAAAGACAGAATATGTGGAATGTAAGTTTGATCATTTGGTTATTTCAGAGGACATAGAAATTAAAATTGGCACACATTGCATTCCTCAAAATAAAAGTTTTAAATATCTAGGGTCAATTTTTCAAATGAAAGAATTGATGGAGATGTTACACATAGAATTAATGCTGATTGGTTAAAATAGAGAGGAGTATCCGTTATTCTTTGTGATAAGAATATACCATTAAAATTAAAAGGTAAATATTATAGAGCAGCAATTAGGCCTGCCATGTTTTATGGTTATGAGTGTTGGACACTTAATCATCAACATTTATAAAAGATGTTTGTGATTGAGATGGATGAGTGGCCATAAAAGAAAAGACCGTATACATAATGAGGTTATTAGAAACAAATTAAGAGTGATACCAATAGAAGATAAAATGAGAGAACATCGTTTAGGATGGTTTGGACATATAGAAAGAAGATCAAAAGAAGAACCTCTAAGAAGGTTAGAAAAACTAAATTTGGAAAGTATTAAAAGAGGTAGAGGACAACAAAGAATGATCTAGTTTATTGGGAGTTAACTGCTAACATGGCACACGATAGAGATTTGTGGAAACAAAGAATCCATGTATACGACCCCGTCTAGTATGGGAAAAGGCTTAGTTGTTGTTATATGGTTATGAGTGTTGGGCACTTAATCATCAACATGTACAAAAGATGTTTGTGATTGAGATGGATGAGTGGTCATAAAAGAAAAGACCGTATACATAATGAGGTTATTAGAAACAAATTAAGAGTGATACCAATAGAAGATAAAATGAGAGAACATCGTTTAGGATGGTTTGGACATATAGACAAAAGAAGAACCTCTAAGAAGGTTAGAAAAACTAAATTTGGAAAGTATTAAAAGAGGTAGAGGACAACAAAGAATGATCTAGTTTATTGGGAGTTAACTGCTAACATGGCACACGATAGAGATTTGTGGAAACAAAGAATCCATGTATCCGACCCCGTCTAGTATGGGAAAAGGCTTAGTTGTTGTTGTTGTTGCTAGAAGTGTTAACACATCTTTAACCAAAAACATAGGATAGAAAAGGCTGATGCTAGTTCGCCCCACCCCAAAAGAGCCACCGCCACCGGTTATCTTCCAAAGACAGGTTACTCACAGCTCTTGCTGCAATCCCTGCACGTGTGCTCGCAATTCTGTAGCATTTTTGCATACTGGTGCTGGACGGGCAACGTTCACATTTTTGCACCAAACGTGGCATAAGGCTGAAATGCAAGAAAACTGTAGGCATATGATAGAAAGGCTGATTGCCGAATGTACACGCTTGGCCTCTGCACACGAGCAATGCACAGACACTGCTAGAAGAGGCCAAACGTGCACATTGGTTGTTGAAAGGCCAAATATTATTTATTTTCTTCTAGTAGTGTTTGTTTTCTACTAGTCGTGTTGACACATCTTTAACCAAAAATTCCCTTGGGTCTTTCATCTAGACTACTTCAAAACCAGATCTTATCAAGTGCTCACATAATGACTAGACTTGGTTGAGTCAGGCTCAAGCAGTTTAAAACCCTGTCTGACCCATGCCCGGAAGGCCTAAGCTCTTCGTATAGGCCCCGGAAGACCGAACGTATAGGCCTTGCGCGAGACGAATTTTGCTACAGACACACACACAGGGGTATCAAACAAATGAATCAATATATATAAACGGAGAGAAACACCAGCTCCAAAACAAAGGGAACCCCGGAAAAAAGAATGAAGCAATAACAAGCGACAAGATTCAAAAGATTAAGGAGAACAACCCCCCCTCTCTCCTCACATAAGCAAAAGCACAATGAACCCGGCAACCAAACCAGAGCCAAAGTCACCCAATCGAGCCGCTGAGCTCGTGGGACGGGGAGCAACAGAACCCTCCGAAGCCGGTGCCGCTGCAGCCGGAGCGGGTGCCCGGGGCGTCAGAACCACCACATCAAGCTTCTCTCCCTTCTCGCAGCTTCCCTTGGCTCCGCTGATGAAATAGAAGGGTCCAGAACGATCAAGCGTCACGACGGTGTTGCCGTCCGCATGAACAGCGATGGGACTCGAGGTGTTGCAGCTCTGGTAGTCCTTCTGCGTCACCTGCAGCACGGAATCCTTCTTGGGATCGTATTTCCACACTGCCAAACAAGATAAACATGACTATCAGAAACCATTTCGCTGGACAAACAAACTCATTGAGGAAGAATAAAGATGGTGAATATCTCAAATGCAGAAAATAATGCAATACCAAGAACGTCTCCGACTTGGAATCGGGTTTGCTCCGCCCATTGGTTAAGAGTCTGAGCCGAAGTAGATGGTATCGACCAGGAACTATTCTTGCCACCAACTAAGATTTGACGAGCTTCAGAGAATGAGAAGAAGAGAGAGACAGCAAGAAAGAAGCACATAGTCATGTATCTGGAAGCCATATTTTGGCTGAAGAGAGTGAAAGGAGCAGAGTTAGAGTTGGAGAGAGAGAGAGAGAGAGCAGGCGGTGGAATTTAAGGGAATGGAGAGTTAGCCGTTGAGAGCAGGCGCGGAGAGACGTTGGGGGTTTGCTGACAGGAGTTCTGCTGGTTTAAGTAACGCGTGTCAGCGTTACTTTTGAGGAGGAAGCCAGGCTGGCCAGGTCGTTTTCAGACGTTGGACCTTGTCCGTCCGGTATCCGACGCATCTTATTTCGCGAGCCTGTCCTTTTACCCTTTTCTTCCTTTCGGTGGAAAATCGTGTTCCCGATATTCATATCCAACCCGAAAATCAGAGTCTGGTAAGGTTTATACACCTCGGGACGGATCTAAGTAAGCCACCCGATTAAAGTCGGGTCGAGCCAGGAACGTCCTACACCCAAACTAAAACTGTATGCAAATACATATGTGTATAAGTGTGCGTAGGGATGAGGGTTCCATTGATCTCCTCCAGCCGGTGTTTATGGCGCTTTTTTTGAGTCTTCGATGAGAGCTATCCTTCCTAAGCTTATGGTTTAGTCTTGGCAATCTAAACCCAACCCAAAATTGTGCTTATATATATATATATATATAATTTTACAGAGCACGTTAGCTCATCTAGCAAATCTCTCTCCCACATGGAAGTGCATGCATATATAATGTGTCATGCTTAATCCTCCTATTATATATATATATATATACTAGTATAAGTTGGTATCTTTAAAAATACAAACAAATTTCAACTATTTTATTTTTGAAGAATAGTTGAGATTTAAAATTTTAAAATAAAAGTACAATAAAGTGTACCTATAAAAGTAAACATGTATGTTTTACTTTATAGATTCAAATCTCAACCATTAATCACCAACAATAGATTGTTGAGATTTGTTTTAATTTGTTAGCACTTAAGGTGTTGTCATATAAAGTGTATGTCCAAAGTATACATGTATTTTTTATTTTATAGATTTAAGTCTTAGTGATCGATGATTGAGATTTGTTTAGATTTGCTAGCACCTAAGTGTGTTAGCATATATCAGTCCCTCCTTTCCTCTCTCTCTCTCTCTCTCTCTCTCTCTCTCTCTCTATATATATATATATATATATATATATATATATATATATATATGAGATAGTGCCCTTTAAAAATACATACTTGAGATCTTAGCCGTTCGATCATTCCTAATAAATAGTTGAGGAGAGTGTCTTATTAGTGCTGTTTTTCATCGTCTACCAAAAATGATCAGACAAGTCTTATATGATAAGAATGGTGTTTTTTGTGCCACCCACAACAATCAAATACTACTCTCGGCGGACCCTCTCTCTCTCTCTATATATATATACATCCAGTGTAGGGTCATGGACAGGTGTAACTTTGTCGTGCCATTTTCAGTATCCATGCAAGAAATAGCTTAAACAGAGATGACACTGAATTTTGAAGGCACTGAGAGTATGTATACTTTAGAAGGTCATCAACTACCAACCTTTCAAGGCATGTTTCAACGAAAGCTAACTTGAATTCATTTTGCATAAACTAGGTAGTGTCCTAGTTCTTTCTCGGGTGTTCAACTTAATAATCCGTTTGGATTTTAAAAGAGTTGGATTTTCCAATAAACTCAATTATCTACAAAATTTAACAGATCCATTTGAAGGATTTGATATTAACCCTAACTCCTGTGCCCCCTTTCATCTCACTTCTCCAAACCACTGATATTGTTGAGTGTTATGACAACTTGGTAGAGCGCAAAGGCAAAGAGCTCACCCGGCTAGGGTCGACCCACAAGCTGAATGTCATGAGTTTGATACCTGGGGCGTGCATCTTGCTTCTGCCTCCAAGTTGTGGAAAAAGGATATATCAGTGTGAACCCACCCAGAGTATTAGCTCAACAGTAGTGTTGTCAACTCCCATGCTGCGGTGGCCAAGTTCGATTACTGAGGGGAGGGGACGTGCATGCATATGTGGGTGTATTAGGCTTTCGCCTCCCTTTGTAAAAAAAAAAATGAAGTCAATACAGTATGCACAAGATCGATCCATGTTCAATTAGAGATCGCTGCAGGTAAGGTTGCCTAGAAGGGGACGACCCGGAGTGGGTAGCCTAAGGTGATGGCCTGACCATAGTCGTTGGTGCCTAGGCTGCCTGTAGAGGAATGTCAAGGACAAAAAACACTGATCGGGTGGCGAATTTAGGGAACTAAGGCTGCCAACATGAGACACGTCAAGACCAACACGATCACGACCCAAAAAGCACAACCCATAGTGGGGCTTAATAATCTTAGAGGAGGGATGCCAATTTCAGACCTAACCTAACAACCTGACCTGAAAAATCTAGGTTTAAATCGGGGCTTAGCGCTCTAGGTCAGGTTGCGGGCCAGACCAAAGCAAGCCGAGAACTGTTAGGTCAGGTCTGGGCGAACCGGGATCTGACCCAATACTATCATAGTCGGATGTGGTCCGGCTTACCAGAATCGACAACGTTGGTTTTGGTTTTACAAAACGAAGAAGATAAAGTCATGTCCGGGTCTCCTGCTTTTGACCCGAACATGACCTAGCTGTGGGATTCCATTATCGTAGTTTGTTTACAGAACCCAAAAGGTTTGCAGAGACAATTGCTACTTTATGCCATCAGTGCAAATGAATCAAACATCAAAGCACGAAGTTCTCCGCTAATATATATATATATATATATATATATATATATATATATATATATATATATATATATATATATATCTTCAATGGCTACAATATCTAACTGATGCTCCAGAAATACAAAAGAGCGACAAGCTGTAACAGACTCTCCTTGTTTAGAAGATCACATGATCAAGGTACCAGACGAAATAGTAATCCTCCCCGCCCATGGTCGCCATTTACAACTCCGTGCCGCACGGAATTCCAGTTAATGATATCTAACCACAGCTGAAAGCCAAAACCAAACCAGGCATTTTCTCCACACTAAGTGCGGCGGGGTACACGCCAGTGAGCTCTAAACTGGACGTTGTCAACATTCAACAACATAAGCAAGATCCTGCCGCACTGTTTGGAAGGGGTCTGTGACTGAAGCATATATACTCTTGCAACTGCGCGTTGAACATCACTGGAGAACCTAGAACCTAAAATACACGAGGAAATGGCAATTAAAAAGGGGATGACATTGGCTAAAGAGATCCTGTTCCTCGACGCTATATTGGAGTCCTTGACGTTAGAAAGGGGATGCCATCTGCTATTTGCAGCAAGCATGAACCCGCTGAATTACCTAGGATTGGTACTGGATGATTGTCTGGCCTTGACCAAAGATTTTGGAGTGTGAATTTTCTCATGTGCGTAGAGAAGGTTAACACTGGCATATGCTCTATCCAGAAATTGTTTAACATAACATGAATGAGTTTGGATAGAAGATATGTGAAGTATCAAATTGAAAGCAAACTTGGATAGAAGAAACCTGTAATTGAATGAATCATGAACGGCTATGTATTGGTCACCGTCAAAAAGAAAAAAGTTGAAATTACACAAAGTTGTTTCTTTATATAGGTAAATTGAACATAAAGTCTCTTAAGCCATTGACTTCCAATACAGTCTCATCTAAAACACTTAGTTCTGCTTCAAAGGTAAATGAGAAATAATAGTTTGTTTCTTGGATTTTCAAGTGACAACGCCATCACCCACAAGAAACACATATCTAGTGACCCTATTACTTCCATAATTTTTTATTATCCAACTAATATCACTAAATCCTTCAAGAACCGAAGCATGATTACCATGATATAAAAAAAAATGTTCCCTTTATATAGCGAAGCACTCTGTCTAAAGCTTCCTAATGGGTTCTATTTGGACAATTGATGTATCTACTCAACTTACACACAACAAATGCAATATCTAATCATGTACAATTGGTTAAATACATCAAACTATCAATAATCTAAAAATATCGTAGTTGAGACATAAGAATACCACTTTCATTATTATACAAAGCCTTAGATGAATCATATGGGGTCTTAACAGGTTTATATTTTATATATCAAAATCTCTTTAAAACTTTTTCAATGTAATTAGACTGAGAGATTAATATATCATTAATAGACTTTATGATTTTAAGCCTTAAAATCATATTAGCCACATCCATATCCTTCATCTAAAACTTACCAAATAAGAATGACTTAGTATCATTTATTATTCTAATATCGGAACCAAACAACAATGTATCATCTATGTGCAGGCAAAGAATGATGAAAGCATTATTGACTGACTTGCACTAGACACACTTATCATAATCATTAGAAATAAAGTTAAAAGATGATATCACATAATCAAACTTTTCTTGCCATTGTTTAGGGACTTGTTTTGAACTATATAATGATTTAACAAACTTATACACCTTAAACTTATTCCCACGAGCCATAAATTCCTCTGATTGATCCATATAAATTTCTTAAAGAAGATTACCATAGAGGAAAGTAGTCTTTACATCCATCTCATCGATTGTGAGGTTATATACGGAAGTCAGTGCTATAAGCACTCGGATGATCTAAAAGATCCACTTGTGTGTATTCTTTTGTTTGTGTTTATTTTTTGATAACTAATCTGACCTTGTACTTATTGTTTGTTTCATTTGTATTCAATTTCTTCTTAAAGATCTACTTGCAATCCACAATATAATAACCAGGTGGCAAATTCACCAATTTTTTAGTACAATTAAAAGAATTGATTGTACTTTATTATTAACGAATTCCTTTCAAAACTTAACTTTGGGTGGAGTCATAGCTTGCTCAAAGGTGATTGGACCATTATCGACATTGAAAGTAACAAAGTCACTTCCAATGTCCCTTGATATCCTACACCGTTTACTTATCTTTGGTTCAATTACTTTCTCAAAGTTATCTGATCTAAAAACAACACAATCAGGGTCATCCCCTACATTTATCATCATTTCCATATGATCAAAAATAAAACCAATAGTAGGATCAGAATATCTAAAAGAATACTTTAGAAAACTCTAGTCTTCATGAGAAATATATTTCTAAATAATATATCGTCACGAAACTCAACCATTGTTTTCATGTCTATGACAGAAACATAAGATATAACATCTAATGTTTTAGGTCACAATTTCTTTCTATTATGTTCAAAGTTGAGTACTTTTGTAAGACACCTCATAGTTTAAGATATTTGAGACTAGTATTTAGACCATTCCAAAGCTCAAAATGACTACTTTCCTTATGCTTATGGAGAACTCTATTCAGAATATGGCAAGTCATATTCAAAACTTTCCCTATGTAGGTAGGTAACTCATAACTTTAAAGTAAAACATTAACATGTCATAAAGGGTTCTATTCTTTCGTTCAATTATCCTATTAGACTGAGGAGAATACATAACAATAACCTCATGAACAATACCATTATTTTGACAATATATTTACAAAAGATTTGAGTATTTGCCTCTTTGAGTTTGTACTTTATTTCTAAATATTTGAAACTTTTCTAAAGTTTCATCTTTACTTGTAAGTAAGTAAATATAAAATATCTACTGCAATCATCAATAAATATGATAAAATATCTTTTATTATCCCTTGTAGTTATTCCATTGAATTCATAAATATCAGTGTGCACCAAATCTAAAATCTCAAATTTTTTTCAATCTTATTAAAATTTTTCCTAAGTTGTTTTGCTTGCACACATACACCATATTTGTGTTTTCTATCTATGACAGTTTTAGGGATAAGATTTAAATTCATCATTCTTTTCATAAAATCAAGGTTTACATGATTCAACCTAGCATGTTATACATCACGTGATTCAACATTATACACAGAAAAAGAAGAATATAAAACAAAAGTAGAGGCTTTATTATTATTAAAATTATACAAGAATAAACAATTGGTTCTACATGAATTTTAAATGGATCATTTATATCACACAAATAGTCATTTCCAAAGAAACACCTAGTACTAAGTCGTGTAATAATGACTTTATTATATTTGTAACCTAACCTTAATCCCTCTCTAACTAAAGTAGGACCACTGAGAATATTCCAACGAATTGTTGGAATGTGTCTAACTCTCTCAAGAGTTATAACATTTCCTAAAGAAAACTTCAATTCCATATGCCCATTGCCCTTGACTTCAGTAGTCGAATGATCCCTTAATATCACTATTCGCCCACAAACGGCCTGATAAGACACAAACAAAAACTGGTCAGCACATACATGCACAATAGCCCAAGTGTCTGCTATATATTACTATGTCTTATAAATAGAAAGGAGATGTAGTTTAAGGGATAAATACCCGTCAGTAGCAAGTGTAATGATTACCACCATATTGACCATAGCTCATTCAGCGGCCACAAGTTTCTTTACTTTATTATAGGGAAAATCCCCCACCTATTGTCCAACCTGATCATAAAGCCAACACATTTTATTTTTGGGTTTCTTTTGGATCTTGACTTTTAGTTTAAGCTTTTCTTGTTTTTCCTTAGGATCACAAGACTATTTTCATTTGACCGTTAAGTTAATCCTAGAGGTGTTGTCTACAGACACAACGAGTTTTTTTACTTCTATACTCTTCATCTATTGCTATGTCTACCATTAGATCATCAAGTATTATCTTACCCTTCATATGTTTGAGATCTAGGCTAAAACCCTCCAAAGACTTCATAATTCCCTCTATATTAAACATAACAATAAACTTGTTATGAAACTTTATTTCGGCTTCATTTAGATCATGACATAAAAACTGAAACTCGTGAAGATGTTCGGTCACAAATTTTTTCTCCACCATTTGATACTTAAGAAACTTTGTCACAGAATACTTTTAAAGACGAAAGTCTTCAGTATTGTATTTTCGATCAAAGACAGCCAACAAATCTTTCACTGTCGTAGAAGGAGAAGAATTATATATCTCAAATAAAACATTTGACTGTACGGATAAAATACATCAGTGGCAAAGGGTGTCCTTCTTTCACTCGACGATTCTAATTAACATAGATACCTTCCCTACCTCTCTCTCTCTCTCTCTCTCTCTATATATATATATATATATATATATATATATATATATATATGGTGGAGATGGAACTGATCCAAACTCAACCTGACTCATTGGGTTTCTTCCAGTCAAGTCAGGTCCAACTATCCACCTTTAGTGAAACCCTAAATGTTAGCAGTACATTAGAGGATCAAGACACTACCTGGGTTTACTTCGTCAAAGAAAGACACGACCAAATAGCTTATTAAGCTAGAAATGTCGATTCCTCCTTAAAATCACAAAATTATTATCTCTCTCTCTATATACACACACACACACACATATATATACATATATATACATATATATACATATATATATATGTATATATATGTATATATACATATATATATATGTATATATATATGGTATATATATGGTATATTGCTCTTCATTCACAAACTGTTCTTATCCAAAATTGCATCATTGTAGGAAAGAAACAGTCTTTTTGTTAGAGAAGGAGGTTGAAGCCTGTCACACAAATGCACCTCTGGAGAATCGAACTTCCCACTGTTGCGGGGAATCAAACGCCTTATTATTGAGCTAACCTTATGGGTGCGATGCCATGAGGACCCATATGTATTAGCAGTTTGGAATTCGCTGACGTTACAGTTAATTCCTGAGAGATTCGAGATAGAGGATTTGAGAAAACAAGTGCTTTCTGAATTATATGGAGGAAGAATAAGCAATGAAGGTATTATTGTTTTTGAAGAGCGAGATTGACCATTTATTCTCCTTTATGGATTTTGCATATGACGGATAGATCGAGAAAATGGTGGAGGCGGATTCGATCGCAATCTACCCTTGGGGCGGATCTTTTAACAATAAATTAATGAGAACGAACCTGAGAAACACAATTGCTCTTTACGGTTAATACAAAAGGCACATGTACGTGCCTGTCTTTGTTCCTTTATCGGTTGTTTCGAGTTTCTCCATTGATGGACTGAATTCACCTGACCGCCGGAGGCAGTTCCCGATAACCATTCTCGAGTTTCTCGTCGATTATATTTGGCGTAGGACCTCTCCCGATTCAGCCATCACATCCACGGGCTTGCATCTCGAGATCAGTAACATCTTGCGATCAAATTTGATGGTGACGGGTTTTTCACCAATGTACTGAATGGTATAAGTTTACGTGCAAGAATTTTAACACAACAAAGGAACACCATATTCATAGAGTCGCATTACTGAATTGTTGTCATATCGATTTTTAAAGAAGAATAGAAACCACAAATTTATCGTCCTAAATAGATGCATTTATTCCCGTCTGTCTAAAGAGAGGGAGGCCTTTATAATAAATATATAACACGTCTTCCGTCTTCGTTGTAGATACACATAGGCAGGTATTCTCTGAGCCAAAAAATCCGCTTTTTTACACTTCCGACGATATCACCAGATCGTATCCCTTAAATATTACGGGGAGAGGGAGGCAGTTATTACCTCGTTCTCTCACCGTTGTAGATGGAGATTGATTGAATTCCACATAGAAAAAACAAGGCAAATGATTGTGGGCAATAACCCAAATCATGGATCCGATCTCGTTTCGAGGGAATTACCTAGTGTCAGGGTCTCAAAGTCAACAAAAGAACGTGATCTCAAAGATACAAGGGCCGAGGTTTTCCATTTGAATTGTTGGTGGTGCTACTCGAACCAAAGGGCTCCCTTCATCGCCTTCTCTTAACTTGCTATTGAAGCAAAAGCCGTCTGAAACGAAAGCGAAGATCTGTTAGTGTACTCTGACATCTTGGTTCTCACTCTTTGTTGCTATGATGAATGCGGGAATCTGTAAATGGGGAACGCCGTTGTGCATATTAGTCTCTCTTGCTCTTGACGGTGGTCAATCTTGCTTCTGTTGCTGGTGATCGAAAGTGTTCTCAAATTTCGTCGTTTGTTGGTGGTCTTGGGTAGTTCGTTCCATGATGGATTCGACTTGATTCGTCGTCCTAGGGTTTACAAGGCAGTTTGATTTGGAGAAGATGGCGCTGTTTAGGAAATTCTTCTTCAGGAAGCCGCCCGATGGGCTTCTGGAGATTGCTGAGAGAGTCTATGGTAGGTTCTTGATCGTTCATTCTTCTTGTAATTCGTCATTTGTAGAATTGGTACTCACTCCTTCTGATGCGAGAGACGTGCGGAACCTTGTTCTGGGTTTTCTGCTCGTTGAAAGTTTCGTTTAATCAAACGAAGGTAGCAGTTCCTTTGAGCTCTCTCTCTCTCTCTCTCGTGCTGTTACGTGGTCTTCATTCTCGTCCAGCTATCCACAGAATTAGAATTCACCGGGGAGGTGAACTGTAGCCACAATGCACTATAAGTTCCCACATATCCTACTTATCCTCAATAACTGGTTCTTAGCAACAGTTTTTGATCTGGATCTGCCCCGTCCACTCCTTAAAATCTTGACTGATGAACATTTAGTCGTGGGATTTCTCCTTTACTACACGCAACTAAAGATATTCTGAATCTGCTTGGTAGTCTCGTTTGATTTTTCGGTACTTACTATTTTTATTTGCTTCTTATCTGTAGTGTTTGATTCTTGTTTCTCTACGGACGTTTTGGACGAAGACATGTACAAAACCTACATGGGAGGTATTGTGAAACAGCTCAGGGAGCAGTTTCCTGATGCATTTTATATGGTCTTCAACTTCAGGGAGGGTGAAAGGAGAAGCAAGCTAATCGACATATTGTCCGAGTATGATATGATTGTGATGGACTACCCTCGGCAATATGAAGGATGCCCGTTAATAGCACTAGAAATGATTCATCATTTCTTGAGGTCAAGTGAAAGCTGGCTGACTTTGGAAGGGCAGCAAAATGTGTTGCTGATGCATTGTGAGCGCGGTGGATGGCCAGTCCTGGTCTTCATGCTAGCAGGGCTCTTGATTTATAGGAAACAATATAGCGGGGAGCAGAAGACCTTGGATATGATATATAAGCAAGCCCCTCGAGAACTTTTGCAACTCCTGTCGCCATTGAATCCGTTACCTTCTCAATTACGATATCTGAATTATATCTCCAGGAGGCACGTAGATCCTGAGTGGCCTCCTGCTGATAGGGAATCCAATTTGGATTGTGTTATTCTCCGAGTTATACCCAATTTTGATGGAGAAGGCGGTTGTCGGCCTCTATTTCGTATCTATGGTCAAGATTCACTTGACAGTACTGGTCGAAGTACCAAAGTTCTATTCTCCATGTCAAAGAAAAGCAAAAACATTCGGCTCTACCGGCAGGTAGTCCAAACTAACTATCTTTCCCCTTCATTTTGCTTTCTCGAGGTTATTCTCTCTTGTTATGTACCTGTGGGTTGCATCTTTACCCTGATAAACCATTTCTGAACTCTATTCATCAGTGTCTTCACTATGCAATTTTGAGGCTTTACGCTGAATTAGTTGCTTGGTGGTGCGAGTGGTTGGACACCTTACCATTTCATTTGCCTGGGGGAACTTTTTTTGTTTTTGCATTGGAGACCATTGTTGACTGATATTGGAAAATAAATATCAAACCTTTTCCTTGAAACTGAACTATGATGTGAACTTTGCACCTGCACTAGTCCATAACCAGGAACTTTGTTTCTGATACATGTTCTTCACAGGGAGACTGTGGACTAGTTAAACTTGATGTTGGCTGCCATGTTCAAGGTGACATTGTTCTAGAATGTATCCACTTGGATGAGGACATGCAACGTGAAGAGATGATGTTCAGGGTTATGTTCAACACATCTTTCATGAGGTCAAACATATTGATACTTAACCGTGACGAAATTGATATTCTGTGGGATGCGAAGGATCGGTTCCCCAAAGACTTCAGAGCAGAGGTGTAGTTTTTCATTATAAAATTTATGCATACTATCTTAGCTGCTGATAGTCTAGTATGGGAAAAGGCTTAGTTGTTGTTGTTGTTGTATCTTAGCTGCTGATTATTATTGTTTTCATCTGAATTATGTAGAAAACTTAGTTATGCTTTTTCTTCTGGACAGATTCTTCTATCTGACATGGATACTGCTTCAACCTTGAGCACTGTTGATGTTACAGGGGTGGAAGAGAAAGAAGGCCTCCCAATAGAAGCATTTGATAAAGCCCAAGAGTTCTTCAATAGCGTGGATTGGTTAGAAGAGAAGGGCGATGTTGCACTTCATATGCTCCAGCAAATGACAAGATCTAATGTTTCAGAAAAGAATCTAGAAAGTAATATTGCTGGAAGTGCCTTAGATGCTCATAGTCCAGTTGATAATCTTCATGTACGTCAACATAAAGTCGTTCATCCATCAAAAGAAAAGGTTGAAAGATATCCACCTCTTGATTCACCTCCATTGTCGCAGTCACCAATAACCACATCGACTCTGCCTCCACCTCCACCTCCCCCACCTCCACCGCCACCTCCCCCAGTGAGCTCCATGTCAAGAACCACTATAAGCTACACTGCTAGTCAACCAGCAATGGAGCTGTTTCAGGCACCCGTATCTGCTGCTGCATTGCCTTCTAAATCAGGTACTGGCATGGCACACATCAGTTATGTGTGTGTATATTAGGAAAGCTACGGTGTTCCTGGAGTACCTATTCCTTTTTTGAGCCCTGAGATTAAATCGAATTTATAGCTGAGATATAATACCTAGGATTCAAAAAGAAGAAAAGCTTTGCAGTTACAATTTCCTTTATTTCTCCAAAACAGATTTTAGGAAACGATTTAGCAATTTTATTGTCTCTCTCTCACAAGGCCATCCCTCACCAGACGCCTATTCGTTTGCCTCGAAGGAAGAAGAGAGAAGAACAAGGCAAGTTCATTTGGTTAGGTTAGGGAGATGAGTTTGCCGTATGGTAGTTCAAATCATTGGAATGCTCCAAAATCATTTTCCCGAAGAGGTGCGCACCAGTACATGATTATAATATACAGTAGAATTAACATTTCTTTAATCTCTCTTTTCTTCTATAACAAAAGGCAAAGTGATAGTTACATAATGTGCCTTTAAATTGTCAAAACATCCAATGTTGCTTTGTTTTCTTAACCTTTTGTCTTCATTCTCTAAAAGTTCATCAGAATGTAATTTCGTTTTGTCAAAATCACAAGCAAGAAAAAGTAAATTTCTAGTTTCGACTTCTTTTTTAAGACCATTTATTGATAGACCTTTGCCATTTGAATCCCATCACCTCTCAGGTTCAAAGAGTCCGCATATTAATGGTTTTTACCCATAGTTATGCTATAAAACAATGATTAGACAATTTTTGCCTAATTTGATAATCAAATCTGAGCTAAGGTTAAGCATGCGTATGGTTAAGGTTACTGAAAATTTTTAACTTTTTTTGCAAGATGGCTCTATAGTCCACCAATCATATTATTCAACATTTTCTATCCATGGGAATGTCATACCATGTTCATAAAAATTGAAAACTTTTAGCGTGTGGTTCCAGCCTCACAAACCACACAATTGCAAGGAAGCTACTGTTTTTTTTTGTATTATGCACGTAAATCTGAGTATGGGAAAAGGCTTAGTTGTTGTTGTTGCACGTAAATCTGAGTGGCCGTCTTCCAACAGGAAGCTACCGTTCTTTTCTTCTTGATTCACATTCCAAACGTGAGAGAGAGAAGCAATAAAGGTGCTAAATCAGTTTCCTAAAATCTTTTTTGGAAATAAAGAAAATGATAACTGCAAATCTTTCCTTTCTTTTGAATATTAGGTATTAAATCTCAGCCATAGATTAGATTTAAGGGGTCAGAAATGGGAGTAGGTGCTCAGGGAGCACTATTGCTGATGTATCTTGTTCTTTGCATTGATAGTTCTCGTTAGTTGCTGAGGTATTTTGTTCTTCACCATTTCTCTTCTCTCCTTTGTTGCTACAGTTAGTGCTCAATCACCTCCTTCTCCATCACCTCTTCCTTCAAGAACGGTGGAAAAGCCCTCGCAGGTCCCACCCCCACCCCCTCCCCCTCTGCCGCCGCCTAAGCATTCCTTTGTAGCAGTTAATCACCCCCCTCCTCCGCCTCCATTGCCACTAAGTTCAAAAACGTCCACAGCTACAGGAATGGCAGCAGCAGTGGTTAATTCTGTGCCCCCTCCACCACCGCCACCACCTCTAAGTTCAAAGGCTGTCGGCACAACAAAAGTAGCCCCACCACCTCCCCCTCCACCCTCTTCTGCATCTTCTAGGAATCCAGGTTCTCTCTTCAACCCTTCTATTTGACACACTTTTTTCAAGGCTTATTAACCTTAATGAATGTATGATGTCAGACCATTAACACAAGGATCTTCTGATGCGCCTTCAGGGCCTCAAGGTGTAAGTGCTAAATCTGCAAATAATAGTGCCGGTGCTTCATTGCATAAAGAAGCAATTAGCGGTTCAACTCTAGGAATAAAAGGACGTGGACTTGCACAATCTGCAGGCCATCAAAAGATGTTGCATTCAACACAGTCATCTTCGAAGAGAACTCCATTGAAGCCATTGCACTGGGTTAAAGTGACAAGAGCAATGCAAGGAAGCTTATGGGCAGAGGCTCAAAAACAAGAGGAGGCCATTAAGTATGATTTATGAATTCCTTTATGTACATCATAATTGCCTCTTTGATTTTCCTTTATTTATCTATTTTTTGGTCCAATTCTTTTACTTATCAATATGTTTTTCCACCCTAACTCTTAGTGACAGGGCCCCAGTGTTTGATATGTCAGAACTTGAGACTCTTTTCTCAGCTGCAGCTCCTTTCTCTCAACGCAGTGCATCAGGAGAAAAATCGAGTCGTCGAGCTTCTCTTGGGAAACCTGACAAAGTCCATCTGGTGCATATTTTTTTCTTCTTAATTATGTACTTGACCAGCAGCCTGAGACTTGAATGAAGATTGTAATTGCATGGTGAAGCCATTTTATGCTGAGCATGATCTTGGTTCAAGTCACAGACAGTTCCTTATTTGTGTTGCGTGCAGCATGTTGTAATGACTGATCAAAGCTGAAAATATCCCCTCCCCATGTCACATGGATATTACGGTTTCATATTTAAAGCACCTGTCTGCATGACTAGCACTAGGGCCTGTTGTGCTTGTTTTCAGTGCAAAACCGGTTAATAGGGCAAAACAGAATATTGTTGGGGGACTTGAAAACTTTGGATTGCTGGAAGGGAAAGACAGTATAGGAAAGAGAAAGAGTGTAGAGAGAGAAAATGGCATGAGGGGAGGAAGATGGTGTGTAGAGAGGAAGACAGAGAGGCAAATATGGTCTAGAGACAAAGGGAGAAATATGGCATTGAGAGAGATAGAAATACAACAACAACAACTAAGCCTTTTCCCATACTAGACGGGATTGACTACATGGATTCTTTATTTCCACGGAGCCCTATCATGTGCCATGTTAGCCCTTAACTCACAATAAGCTAGATCATTCTTTATTGTTTCTTTCCAACACTTTTGTGGTCGTCCTCTACTTCTTTTAATACTTTCAAAATCTAGTTTTTCATACCTTTTTACAGGAGGTTCTTCTTTTGATCTTCTTTCTATATGTCCAAACCATCTTAAACGATATTCTCTCATTTTATCCTCTATTGTTGCCACTCCTAGTTTGTTTCTAATAACCTCATTATGTATACGGTTTTTTCTTGTATGACCACTCATCCATCTCAACATCTTCATTTCTGTCACAGACATCTTTTGTACATGGTGGTGATTAACTATCCAATACTGAGAACCATAAAACATGACAGGTCTAATTGCTGCTCTATAATATTTATTTAACTTTAATGATATCTTCTTATCACAAAGAATACATGATGCTCCTCTCCATTTTAACCAACCAGCATTACTAGACTGGCTACTTCTGGGTCTTCCCATCTCTCCTTGACTTCCCCTGATCTTCAGCGAGAGTTGTATGAGGCAGAAACTTGTTCCACATTCAACATGTTTATCTAGAAAGTTTATTGTGCTTTCATCCTCAGCTGCCAGTCTCTGTCACTGGGTCGCTTGATCTATCAGTAGTGTTATACATCAACACAACACCAGCACATGCTATGACAGTAGAAACACAAATCAAAATTTTTTAGACACACTTGTATGTTTCTCATTACATGCTTTAATAATTTGATTCGTTATGATTGTCTCTCCAAGAATCTGCACCAAGAAGATATTGCTGCTTGTTATGCTGTCACTGCATTTATCATCACTTAAGCCGCCAGACACCTAAGCGCTTAAGTTATGCTCAACTGCTCCTTTCAGTGGATTACACGGTATACTACCATTAAAAATAAATAAGTATATAAGAATTGATTATTGATCCCAAAAAATTAATAAATAAATGTTTATTTGGTAGAGTACAACTGCTCACCTCATTCCTCACTGCCTGAAAAGGAGCAGAGTTTTTATAAGGAACAAAAAGCATATGTGACACATTCAAAAACATAGATGGCCTGCAATAGATTGACATCTAAAAGTATATGAAGAAGATGTCCTAGCTAAAGTACTTGAGAACCAACCAAGAGAAATAATACCGTCAACACTTAAAATTGTAATCCTAAAGCTGTTCTCTAATACATAAATTTAAATGCTGTAACCAAGGATCTATGGCCCCCCATAGGCACCCTTAGCAGGCACTTAGGACACTTTAGCTGGAGTCACTAAATTATGGTGTCTTAGGCATTAAGCACGCTAAGGCAGAGGTTTAAGTGGCCAACTCAATTTTGTGAATATTAAGGTGACCTCCAATCAGTTACCTATAACTAGGTGACACAGCCGGCATTAAAAATGAGGCAGCAGTTCCTCTTATTTATCAAAAAAGAAAGAAAGAAAAAGAAACAAAGGAGAAAAACGAAAACAAGTGAAGCAGCAGTTGAGTAGTCTATGGCTGAGGAGATTTGTAATAGCCACTAAAAGGGAAAAACCTTCTAACATTGCTACCTTGAACTAAATGGGAAAAACATTCTCTCTTGTTGCATTTTCCAAGAAAGGCTGTGCTTTTTTGCTTTCATTTATATCCACTTTTTACACATATACGTCACTTGCTTTCGCAGATTGATTTGAGACGAGCAAACAATTGTGAAATCATGCTTACAAAGGTTAAAATGCCCTTGTCTGATTTGATGGTAATTTTCTTGATCTGATGTTGTTAAACTAACTTTTGTTGGTTTAAATAATGGTAATTTCAGTGCTTTCATCATGTTTCTCTTGAGATTTACATTACTATTTGAAATAATGATGTACAAATTTCCGAGGGAGCTTTAATGTAAGTTTTTGTTCAAGCTTTTCCAGTGTTGGAACTTTTGATTGTTATTTGTTGGAAGTTTTATGATAAGAATGCTCTGGGTTTTGAATTTGTAGCATGAAACTGCAAGGGTACTTGTACAACAACAGCAACAACAACTAAGCCTTTTCCTATATTAGATGGGGTCGGCTACATGGGTTTTTTGTTTCCATAGGATCATGTGCCACAATCAAAAGTTAAAATGTTGAAACTTTTGATTGTTATTTGTTGGAAGTTTTATGACAAGAATGCTCTGGGTTTTGAATTTTTAGTATGAAACTGCAAGGGTACTTATACAACAACAACAACAACAACAACTAAGCCTTTTCCCATACTAGATGGGTTGGCTACATGGATTCCTTATTTTCATAGAATCATGTCCTTGTTGAACAAAATCGAAATAGAGCATGCAATCAAATCAAGAATCAACCAAGGTGAGAAACGGTGAAGGAGGCGTGGAGGCTATGGCTGCCACAACACACTCTCTCTCTCTTCTTTCTTATTTTTCCGCTAATAGGGTTTAAGCCCTATTAGTTTATTATATACAAGACCAAACATTATTAAACTACCCTTAATAAGTGACTTGAATATAAAGATACCTTTAAATTCAACTACAAACAAACAAACCAAACTGTTCTAACAAAGATAAAATTATGCATATTTCCTTCTAACACTTCCCCTCAAGTTGAGAGGAAAATATTGAAGACTCTCAACTTGCTTAGTATATGTTGAAGAACTCCTATTGGTACTACCTTGGTGAGTATATCTACAACTTGATCACATGACTTCACATAGTTTAACTAAACTTTCCCACCGGTAACCTTTTCACAAATAAAGTGACAATGTATTTCTATTTGGTTAGTTTTCTCATGCTAGACTGGATTTGAAGCAATCTAAATAGTTGCTTTATTATCACTAAATAGTCTGGTGGGATCTTGATTCCGAATATGGAGTTCTCCCAATAATGATTCTAGCCATAAACCTTCACACATTCCTTGAACCATTGTTGTGTACATTTTGTTTGTTACTCTTCCAAGATACTACATCGCCATCAACTTGAGTAATATATGCAGATCTAGACTTCTTGTCTTCTTTAGAACCTACCCAAATTGCACATGTAAAAATTTCAACCTTTGTATGTCCATGTTTGGAGTATAGTATACCAAGTCGTGGAGTAGATTTCAAATATCACAATATTTTATACACCGCTTCTATGTGATATCTTGTTGGTTGAAGCATAAATTTGTTTACAATGCCAATTGCATACGATATGCCAGGACGTGTAATGGTCAAATAAATGAGCTTTCCAACTAGTCATTGATACCTTTCTACATCCTTAAACACTTCAGTTTCCTTAGCATCCAACTTATGATTCATTTCCAATGAAATATCATTGGGCTTACAATCAATCATATTAGAATCTTTCAATAAGTCAAGGGTGTATTTCCTCTATGATAGAAATATACCTGCCTTGGATCTTAATACCTCAATCCCTAAGAAGTAGTGGAGTTTTTCAAGATCCTTCAAATCAAATATATGATGAAGTTGACTTTTAAGTCTAGATGTCTCTTCTTGATCATTTCCTGTGAGTATTATGTCATCAACATATACGATTATAATATAAATTCTTTTACCATTCTTTATGAATAGAGTATGATAACTCATACATCTTGTACAACACCAACAACTAAGCCTTTTCCCATACTAGACGGGGTCGGCTACATGGATTCTTTGTTTCCACAGAGCCGTATCATTTGCCATGTTAGCAGTTAACTCACAATAAGCTAGATCATTCTTTATTGTTTATTTCCAACACTTTTGTGGTCATCCTCTACCTCTTTTAATACTTTCAAAATCTAGTTTTTCATACCTTCTTGTATGTTCTTCTTTTGATCTTCTTTCTATATGTCCAAACCATCTTAAATGATATTTTCTCATTTTATCCTCTATTGATGCCACTCCTAAGTTGTTTCTAATAACCTCATTATGTATACGGTCTTTTCTTGTATGACCACTCATCCATCTCAATATCTTCATTTCTGTCACAGACATCTTTTGGACATGTTGATGATTAACTGCCCAACACTCAGAACCATAAAACATGGCTGGTCTAATTGTTGCTCTATAATATTTACCTTCTAACTTTAATGATATCTTCTTATCACAAAGAATACCTGATGCTCTTCTCCATTTTAACCAACAAACATTAATTCTATGCGTAACATCTTCATCAATTCTTCCATCGCTCTGAAAAATTGACCCTAGGTATTTAAAACTTTCCTTTTGGGGATGCAATGTGTGCCAATTTTAATTTCTATGTCATCTGAAGTAACCAAATGATCAAACTTATATTCCATATATTATGTCTTTGTTCTACTAAGTTAGAGTCCTTTTCTTTCTAATGTTTCTCTCCATAGTTCCAATTTTCTATTAACTTTTTCCTTAGACTCCTCCACTAACACAATATCATCTACAAATAACATACACCAAGGTACTTCATCTTGAATATGTTTTGTTAACTCATCAATCACCATTATAAATAAGTATAGACTTAAAGTTATCCTTGATGTAACCCAATATTAACTTCAAAGAAGTTTGTCATTCCTTCATGAGTCCTCACACATGTTTTTGCACCATCGTACATGTCTCTTATAAGGTTAATGTATGTCAATGGGATACCTTTTTTTTCTAAGGTTCTCCAAAGAACCTCCCTCGGTACCCTATCGTAAGCTTTTTCTAGATCAATAAATATCATGTGAAGGTTTTCTTTTTTGCTCTAAAATGTTCCATAAGATGTCTAAAAAGGTGAATCGCTTCAATAGTAGATCTGCCTGGCATGAATCCAAATTGGTTATGTGTTGTACTTGATACTTGTCTTAACCTATGCTCGATAATTCTTTCACATAATATCATAGTATGGCTCATTAACTTGATACCTCGATAATTCACACAATTCTAAATGTCTCCCTTGTCCTTATATATGGGTATAAGTGTACTCGCTCTCCATTCCTCAGGCATCTTTTGGTTTCTCCATATTTCATTAAATAGTCTCGTGAGCCAAGTGATTCCTATTTCTCGTAGTATTTTCAAAACTTCTATAGGAATATTGTCTGGTCCTGCCGATTTACCACCCTTTATATGTTTAAGAAGCTCTTTGACTTCATTCTTTTGAATACGTCGATAAAAGTTGTGGTTTATATACTTTTCTGAGTTGGCTAACTCTCCTAAGCTAATACTAACATCTTTATTTTCATTAAAAAGCTTATAAAAATAATTATTCTATCTATTTCTTATATCATCATTTGCCACTAGAATTTTTTCATCCTCATCTTTGATGCATGTAACATAACTAAGATCTGTAGTTTTCTTATCTCTAGCCCTAGCTATCCTAAAAATATCTCTTTCACCCTCTTTTGAGTTGAGTTTTTTATATAAATCCTCCCAAATTTTAGCTTTTGCTTCACTGACAGTCTTTTTCAAGTCCTTTGCTTTCTTATAAGCCTCTAAAGTTTCACTAGTTTTCTTAGCATAATGTAATTTATAACATGCCCTCCTTGCCTTATTTTATTTTGCACTACTTCACTCCACCACGAAGCTTCTTTTTGTGCCGGTACACCTCCCTTAGATACACCTAACACATCTGTCGCCACTTTTCTAATATGTATAGCCATATTGTTCCACATATCACAGGGTGTACCAACATAATTCCAAACATCTCCTTGAAGGACTTTTCGTTTAAATATATCTTCTTTCTCGCTTTTGAGGTTCCACCATTTAGTCCGAATAGCTCGATGCACTCTTTTCTTCTTTGTCCATTTTTTATTTGTAAATCCATAACTAAAAGTCGATGTTGGATGGTTAAGCTTTCTCCTAGAATTACCTTACAATCTTTACAACACGTTCTGTCTTTTTTTCTATAAATAAAGTAATCAATTTGTGTTTGTGATAAGCCACTCTTATAAGTAATTAAATGTTCATCTCATTTTTTGAACATTGTATTGACTATAAAGTGATAAAATGCCATAGCAAAATTTAAAATCTCCCTACCTTCCTCATTTATATCTCCAAAACCAAAATTTCCATGAATACCTTGATATCCTAATGCCTCTTTACCGACATGTCCATTTAAGTCTCCTCCTAAACAAATCATCTCCCTTTGTAGAATTCTTTGAATCACCTTATCTAATTCCTCCCAAAAATTCGTCTTTATACTATCTTCTAGTCCTACTTGGGGTGCGTAAGCACAAACTATATTTAAAACCTCTACTCCTAGCATTAATTTCAATGTCGTGATTCGGTCACCATATCATTGTATGCCTACTACACTATCCTTTAAATCTTTATTTATGATAATACAAACTCTGTTTCGAGCGTTTTCCTTTTTTGAGTACCATAATTTAAAACTTGTATCCTAAATCTCTTTTGCTTTTTCTCCAACCCACTTTGTCTCTTGTAAACATAGGATATGAATCTTTCTTCGAATCATAATATATGTTTAAGATGCTGAATACTATTTAGTTATAGTTAATTACATTGTTATAATCAATGTATTTTGTAGTTAAGTCTTTATAGTTACTTTATAGTTATATCCTTTTTAAAGGTACTTTTAAATAAGGTCTCATTAATGGCACTTTAGTAATTAGGGATACTTTTAATCTTGTATTTAAAGGGGAAACCCTCAGCCGTGTACATGCTTCTTCCTTGAACAATAAGACAGAAAATAATGGCGGCTGCAAGAGAGCCGATTCTCCCTTCTCATCTTCTTGAATACAACATGTGAAATCTGTGAATCATTGTATGGAAATCACGATCATGATATCGGAGCCTTCCTTGAAGAGCGTAGCCGCCAACGACACTTGGAAAAGAGGCCAGCAGTAAGTAAACATTCAGTTTTTCAAAAAATAAAGGTCGAGGGTTTGTTTTAGATCTGATCTAACTTGAGAGGACTGCACTCTCTAAGCATAGTCAAAATCAGATTTACAGATTTGATATTAAAACCAAATTTAGTGCAGCAACCCATATCGATATATACTGATTATACATATTGACATCTGCAAGTATTGACGCCTGTGATCAGCCAATAGAAAGTAGACATCTGTGATCAGCTATCGACGTGAATTTTAGCGTCAAATTCAGTCATATAGAAGATTAACATCTGCAAGTATTGACGCCTGTGATCAGCCAATAGAAAGTATTGGCTTTTATATTCATATTGGCATACAATAACTGCCAATACAAGCCAGTCAAGTTGCATATAGAAGATCGGCGAGTGGGAGTCTGATCAAGCACGTCTGGCAGCAAGTAAGAATCTGCAATTAAATCAAGAGTATTAGTGACATCTAATATGTGCAACTGACTACATATAGAAGGCAGAAATACATCAATACTCGGCTCAAGAAATAGTAAAATAATATGGACAACAAGTTGAAAGAAGAACTATCTGCTAGCTATGGAAATGATAAAAAAATGGAACCATTCCAAATCACAAATATCCGATTAGATGGGAGAAATTATAGAGAATGGGCTCGATCAATTGAACTGGTTCTACGATCGAGAGGAAAAGTGTCTATCATCAAACAGAGTTCACCTCTAGAGGGAAGCAGTGCAGACTACGAGAGATGGTCTAAAGATGATGCTCTAGTAAGTTCATGACTCATTCAATCCATGAATCCCTCAATTAGTAAAACATTTATGTATATGGAAACTATTGCTGAAATTTGGGCCGCAGTAGAAGAAGCCTACTCCAGACAGAAATATTGCCAAATAATATGAAATCATTGAAAGAATTAGAAAGTGTCGCCAAGGAACCAGATCAGAAAGTGAATACTATGGAGAATTGCGGGAACTATAGAATGAACAAAGACATTTAGTAGAAAATAAATGTAGTCATTGTGTCAAAGAGAGAACTGCTGAAGGAGAAATTCGAAAAGTGTTTGATTTACTTTGGAGAGTCTCATCAGAATATGAATCCATCAAACTGAATATCTTAAGCAAGGAAGAGTTACCATCGCTTGGAACTGTATATTCACTTTTGTTGAGAGAAGAAGACTGGAAGAATTTAGAAAAGGGTGAACACATACAAAGTGAGAAATCTGCATTTATTGGTAGAGGACAGAGTAATTATCAGAGAGGAAGAAACTCGTTCAGAGGCAGAGGAAGAGAGAGGCAGAGGAAGAGGCAGGAATCAATATTATGAAGATAAGAGCAAACTACAGTGCACACATTGTGGAAAAAGGGGACATACCAAAGAACAATGTTGGGAAATTATTGGAAAGCCTCCAGAATATAGAGACTACGGCAGGAAATCCACAGAGTATAAAGATTATGGTAGTCACATAGCATCGGTATCTGACAAGAAAACAGAAATGAGTCCTGCAGATGAAATGACAGAATTAAAGAAACAGATAGCTGAAATTGAAACACGTCTACGAGATCAATCTACCACTTCTACTTCACAGACATACTTAAATCCTCCTGCTTCATACAGTATTAGTGGTAATTATTCTCTTCAAGATTCTGCAAATACTTCTGATTGTATAATAGATTCAGGGGCTATTGACCACATGGTAGAAAACAAAACTAATCTTATGCAGTATGAAATGATTCAAACTCCACAGTATATGAAGGTAGCAAATAGCTCTTTGATTCCTATGGAAGGAAAAGGAGAAATTCACAGAGATAATCTCAGACTTAATTTAGTGATATATATTCCGAAATTTTCAGTAAATCTACTTTCAGTAAGTTCCTTGGTTAGAGATATGAATTGTATAGTTACATTCTCTCCACATGGTTGTGTGTTTCAGGATTTGAGGACGGGAAGAATCTTTGGACATGGTGAACTACGCAATGGACTCTACATACTATCTGGAGATCAAATTTTAAAGCAAAAGAAAGCGTTGACAACTATTACTGCAGATAAAGAAATAAAAGTTTAGCATAGTAGATTAGAACATTTGCCTTTGTTTAAAATAAGAGAGCTTGTCTCCTTTCCTATTCCTAATAATGTGGTCATTCAATGTGATGTGTGTTAGAGAGCAAAGCATCATAGAGCTACTTTTCCTAGTAGTGATTTAAGATAAGTCATTCCTTTTGAGTTGATACATTCTGATGTTTGGGGACCATGTGTGATACTTTCATTGGGAAACTTTAAATATTTTGTTACTTTTATTGACGACTATTCTCTGGTGTCACTTGGTTACTTGTTAATGAAAACCGTTTTCTGAGAGTTGTTTTCTATATTACTAAATCCTTGTATATTGAAATTCTAAACTAACAACCCGCCTCGATGTCTTAAGATGCATTTTGCGTAGTGACAATGCAAAAGAAATACATTTCAATCTTAGAATTTTTAAACTATTTATGGCATCTTCGCACGACATCTCTACACTAAATCAACTTCAGGCCTATACACACTTCAAAATAAAAGAAGTTGCCGAGCCGTAAAAATGTACATCTCATATTAAACTCGAACTGCATCCTATTATCATGCAAAACGTGCTTCCTCTCCATTTTAGGGTGATGCTTAATTGCCGTTTCACCGCCTATTTGAGTTAATCGTATGCCCATCTCTTTTTTGTGCTTAATAACCATGTGGCACCGCATTCTATTTTATTTCCCTCACAAGTCCCATCCATATCATGTTCCTTCTCATACGTTCCCTGTACTTATTTTGGTCAATGATGTTTTCTGCCTAGTCAATGTCACTCTAAGTCTTGATCAAACCTGCTGTTTGCTCCATCAAATATGTTTTTCTCTGGATATTCCCAATCGGTCTCAAAAGGGTTATCGATATGTTGTTCATTCCCACTACTTAAGCATTATCTGGTCTCCGCCTAACGCGATGTTATGTTCCTTTCGAAGTCTCCGAGTCGCATACTCACACCTGTCTTTTTAGTGTGAACCTAACGTTGTATTTTCAAATTTTTCCAATCCCCTATGTCCCGTCCTGACCGTACTCCATCACCATCTTTCTCCCCGTTGGTCACCACAAATTCCGTAATTCTACAATGTACCTCCCTATCCAGGTCTATCTATTCGCCGGCCACATCGCAATGACTGCTCATCACATATCATTGTCAACCACTGTTACCATCGGAGCCTAGCTCTGGTGAGAGGTTACCGAGGCATCCGTGGGACTCTCCATCATCGTTCGACCACCTCCCTTTACCAGTTCTACTACCCACTTGTTTTCGCGCTAAACTTTTTGATTACTCTTCTTATTGCTTTTTTAAAAGGTATACGATCCTACTCGTAACCTCATCTCCTCACTATAAAAATTACTCTGAGGTTAACATTTCGCCTCTTTATTGCATTAAGTGTTTTGCTTTCCATCTTCCTTTGCCTTCTATGACTCCATCCCTAAATACCAGGTGGTAGGCTTATCCTTGACATCCCAGGTGGGGAGATGGCAATGATTAATGAGATGCTGTGCACCTCGTAGCAAAGCAAGTACACGTGGGAACTTGTTCCTCTTCCTTTCCTAGGGAAAATTGCTCTGTTGGTCAGGTTACCGTGGATGCATGCAATTAAGGTTGGTCTTTACGGTAAACTCTTGATCACCTTAAAGCTACGCCTAGTAGCTCGGGTGGCAAAAGGCGATATGCAGAACCTATGGTTTGGATTATGGGGACACTTTTTCTCCATTACAAGATAAAAGATGGCTTCGGTCCTTGCCTATTTTCACCATAGCAATTCTATTCGACCCATTAGTCCACTTGTATCAGCTGGACATCAAAAATGCTTTTCTTCATGGTGGACCTCGATGAAGAAGAAGTCTACATGGAGATACCCTCCTGGCTGATTACGACAAAAACTATGGAATCGGGTTTGTCAAATCATACTGAAAAGAAGTCCTATTGTATGGCTCTCAAAACAATCTCCACGAGCTTGGTTTGACAACGTTCTACCAAAGCTGTGACCGGGGCTTGGTACGACTATTTGTGACAAAGTCAGCGCTGACTCACACTATGTTTGTGACACCAGCATCTCGATGGAAGATCTACAATGATTCATCGGTCTTATGTGTTGATGATATTATCTTAACAACAATCACATGGAGGAAATTCAGCAATTAAAGAAAGAGCTCCATCGGTTATTTGATATTAAGGATCTTGGAAGGTTGCATTATTTTTTAGGCATTGAGGTTGCCTACTCAGGTAAGGATATCTTTCTAAATCAAAGGAAATACACTTTGGATCTGTTGCAAGATATCAGAATGGAAAATTGTTGACCTACATATACTCCAATGGATACCAATCATAAGTTACACATGGAAGATGGTGCTGAAAAGGTTGATGCAACTAGATATCAGCAATTGGTTGGAAAATTGATATATCTAACCATTACACGTCCAGACATTGCATATGCGGTAAGCATAGTGAGTCGATTCATGCAATCACCATCAAAATATCATATGGATGCAGTATTTCACATACTACGATATCTGAAAACTACACCCGGTTATGGGATTACCTACAAAGCCAATGGTTACAATGATATTAAGATCTACACTGATGCATACTGGGCAGGTTCTACTGAGGACAGAAAATCAACTACAGGTTATATAACATTGATTGGAGGTAACATAGTATCATGGAAGAGCAAGAAACAATCCGTTGTAGCTAGATCCACAGTTGAAGCAGAATATAGACCAATAGCGTCTGGTATATGTGAAGGAAAGTGGTTGCGGTCCTTATTAATAAAACTGAACTTATTTGCAGAAAAACCTATACCTATATTTTGTGATATTAAAGCAACAATACAAATTGCTTCAAATCCAGTATATCATGAGAGAACAAAACATAATGAGATAGATTGTCACTTTATACGGGACAATGTACATGCAAAAGAATTTCAGTTAGAACATGTGCAGTCGGGACATCAGTGTGCAGATATGTTGACTAAAGCAGTTAATAGAAGTCTACTTCAGAGACTGTGCAACAAGTTGGGTGTAACTTCTATTTTTCACCCAACTTGAGGGGGAGTGTTGAAGATGCTGAATACTATTTAGTTGTAGTTAATTACATTGTTATAATCAATGTATTTTGTAGTTAAGTCTTTATAGTTACTTTATAGTTATATCGTTTTTAAAGGTACTTTTAAATAAGGCCTCATTAATGGCACTTTAGTAATTAGGGATACTTTTAATCTTGTATTTAAAGGGGAAACTCTCAGCCATGTACATGGTTCTTCCTTGATCAATAAGACAGAAAATAATGGCGGCTGCAAGAGAGCCGATTCTCTCTTCTCATCTTCTTGAATACAACATGTGAAATCTGTGAACCATACAAAATAAGGCCTCATTAATGACACTTTAGTAATTAGGGATACTTTTAATCTTGTATTTAAAGGGGAAACCCTCAGCCGTGTACATGCTTCTTCCTTGATCAATAAGACAGAAAATAATGGCAGCTGCAAGAGAGCCGATTCTCCCTTCTCATCTTCTTGAATACAACATGTGAAATCTGTGAATCATTGCATGAAAATCACGATCAATATCTAACACCTTGATTAGCTTATCGGACAATGTTCTGATATTCCAAGAATTAATATGAATTTTATTATCTATGACTAACTTCCTTAACCCCTGCATCCGTAACCCGTCTATACTGAAAATGTGGAGACCCTCTATGTAATTTATTCACTGCATTTGGGCGGCAATGTTGTGAGACTCACTTCTTTACCCACACTCATCTATGATGTGGGAACCCTCTCGTGTAATTGATTCACTACATCCGAGCAAAAATGTAGTGGCCTTTGCTTACTTATCACTGCATTCGGGATCTGCAGCCCGTCGCTAGGCAGTGATGCCCCAAAACAATGCTCATAATTTGTGTAATCCATGGTATAAAAATCCGACAAAGTTTTATGCTGACTGTCGGAAGCCGACATAAACCTCCTCCTTTATCCAGGCTTAGGACTGACAATGTAAAGGTGATCCCTTACATGGGCGAAGTTACTAATACATCTTCTATACCCAAATTTTATCACGCCTTCACTAAATCTTTCAAACTATGCCCATGAAGATTGTTTTAGCCCATATATTGTTTTCTTCAATCGGCACACTTTATTTTGTTCTTGTCCGTAATTGATTCCTAGTGGGAGGTTCATATAGATTTCTTTATTCAAATTGCCTTACAAAAATGCATTCTTTACATCTAGTTGCCATATATCCCAATCCTTATTTGCTACTAGACTTATAATAACATGAATTGTGATGAGTTTTGCTATTGGTGCAAAAGTCTTACTGTAGTCGATCTGTATGATAGGCTATATCCCTTGGCTACGAGTCTAGCTTTATACCTCTATATTATGGCCAAAGTATTTCTGTATAAGCAATACTGTTTATTCATTTATTTGTTATTGATGGGGCCTTTTGGGTGTTCTATCTCAATCTTTTTTCATCATGTTGGTGATCTAGTGTGCCAGTCTCATTATTTCATTATGAAAGTATGTAGGTTTCATTTATTTCATTACAAAAGTTATGTAGCCAACCCCACCTAGTGTGGGAAAACTCTTGGTTGTTGTTGAATAAAAAGCTTCCTGAGCCTTGGCCTTCTTTTATGGCATTGCGGATGGTGGACATTGGAAATGTTGATATCATCTAGGACCGTCTTGATACAGATTTGTTTCATTCATCCTTGTCCAATGCTTTGTGAAGGTTAAATGTGCATGCTGGGAAGAATGTACGGAACGAGAACTAGAATCTCATGCTTGGATTGATTCGAAAAGAATTATCAAGCAATTTTCACCCTCTATAAGATAATTAAAATAGAATAAGAATCTTTTTGTAGAGTTTTAGGCAAGAATATATGGAAAACTGGATTCTAAGACTGTTTTTGTTCTTTTTGAAAAGTAGGCACATTCTTGAATTTTGAGATTCTAATGGATTCTGGGTTGCTAGGATTGAGCTTTGGTTTTGCTAAGGCAGTATTTGATACCAGAATTTGGTGGAATATCCAAGTATGCGGGGCTTACGTGCAAGCCTGATGTAATCAATTTTCTAGGAAATGAACACCACTTTTATGCCACATCTATTGTTTGGTAATTTTTCTTATATAGCTTCTTTGCCCTGAATCCATGCAGAAATAGTTCTAGTTGAAGGAAAATCTTTCTGTCCTGAAAGAGACCGTAATTCTTTGGTAGTTTGTACTTTTTAGCCAACAAATTTTATTGCTCCAGTTGTTTATCTATCAGACAAGATACTGGTCCTGGTTCTAAACATACTGTGAATTTATGCCACAAATATGTAATCTATCAGATGCTCTAAAAACAGATGTATGCATGTGTTATTGGTATTGTTTCATACTTATAAACTATTAAGTTCTGAAGTGGAAAAGTCCATCAAATGGTTTTCCACCTTATTGCAGCATCTAGTTGCAATCTAATCTAATGAAGCGTATTCTAGGTTGTCAGTTTTTATATCTTATTTTTCATGTCTTAACTGCAGAGCGCAGTGCTTGCCTTGGATGATTCTGTGCTAGACGTTGATCAGGTGGATAATCTCATAAAGTTCTGTCCCACCAAAGAGGAAATGGAACTGCTTAAGGTTGAAGCATACATTCCCTGTATTCTTTGCACAGGATAATCTCTTTTGGGTGAAGTCAGTTAATTACTTCTTTGATCACATATTTTATGCCTTAAATTATGTTTTGCTTATTTAGTTTACATTCATTTGTAGGGCTATGGGGGAGACAAAGAGAGTTTGGGAAAATGTGAGCAGGTTCAGCGCTTCTTTTTCTCTTAGTACAGTAATTTCCGTAGTGGCTGCTAGTTTTTGAGAAGCAGCCTCTGTGTGTATATTTTGACTTATTACTGATAGCAGTAACGTGGATATAGAACTAGTAAGGGCTTGAGCAAAATCTCTTTTACTAGTTCTTTTTATTAAGTTACTTCACCATGATTCTGAGAAAATTCCAGCATTTGTGGCAGTTTTTTCTGGAGTTAATGAAGGTACCTCGCGTGGAATCCAAGCTGAGAGTTTTTTCTTTTAAAATTCAGTTTTATTCCCAGGTCGGTGGTGCTCATTGCATAATGACTTTTCACTGTCTCTTTCCTTTTCAGTTTAGTATGATGGACCTCAATACCGTCCTTTGGAGTTCCTGGATTTGAGATTACATTCTTGTTACTGTTTTGTAGGTTTCTGATTTAAGGAATAGTTTGAACATTGTAAATTCTGCTGCTACAGAGGCTAGTTCCCTTTCTGTTATTCCATTTATGCAACCGTATAGAGGAACAATGCTTCTCTTACATGGTTGCTTCATGCTTATCAGATACGAAATTCAGCCAAATTGAAGAGAATTATGCAGACAATCCTGTCACTGGGGAATGCATTGAACCATGGAACTGCCAGAGGTGAAATCTGATATTGATATACTTTTTAAGTCTCTCTCTCAGTTGCTTCATCCATTTGAGTACATGTAAAATATGTAGTCAGTGGTTAAAAATTGCAAACTTTCTATTGCAGTTTATGTCTTTTATAGCCCGTAAGTAGATTGTTTGGATGACAAATTTATACTTGAGTTCGTCTTCCTGGTTTTGTCTCAAGCTTGACACCCTTAGCAAATGTTTTTGTTCGTTTGATTGTCTGACAAAAATTAGAAGGGGGAAGTAGATATAATGTAGGCAACCATAAGTGCAGAAGTAGATTAAGTGGTGGCAACCATACTGACTTACTGAGCTATTGCACTTAGTCATTGTGAGGGTTTGTGAATTTCATCTCTAAAGAAATCGATATTGGAGTAAATACTCCTCCTATTCAGTTGTTTACAAACAGTAAGACAACCATACAGATTGTCTGAAATCCAATGTATTATGAGAGAATGAAACACATTGAAGTAGATTGTCATTTCATTAGAGAGAAGATCACTCATGCAATCTTCAAGCTCATACATGTGCGCTCAGAGGACCAAGCTGCAGACATAACAAAGTAGGTCTAAAAAGGGCTCTTCGCAAGTTGGGAGTAATGAGTATCTTACACCCAACTTGAGGGGACATGTTAGAGAAATGGACTTGGATCCATTTACATTTGGATCGGTTCCTATCCTGATCCAAGAGGAGCTGCTAGGGAGGGTTTCTTTAGTATAAGAGTGTTTTAGTCTTTTTGTGTTTATTATAAAATAAGTAACCCAATAGGGTTACTGTGTGATTAAGAAAACAGAAGAGAGAGAGACAGCAAGGAGCTGACAGTCAGGAAGACGCCTGGCCCTCCTCTTTCTCCTTTCTCCTTCATAAATTCCTTTGTGTTAATGAATTTTTTAGTGAAAAATCAACATTGTCCAATAAGAGCAATATCGCTAATGATTGCCCTCATTGCATTGAGGAATTGCATGATTGAATTGTCTTTTCTCTTGGTGTTGTGAATAGTCCTCTTGAAGATGATTGTACGCAAGCTTGAGAGTACTAGACTAGTAAAACTAAGAGTTGTACCTCTTGGCGCTTTGAGTCATTTCACGGTCTATGCTTGCAGAATCTCTAGGGCCAGCATGGACATGAGAAACGACATGAACATTCTTGTCTTTGTGCATTATCAGTACACGATGCATCAGATTGGGAGTAATAATGATGGTAACTTGTGTTGTATCTTTCCACTTTTCTTGATCTTTGGCTTCTGCCTTACAAAGTAACTTTTGTCTGGGATGAGTTGAGATGGCAAATATAAGTTTAAAGAAATAGGGGAAAGCATGTTTCCCAGTAACCAGGAACAAGAAAAGGTATATGTTGCCATGTATCCTTGTCTCATTTTTTTTGGCATGTCGCGTTTGGCATGACACTCCATACTGCTGAGTGCTGATATCCTTCTGACTATCCACGTAATAAGCCTCCATGTTATGTCAAGTTTTATTTCCGCCATCTCCTCATTTTCATTTGCTGTCTTCTTGGTCTCCTATAAGTTCCAACCTCTGTCACATAAATACTCTATATTAAGGACACTAATCATTTATCTTTCATCAAAAAGCCCATACCCTCATATCCACATACAACTCTCAGCCATTATAAATGCCAACTGCGGGTTCTCTTTGATCTTTCCATTAATTTGAAATAGAAGTTACCGCGATTTCTCTCAAATAGTTAGTTCATGCAAAGCTGCTCTCCTTTGGATTATTCCCTCGTAATTGGGAAGTGGATTAGGGTTGCTAGTTTTGCTTGGGGCAGTTCATTGGTTATGGAGTGTGCTTCTCTCCATGTCATGCGAACTTGCTGTACTTAGGTCCCTACTAATTGCACTGCTTTGAGCTATTTCTTGCTTTATGTCAACTACTTTCTAGTAGTAGACAATTTGTTTAAGTTGTAAAATTAGGGGTCATGTTAGCAGAGCTTTCAAGATTCCTGTTTTACTTTCTATGCTGTTAAAGAATCTATCAAGCTTAATAGTGCTATGTTGGATGCATAACAGATTCCGTAATTTGCAGGTTCTGCCATTGGCTTTAGGTTGGATAGTCTATTGAAACTAGCTGATACACGTGCTCGTAACAACAAAATGACACTTATGCATTATCTTTGTAAGGTAAAGCACTTCCATGAGAAGTTGAATGGTTTTCTCTTTTGACAACTATAAGCCTGTGTTGTATTCTTTTTTATAAACGTTTGAGTATGGTACTTTTAAGTTCTTATGCAGTGTGCTATGAAAAGGAACACAACATTATTGTTGCAAATGTGATCATGTGACAGATTGCTCATTAATGAAAGTCTATTGCTGTTTAAGTTGCATGACGTTGATTTGGGTGTGTGTGTTGCACTGTCATAAAGATGGACAGTTTCAGTTAGATACCATCTGTGTGGAACTTTCATGTGCACATTTAAATGTATATGGTGCATGTGTATCCATGTATATATGTATGTGTAATCACTTATTTTACACTTTTCGCTCTTTTCACCAATCCCTTAAGTTGTGGTATTCATAAACGCACACAAGCACAATCTATCATCTAGGTGAATCTTGTAAAAAGGATGCAGACCTTAGAAAAAGATTCCAAGGTCATGGAACACATGACCAGCAACAGCTAGTGGCAATTTGATCGGCCTAGGATGACTAGCAGTGTGCAAACTGGAAAATATCAGATGTACATAATATGAAATTTAACTTAGCTGAGAAGATGGTGGAGGTGCGAGCTGTCTCTGTGCAGTCGCCGCCCTCTTTTCTCTTTCTTCCTTGGTGAAGATTACAAGTCTGCTGATAGGGTTTTATTCCTTAAATATCAGCTTTATAATGATGGTCTAAATTACCTAAATACCATTAATGAGCTTATTTAAAACTAACTTTAAAAACAAAAATAAAGAAAGACATAATGCAGAGGATAAATAACAATTAACAAGATGAATGTGTCGTCTCTTGATATCTCTTCTATCTTTCTGAATGCTTAACACTTCCCCTCAAGTTGGGTGAAAGATGGATGTTACACCCAACTTGCTATATAATCTCATCAAGAGGTTTGTGTTAAGTGCTTTAATAAGGATATCAACACATTGACTTCCTGACCTCACATGTTCTAATTGAAATTCTTTAGTGTGTATGCTGTCTCGTATAAAGTGGCAATCAATTTCAATATGTTTTGTCCTTACATGATAGACTGGATTAGAAGCTATCTGTATTGCTTCTTTATTGTCACAAAATATAGGAATAGGTTCATCTGAATGTAGGCCTATCTCCATTAATAAAGAACACAACCATTTTCCTTTATATATGCCTGATGCAATCGCTCTATATTCAGCTTCTGTCGTTGATCTTGCCACCAGTGATTGTTTCTTGCTTTTCCATGAAACTATATTACCTCCAACAAGGGTTATATATCATGTAGTTAACTTTCTATCATCTGTAGAACTTGCCCAATCAACATCTCTATAAACTTCAATATTGGTATGACCATTGTTTTTATATAGAACTCCTTATCCAGGTGTAGCCTTTAAGTATCTTAGTATATGAAAGACAACATCTATATGGGATTTTGATGGTGATTGCATGAATCTACTGACAATACTCACTGCATATGCAACATTTGGACGTGTGGTGGTCAAATATATAAGTTTTCCAACAAGTTGTTGATATCGAGTTGTATCCACCTTATCATCTCCATCATCCATTCGAAGTTTATGATTAACATCCATGGGAGTATATATTGGCTTGCAATTTTCCAATTTAACCTCTTGTAGTAGGTCTAATGTATACTTCTTTGATTTAAAAAAATATTAGTGTCTAAGTAAACCACTTTAATACCCAAAAAATAATGTAATCTTCTCAAGTCCTTGATATCAAACAATCGATGTAGATCCTGTTTTAATTTGTGAATTTCTTCAATATCATCTCCTGTCACAATAATATCATCAACATATACTAATAATTCTGTCAATTTCTCACCCTTTTTAAAAAATAACGTGTGATCACTCACACTCTTCTGATATCCAAGACTGATAATGCTTTTACTGAATTTTTCAAACCATACTCTAGGAGACTGTTTTAGTCCATAAATTGCCTTCTTTTAACTTGCAGACCTTATTAGTAGAATTTACATATCTAGGTGGTAATTCCATATATACTTCTTCTTTGAGTTCTCCCTGTAAAAATGCATTTTTTACATTAAGCTACCACATGGTCCAATTCTTTTGGGCTGCAATGCTGATAATGACTCGTATAGATGTGAGTTTTGCTATAGGTGCAAGTATCTTCATAGTCAATTCCATATAATTGACTATAGCCACGTGCCACTAATCTTGCTTTATATCTCTCTAACGATCCATCAGCTTTAAATTTTACAGTATACACCCATTTAGAACTTACTGCTTTTCTTCCTGGTGGTAGGTTGCCGACTTCCCATGTCTGATTTCTGAAGCTCAGATTTCATGGCTTCATCCCAGTGTTCCTGCTGAGAGGCTTCATAAAAATTCTTTGGAATTGGATATAATTCAACCTTTAACACAAAATTCTGATAACTGGAAGATAGTTGATTATAAGAAATGAATTTTGAAATTGGATACTTACCACATAGTCTTTTCCCTTTTCTGTGGGCTATGGGAACATTCAAATCATTTGCTTCAAATGGAATTAAATCTGAGGAATCCGAGGAATCTAAGGTAGGTACTCCCCCTTGGTTCGTGATGTCAGTAGAACTGGGCATAATTATATTCCTTTTCCCTTTTTTATACACTTTAGTCTCCTTTTCTTCTTGTTGTCGATCATCTTCTTCAACAGTATAATCTTCATCTGTCTCATCACCAGTAATATTGATCGAAAGAAGTATCTTCGATAGTAGAGTTTGACTCGTCAATAAAATTGTTGAAAAAAGGAGTATTTTCAAAGAATGTTACATCCATGAAAATGTATTTCCTATGTTAATTGGTGTCATAACAAACATATCCATTTTTTCACCGGAATATCCAATAAAGACACATTTGACAGCTCTTGATCAAGTTTATCCATAAATTGGCTGTGAACATTAATATAGCATACACATCCAAACACTCTAGGAGTAAGATGAAATGGATTAGCATCAAGTTTGACCATGTGGAATGGAGATTTTCTGTCAAGAGTAATAGAGGGAAGTTTCTTCATGAGATATACAACTGAGAACCGTATTCCCTGTACAGCGGAAATACGACCATGATGCAAAATGGTCTCGAGTTGTTTCTGGCCGCATTGCCTATTTTTGCGCTAACAACCCCATTTTCATGAGGGGGAATGAGCACTGAAGATGCTTTGGTGGAAAAAATGTCATTTACGATGCCATAAAAGTTTAAAGAATTTTGAGATAAAAATTCACTGCACTATCACCGCTACATAAAAATACAAATTGGAACATCAAAATTTGAGTTTTATTTATTTCATGATAAAACGTCTTTGAAAAATTGAAAATAAACTATGATCTGCTTTTCATTAAAAATAACCCAATTACACTAAGAATAGTCATCAATGAAAGTAACAAAGTGCTTAAAATTTCCCAAAGAAGGTATCGAACATGGACCCCATACATGGAATGTATTAACTCAAATGGAACTGACGACTTAGAGTTACAACTAGGAAATGAGGCTCTATGATGTTTAGCTCTCTGACATACATCACATTGAATAACCATATCTTTTGGAATTACAAAAGGAACAAACTCATGAATCTTAGACACAGGTAAATGTCCTAATCTACTATGTCAAAGTCTTATTTCTTCTTCTGCTGGAGTAGCTGCCAATGCTCTTCTCTGTATTGTAGGATGTGGATCAGGAAGTAGATAAACCCATTTTTAAATTCACCACGTCCAAAGGTTCTTCCAGTCATATCCTGAAACACACAGTCAGATGGAGAAAAAGTGATTGAACAATTCATATCTCTAACCAAAGAGCTTACATAAGGTAAATTTACTGGAAATTTGAGAATGTATATCACTGAATTAAGTTTAAAATTCTTTCCAAAATTCTTTCCATTAAATTTCTCCTGTTCCTTCCATTGGAATCAAGGAACCATTGGCCATCTTTACATATTGAGGTGTAGGAGTAACTTTGTATTCTTTAAAACTAGATTTATCTCCTACTATATGATCTGTAGCCCCTGAGTCAATCACCCAATAATTTGAATATACATAATTTTTTCTAGAAAAATTACCACTAATACTATAGGAAGTGGGTTGGTTCATTTCAGGCTTTGATGATGATGTTGAGGGATGATCACGAAGTCGACTTTCTATCTCTACAAGTTGTCTTTTCAATTCAGTCATTTCATCTATAGGATTTGGTTCTGCCGTTTCTTTTTCAGATGTAGTACTCACATGACTACCATAATTTTTGTATTCTGCAGGTTTTCAAATAATTTTCTAGCAATGTTCTTTTGTATGTCTTCTTTTCCCACAATGCGTACATTAGAGCTTATTTCTATCTTCACAATTCTGAGATCTTCCTCTTCCACGGCCTCTGCCTGAATCTCTACCTCTCTGATAACCCATATTGCCTCTACTCACAAATGTAGATTTTTAAGTTTGGGTATGTTCTCCCTTTTCCAAGCTTTTTCTGTCTTCTTCTCTTAATAAGAGTGAATATACTGTCCCCAATGATGGCAGATCTTCTTTGTTGACAATATTCAGCTTGATTGAGTAATATTTTGGTGAGACTCCCCAGAGTAAATCAAACACTTTCCGAATTTCACTTTCTACTGTTCTTTCTTTCACACAGTTGTTGCATTTGTTCTCTATAAAGTGTCTCTGTTCATTCCATAATTCTCTTAATTCTTCATAATACTCACTAACTGATCTAGTACCTTGTCGACACCTCCTTATTTTCTCAATCTCATATTCTTTGGCTATATTACTTTGTCTTGAAAATGCTTCTTCAACTGCTCCCCAAATCTCCGTAGCAGATTCTAAATATATAAATGTTTTACTGATAGACTGATTCATTGATTGAAGAAGCTATGAGCTTACTAATGTATCGTCTTTGGACCATCTCTCAAAATCTACATTTTCTTCATCTGGTTGTGGCTGATTTGGTTTAATCATTGATAGTTTCCCATGTGCACGTAGAACTAATTTAATTGATCTTGCCCATTCTTTGTAATTTCTGCCTTCTATACGGATATTTGTAATTTGGAATAGCTCTAGTTTCTGTTCGTTGCCTCCAATAACTGATTGTTGTTCCTCTTTCATTCTTTTCTCCATTGTATATATATACTTGAGTATGTAAACTGATTGTTGTTTCACTTCAATATAGATGAGATGCAGTCTGGAGTTGATGTCCCACGATGTGATGCACAACTGCTGTTTTACAAATCAAATGAAATATGCATACCTTATGTTATAGATTCTTTTAATATACGCAGTAAATTTTGCGTGTTGTCTTCTTGGTGACTGATTGCAGATACTTTAATATACACAGTAAATTTTGCATGCTGTCTTCTTAGTGTAAATGAGATAGATATTTGGCCTATTACGTGCCAAGTTCTGTCTTGCCAAACAATGAAGGCCAAATACTTGGCTTGTTATATGCCAAAAAGTTTGCCCTGTCTAGGCTTCCAACTTTATAGAATAAAGACAGAATATATAGAATATAAGTTTGATCATTTGGGTACTTCATAGGATATACAAATAAAAATTTGCACACATTACATACCTCAAAAGGAAAGTTTTAAATACCTAGGTCAATTTTTTAGAGTGATGGAAGAATTGATGGAGATGTTATGCATAGAATTAATGCTGGTTGGTTAAAATGGAGAGGAGCATCATATATTTTTTGTAACCAAAAGATACCATTAAAGTTAAAAGGTAAATATTATAGAACATTAATTAGACTTGCCATGTTTTATCGTTTTGTGTGATGGGCAGTTAATGAACATGTACAAAAGATGTCTATGACAGAAATTAAGATGTTGAGATGGATGAGTGGTCATATAAGGAAAGACCATATACATAATGAGGTTATTAAAAACAAATTAGGAGTGAGGCGAATAGAGGATAAAATGAAAGAATATCGTTTAAGATGGTTTGAACATATAGAAAAGAAGTGTCTGTAAGAAGGTATGAAAAATTAGATTTTTAAAGTATTAAAAGAGGTAGAGGACGACCACAAAAGTATTGGAAAGAAAGAATAAAAAATGATCTAGCTTATGTTGAGTTAACTGCTAACATGACACATGATAGGGCTCTGTTTTAGCCGATGCCGTCTAGTATGGAAAAAGGCTTTGTTGTTGTTGTTGATGATTAAATTGCATAATATCACTTATGTCAGGATCTCATTTCCTATAATTTAAATTGCATATATGATATAAGCATGTAATACGACATTCAATGAGAACATGATGGATTAAATAGATATGCAGTATCCAAAATGACCAGAATGCCATCCTATGGGAGCGCAAACGGTAGGGGACATTTAGGACTCTCCATGGGTGTCAAATGTGACATATGTGGGCATTATCTTCAAAAGTTGGCCTCCAAAGTGGTATCCGACTCTGTCTGCTTAACTGGTGAATATGAATCTCCTGAACACATTCCTGTTGTTTCGTGTAGTGAGAGACATTAATACTGAAGCAAATCATCTACTTTGCACAGAAAAAAAAATGAGATGGAGGTCGGTGCCATGATGGCTGCCTCAACCTCTTTCTTATTCATCTAATTACCCTAATAAACCTGTTTAGGGTTTTATAGTACAGACCTTTTAACTTAAATGATATACTTGCCCTTACTTAAAGACACTAAACATACCCTATTTTCAATGGATCAGATTCTGATCCATTGAGACCCAAATTACTTAAGACATGAATTAAAATTGCAGAAATATAAGTCTTTATCTTCAACTTGATCTCCAACAAGCCCCCTCAAGTTGGGTCTTGAAGTCTTGAAACACCCAACTTGACGAGTCCTCTTTAACCCATTAACATGACATTGGTTTTGTGAGAATATCCGCCAATTGATCTCCAGAACGTACATAAAAGAGATTGAAGATTCCTTTGGCAACTTTTTCTCTAATAAAATGACAATCTATTTCAATATGTTTGGTATTCTCATAAAAAACTGGATTAAATGCCATTTGAAGAGCTGCTTTACTGTCAGTGGAAAACTTGATTGAAGTCTTTCTTTCTAAATCTATTTCATCCAAAAGTGATGATCCATAAGCCTTCATACATGTCGAGAGCAATAGCACGATATTCTGCCTCTAAACTTGACCTGACCACCACAGATTGCTTTTGACTTTTTCAAGATACTATATTACCTCCTAGACATACCATATAACCAGATGTTTACTTTCTATCAACTTTGGAACCTGCCAAATCAACATGCCCAATCAACATCTGAATAAATTTTTATATCAAGTGATGAATGTGGAGTATATAGTAAACCATAGGTAATAGAAGATTTCAAGTATCTTATAATATGAAACACTGAACTCATATGATGTTTAGATGGAGAATGTATCCATCTACTAACATATCCAACTGCAAAACTCACATCTAGTCTTGTGATAATATATATTAGTTTTCTCACCAATCGCTGATATCTACCAACATCTTCATATGGTTCAGCTGAATTATCATTCTCTTCTTTTGAAATTTCAATAATTGGTGTAGAACATATTTAACAATCCTCCATTTTAGTCTCTTTTAATAAGTCTAGAATGTATTTCCTCTGACTTAAGAATAGACCGTCTTTACTCTGAATTATTTAATGCCCAAGAAATAGTGTAATCTGCCTAAGTCCTTTAAGTCAAACAATGCACTTAGTTGTTTTCTCAGACTAGCTATGCCGTCTGTATCGTCACTTGTAATGATGATGTCATCTACGTACACCAATAGTAAAATAGTCTTCTTCCCTTTAATAATAAATAGTGTATGATCACTGAGACACCGGTTGAACCCCAAACTCATAACACCATCACTAAATTTATCAAACCATGCTCGTGGAGATTGTTTTAAACTATAAATTGATTTCTTTAGTTTGCATACTTTGTTTGGCATTTGTCCATGGTCATATCCAGGTGGTTGGTCCATGTAGATATCTTTCATAAGGTCACTCTGAAGGAAATCATTCTTCACATCTAACCGCCATAAGTTCCATTATTTGTTGACGGCCACATTTAAGATAATTCTGATAGTGTTCATCTTTGCCACCGGTGCAAAAGTTTCTATATAGTCAATACCATATGATTGATTGTAACCCTTAGCCACTAATCTTGCTTTGTACCTTTCTATATTTCCATCAGCTTTGTACTTTACTGAGTACACCCATTTGCATCCCACTATTTTCCTCTCTTGGTAGATCAACAAGTTCCCATGTGTTATTTCTTTCTAGTGCTGCAATTTCTTCTTTCATTGATGTCCTCTACTTTAAGTGTTGTTCTGCTTCAACAAATATTTTAGAAATATAAATATTATGTGCATTCTTCACCAACAACTCATACTCTTTTGGATAATTAGTATATGAGACCATTTTTTATAAGGAATAATTTGCAGTTTCACGTTTCCCTCTCCTAAGAGCAATAGGGAGATCATCAGGTTCAATAATAGAATCTTGAGGAATTACCTGAGGAGGAGTCAAATCTGATTCAGGGTGAGGATATCGATTCAGAGTAGTAGACTGATGTGGAAGGAAGGCCTTTCTCTCACCTCTAGTATAAACTTGCCATTGCTTACCTTGTGGAGGGTGCGTCTCCTCTTCTTTGCTTTCAACCTCTGGTTGATTTTTAAGTGGTGGAAGTAGTATTACATGAGGTGAATAGATATCTGATGATTGATCTTGTTTGCTATAAAATGGTATATCTTCATGAAAAGTAACATCCATAGTAACATATGACTTTCTTTTTATAGGATCATAGCATTTATACCTCTTCTGAGTAGTAGAATATCTCAAGAAAATGCATTTCATGGCTCAAGCATCTAATTTATCTCTCATACCATAGTATATATGAACAAAGCAAGTACATCCAAACACTTTTGGTAGTAAATGAAATTGCTTGAGAACCCTGCTTGGCATACGGTTGATGAGATACACAGTTGTTAAGACCGCTTCACCCCAATAAACCTTTGGAACTTTGTACTCAAGTAAAAGAGTTCTGGCCACCTCTAGGATATGTCTATTTTTTCTTTTAGAAACACCATTTTGTTGTGGAGAATGTGAACATGAGGTTTGATGCAAAATACCCTAATCTAAGAAATATGAGTGGAGCGATTGAGACATATATTCATCTCCATTATCGCTATGAATAATTTTAACATTATGTTGAAATTGAGTGTGTATAAACCGACAGTAAATAGGAAGAATATCTTTCACTTCCTCCTTGGTTTTCATAAGATATATCATAGTAAACCTAGTACAATCATCAATGAAAGAAATGAAGTATTTGTGACCATGTAATGAAATAGTAGAGCAAGGTCCCCAAACATTAGAGTGAATAATTTCAAAAGATTTAGAGAATTTTTCTTCATTCAAAGGAAATGAAACACGATGATGTTTTGTCTCCTGGTAGGTTTCACAGTTCACATTTAAATCATTACAATAAGTAAATTCAGCCAATAATATCCTAATTTTTGATAACGGTAAATATCCTAATCTCTGGTGCCATAAAGATAACTCTCCCTTATGCTTTTCTGTAATTATTGTTGACTGTATTGCTGCTCCTCTGACTTCATCGTAGAAATAGAGGCCTTTCCGCATACTATTATGACCAAAGATCCTCCCCGTCCTCAGTTCCTGAAAATAGCATCCAATAGAATCGAAAATTAGGCCACAATTTAGATCTTGTGTCATGGTAAAGATGGATAATAAATTTATTGAAATATTTGGAACATCTAAGACATTCTTTAATACTTCAAAAGGTGTATTGATACTTCATTTTCTAACTATTGGCATATGAGATCCATCGGCCAACCTAATATTAATTTTGTCCTGAGTCAACTCATAGTCGTCAAAGAAATCTTGACTACTGACCATATGATTTGGCTCAACATTCGAAAAGGTAGAAGGAGTCTGCGAATCTCTTAGACGAGCCTTAAGCATCTCAATTTCTTTCTTCATGTCAGCCAATGAAGTTGCATTGTTTTCTGCATTTTGTTTGTAACCTTAGTCACTGCTGAAATAAGCTTTATTAGACCTATTCTGATAGTAAGTAGGTTTACCAACTAATTCCTAGCAAGTTTTCTTTGTGTGTCTTGATTTTCCACAGTGAGAACAAGTTAATTTGTCCTTCTCTTTAGAAGTAAGTGAGGTCCTACCTCTGCCACACCCATATTCTCCCCTTCCACGAAAGAATGAGGAGTTAGAGGGATTTCTACCCACAAATGCAGTGGTCTCTAAGCTAATCTTGGTTTCCTTCTCTAGATGTTTCCTATCTTCTTCCCAAAGTAAGAGAGAGTACACTGTGCTCAATGAAAGAAGCTCTTCTTTACTGAAAATATTATTTTTCACTGTCTCATATTCTGAAGAAATATCCCACAAAAGATCAAATACTTTTCATTCCTCAAATTCTTTATTGCGTTCTTGAATGCAATTTTGACATTTCGTCTTAGAATAAACCTTTAATTCTTCCCATAAACCTCTTAGTTCTGCATAATATTTACTTGATCTTCTTTCCTGTCCACACTTCCTAATCTTCTCAATAATATCATATTTTTTTGTTATATTCTTCCTCTGAGCATAAAAATCATGAACTGCTAGCCAAATATCTTTTGCTGAATCTAGAAACATGAATATACTGCCAATTGAGGGTATCATAGATTGTATAAGCCAAGCATTGACAAGTGCATTTTCCCTATGCCATCGTATTTAAAGAGGATCTGTTGTAGGTGGTTAGGGAATATCGCCAGTCAGGTAATCCCATCTCCTCCTTGCCATCACAGCTAGTTCAATAGATCTGGTTCATTGAAGATGGTTCTTTCTATCTAACTTTAGATTTGTAATTTGAAAAACCTCGCCTTTGTCCAAGGAATTATTGTCGCAACCTTCTACTATCTTATTTCTGTCCATTATTATCAAAATCTGATTCTCTTACCGTTTTTGATGTGCAGTTTAACGAAGTAAGGTACAATTGTGTTCAGCACTGCAAGCGATTCCTCTTGCTGCTTATGATGTGCAGTTGTGTTCAGACTTACACGTGAATACCAATAACTTGGTGCAGCCAAAAGAACTCACGTGAATCGAACATGATATTCAGAAGTTGCGTTGCAGAAATATAAAGTTGACATTTTTCCTGATTGTTGACGGCATAGAAATCTTATAAATTTTGATGTGATTGATTCGAGTATTATGCAGGTGACGAGACTTGCACTTTTGATACTTGATGCTTGATCTTAATATCCTGGCTAGACTGTTTCACAGTCTATCTGCGTGCCACTTCAGACCTTCAATGTATACTTGATGCGACAACAACTTCTCAAGGACAAATTTCAACTTCTCAGGGACAAATTTCTTTGGCTGGCAGCTACGTCTTCACAGAATACACTCTGATACCATGTTGTTTCGTGTAGTGAGAGACATTAATACTGAAGCAAATAATCTACTTTGCACATTGAAAAAATGAAAGTTTTAAATACCTAGGGTCAATTTTTCAGAGTGATAGAAGAATTGATGGAGATGTTACATATAGAATTAATGTTGGTTGGTTAAAATGGAGAGGAGCATCAGGTATTCTTTGTGATAAGAAGATACCATTAAAGTTAAAAGGTAAATATTATAGAGCAGCAATTAGGCCTGCTATGTTTTATGGTTCTGAGTGTTGGGCAGTTAATCATCAACATGTACAAAAGATGTCTGTGGCAGAAATGAAGATGTTGAGATGGATGAGTAGTCATACAAGAAAAGACCATATACATAATGAGGTTATTAGAAACAAATTAGGAGTGGCACCAATAGAGGATAAAATGAGAGAACATCGTTTAAGATGGTTTGGACATATAGAAAGAAGATCAAAAGAAGAACCTATAAGAAGGTTAGAAAAAATGAATTTGGAAAGTATTAAAAGAGGTAGAGGACGACCACAAAAGTGTTGGAAAGAAACAATAAAGAATGATCTAGCTTATTGGGGGTTAACTGCTAACATGGCACACGATAGGGATCTGTGGAAACAAAGAATCCATGTAGCTGACCCCGTCTAGTATGGGAAAAGGCTTAGTTGTTGTTGTTCTTGTTGCACATAGAAAAAATGAGATGGAGGTCGGCGCCATGATGGCTGCCGCAACCTCTTTCTTCTTACTCATCTAGTTACCCTAATAAACCTGTTTAGGGTTTTATAGTACATACCTTTTAACTTAAATGACATATTTGCCATTACTTAAAGACACTAAACAGACCCTATTTCCAATGGATCATATTCTGATCCATTGAGACCCAATTTACTTAAAACATGAATTAAAATTGCAGAAATATAAGTCTTCATCTTCAACTTGATCTCCAACAATTCCAAAGGTCGTTTTCTGTTGGATCTGGATCTGAGAAAGTCTGGGGTTCAGTGTAGGTGATCTCTATGCTGGGACATATGAGTTTGTGAGGGCTCTTGAAGTATTGTTCTGCACTTGTATGTATGCATGCTGGTTCTATAGACAAATTTGGTGCTTTTGATTTCTCGTATGAAGATCCATTTTGTTTTCCGTATTCATCTATATTCTATTCTATGGAACAATTTGGAGGTTGTTTTTCCCATTAACTTCTCAATATTCTCAAAGCACATTTAAGTTGTGAACACACGTATGTAGCCTTTAATGAAATATTCGTTCAAGTGTAGGCAGTGTGAGACAGCCGTTGGGCTTAAGCTGGACAGCCTCGTGAAGGACTCAAACTTGTTAATCAAACGTAAAGCAGTACAACTAAAGAATATTATATTCAAATATGAAAGTATTTGAGTAATATGTTAGATATAATATAAATCATCCAAGTTAGAGATGTACAAATAAATTAATGCTATAATAGTACTTCATATGAATATGTTTATACAATTTATAGTGCCTTGCAATGCCATATGTATATCTTACACACATGGGACAGGTGATCATCTTTGTAGTTGCTTATAATCTGTTTGATCACTTGCTGTAAAAATGTAGCCTGTATATTTCCTTTCGGAGTCAGAACCCTGTGGATCTTCTTGCGGATTAGATACTAAGGACAATCTAATGTGGTTAGTGATATTCTGGAGGGGAATTCTTTGCAGCAAATATTGTTAAGCTCTGCAACAATGGTGCTTTTAAATCCTAATACACACTTGTGCTGAACAGTCAGCGAGCTTATCATCATGGTTGGGTATTTCTATTCCTTGTTTACCAAGAAGCAGTAATGCGCCATCAGTCCTTGAGTTTAGAGGTGTCAAACCACACTTTGAAATGCATTTTATCTAATCATACGTGGCCCATTTGCATCTTTCATTCGATTTTATTTGTTTAATTTCTCTCTGTAGGTTCTTGCTGATAAGCTTCCTGAGCTTCTAGATTTTCACAAGGACCTTGTGAACTTAGAACTTGCATCAAAGGTATCTTGCGTAACTTGCCAAGTTCCAGTTCTAGAATTACTTGAAGTTCTGCCTATACTTAAGTCTTCTTTTCCTCTGTGAACTCCTTAGATACAATTGAAATCACTGGCAGAAGAGATGCAAGCCATAAGTAAAGGTCTGGAGAAGGTTCAACAAGAATTGACAACTTCTGCAAATGATGGTCCTATATCACATGGCTTCCAACAGGTTGATATTTGTATCCTTTTTCCTTTTGGATACATGGTACATAAGTTCATCTTTTCAGCTTGTATTTCATGTCAACGCCACATATTTGTTCATTTCAGTATCTGTTGTAGATGCTTGATTATGGTTGTGACAGAGTGAACATTCAGGATTAATGGAGACATTACCAAGAATTATACTTTATTCTCTCCTTTTTTGCTTTAAAGTTGTTCACTTGTCATTGTTTCTGATCAGCTACTCCCTTCTCCTTGTTGGAGATTGTACTTGATGATCTTTTTGGATACAAGAAATGAAGAAGCACGTATGAAGAAAAAGATGACTCATTTGAAAGGAAAAAAAATCCTTGATAGTCAGGGTTATCTTGTTTTTTGATAGAAAAATTGTATGGAAAGAAAATTATGTCCCTCAAGTTGGAATGCCTGAACCTAATATATATGCAAGCCCCCACTAACAAAGGTAAAGGTTATGAGCAGTTCGAGATTCGAAACATGGACTTTTGTATATGAACTCTATCTTCATTTTAATCAAACTAAATCATTCTTTGTCTGCTAAGAACAAGATCATTTTTACCAGAACACAAGTACTTGAGGAAATAAATACTGATAATAGATGAAATATAATGGAGCTAGACCAATGAATTTTTTGCAAATTGATAGTTGGTTCGTTATTTCTTGACTCATATTTCCCGAGGTTTTCTCTGTTGGTGAATACCTGTCAATCTCCCTTTTATTTATGCGTTCTTAAATCTTGTTTATGCGCTTGCTACGTATTACATAATTCTTATTCTGCAGATATTGAGAGGATTCCTGAATGTTGCTGAATCTGAAGTACGAGCTCTGACAGCTCTCTATTCTGGAGTGGTATGTAAAAGGTCTTACTAAATGTTTATGGAACATAACAGGGCATTGCTTCCCTGATTGTGGTTATCAATTTACTCAGGGTAGAAATGCAGATGCGCTTGCCCTATATTTTGGAGAGGATCCTGTTCGCTGTCCATTTGAACAAGGTATCATTCCCACCTTCAGAACTTCTATTCATCATCTGACAAATGATGACTTCAAACTTTCTGATTGTAGATCTGTATGTTTTACATGTTTGGCTGACTATTTTTTTCTATAATTGTCATCATTCATCAAGCTGGACTTAGCCATGTGGGAGGTTGTAGCTTTAACTCCAGATTCCTTACTATAAATCTTGTTTTCATTGTCCAACCAATCTATCTTATAAATTATGGGCAGGACATCTGATGTGTGCAGTTAAAATAGCATTCTTGCATCACCATATACGTTCTGTAGTTCATTAAACCTGACAAGTGGATTAATGAATTCGACTTTGGCAAGAGTAGAATGAGAGTTGTTGCCTCATTAAGTAATAAAAATGCCAACTGCCGGAGTGCCATGAAATTGGATCTCAGAAATCCTCCGTGCTGGTATTGATAATGCATGATTTGGTATACTGCCATAGTTGGAACAAATCTTTGCAATCTATCTTGCTGAATGAAATTTTATGGACTCTTGTTAGAAAAAGTATTGAAAGGGATCTTGTTTAACAATATGGAAACCATGTTGCAGTATTCTAACTGTTGTAAGATTTATTCATCTATCAATATTTGAGGTTGTTTCTTACCACATTGTTTCAATGATTTTTGGATTTTCATCTCCAGTGATGGATCATAGGTTTTAATTCTTTTCAATAATTCCTGCAGTTATCTCTACGCTTCTGAATTTTGTGAAGCTGTTCGGGAACGCACATGATGAGACCTGTAGACAGGCTGAGCTTGAGAGAAAGAAAGCTCAAAGAGAAGCAGAAAATGAGAAGTTGAAAGCCTCAACTCCAAGGAAGGGAGCAGAACCACCTTTCGGTTCTCCAGTAAAGGGAGCTAACTAATCAAAAACACTTCTTCGTCTGAAATTGTACATACACAAACAATGGTTTTTGGATGCCACCAGATTTGTTGCTTTCTTTGTGCTTGTGATTCTTATGCATCTAAGAACAACTGTGAAGAATAGAAGAGGACAGCGGTCGAGTGGTTTTCTCATGCAATGAAGAGCTTATTAAGCTGATCCTGGTGAGCATAAGATATGAGTTGAATGTTTTCTGAAGTGTATAGAGTTTCATCCTTGGTAAGTTGCATTAACTTTCAAAATTTTTGAAATATATATATGTTCTACGAGCCATATGGTAAAGTTCTCTAAAATCTTACACTGGTATTTTCAGCTGTAATGTGGAGATTATCTGGCTTTCTAATGCGTTATAAACCCTGCTGTCTTCCTTGTAGCAAACTGTTCTCTGTGACATATTTCCCTATGAACTGGTTTATGTTGTGGTCCGTGATCTTTTCTGCTTTTGGTAATTAATGTCGATGCATTTCACTGAACTTGCTGACTTTTATTTCTCATTCTGTTTTAGATCTGGGAAGAGAGTACTTCCAACCGACTACTGCAATTGCCACCTTGTAAAGAACTGATGATCATCAAATTACATGTTTTGTTATATAATTTATCATTCACCATCTCTCTCACATTTATTTTCCTCCCTCCACGGTTAGCATCCTCAGTTGCTCTTTTGTGATTCTGTATAGTTGATCTGGAAGATGTATTATGCATGGTTTGGCAAGTAATTAATTAGAAGCATTTACCTTTTTTTATCATGTTTTCTGTTTTCTCCATGTCCTCAAGTTTGTACTCTTTAAAAGCTGTGGTTCGGCCATTTGGAGAGGCAGTCACGGATCTCCAGAAAGAATAAGGTGCGTGAAATTAAACACTGAACACTTGAAGAAAAAGAAAGGAATGCCTCTTGGAAAGAAACAATAGTGATCGAGCTAAATAGCAACTTAGAATCCATGATCCCGCAGTGTTAGAAATGGCTTCTCCTTGCTTTTGGGTTTGGTTCAATTATACCCTTTACACTGTCAGGCATTAATAATGGTAATATTTTGGATTTAGTTGCAGCATAGGTTTGCTATATATTTAGTTACTCCAATTCGAAGAACAGTTTGAACAAGTTGTATTTTGAAAGCATGTGTTTGCATCGCCTTCCCATTTCTCAAGAAGTGCGATTCAGTGTCAATTATTTGATACCGTTGGATGGCTAGCCATTTGCATTCATTTGTGTGGCCATAACAAGGAAGAGAAGCGCAAGTATGATGGGCTTGGCTAATCTCACGTCAAACTACTATGGTTTTTGAACATTCTACAAATAGCTGCTAAATTTGCCCATTTCACCGCATAGCCTATCCATTTCTGTATTTCAGCTATCATCCCCTTGCTGGATTTTCATCAAGTTTTCTAAAGGAAGTATTCGATGCATGTCAAAATTTCTTAGTGGCATGCGATGTGGTCAGCTATAAAGCAGATCCCACGGTATAACCGTGGTGTCATTATATCTTCCTCCTTGTAGCACATGACAGACATATTCAGAAAGTAGAAGCCGGGGGACTTCAATTCGTCCATCTAACCGGAACTGGGTTCGACGGAAGGAAGGGCAACCAGTCGTTCAGAATGCAAGGCACGCTGCTTCGCCTTTTCTTTGATTTGGACCAGCTGCTGTGTATGCAATTTTCCTAAGAAGAGCAAGAAAGCAAAATTTAGTAAATGATCAATGAGTTATATCTACGTTGTGGACTGAACCATTGAATGATATAGCTGAATAAGTCCTATTTAGCTTTATCGTGTTCACAAAAGGTGTAAAACTATAGTACGATAGTAGTGGGCTCATTGTGCTCAAATTACCCTCCTTGTAGCTTTCGTCATTGGTAAATTGTATTTGCATTTTTACTGAAGAAGGGATATGCGGCTTTTGAAAACTCCTTTCTTTTCGTTAGAACGGGGAGGCTGATACTAGACGGATGCCCCAGGGGTCGAACTCATGACTTCAACTCGTGAGTCGGCCCCTTAGCCAGGTGAGCGATTGCCCTTTGAGCGATTCTTGGAGGACTTTCATATTAATGAGTGGTCAAGGGAGAAGCGAAGAGTATATTTTGAGGTTTGACGTGCGTATGTATATGAGATGCCTGGTCATACATCATGAGCGTCGTGGTTCTTATGTTCAGTGTTGCAGGCTTATCTCTCTACTTACGATGGGATTAAATGTAGCAATTTCCTACTTGGTTTTTAATATAATGTGAATAGACTCATCCACACACACACACACATATATAGTATTATAATCATAACGATGCACGATATGTAACTGGGTGTAATCCCCCATCATTTCAACTATCGGACAATCACCCTCCACTGATCAAAACCTCTACCACCACTGCCACAACCACTCGATTCAATTGTGGTTTCACCTTGCATACAACTGGAATTGTGCTGGCGTTCAAACCGGTGGTTCTGAATTGCGGTTCTATTTTTGTTTATTTCAAAACTTTTAATAATCGTTTCCGGTTGAAGGCAGTTTAGGACTCAAATCGGAACTGGCAGTTTCGTAGTTTGGAGCCGCCGTTGGTTCCAGTGTCATGTTTAGTAGATGCACATGAAAAAGACTGTAGCAAGTCAGTATAAACTCTTGCATTTGAGAGGTAGAATTCAATAATGAAGAGAAATAGAAGTCAAACCCGTCATCTGACTGCACTGCCGGATTCCAACAGTTATGGTTGCAGAGATTGCATGATTCCTTATCGCCCTACACCATTGACTCCTCAGGCCAGCATGTTACTTGCGGCAGTTTAGTGCTTCACATTTGTGTTGTGTCATTTCATGTCCATGTGGGAAAAATGTCAACCCGAACATGTTCACACACAAATATGATATCTGTGCCTGTGTTTCTGTTACTGACGAAGACACGATTGGATAGGGACCCATGGGTTTTTAGGTTGTGTTTTAAATTACCGGCAATTTCGCGTTTCAGATTGTCTGCAAGTTATTTCATATTTGGGTTCGTGTCGAACCTGACATGACTGGTGGTCGATTTCTTCTCGTGTTACTTTGGGTGGGCATGTGAGTTCCGAACTTTGGGATTGTGTTCTGATCGTCTCGTGTCTTATTGTGCTGCCTTAGCCAGCATGCACGTAGAAGAAAAACCAACAAGAGACCATTAAATAAACGGCAAGATCACGCAATATTTAGCCTCTTTCGTGGAGAAGCTGACGCTTGCAACGCACTCAAAGTCTAGATCCTCGACTGTTAAATCGGGAGACCAGTTCGGTTAATACGTAATGACCATCATTCAATCAGTACTGTCGAATCTCAGCCATTCAAGCCTACGATGGAAGGCTGTAATATATTAGATTAACTCGAATTGCCCTCTCGGGCCTCGCTCTAAAAGAAGATGGACGGCTGCACGTCAAAGCATTTCCCTAGTGCGATACAACGTAACACCCGAACTTCTCTCCCCTGCGTCGGCGTTGCATGTGCAGCTCCTCTTTAAGTAAAACCTGCATCGGGAACTCCACATCCTCTCTCTCCCCCTCTAAGAGACAAGAGGAGAGAGAAGGGACTCTACAGTTGCTGGCGGCCCCACCTTGCGACTCCCTAATGACTCCACTCTTTGCCAAAAGCGGACCTATCATCTCTCTCTTTTTCAGTAGAGCCGTTGCCCATTTCGATCCGTTACTTAAAAGCTTCCTAGCTGCTTGCTGATCCGCAATTCAAGGAAGAAGAAGATGAATCAGGCTTCCAAGAGAAGGATCACGGTGAAAAATGTGGGTGATAGGAACGGAATTCCCGCGAAAAGTTTGGAAGCCAAACAGGGTGTCAGCGGTGGTTCTCCTCCTTTAGGAAGGAATCGCAATGGGGGTAATGTGGAAACCAAGGGGAAATTGTGGTCTGTGAACGTTGATGGTGTTGAGAAAACCCCTCTGAATTCGACTAAATTCCGATGTGATTCTCAGAATGAGAGGGTTTCGCGGAATTCCAGGGAAATGGTTTGTAGAAGTTTGAGTGAGAGTTTTCGAAAAGAGGAGGCTGGATCTGAAGAAATTGTTGACAAACGTGAGGAATTGAAGACGGAAGAGGAATTAGAGAGAGAAAATGAGAAGCCAATGGAGGAAGATGAAGGAGAAGAAGTAATGGAGGAAGAGAAGCAATTGGTGGTCGTCGAAGTCAATTTATCACAATATAAAGAGGCGAAGGAGGATGAGGATATCAAGGAAAACCAAATCTCACCAACTACCACCATTGAGAAAGTCAATTCCCATCAAATTGCCTTCGATTTTGGAAAACCAATTTCGTGTAATCCGTTTCCTGCATCTCTCTCTCTCTCTCGCCCCTCTCCCCCTCTCTCTCTCTCACACACGCACACTCACACTCACAAGCACACACGTAATGCAATCTCTCTCTCTCTCTCTCTCTCTCTTGTTTAACTAATCTCATCTGCAATTCAGGTCAAGAAGCATATGAAGGCAACCCCTCACACACAAGAATGCAGGGCATAGGTCTTTATTGGTGTTTGAGCTATCAATTTTGTTGGTTATCCTTTCCTTTCTCTTTGTACTGCACAGTGAATTCTAATTCTCTTAATTTACGACAGTGGATGTGGTATTGTGGAGAGACATATCAAAATCCGCTTTTTTGTTCGGGTCCGGTACATTCCTACTTCTCTCATCTTCTTATGCCAAAGATCTCAATTTCAGGTCAGTTGTAAGTTCATTTCTTCGTATAAATCTTTCTGTTAATAGAGCTCGTCTTGTCCCTCAATCTCCGGTGAATAAATTTGCCGTATAACAAGTTTTCTATCTTAATTCCGGCATAGATCGAATTCGTTTCGCCAGATTCTCATCTGTTATTTCTTTTCTATCATTTTCCCTTAAAAGCACTCCCTCTGAGCTCTGAATTATCTTGGGTTCCTATTTTGCAGCTTAATTTCAGCAATTTCCTATGTTGGTCTCTTCTACCTTGCCTTAGTCTTCATCCACAGATCCATCCTTTGCAAGTAAATATTGTACACATTTTGCTTTTGTTATTATTTTTTCTTGGGGAGATGGGTTATGCGCAATGCACATATCTCGCCACCTTCTGCTACCCCCAGCCAGCGTTCTCCGCCCTCCTCAACCTTCTTTGTGACAGCAATGGCTGACTGCCACCACCACCGTCCTCCTCCAGCCCAATCTCTAATTAACAATATATATAAACCTATATATAGGAGGTCGTGGTGGTGGCAGACATTTTGACTGGCAGTTAGTAGTGGAGGAAGTAGAAGAAAGTCGCTGAGGGAAACAGGAGTCGATTCGGGCAGCTGAAAGTGATGAATGTGCCATCGCGCGTCACTGTGCACTAAACAGGTCCGACTTCCCCATATGGTGCCTATTTTTATAATAAAGTTGTGTTGAATTTGTGATCAGGAGAAGCATGGATATGGATGAGATGAGCATCAAAAACTCACTAAGCGAGGAAGATATACTCTGGCTACTGAGACTTGTTCTGCCTTACTTGAATGAGATCTTGTTCAGAGTGAAATGCATTTTTTCTGGTGATCCAGCAACAACCATGAAGGTAAAATTGAAAAAGAAATTCATTTTACTTAATAAGTTGAGTCATGGTTGTCAAGATCCCGCTGTTTATGATCTTAGTGGAAATTCGATCTTGATAGTCCGATACTTAGGATCTCTAGAGAAAGATGATCCCATAATACATTAGAATAATTTTCTTAGACATGAAATTCATGATTCATATGATCTACACAACAACACAAAAATAATAGGACTATTATATATTGTTATATGCTTGTCTTGAATTATATGTCTACATGAAGGTAGGAATCGTTACCAAACCGTAGGGTCCTCTAGTTGGGTTCAACCAACCGGGCCGAGTCCACTGATCACCTCTAGGTAGGATCTACTACATTGAGAACCTTTGATAAAAAATTTCACCAATTATCTGTAAAATGAAAAATATTATTTTGGGTGGTGGCGATTCAGGTGGCAGTGCTGCTGTTTCTCCTTGCAAGATGTGGGTGCTGCATAAACGTCTGGACATTAGCCAGATTCGGTAAATAACGCTCTCATCGACCTCTTTTTTTTTATTATTATTACTGAAAAAACAATGACATCCCTGTATCTGAAATGATCAGAAAAAGACATCCGTCCATCACGCATTTAATAAGGCTGACTGATACTCTCTTCTTATTTGCCTGCCTTTTCCTGCTTCTGTTTTTTTACCTTTTGCCGTCTGATCTTTTAATAATTGAAAGTTAGTGTGGATGATCATGTGCAGGCTTCTTTGGGGTGTTTACGATTCCCAAAGTTTATGCTTCGTACTCGATTCAGCTGGGCAAATACGGTGAGAACGTACATTCTATTCCTTCACCTAGACACGTAAATTTCCGTGTCGTGTCTACTTCCGTGTTGTGGCGCAGATAGGAAATGGGCAGAGAAGTATCATCATGGCTCTCTTTATAGATTCGTAGCTACAAGTCCCTTTCCTCGAAATCGCCAAGCACTTTTAAAGAAAAAGACGCAATTTACCGAGCACTTTGCGTGAAAAAGCTAAAAAAGAAGCGTTATGTTGTGAATACTTTACTTAGTATCTTCACAAAAAGGGGGGCCTAAATTATCTTATATTTGCTGAAAGGACCTTATTGGCAATATGATGACGTGAATTGATCGTGTTTCAGGGAGGTTTTGGATCGGTCGGTTTCGCGATGCTTGGGATTCTTGTACCCACAAGAAAGCCGCAGCAATAGCCGTCTTCACCGTCATTTGGAATTTATCATCGGTCGTTGCTCGCATTTGGTCAGGTACGTATTGATCTGCTTCATTTGAAATCATATACCTCCAAATAAATGGCGGATTCCCGTTGAACAGAGCGAAGGCGTATGCCCATCCAAAATTAAGCATAAAAAGAAAAAGGGATGTTAGCCACTGTTGGATTTGGGAACTACAAGACCGCCTCCTTAGATGGTCCCGTGGGCTATTCTTCCTTGACTGAAATTCGTACTTAGTTCACAAAATGTTTTCGTTCGCCACCTTCTTTAGTAAATTCGTAGGCTGAGAAAGGACAATCATGCTCACAAATATCACCGGTTGGATCCGGTTTTGCACATCGAGAAAGGGAACCGTACCAGAACCAAACACATAGGAATAGGACTCGTCCTAACAGAATGGATTTGAGGAATAGAAACAAGAATAAAACAAGAACAAAGAGAGTAAGAAAATTCATGTTCTTGTCCGGAAAATTCGGTTCCAACACTTTTTCCTCTTAATTATAGAAAGTTAGACTCATCTAAAAATAAAATAAAGTATAAAAAAAATCCGACCTAAAACTGTCATGAACATACCTCAAAACCATACCCAAAACTGGCATTCCGTCTCGGTTCCAAGTTCAGAGGGAACTGAAACCAACGCTTTGGGACCGACGGTTTCCAATCAAGTGAGGTCCACAACTGGCCATATAACAGCTGTGGTTTGATGTGAGAAACTGTCATTCTATGTCAGAGAAGGGAAGCTTTTCTAGTTTTCTTGGATGATACATTGGTGGTATTAATGGTACTGAAATATGTTATACTGTATATTACGGAAGTCGTTCAGCGAAATCTACACCACACGTTAGTTTCATCGAGTCGAGATGTAGGGTAGAGATTGAGTAAAACCAGCATGAGTTATACACAATATGACGATCTGTTCTACTGTGCAATACAACTTGACGAATCCAAAATGGTGTTATTTTGCAGTGTTCATATTGGTCGTAGCCGTGCGATTGTACCAGCAATCTTTGAGCTCAGAATGGAAGGAAGAAGAAGAACAGCAAGCAACAGAAGCAGCAGAATATGGTTTGCAGCCCCAAAAGGACATGAATTCCCCCACGATCAAACACGTTATAGTGGAGGAAAATATTACCACAGATAGGTGAACGAACAGAGAGTAAAAGGAAGTAGGAGTGTTTGGTGGTGGGGTTGGAAAGACAAGATGTAAATAAAGGAGGGAAAGAGTACCGTGTTCATGCATGAGTGATGTCTTGTTTCTAATACAAATAATGTCTTCTGACATTTCCATCAATAAAGATTGCAAATTTCCACAAAGGCCCACAAATAAAGGGAGAAAAAAGATATAACATAAACATGTCTTTATGTTTACTAAAGCACTTTTATTATTTTTAAATGATATTTAAGTCGTTTAAAAGTAAAAGGTGAGTATGTGTATGTGTATGTCAAGTTGGAGGATCCAATTTTCCTATATAAAATGATTGGATACTGCAACCTTTGGGGGTTGACTCACACATCTCTTTTTCACAGGAGAAAGGAAGGGAACTAGGCCAAGAGGGGAAGAGGAGAGTGCTGGACAGTGTTGTGATGAGGGTGGGCGAGAAGGGAGCCGGCTCGAACAGGTAGTGGGCTTCGGCAACATGGGAGGAGAGAGGGGCGGGTGTAAATGGGGTAAAATAGAAAAAGGAGTGTATCTTTAGTTTCAAGTGTTTTAAATAATGTTTTCAAAAGATGTGATTATTAGCACTTAAATATTTACCTTAAGAGTATGGCAATATATGAAATTATTGCCTAATCAATATATGAACCAAGAATATGGCACCTTATCTAGTCAAAGGAGGCGTTGGTGCTTGTAGTGTGGTGGGAGAAGGGTGGATTTTTGGTCATACTTGGTATAAAGATTGATTTTTGAAAGTGATGTTTCTAGGTACCCACCATAGCATAAGTTCGTCTGGTAGGGATCTTTTCCTCCCAACGATGCAAGTGGTGCATGCTTTTGTGTTTTGAGTTTCAATTTCTTGTTGTAACAACAAAAACGAAAAAAAAAGTTCTTGTTTCTCTTTTTGTTGGTTATGGACAGAGAAGCTATTATAGAAGATCACAAGAAGAGAAGGATGATGAAGTGACTTGGAATATTTCTTTTATTAAAAACCTACATCTCAAGGAGGTGGACTCGTTCTTCTTCTTTTTTCTTTTGAGGTTCTATATGCTTTTAAATTGAATGGGGGGGGGGGGGGGGGGGGGGGTTCCAAGGCACTATAGTTGCCTTGACTTTGGCAAGTATTAGAGAGGATGGAGTATGATGGAAAAGAGTGGCTGATGGGTGTTTAGGATGAACAATTTCTATTGAGAATTACAAATAATCAAAAGGATGGTAAGGTTTTTAAGTTATTTTAAATGTTCATTTGGAAATCTCAAATTTCATCTCAGGTTTCTTTTATCACATGTGAAGAGGCTTGGGTCAGATTCTTTCTTTCGTTAATGTTCAAAAGAGAGGTGCGATATTGGTGAATGGTTGTCCCTTATACAAGTGGGAGTCGATGCTATTGCTTCATGGATGGACAAGAGATCTATGGATAACAGCCTTTGAGGTGCTCAGTCTTGCATGGTTAATGAGTAGCAATGTACAAATAAAGTGTATGCAAATTTTTTGTTATTTGAAACCACAATTTACAAGTACCTGTTTCAAAAGATAGGTAGTAAAATGAATATGCTCAATGCCTGCTATGCATGCAAATATGAGAGCTAAATAACACAAACTAATATGTATGCCGAAAATAAATATTTATGAATGCAAACTAATGCAAATTAATAGTAACAAGGGAAATATCAAGACTATCTCATATAAGAACTACTATGATGCATGAACTGGGGATATTAGACAAGTGATCGAAGTCAAATAATATATATAAATTGGAATAATTAACATTACTAATTTAATTAAGAAACTAATATGCAACCTAATGTAATGTCTTAATACTAAATTGATAGTGTACCTGCTTGATTTATGCCTTACTAAGCATTGAGAATAGTATTTGAAAATCCGCTGGGCAATCTCTCCTTTTGTTTGATCATCGTGTAGAAAGTTGAAGCTGGTTAACCCTCTCTTGGTCAAACAGTCTCACGACACACAAGAAAAGAGAAAAAGAAGAGAGGAGAAGAGAGATTGATGGATGTACTTGAAAATTTCTTAAAATTGAGACATGTGAGAGATGCATTAAAAGTAGGTTTGAAGCCCTGTTTATAGTTTTGCTTTACAATCCAAAGAGATAGAATCAAATGAAAAAAGTTCACAAGAAAATAGGAAATGATCTAGGGCTGCTTTAAATCTGAAATTTTCAGTATTAGGTAGGTCTCCATTTGGCTAAATGGCTGGACCAAATGCCTATTTGGGTGAGCCCATGTGTACGTCCCAAGCCTTCTTGTCTCATACCAGGTTTAACTTTAATATACCATATTAATTTTGTAGACCATCCATTGCATCCTAACCAATCAAGGTAGACCAAGTCAAGCCTTGAGTCTTGGATCAAATAGGTTGAGTACCTAGCTTAGTCAAAACTCGAGTGAGGTGAAGTGGTTAGACCATGGGTCAAGTCAAAATCGAGTCAAACTAGATGGACTTCAAATGTGAATAAATTATTTAATTACATAAGTATATAATATGGAGAAAATAATTAATTACTTATGTAACTAAAAGCATTGTTGGTTTCTTAAAAGAATGGGATTGTAGAGATTCTTTAGGCACAAAAATGGTAACAAAAAGCAAAAAACTTTTTCATAATATTTCCCATGATTTTCATTAATCTATGTATATGCTCATCAATAATAAAACTTTAAATACAAGATACATATTAAAAATAACCCCGCCTATATATATATATATAGATACATATTAAAAATAACCCCGCCTATATATATATATATATAGATACATATTAAAAATAACCCCGCCTATATATATATATATATATATATATATATATATATATATATATATATATAGATACATATTAAAAATAACCCCGCCTATATATATATATATACATACATATAATACACTAAATTGTGGCTTTAGCCTACATAAATGAGACTTCAATATATATATATATCACTCCGCCTATGTAAGGGATCACCCTTGCATGGCCGGTCTCAAGCCCAAATAAAGGAGGAGGGTTGCGTTAGGCTTTCGACAACGAATGTAAAATTTTGTCGAACTTATCTATCATGGATTCGATAAATTATGAGCATTACGTTGTGGCGTTCCATCTTAGCGACGCACTACAGAGCTCGAATGCAGTGAAAAGTGAGTAAGAACCTCTACATCTTTGCCCGAATGTAGTGAATCAATTGCAGAAAGGGTTCCCATATTATGGACGGGTGTGGGTAAATAAGTCAATCCCGCTACATTGTCACTCGAATGTAGTGAATAAGTTAAAGCAAGAGTTTCCACATTTTCAGAATAGATTAATGTGGAGGGTAAGGAAGCTAGTGCTAGATAATAAGATTTGTATTGGTACTTTCTATATCAGAATAGTGAGCAACAAGTTAATGGAGGTGATAGATACTATGATTCGGAGAAAGATTTACATTCTATGTTTATAAGAGATAAAGTGGGCGGGAGAAACAGTAAAAAGGATTGAGAATAAATGTTTTAAACTATGGTACTAAGGAAAGGAAAAGGTTTGAAATGGAGTTGGTATTATTGTAAATAAAGATTTAAAGGATAATGTAGTAAACATAAAATGATATGGTGACCAAATTATGATAGTGAAATTAGTGTTAAGAGTAGTGACTTTGAATATACTTTGTACTTATACACCCCAAGTAGGACTAGAAGATAGTATAAAAAAGTCTTTTTGGGAGGAACTAAATAAAGTAATTCAAAGAATTTAACAAAGAGAGATGATTTATTTAGGAGAAGACTTAAATGAATATGTATATAAAGATGCATTAGGATATCAATGTATTCATAAAAACTATGATTTTGAGGATATAAATAAGGAGGCTAGGGAGATTTTAAATTTTGTTATGGCTTTTGATATTTTTACAGTCAATACAATTTTAAAAAAATAAGATAAACATTTAATTACTTATAAGAGTGGCTTATCACAAACACAAATTGGTTATTTTGTTTGTAGGAAAAAAGATAGATCGTGTTATAAAGATTGTAAGGTAATTTCAAAAGAAAGCTTAACTACTCAACATCGACTTTTAATAATGGATTTCCAAGTAAAAAAGTGGACAAAGAAGAATAGAGTGCATAGAGCTATTTAGACTAGATGGTGGAACCTAAAGTGGACAAAGAAGGATAGAGTGCATAAAGCTATTTAGACTAGATGGTGGAACCTCAAATGTGAGAAAGAAGATATATTTAAACAGAAAGTTCTTAAGGACATGCTTGAAATTATGTAAGTACACCTTCTGATATGTAGAACAATATGACTATACATATTAGAAAAGTGATAAAAGATGTGAGGCAAATCTAAGTTGAGTCGTAGCAGTACAAAAAGAAACTTGGTGATAGAGTAAAGTGGTGCAAAATAAAATCAAGGCAAAGAAGTCATGATACAAATTGCATTATGCCAAGAAGACTAGTGAAACTTGGGACGCATATAAGAAAGCAAAGAAAGAAGCAAAAAAGGCCGTTAGTAAAGCAAAAGCTAAAGAAACTTGGAACGCTTATAAAAAGCAAAAAAAGCCATTAGTTAAGCAAATGCCAAAATTTGAAAGAATTTATGTAAAAGGCTTAACTCAAAAGAAGGTGAAAGAGATATTTTTAGGATAACTAATGGTAGATATAAGAAAACTCAGGATCTTAGTTTTGTTAGATGCGTCAAAGATGGATGAGAAGATTCTAGTGGCAAATGATGATATCTAAAATAGATGAGAAAATTGTTTCTATAAGGTTTTTAATGAAAATACACATGGTAGTATTAGCTTAGAAGAGTTAGTCAAATTAAAAAAGTATATAAATCAAAATTTCTATCGGTGTATTAAAAAAATTGAAGTCAAAGAGGCTCTTAAATATATGAAGGTTGACAAATCTAAAGGACGAGACAATATTTCTATAGAAGTATAGAAATTTTTAGGAGAGACATGACTCACTTATCTTGAAATATAGAGAATCCAAAAGATGCTCAAGGAATGGAGAGTGAGTACACATATACCCATATATAAGAACAAGAGAGACATTCAGAATTGTATGAATTATCGAGATATCAAGTTAATGAGCCATACTATGAAATCATGAGAAAGAATTATCGAACATAGGCTAAGACAAGTATCAAGTATAACAAAGAACCAATTCGGACTCATGCCCGATAGATCTACTATTGAAGTGATTCACCTATTGAGATGTATTATAAAATATTTTAGATCTAAAAAAAGAACTTTTACATGATATTTATTGATCTAGAAAAAGCTTACAATAGGGTATCAAGAGATGTTCTTTGGAGAACCTTGAAAAAAAGAGGTATCCCATTGATATATATAAATCTTATAAGAGACGTGTACCATGGTGCAAAAACATGGGTGAGAACTTATGAAGGAATGACAAACTTCTTTGAAGTTAAGATTGGGTTACATCAAAGATCAACTTTAAGTCCATATTTATTTATATTGGTCATTGATGAGTTAACAAAACATATTAAAAATGAAGTACCTTAGGTATGTTATTTGTAGATGACTTTGTGTTAGTGGATGAGTCTAAGAAAAAAGTTAATAGGAAATTGAAACTTTGAAGATAAACATTAGAAAGTAAAGTCTTCCGGCTTAGTAGAACAAAGACAAAATATATAGAATGTAAGTTTGATCACTTGGATACTTCATATAACATAGAAATTAAGATTGACATGCATTGCATCTCTCACAAAGAAAGTTTTAAATACCTAGGGTCGAATTTTTAAAGTGATAGAAAAATTGAGAGAGATGTTACGCATAAAATTAATACCGATTGATTAAAATGGAGAGGCATAAGGTATTATATGCAATAAGAAGATATTGTTAAAGTTGAAAGGTAAATGCTATAAAACATTAATTAGGCCTGCTATGTTTTATGGTTTTGAGTGTTGGGTAGTTAATCAACATATGAAAAAGATGTTTGCAACAGAAATGAAGATATTGAGATAGATGAATGGTCACACAAGGAAAGACCATATACATAATGAGGTTATTAGAAACAAATTGGGAGTAACACTAATAGAGGATAAAATGAGAGAAAATCTTTTAAGATGATTTGGATATGTTGAAAGACGACTCAAAGACGCTCTTGTAAGAAGATATGAAAAACTATATTGTGAAAATGTTAAAAGAGGGAGAGGATGACCACAAAAGTGTTGAAAAGAAACCATAAAGAATGAATATTGAGTTAACTATTAGCACGTCACATGATAGAGCTATGTGAAAACAAAGAATTCATGTAAATGACCCCATTAAGTATGGGAAAAGGCTTAGTTGTTGTTGTTGTATATATGCATATATATGTCACAAATTTATATGTACATAAACATACATGTAAAAAGTGACCCATATTGTATATCAACTATATATTATATTCTTTAAGAACCATGCAGATACATATAATAAAAGCAGTTGAAGACTCGACGCAATAGGCTTTTAGGAACATAGTGGGTGTAACCAGACTAATGAAGTAAGACTCTTCTAAGGGGTTGGACCGGACTTAAATGTACCTCAAAGAGGTTGGACTGAGGCCTTCATCGACCCAATATGTTGGACGATTCTTAAGAAAGAGACATGGAGCATCATGAAAATATTAGAGAGCAGGTATCGCTATTTTACATTTGAAAACTCTTCGCTGTTGTTGCCTGGCTTTATTTTATATTATCTTTTGGTTAGAAGGAATTAGGTTCTTATGTCAAGAGATGCTAACTAGTTCTGAGATTTTTCTGATAAATTATGGAATCCAATGTAGTGCTCACTGCAGATGGATTGCTTTGACAGATTTCATGAGGAGATAATGTGGATCATTGCATTATGATTCCGAGCTTTTATATGCTTATGCTGATTAAGTGTGACGCTTGCTGCAGATGGATTATCTCGATAGATCTTATGGGAAGATAATAAAGGAATTAACTGAAGAACTAGAGAAGAAGAAAATGGGGCTTGAGAAACTGCAGGATTTGTCAAATAAAAAGTGTTTAGATCGCTATGGTTCAACTTGAAGCTGAGCTGGACACGCTTGAGAAACTTGACACGATTGTGTGGTTTGGTGTGTGCATGGTGCTGGGTACACATGACCCCTATCTCTATCCTGAACACCCAGTGCTTGTTGAGTAATTCTGTACCAAAAATATTAAGATGGCTAACTGAAGGTGCTTTCAGAAAGCTGAAATGTAAAGGGAGTTATCTTTTACTGGAGTGTATCAGTTTTAAAAAATATCATGATATTTGAAATACAAATAACTTTTCTTACGAGATTTTCATTTACTTCTTTTTGAAGATTTTGTATCCCGGAGATATTTTGTTCAATATGTTGATCGTACATTGTTTAGCATGTCAATGTTGGACAGTTGAAGCCAGTGTTGTGTATATGTATCAAAGGAAATTTCGATACGGCACAAGGCCTGGATCGGTCCAGGCGAGTGTATCGGCCTTATCACACGATAAGGGTTCGTCACATAAGTCAAACCCTAATTTTCATGAAGTTTGGCATTTTAACGCTTTTTTCTTCATTTCTTCTCCATCTACACTTATATGGAGTGACCGCCCATGTAAGGGATCACCCTTGCATTGCCGGTCCCAAGCCCGGATAAAGGAAGAGGGTTGTGTTAGGCTTTCGGCAGCCAGCGTAAAAATTTGTTTGATTTTTATACTATTGATTACACAAATTATGAGCATTGCTTTAGAGCGTCCCCTCCTAGCGACATGCTATAGAGCTCGAATGCAGTGATAAGTAAGTAAGGGCCACTATATTTTCGCCCATATATTGTGAATCAATTGCAGAGAGGGTTCCCACGTCATGTAAGTGTGTGAGTAAAGAAGTTAACCCCGCTACATTGCCGTCCGAATGTGGTGAATAATTTACATAAAGGGTATCTACATTTTCAATATGGATGGATGCGGGGTAAAGAAACTAGTCCTAGATAATAAGATTTGTATTGGTTCTTGGAATATCGAAATATTATCCAATAAGCTAATGGAGGTGGTAGATACTATTATTCGGAGAAAGATTCATATTCTATGTTTACAAGAGACAAAGTGGGTTGGAGAAAAACAAAGGAGATAGAGGATAAAGGTTTTAAATTATGGTACTCAGGTAAAGAAAAGGCTCAAACTGAGTTGGCATTACCATAAATAAAGATTTAAAGGATAGTGTAGTAGACATACAATGATATGGTGACCGAATCATGACGTTGAAATTAGTGTTAGGAGCAGAGGTTTTGAATATAGTTTGTGCTTACGTACCCCAAGTAGGACTAGAAGATAGTATAAAGACAACTTTTTGGGAAGAGTTAGATAAGGTGATTCAAAGGATTTCACAAAGGGTGATGATTTGTATAGGAAGAGACTTAAATGAATATGTCGGTAAAGAGGCATTAGGATATCAAGGTATTCATGAAAACTTTGGTTTTGGGGATATAAATGAGAAAGGTAGGGAGATTTTAAAATTTTCTATGGCATTTGATTTCTTTATAGTCAATACAATCTTCAAAAAACGAGATGAACATTTAATTACTTATAAGAGTGGCTTATCACAGACACAAATTGATTACTTTATTTATAGAAAAAAATAGAGCGTGTCATAAAGATTGCAAGGTAATTCCAGGAGAAAGCTCAACCACCAAACATCAACTTTTAGTTATGAATTTACAAATAAAAAAAATAGACAAAGAAGAAAAGAGTGCATCAAGCTATTCGGACTAAATAGTGGAACCTTAAAAGTGAGAAAAAAGATATATTTAATCAAAAAGTCCTTCAAGGAGATGCTTGGAATTATATTGGTACACCTTGTGATATGTGGAACAATATGACTATAAATATTAGGAAAGTGGAGAAAGATGTGTTAGGTGAATCAAAGGGAGGTGTACCGGCACAAAAAGAAGTTTGGTGATGGAGTGAAGTAGTGCAAAATAAAATAAAGGCAAAGATGACATGTTGCAAATTATATTATGCTAATAAAACTGTGAAATTTTAGATGCTTATAAGAAAGCAAAGAAGGAAGCAAAAAAGGCCGTCGGTGAAGCAAAAGCTAAAATTTGGAAGGATTTATATAAAAAACTCAACTCAAAAGAGGGTGAAAGAGATATTTTTAGGATAGCTAGGGCTAGAGACAAAAAAACTAAAAATCTTAATTCTGTTAGATGCATCAAAGACAATGATGAAAAAATTCTAGTGGCAAATGATGATATAAGAAATAGATAAAAAACTATTTTTATAAGCTTTTTAATGAAAATAAATATGTTAGTATTAGCTTAAGAGAGTTAACAAATCAGAAAAGTATTTAAACCACAATTTCTACCAACGTATTCAAAAGAATGAAGTCAAAGAGGCTAAATCAATAGGATCAGATAATATTCCTATAGAAGTGTGGAAAATATTAGGAGAAATAAGAATCACTTGGCTCACAAGACTATTTAATGAAATATGGAGAAACCAAAAGATGCTAGAGGAATGAAGAGAAAGTACACTTATACCATATATAAGAACAAGGAATACATTTAGAATTGTGCGAATTATCGAGGTATCAAGTTAATGAGCCATACTATGAAATTGTGGGAAAGAATTATCGAACGTAGGTTAAGACAAGTATCAAGTATAACAGAGAACCAATTTGGATTCTTGCCATGCAGATCTACTGTTAAAGCGATTTACCTTTTGAGACGTCTTATGGAACATTTTAGAGCAAAAAAGAAAAACCTTCACATGATATTTATTGATCTAGAAAAAACTTATGATAGGATACCAAGGAAGGTTCTTTGGATAACCTTGAAAAAAAGAGGTATCCCATTGACATACATTTACCTTATAAGAGACATATACGATGGTGCAAAAACATCTGTGAGGACTAATGAAGGAATGACAAACTTCTTTGAAGTTAATATTGGGTTACATCAAGGATCAACTTTAAGTCCATACTTATTTATAATGGTGATTGATGAGTTAATGAAACATATTCAAGATGAAGTACCTTGGTGTATGTTATTTGCAGGTGACATTGTGTTAGTGGACAGGTCTAAGGAAAAAGTTAATAGAAAATTGAAACTATGGAGAAAAACATTAGAAAGCAAAGGCCTCTGACTTGGTAAAACAAAGACATAATATATGAAATATAAGTTTGATCATTTGGTTACTTCAAATGACATAGAAATTAAAATTGGTACACATTGCATCCCTGAAAAGGAAAGTTTTAAATACCTAGGGTCAATTTTTCAGAGTGATGGAAGAATTGATGGAGATGTTACGCATAGAATTAATGCTGGTTGGTTAAAATGGAGAGGAGCATCAGGTATTCTTTGTGATAAGAAGATATCATTAAAGTTAAAAGGTAAATATTATAAAGCAACAATTAGGCCTGCTATGTTTTATGGTTCTGATTGTTGGACAGTTAATCATCAACATGTACAAAAGATGTATCTGACAGAAATGAAGATGTTGAGATGGATGAGTGGTCATACAAGAAAAGACCGTATACATAATGAGGTTATTAGAAACAAATTAGGAGTGGCACCAATAGAGGATAAAATGAGATAATATCATGTATAAAGACCGTATACATAATGAGGTTATTAAAAACAAATTAGGAGTGTCACCAATAGAGGATAAAATGAGAGAATATCATTTAAGATGGTTTGGACATATAGAAAGAAGATCAAAAGAAGAACCTATAAGAAGGTATGAAAAACTAAATTTGAAAAGTATTAAAAAAGGTAGAGGACGACTACAAAAGTGTTGGAAAGAAACAATAAAGAACGATCTAGCTTATTGTGAGTTAACTGCTAACATGACACATGATAGGGCTGTGTAGAAACAAAGAATCCATGTAGCCGACCCCGTAGTATGGGAAAAGGCTTAGTTGTTGTTGTTGTTACACTTATATGGAGTGAAATTTTTGTCGCTTTGACTTATGAAGCTATGTCTTTTCGGTCGCGTGGCTGCAATTTATTCATGTTTTGAGAGATAAAATTTTCTTTTCTTTTTCTTTCATATTTTTTTGTTTCATTTCTTCTATGAATCGGCGTTTTCCACTTTTCCTTTATTTCACACACTTACACTCTTACACACACACACACACACACATATATATATATATATATATACAACCCTTTATTTTCCTTTGCTTTGATTTAATAATAAACTAGACTAATTGCTTTATTATTTTTCATTATGAGTTACCTTATTTGTTTGTTTATATTATGAACTTATGAATATTATTAGTTCATGACAACTGAATGTAGATGCTTATTACCTTATTAAATAATTTAAGTAAGTCATATACTATTGTTTTGATACAATTTTAAAATGCGTCCGTATTTTGATTCATAATAATTATTTAGAATTTTGCTTGAATTTTAAAATTTACGATACGTTATGATAATGTGTTACCATACAGTTGAAACTTAAAAGTAATAAGGGTCGAGCTTTGTCAACAATTGACGTAAATTATCTGCTATATATATGCGTTTTGTGATGGATTATTTATGTGGCAACTGCAGGATCGAGAAGGAGATGGCAATGCAAGCAAATGAAGCGACAATGAGTTTCAAGTGCTTGGAGGAATATGAACGTGAAAAAATATCTTTGTGGGAAGAGCATTGTAAAAAGCTGAAAGAAGTTAAGCAGTGAAATCTGGAAGCAAATCTGGCGCTGGAGAAGATGATGGAGGAGGAAAGATCCAAGCTACTGGTGAAGTATGCCGAGAGGACAACGCAAACAGTTTTGTTATCTTAATTTGAGTTAATTATATGATTATTGGCAACATTTTGTTCTCGAGTACCGAGGTGGATGAGACATTTGGAACACTAATTTGTGATTCATATTGAGGGATAAGCTTTTGTTGCATCTTCCTTTCTGTTAGTTAACCGTAAAGCCAATATCTATTACTTAGTTGATAAATTTCAATACTAAACCAATACATCTCTGTTGGAAAGCCTTTTAGACGTGACGCACAAAGAGCAATAGCTCACCTGTCTTGGGAGTCAACTCACTAGCTGAAGGTCATGAATTTGATACCCGGGGTGTGCATCTGACTTTGGCCTCCCCATAGTGCAACAAGAACAAAACAATTATTTTCCCCTTGAATTTATACTTCATCATAATCAACTCCACTCATATATAGATGCTTATGATTGCTTGTCAGAAGAGTTATCGCTGGTATGTTTCCTAAGCTAGGCTTTATTTTTTAGTTAACATTATCTTATTCAATATATTAAAATAGCTCCCCCACTTCTCACAGCATGCATAAAATATGTTTTTTGGGTACATATAATAAAATACATTCAGACTTGAGAGCAGTTAGATAGGTTACAGGAAAGATAAGTTTGAACAAAACAATATTCTGATTTCTTGACATAAAGAACTTCACATGCTCATGCAAGGGAAGCAATCAACAGACTTTCATTAGAGATGATAGGGATAAGATTTACAAGAGTTGGTGGGTGTGACACCAGTGAAGTCCTATCTCTTTACTTCTCACCAAATAATAAATTGAGCACACACACACACAGCCAATCAGAACCAGAACTCACCATGCATACAAAAGGGGCTTCTGCCGGTGGTTGGCCTTATATAATCCTCATGGCCTCAACTTTTGGAGTCATCCTAGAATAAATTCTGCTGTCCCACCATCATCACGCATGATCAAACAGCACATGAGCCACACCAAGCAAGAATCATCGAGAAATTGGGCATTTTTTACACGAAAGAAGGAATCTTGGACGAGAAATTTGTCTGTTGCCAGTCTTTATTTGGGCTAATTGATAATTACTGAGGGTTATCTCTAGGCATTTAACATTCACAGTAGTTGACACCAAGAGGGCTTAGGTTAGTGGAAAGGGTCTATTGCCGTTGGATGAACAACCACTGATTTCAGTTCCTCGAGCACAACCAGTGATGGGTCTACATTGAACCGAGCTGGGGCGTGCTCCACCTGAACCTAAACAATCACAAATTCTATGGCCCATGGTTCAATCTGCGGGCTATCACCACATACTTCTGCCCACCCTAAAAGAATTTTGAGATCCGACACCCTACAATCAATTTTGGCAAGCAATGAGCCACTCAGTATATGTGTGCTAAACATGGATGATGATTTTTGGTTCATAACCAAATGGTAGGCGGAGCTGTGGAATCAACCAGCATAAGGTATCGGCCCGTGGGGCTTTGATTGGCATATCAACAAGAAAACATTTCATCATTTGATGATGGTGGTGCTCGTATGCTGCTCATTATGTGAATGAAGATTAGAAGTTAAGCATGGTCCCCAAATTTCTTAGTCCAACAGAAATTCAACTTCTGCGTCCTATTGTTGAGATTATCATGTTGTTGTGGTGGAGTTGATGAAAGCAGCACATCTTTTAGAAATATTGTAAAACTCGCACCAGACCCTTATTAGACATGTCCGGTTCTAGAACTGTTGGTTTCCGGTTTGGGTCTAGAACTCAAGGTGAAACCAGAACTAGACCGGGTGAGTCCTGGTTAAAGTTTCATCAGTTCTGGATCCAGTAAGTTCTTGATCCAGTTTGTTTCAGTTGAAAGCACCAAGCCGGTTCGAAACTGATCATGTCTACCTTATCATATAAGCCGTCAATATGCATGTACTCTACCATATCGTGCTAATATAATCTGACTCTATTTTCTTTTCTTTTTTTCCTCACAATTAGGGAGGAGGCCGAAAGCAGATGCATGTCCCCAGGTGAGGAACTCGAATTGACCCCCCTTCCCCAGTCAGGTGAACAGTTGTTTTTATGTGCTGATTTTTTACTTCTTTGCCTAATGAAGAATGAAGAGAGTCGTTTCATTTTGTAAAGGTAAATAATCAAATTTTATAAAACAAAATAAAAAATGAAATAGAATATCATACAGTATAGTACAATGTTATTATACTATATGGGTATTGTACGTTGTGGATTGTTTGCATTCATCCACTGTGGGAAAACACCCACGTAGCAATCACATCGTATAGATATTTATAACAGTATTAATGGCATTTAAAAAAAGAGGGCAGTTAGACAGGTATGAGAAATAAGCTTTTTTGGTAAAGTCACCCGAACTGACTGGCTTCAATATTTTGTTTTCATTTTGAGTATAGATACCTTTACAAAAGTAAGTAGATTTGGATTTATATATATATATATATATATATATATATATATATATATATATATATATATATATATATATATATATATATATATGAGAAAACTGAATCTTGCCCATCTCCAATATGCCCGCTTAAAAGTTTTTAAAAAGTATGGAGAGCAAAATTATTACTTTTATACTCTCAAAAAGCAATGATCAACATGATTGAATCAATATATATATATATATATATATATATATATATATATATATATAAGTTGCATAATGTCTTGGTGCATAATCTTACGTAAACATTTTAGTTGTTTGATCTTTGAAATTAAAGGTAAAGATTTGAATCACTTTATATTTAATGTATATGGTGCATTCAATGTATACAAAATTATAACATTATTTTTTATTCAAATCTCTACTGTTGATCTCAAAGGTCAAATAGTGGAGATGTTTACGTAAGATTATGCTCCAAAAGACATTATGCATCTAAGACTCTCTTTCTCTCTATATCTCTCTCTCTCTCTATATCCATTCATATGATACTTCATAAAATTTATGAAATATCTGTCTGAATCGAACTATTTGAAGAAGAGGACTACAATTTACAAAAAATTGTCTGAACTATTAAGCATTCATGACAAACAAAGCGGCACAGAATCAACAGTTCAGCGACATCTTTGTGCTTTTTCTCCTTATAAAAGTTGCATCACTTATCGGAATATGTATGCGCATTGTTTCCCATAACCAAAGTATCAAGATAACGCCAAGCCACTTTCAAGCAGCCACTACTTTAAGTGTACTATTATGAAACTATCTGAGATTGATATAATGCACCAAAATAAGTGACAAAACAGTCTCCCTGAAATCAATTTGCACATCAAAGGCAGTCCTTATTAAGCAAAGGACGTCAAGTGGACCAAAGGGTGCTAATAAGAACTTTGGCCTTTTTGCTGCATGCTCGAAAACACTGAACGAATTATGAAAGAGCAAGAAGTCGGCCTGCCCATTTATGGATCTGGAAGGGTCCATATAGATCCATACACACATGTGACTCAATAAAGAAAAAGATCAACTCGTATAACGTGTCAATGTTCACAAACAAGTGGAGCTCGATTAGGAGTACGGTTGTCAGGGCAGGATCTGAGTCAGAACTGATGAACAATGAATCTGGTCTAGATGAATTCCATGTATTTGGATTCGGGTGAGAAATCTTAATTCTCAATCTAATGGAAACAACTAATAGTTTTACGCTTCAATGAGGCTCTAACTTATTTGGATTTGGGTGAGAATAATATTGAAAACTGAATCTGATTTGATAAAGATTAGAACTTGTTTCAGTTACCAAGTCCAATTAAATGGGTTTTGATCCGTATTCAAAACACAAACTTGTGCCAATGATAGGTAAATCAGGATCTTCATATCTTGGAGAATCATGTGGCTTCATACATTATTATAAGGTAGTACTTGTCATAGATCTTTATCATCTCTTGTCCTTTGCCTCTCCAGTGTCATATGTATTATATAAGTTTTCAGCCTTTGCCATAGATCAATATAAACATCGGGAAAATGTGCTAACAAAATAATCTCATTATTTTTAAAATTACTTTTCCCTGAGAAAAAGTGGTGAAGATTAATTATATTAGGATAATGGGCATGCACACACACACACACACACACACACATATATATATATATATATACAGAGAGAGAGAGAGAGAGAGAGAGAGAGAGAGAGAGAGAGAGAAACTGGTAAATGCACACCCATTCATGCTCAAATTCCTAAAAGATTTGTTTGATCAATTAGATCAATAACTGAAATCTAAATTTACAATGTCAAAAAGTACCATGGTACCTTAATGCACCGATACTATTTTGTATTTTGCTTTAAAGATCTCAACCATCTTAACCATTGAACTTTTGAGATCTTTAAGGAATCCTAGCATGGATCAATGTGCACATGGACTAGGGTATACAAATATAAGAGTGCTAGCGTACTCCTTTGGGAATATACTAGCATTCCTTTCATATATAATATGTGGTATCAAAAGATTGTCATGATTTTTAAAAATTAGTTTCCCCTCAAAAAAAGCGATGAAGATTAATTATATGAATGTAAATCTAAACAAATGATGAAGATGGAACCAAAACCAAACCAAACTTCCTACTCGAAGGGGACGTAACATTTACATGCATAATTGTACTGTTATTACGTAATCGTCATGCAATCGCTTTCTCGAATCGATAATCCAATTAGCTCGCATTCCCCGAAAGCGTGAACTCATAACCTCCAAGCATAATTCTCTTTAGTCTCATAAAACATCAACATCTTTGATACAAAGACCACACAATATAAAACCTGTAAAGCTAAATTGCCAGAAAATAGCTCATCAATGAAACCAAATTTGATGTCTAATCAGTCACATGATTTTGCATAGCATGATAACCACAAGGGGATGATGGGTCGGAGCCGGTTTGGATCCATATGATTCCAGATTCTAGACCCATGTCTTACATTGAGATACATACATAAAGTAAATTTATTATATGACCTTCACCCCGGGTATAGATCTTGGGGTGTTCAACTTAAAGTTTCTTTGAGTAAACGTCTAACCAAGAGAGCTCTGTCTCCTTGTGCTTCTTTTGTGGGATTTTTTTTCTTTAAATTTTGATGATTTTATTTGAGCTTAGGTTGATTTTTTTTCCCTACGAAATTGAATATGTTTTTTATCTAAACAAATTATATAAGAAAGTAGTTGAGCTTATTGTATGTACTTAGTTTTCTGAATGGGCATGGAGCCGGGTTCTAGAATTCGGGTAAAAGCGGGTTCGATACGCTTGTGCTGAACGCGGGCTAGGTTCGGGTATGGTGCAAACCCGCTCCAACACGTCCCATGTCATGCTGATTGATAATTAGGTAAACCAAAACTGAATCCATTATAGGTAGGGATTTTCCTTTTCTTTTATTTTTCTTGTCATGCATTTAAGTTCTTTCTTAATTTATTAATTAACTCAAATGACGTTATACATTTCCTCTTTTTTACCAGTTTTCACGTTAACTACTTCCACGCTGAGAGATGAGTTCGTCAATATATGGATACTTGGAGAACATTTATGGTAATTATGTTAGGGCCCAACGCCTACTTAAGCATTTGCAGAAGAAAAGAGAAGAGAAAGAGAAAGGAAGAGAAGGACACGAGGCTTCGTGGTCGTAGAGAAGGATGAGCTTCCGCGTACGCTTCTATCCTGACGCCGGCGGATTCCGGCCGAAAAGGAATACCAATGGCCGGACGTGTCACCGGAAGCACGTAGAAGACGGTTAGTCCGTTCACCAACCAAAGAACCAAAGGTTCGATCCCCGTCCCGTCATTCTTCAGCGAATACCATCTCTTTCTTTCAGTCTCTTTTGTGTTTCTTCGTTTTGAAATTCGATGGAGAAGGGTTCCTCCGGCAAGGAGGGGAAGAAAAACCCATCGGTTTTGGATGGGAAGTACGAACTCGGCCGGCTTCTCGGCCGAGGATCGTTCGCGAAGGTCTATCATGCCAGGAATCTCGCTTCCGGCAAGAGCGTGGCGATGAAAGTCGTCGGAGAGGAGAAGATTTTTAAAGTGGGGATGATGGAGCAAATCAAGAGGGAGATCGCCGTGATGAAGATGGTGAAGCATCCCAACATCGTTGAACTTCATGAAGTGATGGCGACGAAGACGAAGATCTACTTCGCCATGGAGTACGTGAAGGGAGGGGAGCTCTTCGCAAAGGTAGCGAAGGGACGTCTGAGCGAAGACGCCGCTAGGGCTTACTTCCAGCAGTTGACCTCCGCTATCGATTTCTGCCACAGACGGGGTGTCTACCACCGGGATCTCAAGCCGGAAAATCTCCTCTTGGACAAAGACAGCAACCTCAAGGTGACGGATTTCGGTCTCTCCGCACTCTCAGACCACCTTCAGGAAGACGGATTGCTACACACGACGTGCGGGACTCCGGCGTACGTCGCTTCGGAGGTGCTCGCGAAACGCGGCTACGACGGCGCCAAGGCCGATTTGTGGTCTTGCGGCGTCATTCTCTACGTCCTCCTCGCCGGATTCCTCCCGTTTCAAGATGACAACATAATGGCGATGTACCGCAAAATCTACAAGGGCGACTTCAAATGCCCGCCGTGGTTCTCCTCCGATGCCCGCCGACTAATTCTGAAGCTTCTCGATCCTAATCACAATACGAGAATCACTACATCGAAGCTAATGGAGGCACCCTGGTTTAAGAAGCGCTCCGTGATCCCTCCGGCACCCAAAATAAAGGAAATCGAAGCGGAAGACGACTTTTGCAGGGAAGGAGAATCCCTGAATGCCTTCTACATAATTTCATTATCTCAGGGATTCGATCTATCGCCTCTATTCGAGAAGCAGAAGAAGGCGAGAGAAGAACTCCGATTCACGGCGAAGGAGTCGGCCAGTAACGTGATTGCGAAGATGGAGGAAGTGGCGAAGGTGGTGAAGTTCAACGTGAAGAGGAGCGAAACGAGGGTGAAGATGCAGGGAGCGGATAACGACCGGAAGGAACTTCTTGCCATCTCGGCAGAAGTTTTCGCTGTGACACCATCGTTCGTGGTGGTGGAGACGAAGAAATCCGGCGGCGACACTCTTGAGTACAACAAGTTCTGCAGTAAAGAGCTCCGGCCGGCTCTTAATACATAGTTTGGGCGTGGCAAGGTGAAACTTGTCGGCAAAGAAAGGAAGACAAACAGAATTACCCTCACCCTCAGTAAACAAATGACACGGCAAAGTGTGGAAAAATACAGAGAGACAAACACAAAGAAAGAAAAAAAAGAGAGAAGAGTAAAATGAGACAAGAAAGGAACATAAAAAAAAAAAAAAGAGGGAAAATTCAGCAGCGAAGCGAGAAACGTCGGTCGAGAGATAGAGCTCAAAAAGAGTGAAATAGGCTAGAAAACGACTGACGGCTTCACTCAATCAGAAAGGTTGAAACAGTTGGAGCACACACTCTCTCTCTTCTCCCCTCCTCTCTCTCTCTTCTTTTTTTCTCTTGTGTACACTCTCTCTCCTCCCTTTATTATATAAAAAAAGAAATAATGACTTTTAGAAAATCACGAGACGAAAACCAATGATTTTTCAAAACCATCTTAGACAACGGATTAAAAAGTTTGTTTTGTCTCGATCGGTTTTACTTATTTATAAATTTGTCACTTGACAAAATTATAAAATTGTTCAGATATTTTTAGGTAAAAAAATTATTTTGCCCTTACTAAACAAAAAATTCATTTTATTCTCTGACTGTTTGTAAAAATTACAAAATATCAGGTTATCACTTTACCTTTTTGACCTTTCCGATTTAGATAATTTCAGTTCTGCCATCTAGTCAAAAGACAGATTTACCCCTATATTTTTGAAAAATTACAAATTCAGCCTAAGGGTTAAAATTATAATTTTAACCCCGATCAATTACGAATTTTATAAAAATACCAAAAAGTAATTTTACGAGTTTGTCCTCGGGTTTTTATAAAATTATAAAAAAGAGACAAATAGATAAAATTACAGATTTTCCCTTAGTATTATTTAAGGGGTACAAAGGCAGAAACTTTTCGGGAAAAATTTTGAATTTGTCTCAAAGGGCTTATGAAATTATCATTAGTATACTTGTTTGATATTATGCATCATTTTAATATGATTCTTCCTATGTATGCTCTTGGTTTTGTATTTTTTCCTTTTTAGATTATTACTATTGGCAAACACATAAAAATGAGTTTTAAGATATGTGTGTATGAGTTGGCAAAAATTGAGAAGTTGAACGGTCTCATCTTCTAAACATAGAAGAGAATAATCTCTCTAGCTCTAACACTTGAAGGTGTTGAGTATGTATTAAAGGAAACTATGCGTCCGCCACCTCCAGACGCAAATGAGCAACAATTAGAAATGTATAAGACATTTTTAAAAAATGATACTATAGTAAGGACAATCATGTTAACTTACATGAAGGATGACCTGATCAGGGTCTTCGAAGAATACGAAACTGTTAAAGAGTTGTTTGATTCAATAACAGCTAAGTATGATACAACTGCAAAATTGCATATACAATTGTTACTACAAAAGTATAACTCCTTCAGAATAAAAGAAGGAGACAATGTAGTAGAGCATGTAAACTACACATTGGTAATGGCTAGAGACTTAGCCGTAGCAAAATCAGTCATCCCTGAACTGATGCAGATATCAACCATACTAAAGAGCCTACCAAATCATGGAACATGGTCACCATTGCCCTAAGATTAGGGCCTGAGATTAACCTTTCAAAGTTGCTCCTAAAACTAGCAATAGATCAAGAACATACGCTCAAAAACAAGAAAAAAAATTGCTAGTGGTATACGATGAGATAGCGTCTAGCTCCAAAACCAACCAAAAAAAAAAACCAAATAAGAAGTTTGACAAGAATAACAAGAAAGACGATAAAAGTTTTAAGAAATCACAAGAAATCACTTTTCGGGTCAAGTGTTTCAACTGTGGAAAGATGAGACACTATAAAAGGGATTGTCGAAACAAGAAAGGTGAAGAAAACAATCCACAACGCAGACAGTCGAAGAAGCATGACATAATCTGCGTGATTTTATAATGTTTATATTTGGACCGCCTAGTGATAAATTGGTGGATAGACTCAAGAGTTACATGGTACATCTCGAAAACTAAGGAAGGAACAATGGATCTAAAGGAATAAAAACTTGAAGAACATCGAGTTTATATGAGAAATAATACTTTCTCGAATGTTTTGGGTATTGGGTCCTTTAGGATACATGTACAAGGCAAACCAATTGTATTGACCGATGTGTTAATTGTGTCATCTATAAGGTGCAATTTGATCTCGGTTCCTACCTTGGTAAAAAAAGGTTTTGAGGTTAGGTTTATTCTTAAAAAGGTGACTATGAACAAACATTGAAGAATATTATTTTTTGAGAAATTCGATATAGAACATAGATTGTTTAAGCTTTTTGATAATGAAATTGGTACAACTTCTGCTAATATTGAGAGTGACTTTATGGTTGATGTGAATATATGGCATAAACGCCTAGGGCATATAAGTCTTGAAAAGTTGAGGAAATTATCCAACTTTGACTTATTGTCTAGATTTGAGGAAAATACTTTCAATAAGTGTGAAACTTGTATACAAGGAAAAATGATGATTTAAGTTTTTTCCAAGGAAATAAGAATAACAACCCTATTGGAGGTTATTCACACAGATTTATATGGACCTTTTAGAGTAAAGACACATCGTGAAAAGGGTTATTTTATAACATTTATCTATGATTACTCTAGATATATCTATTTATATCTTTTGACACATAAATCTGATACACTTGATGCTTTTAAAGAATATAAGCAAGAAGTAGAAAACCAATTAGGGCATTCGATCAAAATGTTAAGATCAAACAGAGGTGGTGAGTATAACTCGACAGAATTTTTGGAATTCTATAAAGACTGGTATTTCAAAACAAAATATAATGCCCAGGACACCTCAACAAAATGGTATAGCTGAAAGATACAACATAATCTTGCTAAATATGACAAGGTCAATGTTGATCGATGCCTCTTTTCGAAAGGTATTTTGAGAAGCAGTAAGTACAACGGTTTACATACTCAATAGAGTACCATGTAAGGTTGTATTCACTACACCATATGAGATGTGGTTTGGAAGAAAACCCAACCTAAGTAATCTTAGGAGGTGGGGATCTGTTGCACATGAAAAGATCCTTGATCAATCTAGAGATAAGCTAAATAGTAGGTCCTTGAGATGTATATTCATTGGATATCCGAAAGGTTCGAAGGGATATCGATTTTATCATAAGGACCATGGACTCATTGAAAGCAGAGATGTTGAATTCTTAGAAGATACTAAGAATGACATCCTAGAAAACAATGATGAATATGAGGATGATTTGGTAGACTTATACCAATTATCTTTTAAACCCATTGAAGATCTTCCTAAAACTACTGATACCCTAGGTAGACATAAAAGGCCAAGAGTCACTCCGTCCTACTTAAAGGATTATCACACTTGTCTTACAAAAGAAGTGTGTAATTCAGTGGATTTGGATGAGTTGACTGATAACTTGACTTATCATCAAGCAATGAACTCATGAGAAGCAACAGATTGGGAGAAAGCCATAGATGAGAAAATTGAATCCATTAAGAAAAATCAAGTCTGTGAGTTGGTTGATTTGCTAAAAGGAAGAAAAGTCATAGGCTGTAAATGAGTTTTTAAAAAAAGTACAAGGTCGATGGAACAATAAAAAAGTTTAAAGCGATGTTGGTTGCAAAGTGTTTTTCGCAAAAAAAGGGGATAGATTATGTTGAGACATATTCTCTAGTTGCGAAATTTGCATTCATACGTATAATCCTAACAATATCTGCATACTATGATTTGGATTTATATCAATTAGATTTAAAGACAGCCTTTGTAAATCGAGATTTAGAAGAAATCATATATATGCAACAACCCGAAGGATTTGTTGTTAAAGGCCAAGAAGATAAAGTATATAGGTTGAAAAAATCTCTATATGGCCTAAAACAGTCACCTCGCCAATGGTATTTGACTTTTCAAAATACCATTGTAGAACTTGGGTTTGTGACTAATAAACTTGATCATTGTTTATATGTTTGGAACACTGGCTAATAAACTTGATCACTGTTTATATGTTTGGAACACTGGGAGCCACTTTGTCATTCTATCATTATATGTAGATGACATATAGTTGACCAGAAACGACAACGAAATGATTGTCAAAACCAAGTCATGGTTGAATTCTAAGTTCGAAATGAAGGATATGGGGGAAGCATCGTATATCTTTGGAATAAAGATCTCTTGAGATAGAGAATCTAGACTCTTATGCCTGAGTCAAGAGAGATATATTGACTATATCCTCAAGAAGTTTAAAATGAGTGAATGCAAGTCTGCAGATACACCTATTGCAAAAGGGGTCAAATTGAGTAAGACTGATTGTCCTGGTGAAGGAGACGATAAGCCTAATGTTCCTTATGCACAAGTTGTTGGTAGCTTGATGTATGTTATGTTGTGTATAAGACCTGATATCACCTTTGTTGTTGGTCTTATAAGTAGATATCAAAGTAATTCTGGTTGGTAGCACTAGGTAGTTGTGAAAAGGATTTTAAGATATCTAAAAGGAACAAAGGACTTGAAAATGTGTTTTCAAGCAGATGAACTGAAAGTGGTAGGATACTCAGACGCTAACTTTGATGTGTGCAAAGATGACAACAAATCAACCTCAAGACAAATATTCTTATTTGGAGGTGGTACTGTTTCTTGGGCATGTAAGAAACAGGGTTGTGTAGCATTGCATACACAGGAAGCTGAGTATGTAGCTTGCTGTATGGCTGCAAAGAGTGTTGTCTAGATAAGCCGCTTTATACGAGAATTGAAGTTGAAAATAACAGACGAGTCAATAGTTATCTATAGTGATAACAATGCAGCAATTACTCTTATCAAGAGTGGAGCTGATTGCTTGAAAAATAAGCATATAATGGTAAAATACCACTATTTTCATGATATGGTTATGAGAAAGAAAATATTCATCTCATACATGCCAACAGAAGATATGTTGGCAGACCCCTTAACAAAATGCATAACAGAGAAACTTTTCTCAAAACATGTTACTAACATGGGTTTGAGATATTTTTTATTATTGTGTAACCACACAATGGATGATTGATGTTGTATAGGTAAACAACCATACAACAGATAAAATGTTGTGGAGGGAAATAACCACACAACAGGTTCTGATTGCAATAGTAATTAAGAAATGACATAACTAGGTAAAACTCAGGAAAAGTGGGAGGAAAACCAGTATGTCAATATACTTGACTCGAATAGCCAAGTGGGAGATGTTACAGATAGGGTGGTCATTCTCAACAACCTTATCTGGTAACGGCTGGACTGGTCATCCAATTCGTTACCAGAGGGGGTTACCGGATAGGGCCATGAGTAATCGCCGGACGGTTACCAGATTTCACAGTAACCGTCCGGATTCAGACTGCTTAGTAGAGGGAAACCCAGTAGGCAAGCCAAGAGATCATGAGCAGCCTCTGCTCTATAAATAGAGCAGAGAAATTACACGGCAAAGTGTGAAAAAATACAGAGAAACAATCAGAAAAAGAAATACAGATCTCCTTGGAGTAAGCCGCTATGAGGAAACTTTGTACAGCTTCAACAACAACTCATGCATCCGCTGCTGCAACAAGAAAGGAAGACCATCCGGTCCTGCATCAACTTTGAAACAGTGTCTTCCCGAAGGAGGTCAGAGGCTCCATCAAATCTCTCACCACCACCGCCGCTTAGAGATCGTTAGTTTATAGTCATCGTGTTTCAGTCCTTGTTGTACAGTAGCAATCTCAGTGCTCGTTCTTATGTTTAGCATCTTGGGAATTCCCATCTTGTTAGTTGGAACGAATTGGGTGGTATTGATGACTCCATCTAAATTCTTTCTGAATTTCTTTGGTGTTAGAAATTCCTTCTATTCTTCATCCTCTTTTAGGTCCTCTTCCTATCCCTTCGTTTTCTTTCAAGATTTAATTGTATATTGTGTTTGTGTTGATCGGACTCAGCATTGTGGCTTGTGAATAGGATTTTCAATACCTCAACTGAATGTTCTTAGTACAGTTCTTTGGTGGTGGTAGAATTTTCTTCCACTCTTCCTCTCTTTTTCAAGTTTTTATTGGTTCTTTTCATTATTGATGATTATATTTTGATGGGCTTTACGGATCAAACATTTCTAATTTGAACCAGACTCGAGATGCAGTATTGAGGCAGATGCTTGAAGATGATTCATTGCCACGAATCGTTCTTTATTCATGGTATTGGTGGTTGCGGGTCTTGCGGCCATTAAGACTAGGAGCTTGTTGGGACCAAAAATATCACCGTTGAGATTGGGACCGCCATTGTATCTGACAGGAGTTATAAATTTGGTATTGATTCGAGCACGGGGTGCCGGCCGTGCATTATGAGTTTCGGCTGTTTGTCTGAATTCGGAGGAGATGAATTTGTCATCTTGCTGTTTGCCGATTTTGCTGCTGTTTGAATTTGATGAAGGCGGGCTAGTTTTCCTTATCGTCCTTCGCTTCCTACTGTTTGCTTTTGGACTGAAGGGTAGTTAAGTTTTTCATCTTGTGAGCTAAAATTTCTGCATTTGTACATTAGATTTCTTTTTCAATCCCGAATACAATCTAGAAAAGGCTCAACAAGACATGGTGGATTCCAGTTCAATTGAAACCATGAATCATAACCGAATCGGGTTGCACCATCCTGTTGCAGTTTTGAATCCAAATCGGGGAAAAACCAATCCAAAAAGTAAAAGAATTATGAAAAAATAAAGTTATGAAATTGGATCGGAACCAGCAACTTGAACTGATAGTTCCCATTTCAATATGGTTCCAGTTCCATGGAAGAAACTATAACCGAACCACATAGGGCCCCGATTTCGTTACTGTTGTTTCAGGTTCAGTTAGGTCTCTCCCCCTTCGGACTTGATAGTTTCTTCCACTAGGTTATTTGAAACTGATAAAATTGGATTGGAACGAGTGTTCTGAACTGTCAGTTCCCATTTCAATTTGTTTGAACCTACTTTATGCATTCCAATAAAAGGTTTTCGAGCCAAGTTAATAATAATTGAAATTCTACTTTTTTCATCGGCAAACTGGGGCTTAAGCAATTCTTACAAAATGTACAAACCTATCAAAGTCATGCACTTTCTGAGTCAACCCTTTCCGGCACCGGATTCCGGTAGCCATCTGTACCCTAAGCAATCACAGATATGCTACTATAGCAAGATTGTATGTGCATCAATGGCGTGCACCAAAACAAGCTATATCTCTGCATCAAACACCATTTGAATGAGTTCAAGGATTCTGGGCCTGTTTTGGTTCAGGAAGTTTCCAAAGTGGCGTCTTGATAGAATGGGTCGACGACGGACGACGTCGAACGGTGAAACCTCAAATTTAGATTGGTCTCCTTCCCACGGCGAATAGTGTTTTGTGGAGCCTAGTAGTTCTCATTGTAAAAGCGGCTCCACCAGCCACCACTGGAAGAGTGATCAACCCTCATCACACAAGATTTCGTGAAGCCCCATGAACTGGATAGTTGACTATAACATGATGCTTCCAAGAACCTCGACTAATTGGAAGCCTCTATCTATATATATATATTATTCTGAGGTTATATACTTCCGAAGTATCTATCGTTCAATGATTCTTAATGTATAATCAAGAACAGTGCTAATAAATGGTGAAAGTTTAGTTTGGAGAAATTTTGGTGTGGGTGATGTCGTTTTTTGTGAGTCCTATTCGATGAGGAGCTGAACTCATGGTAAACGAGCATAACAGTCTAATTTGTGGCATTTTTGCAACTCAAGATCTTGTTCAAATCTTCATAGTTAATCTCAAAAATCAAATGGTAAAAATGTTTGTATAAGATTACATACCAAAAGATATTTTATATAGAGAGAGAATGAAAATAAAAGCATACTTAGAGGTTCTCAATTCCTACTTAGGAAAAAAGGAAAATGTTAGTTTTATTATTTTTTAGTATAAATTTTTGTTTTTGTTCATTAAGAATTATTTGCTTTAGAAATTCCTAACACTATCACTTGTTTTTCTTATCTTTTGCACTTTTTGTGCTAGCACGTGCTAACGTTTGCATAAACCTGTTGTATATATTTCATAACATTACTAATACAACTTTATATATACACTTACCTATTAATTTAAGAAAACACGAACAAAATTATGCACGAGTGAGCATCGTTGGCTCTTTGTGGGTTGTGTTATTGTTTTTCCTTTTTTTAGTTATAAGAGAAGGCCGAGGCCTAACACCCACACCACGGATGCCTCCTCTGAGATTCGAGCTCCCCAGCAGCAGCAACAACAACAATAGAACGCCCTGCCGTTGTGTTGTTTATTTAGACAGACGTTCTTAATAAGAGGTTGGTGACAAATGTTTCTATAGTATGGTGGGCAGGTCGAACCGTGTGGATCTCATCAAACCCAAATTTCGGATTTTGATTTTGGATATGGATTGATAGTGAGATCCAATTCAGATTCATAACAGTTGTGGCTTTTCTTTTTCACGTCTCACCTGATTTTGGGTCACTCGGTGCGGCTATTCGACTTGATTAATAGCTGTGCTTTTTTTTTCCCTCTTTACAATGGGAGGCTGAAGCGAGATGCATGCCCCAGGTATCAAAACCATGACCTTGATTTGTTAGTTGACTCCCTGTTCAGGTGAGATGCTCGTTGTTCAGATGGTTTTTATAAGTCAGTCACTATTAATCAGTTCATCAAAATCGACTTTAAAATTGGTTTTCTTCTAGAAATTGTTCTTATGAAGGGGAAGAGGACTAATGCCTACTGATTCAATTACTGCGACAAGAACACATGACATGGGGTCAAACCATGGTTAGTTGGTTCAAATTAAAAGAAAAAACGGGATACTTTTGCAATCCTATGCGCTCTTATAATTTTGAAGATATCAGATATATTCAGCTAATTCATGATCTTAGAGTACTCAAAAATTGTATATATATATATATATATATATATATATATATATATATATATATATATATATATATATATATATATATATATATATATATATATATATATATATATATATATATATATATAGAGAGAGAGAGAGAGAGAGAGAGAGAGAGAGAGAGAGAGCTAACACATTTAGGTGTAGCAAATTCAAACAAATCTCAACAGTCCATATTTGATGATTGATAGTTGAAATTTAAGTTTAAAAAGTAAAAAATACATGTGTATTTTTTGCAAGCATGCTTTATTCATATGAGTATCTTTTGCTTTTAAATTCAAATTTCAACTATCCATCATAAAAAATGATGATTGAAATTTGTTTGAATTTAGTGACATCTAAGTGTGTTAACATATACCAATTTATTTCTCTCTATATCCTCATATTGTAATCGGGAATGTTTTCTATAGCAACTGAGGTAGGAGAGGATTCCCCTCTCCAAACCGCATACATAATGTCTTGGTTGATACCATTGTCTCTACATTTCATCGTCCCACTCTTCCCTGCTCAAACATTAATTAGAGTTTTTGCATTAAAGCTTTATAATTAAGTTTTTGATCACCGGGGTTGATAAGGATTTGTAAGTAACATTAAGTGAACATTCAAATCCAAAAGTACCTTCGTGTGTTTGATCTTCATCCACTCTCGACGGCCATTAGAGTTCGAACTCGGTTGAACCAGTGTTTGAGCTTGCTTCAGTTCATGTTTTGGCTTGTCTTAGCCCATATTCAAAACAATATCCTGGCACACAAATTACGCGCATTGAAATGCAAAATGACTCACCAATTCCGTGAACTTCACAAAGCAAGATGAGCTGAAGCGAGCCGATTTACGATTAGCTCGGTTCATTCCTGAGCCTAGTAAGCATAAACTCAGAGGGAACGTCCCATGAGGGCACTGGAAGATATCTCACATTTGGATGTGCGCATGCTAGTTCTAGGAAAGCCACACGTTGTCTCCCATGGGCTAGGTTTGGGGCAAGGTTTTGAACTTGGCTCAGCTTGAACTGGTCCCAAGCCCGGATCAACCCTTACAAGCCAACTCATTTCACCTATGGATGTTTTGAAGTATGAAAACACATACCATATCTTGTACAATTATTTTGTAATGCACATAAATGATACGGACCTGGCTCATCTTTAACTGATCCCAAACCCGAGTGTAATAACAATGTACTTTTTAAAAACCCTTAAAACTTCTTAAATTATACTCATTTCACCAAAAAATAATGGATGTACATGAGTGGTGGACATGTTAGTGGTGAGCAGGACATGATTTTTCATATATATATATATATATATATATATATATATATATATATATATATATATATATATATATATAGAGAGAGAGAGAGAGAGAGAGAGAGAGAGAGAGAGCAGTGGGAGAGGTAGTGCTAAATGCATAATGTCTTTCATTTTATAATTTAGATAAACTTTTGAGATCAACAATGAAAATATAAATTAAAAGTACAATCATACTTTTGAACTTTGCATTTGATGAATCACATGCATTAGATATAAGTGCTTTATTACCTCAACCATTGATTTCAAAAATTGAATGAAAAGAGATATGTTTGTGTAAGCATTTAGGACTCTCTCACATGTATATATGTGTGTGTGTGGCGGTGGTGTGTGTCACACGTGCTTATGCGTGCTCATGCTATACATGTTTGTCATGGAATTCTTTGTGGTTCATATTCAAAACCCCTGGTTGGCTCAGCCACAAGTGTGCAAGCCTGACTACCACTTTGGTAACTCCGCATTTGACTTGGTCAGCGGCCCATTGGCTTGCTGGACTCACCTTGCCCAGCTCAGATCAATGCATGCACTTAGAAGTATGCTGTTAGAATAAATTTGGAATTCAGCATTCTCATCAAAGTTGTTTCCACATATAAACAAAACACGACCTTTAAATGAACTCATGCTTATTGAATTAAATAAAGTACCCAGTGGTCAATAGGCCGAATTAATCAATCGTTGAGTTCAAGCACATTGATATGGAAATGCCAATTCGATATAGTGAGTTAGATTTTTAAACCGAATGCCAAACTCGAGCAGACCCCACAATTGTTGGCTTGAACCTTTCATGGAACTTGCATTGCAGCTTGAAGCATGGGCATTGAGGGAGTTATAGGTGGCCATTTGGACCCAACCCCGTGGGTTGAGCCAAACTTGGACCACCCTACTGTTTGGTTTCAGTTTCAGTTTCACCCATCGGAGAACTGAACAAGTGCAAACTTCGCAAAATTTTCAAACAAACTGGAACCTGGCCCAAGGTTTGGTTCTGGTTTCAAGCTTTGGTGGAATTGAAATTGCCTTGGGACTAGTGGCCCCGATTTACCCGGATTCAACCGAACGATCCATATTTGAACCATTTTATTTCACAAGAAAGGAAAGAACATCCGAGACAATGTTTAATAATGTTGGGAAATTTGGTGTGGAGGAGGCAAAACTTGATGCAGTCTTGAAGGCCAAAGAAGAGCTTTTCCCTCTCCTTCTTGAGATTACTTTCAACTGGATGTAAATTGCTTTAGTGGATACATCAAGTATTTGGACACCTCCTCTAAGCGAATAGAGACGAATGATAGAGTCTTGTGGACCTCACACATAAATAAATACTTCAAACAGAGCTCTCACAAATCCCAATCATAGCATTAATTTACCTGCAAGACTCTTGACTCACGTGATGTTGGCTGCTAGTTCAATTCCCCGGGTGCCCCCCCCCCCTGCTGTATCGAAAAAAGGGATCTCTAGTAATTTCTCAAAAAAGATTGATGACAAACAAATATTTAGAAAGAAAAGTATCATATTGGCATATATGTAAAACTAGGGACGTCCTGACATACATGAAAAAGATCCGTTCAAGGATTCTTAAAACATGACCGATTGCAGTTTACTCTGGGTGTAGTATTGCACTTTTAACCAACACCGAGCTCAGCTAAGGTTAAAAGTTAACTGCAATTGATGAGAAATTAATACTATTAATAAGTGACCGTGTAAAGTTATGAAACGTTGCATTTTAGCCTTCATCGAACTTGGCAAAGGTTAAAAGTAAAGCACCTACACTAAAATCACAAAGTAGCAGTTGTTTGGATTTTAATTCAAGTTGAAACACCAGGGATGTTAATCCGCACCTGCTTTTCGGGTACCCAATACGCCTGCCCTAAGTGGGTGGGGTTGAGAACCCGGCGCACTACAGGACAGGTCGACCAGACCTCTGAATGATGGGTATCGGGTCAGATCAGAACGGGTTTTAACGGGGCGAGTGCGGGTAGGGTGCAAACCCGTCCCGACCCATCTTACCCGTGCGTCTACATGCATGAACTGTCAGGATCTAATGCAAGTTGACTCCATCGAACGTAGGAGGAAAGATTGAGCAAACGGTACGATACGAGTGAATAAGCTGTTCGTGCCGGACCCGAAGCGTCTGCAGTGAGTTGAAATGAATAAAACCCAGCGGAATCCGGGCGGATACGACGTTTCCCTTTAGAACGCTTCAATTTCTCCTCTCGTTTCCGCGACTTCCCCACAAAACCCATAAATCTTTTTTCTTCCCCAAAATTCACCAAACTGCGCGACCCGGTTGCCCCTCTCTCTCTATCTCACGTGGTAGCCTAGTGAACCGACATCTTTCAGGCAATCTCTGTTGTTGTCTCTCTGCGAGTATGATGCTTGATCTGGGGTTTGTGTGATTCATTCGTTTGTTTCATGTGTTGAAATTTCCTGATTGGGATGTGATTGTTGTGGGTTAGGGTTTTGGTTTTTTAGGGTTTCGCTGTTGGGGATGGCCGATAGAGAAATGTTGCGGCGGTGGGGGTGAGCAGTGCTCGCAGTTGGTAGGTTCTGTGTGTGCGGGTTGCGAGGGGGAGGATGTCGTCGTCGGGGGTGGAGAAGGATTTGGAGGAGCAGCTTGTCGAGGTGGGGAAGAAGTTGCAGAAACCACCCACGGAACTCGATCAACTTCTTCCGCTTCTTGAGGTTAGTTCCTTCTGCGTTTTGTTGTTCCAGGTTGTCTCGTTCCAGAGTTTCTGTTCTTTCTTTGGTCTTCTTTTCGGTTTTCCCTCTTCGTCAGGGAGTACCCTCGGGATTGAGGTTTCGGCGTTGTAGTTGGTTGTGAGTGAAGGAGAACGTTTTAGGGTTGAAGAGAGCGGGTAGGCGCTCTTTCTGTTATCTTTTCCCTTTTGTTCATGGAAAACCGTTACGATGAATGTTTCTTGAGAGGATAAAAGGGCAAAGAGCATGGGTACAATGTGAAGCTTAACAATTCTGTCTGTTTCTGGATGTTCGTGGTACCTCTAAGGATGCTGCTACTTGATGCTCATCATCTGGTTGCTGGATCCTCACAGACGGAAGAGGCTTTAGCTTTGGATGCCAAGGAATTTCCGAATGCGCTGCGGCCAATAGGCTGAAAGCGCATCACTGGTCATTGTAAGAGCTCCTTTTAGTGTTGGGTTTGTGAATCCGTCGTTGAGTTGTATGCAACCCACCTTCTTATGGCTGTGGAACACAAAAAACAAGGGTTGTTAATAGGGCCAAGCCTACAAACTTTTACCTACATTTTGCCATAGAAAACAAAATTACACTTAATTAATTGAGAGCGGCCATTGTGTTTCACTGAGAAGCCAATGAGGTATGGCTGCTGAGCTTTTATTTTTTTTATAGTTAGGTGGTTGGAGGTTCTCTGATTATGCGTACTTGCCCAGCACTCTGCATGTGTCTTTCATATATGAGCGTGTGTGTTTGTGCGTGTTTCTTTTTAATGTAAAATGTAAAGTTTGTCTTGATCTTTGTGAGTTTTTATTGCTTGATGTTGTTTTTTGACATATAACATTTTTGTACATTTGGCTTTCGGTTGATCAGGTATTAGAGAATTGTTTGGGTAGAGTAGAACAGTCACCTTCAAAGTCCATGACTACTGCACTTTGTCCATCAATGAATTCGCTGGTCGGTTCTGTGCTTTTGAAGCATTCAGACAAAGATGTTAGATTGTCGGTGGCAACTTGCCTGAGTGAGATTACACGAATTACTGCACCAGATGCTCCATACGATGATGACCTGATGAAAGTATGTGCAATATTGTTTCATATCTAATTCATCTGTCCAGAATTGCCTAAAATTTCTTTATGGGTCATCCCAAATGCTAATAGTAATAGGACTTGTTTTCTTCATTGTAGGAGATATTTAGGCTGATTGTCGCAACATTTGAGGATTTGTCAGATGCTAAAACACCTTCTTTTGCTAAGAGGGTTTTGATCCTTGAAACTGTTGCAAAGGTCAGGTCGTGTGTTGTGATGCTGGACCTTGAATGTGACGACTTGATTCTGGAGATGTTCTGCCATTTTTTCAAAACCATAAGGTATCACTACAGCAGTTTAATGGCAAGCTATGATTACTGTTTCTAGCTGATGTTGCTATTTTCTTCTGAAACTTCTTCACTGCCAAAATATTATAATCATAATACTTCGAGCACCTTGTATTTAGGTGGTGCTTCTCTAGTATGTGGCAGACCTCTATATTGTCTACCTCAAACAATCTGTGTTGTCCAAAATACCATATTCATCTAGTCAAGGTCGGTGTCTCTGTTATCATGATAGCTACTTTGAGCGTTGGTACTGTGGGACAACTTCTGGCTGTAAATCACTCATCGTGGTTGTTTGAAGAATTGAGCTTCTCATGTTTTGGAATGGTGTGTCTAGTTTTCTTTTAGAGTTTTCATTGAATTCAGCTTATCCTGCGGTTGTTTTTGTTGTTCCTGTTTGCAATCTTCATTTCCTCCTTGACATTTTTTGTCAAATGATTTCCAGGGAGGATCATGCAGAATGCGTCTTTGCATCTATGGAAGGAATCATGACTGTGGTGTTGGAGGAGAGTGAAGATATTCCACCAGAGCTTCTAACACTTCTTCTAAATAACATGAAAACAGAAAATCAGGTATAACCAGCAGCTTCGTGGTTCTTTTCAGTATACATAGTGCATCCAAATTTCACACTTACCCGGTTACTTTTATTTCAGGAAGTCTCACCTGCTGCACGTAGACTAGTAGAGAAAGTAATGGGAAATTGTGCTGCCAAACTCAAACCTTATTTGGTAGAATCTGTGAAATCCTCTGGCATTTCGATGAAGGGCTACAGTAAGATGATTGCACAAATATGTGAGGGAGCCGTTGAAAATCAAGATCCAACTGACCCTGGTGCTTCTAGCCAGAATTTGGTGGGTACTTCCTTCCATCCTTTTCTGGACATCTTTAATTCTTTGTTTGGTGGATACTGGATATCTCTTATGGTGATTGTGTCCTAAATCTCTGTTTCCACTTTCTTAGTGTAAATTTGCTCCTTGATACATTTAATTAGGACATGTCTGTTTGAACATACTTTTGGATATACGCCAGGAAAGCTATTTATCTTTTCTGTTGGTGTTGTACCCTTGTTTTGAAAATCAAAGGTGTTCTTCGCTGATGAGACTAGAGGAAGTGTATTTTTTCTTTAAAAGTTTGTTTCTTTGTCTATTTTGTTAGTTATATTAAGGTACTAACAGTTCATCGCTTATGCAAGCCTGGCTAGCTTCCTTGGGGACTCAAACATTAGGCTCTGCTTGTAGTTTTTCTTTTCATGGTTGTATTACTGCTATTCTGTGTATCCCATGGAAGTTATGTCAGAAACCATGAGACTCAAGCATGGTCATTAATGTTCTTTAATTTTGTTGGCAAAATGTGCCATGAGGTCACATTCATTTTGTTGTTTAGAAGAAACAAAAACAAATTATATGGAATTTGTAAGGAATATGTGTGTTAGAAGATGTCCATACCAAAAATAATGACATTGAGGGAGACATAGGCACACAAGGAAACAATAAAACATAATCTTTAAAAAGGTGGATCAAACATTTGGTGTAGCGCCAATAGAAGATAAAATAAGAGAGACACTTAAGGTGGAACAAACATTTGAAAAGGTGGCAACATGGAGCTGTTGTCATAAGGTGGAGAGAGACATAGGCAATAAAACATAATCTTGGCCTTTTGGAGTTAAACGCTAATATGACACAAGATCCCAAGCTCAATGGTGAGAACAGACCAAGGAACTATACCTACTCTATGTGGAAAAAGGAGAGCCAAAAATTTGCTCATGTCTCACAAGACACCATCCGACTGTGACATAGCTTAAAATGAAGGTACTGGATGTTTCTACGCGAAGTTCGGGGTTGTGCTCTGAATGTTGGTTATTTTTAGTGCAACATCACATGCTCAACATCGTCTTGGTTGTTTGACATTTGTATCTTACATTTGTTTTATTTTTAGTAACAGGAATTCATCCTTGCATCATGTTGTCTCTTACCATACAACCAGCAAAATGTTAAAGAGAAAAGGGAGGTCTAATGGTTAGGTAGTTTGCTGTTATTGTTTTTCTTATAATTCCCTTTTTCATCATATTTGCAGCCTGATGGAAGCCAGGAGTCCGCAGGTGGTCAGATTGATGGTAACAAGGTATTTGAATTTCCCTTTGCGAGCTAATACTTGAAAAGAAAAACTACCAGATCAGCAGTGAAAACTGGGAGTTGTTTCCATGAAATACTCTTGGATTAGAATTATGAGTCGAACAATGGATTTTAAGATTTGGAAAGGATTCATGTAAGGACATCTGTGAGATGCAAAACTAATAGAACTTGTCAACATAGGGCAGTTACAGTGTTCCTTGTCCAAGACATGGTCTTAGACCGTGTAATGAAGAGTTATGCGAGTCCTCTTGTGTTGAAGAATGTCATCAAAGTTTGCCAGGAATACAACTGCCATGGTGAATGGCTCTTTTCCAAAGCATGGTCAGGCTGTGTAATGAAGAGTTATGTAAGTTCGCTTGTGTTGAAGAATGTCACTTCATCTGTTTCAAACTTTATCTTTTGATTGTTAAGTGAATCAATTTCTACTACCTGATGTTGCATTTGGTTATAGCGAAAGGAGAGTTTGGGGTAAGCTTTACTCTTCCATGTTCCTATATAGGAAGCCTCAAGTCCTCAAAATAAGCCTCAGCAGAATTAGCCGTATCTGAATCAAAATATTACCCATTTCCTAATCCCAAAATAATCCTTAGCTGGCAATTCTAGCATGTGAATGTCAATGAGTTACAATATAAATCGTGATGTGCTTGTGCTAAGAGAACTGAAACAAATCATTGCTACAAATAGCTGAACAAAATTACAGATTTACTTGGTGATATTATTCATTAGTTGTGATCTGGTCCATGAGATTTCTTATATGTTGGTTAATTTTCTTTCCTTGAACATAACCTGCAGGAAGATGGAAATCATGTGCCTGTTGATGCTGCTTCTGCAGAAAATTCAGAGGCATATTCTTTTTTCTCTTCATACTTCACTTGATCAAACATTCTTTTGTTCAATTGAGTATATTTCGTGTTATTTGACAGTTTCTATCGTGTCTTCAAATTTCTATGACATGAGATGAACTAGCTAGAACATCTTTGAAAATTTTGCGGAATTGGTCATTCTCTGCCCTTGGTACCTTCCTGTTGTGGTGTTGGAGCTGATGGAAAGAGGGGAATGGAGAAAAGGAACTATGTTAATGCTAACTGTGTTGATTATCCACCTATATTTATGTTTTCAAGTTTCTGTATTTGATGGTTAATGAACCATGAACTTCACTGAATTCATGTGAAAATGTGGTTGTCTTCCTTTTCATTTGCTAGTCATTGCATCATCTGTATTGTGTTTAGTTTGTGCGTAGAGCTAGTCTATAACTATTGTGGAAATTGTCGACCTGGTGATCAGACCAGAGAAGTGAATCAACACTTCATGATTATCCTTATGCACCATTTCTTCTTCACTCATTCAGTCAGTCAGAATAGGCATCATTTTACCAAAAGGAGGCTGAAACTAATCAGGGAAAAAGAGGTGCAACATAAAATAGATGATCAACTAATACTGCATTTAGGTTACAACAACAACTAAGCCTTTTCACATACTAGACGGGGTTGGCTACATGGATTCTTTGTTTCCACAGAGCCCTATCATGTGCCATGTTAGCAGTTAAGTCACAATAAGCTAGATCATTCTTTATTGTTTCTTTCCAACACTTTTGTGGTGGTCTTCTACCTCTTTTAATACTTTCCAAATTTAGTTTTTCATACCTTCTTACAGGTTCTTCTTTTGATCTTCTTTCTATATGTCCAAACCATCTTAAACGATATTCTCTCATTTTATCCTCTATTGGTGCCACTCCTAATTTGTTTCTAATAACCTCATTATGTATACAGTCTTTTCTTGTAAGACCACTCATCCATCTCAACATCTTCATTTCTGTCACAGACATCTTTTGTACATGTTAATGATTAACTGCCCAACACTCAGAACCATAAAACATGGCAGCCCTAATTGCTGCTCTATAATATTTACCTTTTAACTTTAATGGTATCAGAATACCTGATGCTCTCCATTTTAACCAACCATCATTAATTCTATGCGTAACATCTCCATCAATTCTTCCATCACTCTGAAAAATTGACCCTAGGTATTAAAAACTTTCCTTTTGGGGGATGCAATGTGTGCCAATTTTAATTTCTATGTCCTGAAGTAACCAAATGATCAAACTTATATTCCATATATTCAGTCTTTGTTCTGCATTTAGGTTAAGGCAAAGAAATTAGTTTAGACCTAGGAATCCTGGACCTCTCTTTTGACATCATACTAGATGATAGACCATCATCAGTACGGTGCCACGTTGGATATTTATTACTAGGCCTTTGCTTAGTCCAAACAAGACCACTGGAACTGAATATTTATTACTCTGCTTATGCTGTTTCTTTTTCAGTCTGGCGTAGTATGAAATGCTTAATGTTAGTTTTCTTTTTCTGTTTTACAGAAGGCTGCAGAGCAGGATCAAGAAAATGTTTCTCCTGAAGTGGATGAGGATGAAGGTAAAACTATAAAAACAAAGTTGAGTAATGGATCCTTATCATCTTTCAAAGATGACTCTTCAAAGGAAGAACATTCTCCAAAAAGGAAATCTCATGTTGTTGGTATGGAAAAAGGAACAAGTTCAAGTGAGGTGACCCCTGATAATGCTGATCAGCCAAGTAACAAAACAGAAGCTAAGTCTGATCAAGCAACAAAGAAAACTATGGCTAGCAAACCTAATTCTTTGAAAAAGTTAAGTGGAGGTTCTGATGGTGCTCAAACTGTTCTGGAAGGCAAGACAAAGGAGCAACGGAAGAGTAAAAAAGGTCGCAAGAAGGAAAGTGAACCCTTGCAGCCTGAATGTCCAACTGCAAAGGATGCGATTACAGCATCAGAATCTGAAAAAGAAGTAATTAGTGAACCAGTTGGAGTTGGTTCTTCAGCCAAAAATCGGCTTCTTGATACATCTCAATCTAAAAGAGGACGAGGAAAAGTTGCTGCGCACAAAGGGGATGCTAAAACTGAATCAGAACCATCAGCTTTGCCCAGAGAAGTAAATACTGCTATAGGCACTGATACTGAGAAAGAAGAGACTTCACCTTTGTTGCCCAAGAAGTTTGAAAAAGGAAAAAAGAGAAAGAAAGGTGCAGATGCTAAGTCAGTACAGCGTCCATCAAAAAAAAATGCTACAAAAGATGATGAGAACACACCTCTGTCAAAGAGTCTGAGGAGAAAGGTTAAGGGCTCTATTGACAAGATTGAAGATCGAAGAAAAGCTGGTGAATCTGATAACAAGGTACCTCTAAATGTGTTTTCTTCCTGAATTGAATGTGCTGATTTGTGATATCCATGCCGTTTAAACTTATTGAGTTGTCTTTCTGATTACAAAGAAATCTCCTGCTACAAAGAAATCTGCTGGTGTTGCACTTAAAGAAGGGGAGGCGAGTATTAAGAGTTCATCTATCAAAAGGACACCTGGACGTAGGCCTACAACAAAAGATGAGGTAGAACTCCAAAATGATACTTTTATTGAATAGTTTACTGGTAACTCTACTCGTCTCTTTGTGGACGTTGGGATGCATTGATCTTGCTCTTATTATCTTCTGCTTTTCTTTCCGCTACTATATGATTGATTTTATTGTTCTCTTTCCAATACCAAGGGACTACTACCATGCATTAGACCTGATGAATTTGTTGTCCTTGTCTCTTTTTTCCTAACAGTGTATAGTTAATGCATCTTATGCACTTTTATTTATAAGCAAGCTGGGGCAACCAATTGCTTGTTTCACATTCAAGACCTTCAATCGTGATAGTGTGAGCTAAGCATCTATGTCACGGACTTCCTAAAAAATCATTGTTATGGAATTTTATGTTCGGTGACTTGATGGGGAACATTCTGGCAGTCCCATGGGCTAATAATACTGGAATTTGCAAGACTTACATGTGTGTTCTCTTTTGCCTTGTGCCATTTCATTCATCATTAACGACTTTTTCAACATCACGCTCCGTTACTGGTTTTGGTGATGGGATACAGCTTCTGCATCAAATTAGGTTGCCATTCTGTATGGTGCCAACGTCTTCTTTTGTTGTGGTCACATTTATAACACCCTTCGATATCTACCATGGTTTCTACAAATTATGGGAAAAGGCTTAGTTGTTGTATTGCTCTAATTTTTTTTACCGTATTATTCAATTCATTAGATTGTAAGCGGGGAACATGTGTATTACTTTTAGTCTTCTTTTATTCATTGGTCATTGTTTCTTTGCCAGACTCATGGATCTACCGACCGTGTTAAGGCCTATGATGAAAGCCTTGTTGGATCTCAAATTAAAGTCCATTGGCCATTGGACAAAAAGTAAGAAACACAGCCCCTTCTTCATGTTCCTTTTTTGTTTTCCTCCTGATATCCTATTCACATGCGAGCCATACTGATAACTTCATTGTGTTATTGATACAACTCTTGCTTACTGTTCTCTTTTTGTGGTTTTGGTTCTCTTCAACTTCAAGATGTTCTCTTTCTTGTTCGAATGGATTCAACTTAGAGAATAATAATCTGCATTGTTATATCTAGTCTTTTCCTTTGCAAGAAGAGCTTCATTGATTTTGTGTTAATTAACTTGAAGTTGGTCAAGATTCTAAAACCTTTCAGGAGAGTTCAGGTGATCACCTCATTCAGGTGGGAATACACCCAACTTTCTTTTCCTCAAAAGCTGGAGAAGCCTTTCTTCTTGGAGCCAGGCCTGCGTTCTTCCTAAACCTCTAACGCTTGTAAATCCCATGATGATTTTAATCTTGCCTGGTCTTCACTTACACTGAATCTTAGAGTATGTGTACAACAAGTCTTGCTCTGTTATGCATGCCTTCAACCTGTCTATTTGTATGGTTACACTAATCTCCCCCTCCCTCCCTCCCTCCCTCTCTCGCTCTCTCCCCTTCAGTTTGTGTTTTTTTCATTTGAGTTGGAATTCAATTCACATGAAGCTTCACATTTTAGTTATGCTCCTCTCTTTCAGGTTTTACGAAGGGACAGTTGTGTCATACGATCCTGTTAAGAAGAGGCATAAAGTAAGAAGATTTTGTTGAAGATCATGGTTTTTCCCTAAAGTTGTATGCGCATTCATATGGCACATGAAACATTTCTATCCGTTTCTAGGTGTCCTATGTCGATGGAGACGAAGAGGAACTGTGGCTGTCCAAAGAGCGCTGGGAGTATGTTGAAGCTGAAAAACAAAAAGTGGTACGCTAAGATTTGAATGCCTTCTTTGGTCTGTTTTCGTTTGAAATGCTACTTCTAATCATGGATATTAATAGGGGCATTCAAGAAGTGGTGTTAGCGCTGATTCTTCAGCTGCAACGTAAGTGGACTTCTAATGCTTCTCTGTATTTTTTTTCTTTCTATATACTGTTCTTGATTTGGTAATCTCTCTGTCTTTGTCAATCAGACCTCCTCCAAAGAAAAGGATTAAGACTTCCAACACCACAAGCAGAGGCAAAGAGGTCAAGGATGAATCTTCACTGAAGAAAAGGTTGGTTGGTGGTAGATTAGGCTTTGCTTGCCATGGTTTAATTTCTTGCTGATCCCTATCCAAATGATCAGGAAGGAAACTCCTCCCAGCAAGTCAAAAAGCATCACGCCTAAGTCCAGTTCCAAAGCTCAATCGAATGGCTCATCCGTGAAGGTGAAATCTAGTTCAGCTAAGGCAGTTCAGGGAAGCGAGAGCAAAGGCAAGAAGCGGCCACGTAGCTCGAAGGGCTGATCTACGTTAAGAGCATAGCGATGCTGTTCAAGCTGCGAGTCACAACCATTCACGTTTTTTGTGCTGGTCGTGGGCTCCCATCAAAGTGCAGTTTGTACCTTTAATGCTGTATTTCTTATATCCCCGTTACATCAGTAGCTGTAAAATCAATGGTCTGATAAAGGGAAGGTGATGATACCTGGTCATCTATTGAGGGAAATTTTGTGGTCTTGTGCTTATGGAACAAGCACACACAATTAGCAGTGAATGGCATGCTGATCTTATTGGCTGTTTGTTAAGTAGAGCTTTTCTAATTTAAAGTGTTCACCTTTTCTGCTTCACATGCTATGGCTTGTAACAATCTTCTCCTCCTTAGGGTAAAGCTTTTCTTTTCTTTCCACATCCTGTCTGGAGTCTGTTTGTTGCGGTGAGACGTCGTTCATTTGCAATCTGTTACGGATAGCAAGCAATTGTACAACTGCTAAGCCTTTTCCTATACTAGGTGGGGTGGGTTACATGGATTTTTTGTTTTCATAGAGTTTTATCGTAATTTGTAAAATTCATAGTATAATAAATGTGATAAAGTTTTATGTTGGTTGTCTGAAGCTTAACAACGTGTATGGCGGCGGTCCGTGGAGAGAAAGAGACCAAATTGAACACAATAGTCACGTGTATGGCGGTCCGTGGAGGGAAAGAGACTAAATTGATTGTCACATTTTTTTGGCCTTCATAGTTAAGTCCGATGAACACCGGAAAGAACCATAATTTGCACTGAGATGATGATGTTTTAGATGGGGTTCCATTTTTACTTTTTGCAAAAATATTTAAAACCCAAAATCGTGCATTTAAACAAACAGCTCTTGTACTGTGCATTTGAGTTATGGGCCATTCGACTAACACTTGGCTCAGCTCGTTAGCATTAACAAACAATGATGATTCGGTTCGTTTAGCTAGTTTAACTGCCCTTCTCTTGCATGTATCTGGCCAAGTCAATCGAGCACTTGTGGTTTATGCAGTGTTGAAAAAGCATTAAGTCGAGCAAGTTTTGGAAGCAACTTAAGGAGATCTATTTAGACCTGATTCTCAATTGTCCACGAAAAGTGGTTGAATCGCCGCCGTGATGAATTATGGGTTTAAACTGTAGAGTTGGAAGGGTAATTCATGGCATCTTGAATACCTCGTGATTGTTAGTCACATGCATGACTTCATAACGGACATTCAGGTAGGGGCTGTTAAACGAGTGGGAGCTATCGAAGAGGAGTTGCTCATGTTCAACTATTCCGAAACCAAGAGTAAAAGGATAGGCTTTTAATTTGTAACAATGTAATAAAAAATAAGAGGAAAGAAAGGTAAGCAGCAACTTGAGGCGGTCCAAAAACTTGGTTTCGGCCGAGAGCAAGAAGAATGATGCGTGGATGTAGCCTTCTAATTTTTGTGTAAAACAGTCTCTCTCTCTCTCTCTCAAAATAATTGATTCTCTTCTTTAACACCCAAAATCAGCAGATAACAAAGCAATGGCATTGAGTAGCAAGCAAAATAGTGCATCCCCTGACTACAAGTGCCAGGAATTTACCACAACTGAAGCTATCAAACGATGATGTAGTGAATATCTAAGAGAGCATTCCGTCGTTTTATGTAGAAAACTGAAAGTGGAGTACCGGAAATCTAAGCTAACTTGATTGCAAGCCTTCTGCTTCTTGCAAGGGAAATTATGTGATAATCAACGTATAATTGGTATTCCCATGGCCAACGACATTTTCAAACCGACAGTGGTAAAGCCACCACCTAAGGGTAGCCCTTCTGATTACCTCCGATCAGGGGTGAGTGAAAGAATGCAGTTTGGCAGTGTGGATCAAGAAAGATCAGGCATCTAAGTATCCCTTTCTTTGAGAACCAATCAAGAGAATCCATAACATTTTCAAGATCATACTTGAACGTGTTAATATACTGCGATTATGACGATTAACCTGATATGGATGTTCAATCCTTGATTTGGGATTCAACATGTGAGTGTGAAGAGCAAGTCGAGAGAAATAAAGCAATCAAGACGAGACAATCAGACTCTAAACGTTTCCAAGGTCCAACCAGTTGTAAAGTCACCTACCATGCCGGCTATTATGCTTATACTTCATATTATACTTAAATATTAACTAATAATAAACTTAAATATTAATAAGTATTAAGTTTTATTTAAATCCAAATGTATATTTAATAATTAATTTATACTAACTAGCTTTAGTACTTAATTTTTAAGTTTAATATTAATTGTGTTTATAATTTAAATTTGATAAATACTAAATTCTACTTATGCTTTAAACTTAATATTTAATAAGATTTATCAAAATTGTAATCTAATATAATTTAGTCTGTAGATTTATTTTTTTAATTTGATATATAAGTACAAAACTTTACTTTGAAGTGATAAAGATAAGACTAGCATGATTCATGAAGAAACAAAGATGATCTGATCCTTACCTTTCCAAGACGCAGCTATAAATGAGGCTTGAACCATCATCAGACATATATATATGATGTTAGGCATATTCTTCGTTTGTAGCAAACCTTGTCGAATTTACATTCACAATCAAGTGCACAACTAGCAGATCAGTTAAACTGAACTTTGTATGGCCGGACTTTTTACTAGTCTCGGAGTATAATATCATTCTAGGAATGCAGAGGCAGCTACTAGGGACTGGGGAGAAATTGTTGCTTCAACGATTCTTTTCTGGATTTGCAAAATGGAAATAGAGAAATCCCCTATCTGATGCACTTTCTTGTATATGTAACAACAACAACAACAAAGCCTTTTCCATACTAGACGGGGTCGGTTACATGGATTCTTTGTTTCCACAAAGCCTTATCATGTGTCATGTTAGCAGTTAACTCAACATAAGCTAGATCATTCTTGATTGTTTCTTTCCAACACTTTTATGGTCGTACTCTACCTCTTTTAATACTTTCAAAATCTAGTTTTTCATACCTTCTTACAGGTATTTTTTAATCTTCTTTCTATATGTCAAAACCATCTTAAACGATATTCTCTCATTTTATCCTTTATTGGTGTCACTCTCAATTTGTTTCTAATAACCTCATTATGTATATAGTCTTTTCTTATATGATCACTCATCTATCTCTACATCTTCATTTCTGCTACATACATCTTTTGTACATGATCATTAACTGCCCAACACTTACAACCATGAAACATGATACTTTCTTGTATATGTAAATGTTACAAAATACACATTCACCAATACTTTGGACTATTATACATAGTAAACAATCCAAATGATTTAGAGCAACAGAAAAAGGGCTACAAAAGCCCAACATCTTGTACACCTAGCTACACAATCACCTCTGCAGTCCACATTATAACCAAGAACTTTCGGATTTCGCAGGAGGCTTCTGAGAGATTTTTCACTGATTCCCCATTGTCTCTCTAAAGCTGCCACATTTTTCTTCGATCCCTCAAGTTCACACCCTAGAACTTCTGGAAACTTTTTAAGCAACTTGTAGATATCGTCATCAGAAAGTCCCAAATTTCGAAGGTAGCCTAGTACCTCATTCACCACAGCAATGTCTGGCACCGTTTTTGTTTTCTCTTCGCTCCAGTGAGGTGAACTCATCCAACCAAAGGCTTTGCTAATGATGGCATCCACTTCATTCGCACTAAACTTTATGAAAGACACAGCATCCTTACAAGCATCCCACTTCTCTCTTTCCTCTTCAGCTAAACCTATGGTGGATTGAGTCTGAGAAACACAAACTATCAATTTGATAGGCACATGCACTCTATAAGAGGCACCTCCGAGGATCATTCTATTTCTTCTGGCCTTCCACTTGAGAAAACGTAAAGTTTAAATAGGTAAAAACATCAAACTGCAAGAAGAAACCGATGCACATGGAAACTGCAATAAAATATGAGCTTGATAGATTTGACGCAACCATGAAGCCATGGACATGCATGTAATCTCTATGTAGTCGTACATACCAAAGGCATATACTTCACAGGCACAAACGCCATTAAAGTTGAAGCAAAAGCATTTGCCATCTCGCATACCTGGTGAAAGAAACCAAAAGTTTGGGTTTTTCTTAGGTATTAACGGCCATGTTATTCTCTTGGAAACAGTGTCTTCTCTCTCTTCCTATGTAAGGTCTCTAATGGTACTCAAAGTATGAGTAGAAAAATCTTTGGTGCAAAATAATCAAAAGAGTGTCCATTCTTCTTACTGCTTCTTGAACACTGTTTTCCTTGTGCCAGAAGACTCGGTACTAATTTTCTGGTTCATTTGAAGAAAATAGTTTCGCAATATGCAAGTGATTTGTAGATAAGAAAGAAAGTAAGGGTTTCATAGGAAAGTTAGTTATTGAGAAGATTAACCAAGGTATAAAGAATAGGCATGCAATGAAAGTCGATCATTTTACCCCTAAGTTAGTCCTCTAATTGGGTTTATCCTGCATCCAGTAATAGTTTTGCTTCTTACTCCAAGTTATTGCAATGTGCTTTAGTTCACTTATGCAGGCTGTTAAGTGCTTTAATTCACTTGTTCAGGCTGTACTTTCACCTGTTGCACCAAAGGAGAGAAGGTAACTATGGTAATGCAAGACATAGAGGGACAAACATGTTCAAAGGGACATCTGCAAAAGGTTGCCTTCAAGTTGGATTTACAGACAGTCTGACAAGGAAAACTAGAAAAGAACTGAAAACACATAAATGACCCGATGTGGAGAATAATACCAGCAGAGATGCGAAGGAGATGGAAGTGTTATTTTCAGCATTGGTAAATTGAAGTGATATTCGTTGTATCAAGAAAAGGGAGATCCCTTTCCAAATGTAGTAAGCAAGGAAAACATAGGAATGAGTATTGGAGATTCTAAAAGCTTGGAAGGCTAAAGCATATATAAATTTAATCGTACATACATATAAAAACCACGTATACATGCCTGTATGCATACACTTCATTCATCATGAGCTTGTTGGATGTGCATCCAAGTAATTCTGGATGGTTCAGATAAAAAAGAAAAAGAAAAAGAATCCTTTTACTTTGGTTGTACTTGATTCAAAACACACCTTTTTGCTTTTGCCATCCATCTCTCATTGAAGGCGATTTAACATGATTGCTTGCATGCATATTCCATAAGCTCTATATTTTTGTATTCAGTGTGTTTGTGTGTGTATATACGTATAATATATATATATATATATGATATTTATAGGGAGAGAAGCATGCACTGCCATACACAAAATGTAAGTGGGAGAGAGTAAGTAGAGCACGCAAAGTCCACTTCCCCTTAAAGTGATACAGCAATTTATTCCCCTCGCTCCCTAGGGTACTGACTGACAAATCGTGAACTATTTACTACTATTTCTAGCAATTCCCAGCAATGCCAGGTTTCGAACAGTATCAAAACTTAGCTTTGCAACCATTTGAAAATAACAAGATCCAACGAAGTAGCATGTCTAATATCAATAGGAAACAAAGCTACATATATCATTTCAAACAATGAAATCCCAATGAGTACCTACACTTTTTTCTTTCCATCTCTTGGAATAACCACTTGCGGAAACCTTCATATACTTCGTGTACACTAACCCCGGCTTGCTAATCCAAAGAAAAAAAGGAAATCAAATACCAGTGGAATCTTCAGTTCACCACACAAAAAGCCGAGTACAATTTTTTCATGTGAATCCTGCACGCGTTCAGATTCAAACTTTTCCTGTTTGCTCTGTTTTACTGTTTTTAGTTTTCCACAACGCGAGCCCGAAGCCTAAAACACACCCACGCATAAACGCCGCGGAAATCGAACTCACCACCTGCATGAGCAGTGGCGGAGGCAAAGGGCCCCCCGAAGATTGCATTTTTCTAGGCCTTAAAGAACATGCTGGGTATTTGAACCTCGTGCAGATCCTTGTTGGAGTCCTCATTTGCGCAACGGAGAGTACAGGGGATGAATGAATACATGAACAAGTATTCACTATTGTATTTGTATTTATAATGGAAAAACTTCAATTATAACCCGGCTTTGTCTTTTTTCTTATAAGACTTTATTCTTATATGTGAAAAAATATAATGTATATATTTTAACTTTTTTCCTTTGAAAACATATTACACATCTATAGAATGTGAGAAGATGTCTCTCTTCCCATACTTCATGAATTTGTTGTCGAGAATGACCAAATATGACATTACATCTCACACTTTACCATTTGAGCCAAACTTTACGAGACACTTTTACCTCCCACTTTTGTGAGTTTTTCCAGATTGCAAGTATAATTGCAATCAATACATGTGTGGTTTTTTATATACAACACGTTCTTTCTTATAACAATTATCATCGTATAATTTAATATACTTTAAACAAATTTTAAAGCTTTGAAAAAATATCCAAAGGTTATGCTTTTGGTCAAGGGGTCAGCCAACATATCATTAGTTGAGTATATTGCAAGTCAAATAAACAACTCAACTCATCTAAATCTACTTAATTGCACACTTCCTCTACATGGTAAGTGTGATAATCCTTTAGATAGAACAGCATGATCCTAGGTCTTTTATGTCAACTTAAAATTTTGATTTGTACGAAAGATCGTCATTATCTATGGGTTCAAATGATGATTGATCTAGATCTACTAGATCATTCATCATTTTTCTGAAGGATGTCATTATTAGTGTCTTCTAAGAATTCAACATCCCTTCTTTCTATTAATCCATGATCATTGTGATAAACAGATATTCTTTAGAACCTTTAGGATATCCAATGAAAACACATCTAAATGACCTATTATTTAGCTTATCCCTAGACAGATAAATGATCTTCACATGTGTAATAGATCCTCACCTCCTAAGATGACTTACATTTTATTTTCTTCTAAACCACATCTCTTATATTGTATAGAATACAATATTAAAAGGTATTCTATTTGATATATACACGACTGTACTTACCACTTCTCCCTAAAATACCTTTCATAGAGAAACATTTATTAACATACACCTTATCATATTCAATAATGTCCTGTTATATCTTTCTGCTATACAATTTTGTTGAGGTATCATGGGTATTATATTTTGTTTTGAAAATATCAAAGTCTTTATAGTATTTTAAAAATTTTGTAGAGTTGTACTCTTTATCTCGATCAAACCTTAAGACTTTGATTATATGCCTTAGTTGGTTCTCAACTTTTTTCTTATATTCTTTGAATACCTTAAGTGCCTTAGATTTATATGCTAAGATATATATATTTGTATATCTCGAGTAATCATTGATAAAGGTTATGAAATAAACCTTATCTCAATGTGGTCTCACTTTAAATTGTTCATATAAATCAGTGTTAATGATCTCTAATAGGGTTGTTGCCCTAGTTATGTTTTTGAAAAAAAAAATTTTCTTATCATTTTCTTTTGTATATAGGCTTCACACTTACTAAAAGCGTTTTCTTGAAAACCAAGCAGTAAGTCAAAATTAGTTAATTTTTTCAACTTTTTCAGACTTATATGTCCTATATGTTTATGCCATACATTCATATCAATTAAAGCCACAATCAATATAAGAAGAAGAACCATCATTTTTCACTGATGTTTAATTTTAACAGTACATCTTCAACATCAAACAATCTATAGAAAGCTATCATTTCATTCTTTCCACAGTTATCTTATCAGGGACAAACCTGACTTTAAATCCTTTCTTAACTAAGGTAAGGACTAAAACTAAATTGTGTCTTATAGATATCACAATTACTACAATTGATGTATCTTGTACATGTATCCTAAAAGACTTAATCCCAAGGACATCTCATAAAGTATTGTTTCCCATGTATACACAATGTTTCTCTAGTTTATATTCTTTTAGGTCAATAGTCACTTCATTGCTCTTTGAGATATGTCTTGTTGTTCCTTAATCAATCTAAGAACCAGTTATTGTACAGTTCATGCCTTTCATTATTCCCACAATTATCTTATCAAGGACAAACTTGGCTTTAAATTCTTTCTTAACTAAGGTAGGAACCAAAAGTAAATTACGTCTTATAGAAATCACACTTAATACATCAGTTAATACAATTAATGTGTCTTGTACATGTATCCTTGAAAGACCTAATTTCAAGAACATCTTAAAAAGTGTTGTTTCCCATATATACACAATGTTTTCCTAGTTTATATTCTTTTAGGTCCATAGTCACTTTCTTACTCTTTGAAATATGTTTTGTTGTTTCTTAACCAAGGCAAGAATAAGTTATTTTACTGTCCATGTAGAGGCATTGTGAAACAATGCAGATTATGTCTTACTTATTTGTTTGTCATGTGTCTTGTACATGTATCCTTGAAAAACCTAATTTCAAGAACATCTTAAAAAGTGTTGTTTCCCATATATACACAATGTTTTCCTAGTTTATATTCTTTTAGGTCCATAGTCACTTTCTTACTCTTTGAAATATGTTTTGTTGTTTCTTAACAAAGGCAAGAATAAGTTATTTTACTGTCCATGTAGAGGCATTGTGAAACAATGCAGATTATGTCTTACTTATTTGTTTGTCCGCGTTGTTGGATGTTTTCACCGTTAGTCTTCTTGTTGCGGTAATCTCTATTCTAACACCCCATTTTTTATAGATGAAACACTTGACCCGAAAAGCAATTTTGATGAAAACCATGTCTGGTTTTCAATTTACACAAGAAAACCGAGAGAGGGAGAGAAAGAAGGAGAGAAGAGAGCGAAGAAGGAGAGACGCTAGGGTCTGTCCTCTTATCGTCTTCTATGAATGTTTTGCAGTTTCTATTTGCCGGGTCTTCCTTTTCTTTTTTTGACAGTCTTAGGCCACCTGAACTGGTGGCTTTCGACTGTTTGTCGGCCTCTCATTTTTCTGACAGTTTTAGGAAGTTTCTTCTTCTTTTCTCCTTTTCTTTTAATCTCTTCTCTATTAATTTTGAACAGAGGACAATTGGGAGTATCCCTGTCCTCTGTTTCTTTTGATTTTCCATAAAAGAAAAATCCTTACGCTGTAAAAAAAATTTGGCCTTCGTTCTCTCCTCTTTGTTTTTCAAACACTAACTGCATATCTTTTTTTTTGTAGATTCCGATCAACCTCACTCTGATACAATTGTTGGGTATTTGAACCTCGTACAAGGTCCTCGTCGGAGTCCTCACTTGTGCAACGGAGAGTGAAAGGGCTGAAGGAAGACACGTGCAGTAAGAACAGAAGAAGGAAGGGGAGAGATGGGTTACGGTTACCCTCCAAAGGATTTTCAAGGAAGCTTTCTTGTTCATTTTATGTTGTGTGGTTTCACAGTATTCACTATTATATTTATAATAATAGAAAAACTTCTATCAGAATATAGCTTGATCTTCCTAATCTTACTTTTTTTGGGCTTTTTGTTGCAAGCCTTTATTCTTATTTAGGGAAAATATAACATATGCATTTTAACTTTTTTCTTTTGAAAAAAATAACGCATCCATGGAATCTAGAAAGATAGCATGTCTTTCCGTATTCCATGAATTTGTTGCCCACAAGGGCCAAATCCAACATTGTCATTCGCATTAGATAGTCCCATATATTTTCTCACCTTCTAAATTCATGGAAAAGTTTCTGCAATTTACTATGTGCCCAACTTTATATTAAGTACAATGAAGAACTAACATATTCAGTTACGAGACCCCAGAAAGATCAGGCACCATCATCCTCAAGTCTTCTCAACTTTTAAGATTTTCATTCATAAGAGGTGATTTTATGTACTTTCTCCGGTCGTTCCATCAGCCGACGTCAATAAGGAGAAAAGATATGTACAAGACGGAAATGAAAGGGAAGAAAACGAAGACGGGAATCGTACTGATCGACCGGTAGCGCTTCACTCAGTAATGAACTATTCTCCTCGTCGAGAAAGAAGAAAGATTAGAACAATACACAATAACAATAACAACCAAGCTTTTTCCTATACTAATGGGTTGACTAATGAATTTTTGTTTTCACCTAACCTTATCATAATTTGTATAATTCACGGTAGAAAAGTCCGACAAGGTTTCTTTTTGTGGTTGCTAGAAAAGTCCGACAAAGTTTCCTTTTTGTGGTTGCTGTCACAGTGAGAGAGACGCATGCCGTCATATTTCTCTCACTTCTGAGTGTAAATGGATCCGGATCTAACCGTCTTATTTCGGGTCCTAGATGGATCTTCATTATATTCAAGATACCGTAGCTTCGTCCATGCATAGCCTGAAACGCGATATGCATGTAAAACGTTTTGACCGACACCCTCAAATTACTAAGCGCACGCTCATATTTTCAGTTTAGCTTTCTCACACACTCTTTTTCTCTCGTCTTTCTCCCAATTTGTGAGAAAACACGAGCAGAATTCCATCTCTTGTGAGAGATACACGAGCAAGTATACCACTTGCACCTCTTTCAGAAGAGAGACCCACGCAATCTGTATCTCTCCTATGCAACGCAACATGCATATCTTTGATAGGGATAGGTGCATGCAGCTTGCATCTCTTTAAAGAGACATACTTGGTGTATGTCTCTTTGAAAAAACTAGAAAGAAAAACAAACATAATCTCAAATGAAAGAGGGTGCTTAATCAGTAAGGTGAGACAGAAAGGCCAAAAAAAAAAAATCGCCGGTGAAATGGGAGAGAGAGAGAGAAACAAGAAATAGCGTAGGTGAGATGAGTGCAGGAGGGAGAGGAGAGAGAATACAGTGTATGTAAGTGAGTAAAAAGGGCTAAAAGGAAAAACGAGGTTTGTGCTTGTTAATGAGGAATGTCTTTTAGTGGAAATGAACTTGTATATAATTGAGCGCACAAACAATTTATACTTAAAATATCAACCTTTGTCACATATTCTAACGAGGCCTTCAATTCGAATTTTAAACACGACCTTCTATATTTTTATTTTTATGCACAAATATATATAAAGTTTCTGTTTCCCGTACTGAGCCTCCGTGTCAACTTCCGTACAACACTGCAAAATTGCGGCTAAGTCAGATGGAAAAAAGCAACGGTTGGGGGCGTAGCTGAACCCAGTGAGGTCACTGACACTGAATTGGCATTCTAAACTGATAACTCTAGGTCTAAACGGGTTTGGCACCACCACGGTTTGGATTGGATTTAGAATCTGAACCCAGTTTAGATAAACTGATACAAACCCAAAGCTAACGGTCATATATATATATATATATACATATTATCATATCCAAATAAATTTTCATCATTCATTTTGAATAAAAAAATGCTCTCTCTATGAAAAATTGGACGTGCCTTCTAGTGACACCTAATATGTCTTCGATTGGCTAACCACTGGTCAAAAATTATGGAAAAAACACGAGGCGGCGATTGCCTCTGGTGTTCTAAGCTTTCTCGATTAAGATCTGACAACACCAACTACAATATGAGTTGACCATATACTCGATGCACTCTGCAAGAATCAAGAACCCTATGATCTCTTGAAAAAGCGAAAAACATGAATGAAAATTGAAAAATAAACTCGAAAGAGGGCATGATGCCTCACTGGTAGCCTGTTTGCATTAACTCTTCCCAATTACTGCAGATTGATCTAGCTTAATGAAGATCTCAATCCCTCAATTTATAGGTGAAAACCCATAGATTTGATAAAAATTCCTTTCCTTTCGTTAGGGTTTTCTGTATTTATATAAACTCCATATCATAGTAGGATTATATTTTCTCTTTTTTCCTACACATTTTATGAATCTTGGATCCAAATCTTAATTTTAGGTCTAAATCTGAACCTAGGTATTACACATTCTTAGCGGAGGTTCCCCAAATGTGTCTTTACTAACCTTTTCCTCTACTTTTTCAGGGTGTGAAGTTCATGAGTTCAAGCTTTTCTGTTTCCATGAGTATGCTGGTTATCGCTATCCAAATTTTGGTGCTCAACCTGCCAAGAGTGAAGAAGCAGATGGATGAATATGAAATAGTACTTGGTGTTTTAGCTGGAGATTTTAAAACGACTCTCCTTTGGTTGATGCAGATATCTTCTCTCCCAATGCCAAGGATGGCAGTGTTCAGAACAGCTTAGTGATCAGTAAAAAATTGAGGTGGTTCTCCAAGGGATGAAAGCAGAAAGCTGTGTGTGTGTTGTCTAATATTACATTCAAAATGTTTACAACACTCGGTGAGACAAAGTCAAGGAAACTAATGGACTAACCAGTTCTCCAAGAAATGCAGCCTCACATGGTACTAACATACATCATGTTTGGGACCAAAAGAGGTACCTTCACACCTTTAACAAGGTAGAGTATTCCATCAAGTAAAATCCGCCATTCATGGATTTCTCCTTGCATTATATTCCCTTCTGTTATCTGACGTATTTCATTTCAGTAACCGGCTTCCACAAGATAAACCTTCCAGTGCATTACTAATGAACAAAATGGAACTAGAAGTTAGGGATTCATAACCTTTGTAAACGTTGAAATGCAAGACACTCAACCTTCTCTTTGAAAGGAAAGGTGCCTATAATCTATGCAACTCCTTGGGCTGCGTCTGATAATCCCACACTAGACATTCATACTTCTTCCTCCGACTCTGCACTACCCATCTTAAATATTGTTATATAACGTGCACCTATGATTTTAGAAAATTTCTGCACCCGCGACCATGTAAAACAGTCTCTAGTTGATACTTCTCGCCACGCCATTTCGTCTTTCGACCTCTTACACCCTGTTAAATGATCTTACCCTGTAATTTACCTTAAGTACCTGATGCAATCATGATACCATTAAAGGAAAAAGGAAGGAAGTTAAGGTTAAGATGTAAAAAGGCTCGGTGAGCTAGCACAAAACAGAAAATTTGAACTACGTTTGAGTAAATCAGGGAGAAGGCCAATTGACTGGGGAAAGACAGATGCACAACAGTGGGGATGTATCATGGAAGACTATAATATAACTTTCATAGATGAATATACGCCAATCAGTACTAAGCCTTCTTCCAACCTAAGCATGGTCAGCTATGAAAGAGTTTTTGAGCTCGATCTTGAGTCATGTCATCATTTAACTCAAGCAAAGCAAGTCTAGGATGACTATAACCTAAAAAGGTTGTACAGATTTCAATACAAAGTTAAGAAGCGAGTAGAGAAAAAGAAACATTCTTAAACTCGATAAAAGAGAACACGCTTATCTCCAAGAATGTACAATAGAGATTCAAGAAGAACTCCGTCTCTGAACGTGTTACTAACTCCTAATTTCCTTTGCCTTTTTCGCCATTTTATTCCTTTCCTTGGTCTGCATCCCCTTGTTTCTCAACAACTATCATCACCATCATTCCTTAATGCCCATATTCCACGCCTAATCCATACAACACCCCCACGTATTTCTCGGTAGATCCATTAAAGAACGTCTCTTTGAGCTTCCTAAACGTACATGAAGTAAGCAGACTGTCTGAGCCAGCTTGATGGCAAACCCCAATTCTCTCGACGTCGAGCAATTCGGCAAGCTTATTGAGTCCTCCATGGAGGCTGTTGCAGAATTTCATCAAGTGTTTGATGTCATATACAATAGGAAAATACATCTTGATCAGACTGAAGAAACCCACCTGCGTGTCGGGCAATTTCTGGCAAGTCAATAGCTTGAGCAAGTACCCAAAATCATACCCGCTATGGAATGTCACCCAATGCACGGAATCGTTGAGAACGATGCCGGACGACATTAATAGCTCGGCAAACCGCTGAGAATTGATCCCCTTTTCATTGTTCTTCTTGAAGTCTATGCCACTCTGCCGGAGGAGCTCGATAGAGTCGTAGGCATTGACGTCCTCCGCGACGTTGAACTCCCGGAAATTGAACTGCCAGATGCAGAACCGATCGGTGCCGGCGGTCGGAAGGTTGCCGGAGTCGTCTGAGAAGGTGAGGCCCAACTGTACGAGCTTCAGAAGGTCAACGTTCGCCTTGAGGGTTGTGTAGTGATACTCTGAACTCGTCTTGAAGTTACCCACCGGGCGGAGAACGATTCCGGGGAACTCAGTGTCCATGGCGATGTAAGGATAGTCATCAACGATCTCCCGAAGCAACGCGAATTCTTCCTCCAGATTGTCCGCCCACACGTCGCGGATGTGAATCGATTCGCTCTTCGGAATGATCGACATAATCAACGGCTACCAAACCCCACACAAAACCCAATCACTAAGAAATCCAACCAAAGAAAGAAGGAGAGATCTCCGAAATGCCCTATGATTTTAACCCAAAGATCGAAAATCTCCTCGCTGCAAGTTTAGGGGTCTGAATCGTTCGGGTGTCGGGAAAGAAGGCAAAAAGAAACCCTAGGATCTCTGTGGCCAACAAAAGGGCACAAACCCTAGATGAGACGGTTGGGTTGAGAGACAGAGATAAAGGGATCAAATAGGAAGTTAAGAAGATTTGAGTGGAGACAAGATCAGGCAGAGATTTTTCATTCGAATTTTCGTTTTCTTGATGAATATCTATTGGTGGAAGGAAGAAGAAGGCAAAAGAAAGAGAGAAGGCGGGTTCTTATTATTGTTATTACTGGAGCGGCTGCCTCCTTGTATTCTTGGAGGGGGTGGTTAATATATATATATATACCGTCGGAGATTTGAAAAATGAATATAGGAAGTATAAAAAATACCCACATTTTTAATTTAAAAAATCGAATAATAAAAATGTTTATTAAAATTATACACCAAAAAACATTATACATTTATCACTTTTCACACACACACACACACACACACACACATATATATATATATATATATATATATATATATATATATATATATATATATATATATATATATAATTATAAAGAGAGAGAAAAGGATAAAGATCCAATAATCCCCTATTTAACAAGTTTAACCACCACTTACGGCTTTCTACTATCTTTCGTTACTCTCCTACTTTTATAAAACAATTTTATTGATCAAAACCACTGATATTATCGTGAAAACTATCTAAAAATAACTTAAATATTTATATAGGTGATATAAATATTTAAGTTTTCTATATATTTTTAATAATAACAACAATGACTTAACCGCTAAAATATGGCATAATGGTGGTGGAAGATGACATGTCATATGAGATTATGCACCCTCTACCACCGTTTATGCATATAGAAGAGTGTGTGCTTGAAATATGCATCATACACATTTATTAATTTACCAAAAAAATACGACGGATTGGGTTGCCGAATGTAAACTTCACTCATCAATACCCAATTATCGAATATCTTCAGTGATATTTTCTTGATAGAGTTAAACTGCACAAAGCTACCACGATCTATCGTATAGAAAAATCATCCAATTCAAGTATGCCAAATACTAAGGATCTATGCTGCGCTTACCTATTAGTTCATCCAAAAGTGCCGGAAACTATCCACCCCGAGTTGCGGCTTTTTCATGTAGCATATCCTGATAGCGTTTCACTTTTCTACACTCAACAATGGCGACGAACTTTTGAGCCTACAGATCTTTGTTTTGAGCTTAGAGCTCTTTTTATCGAGCTCGAAATCATTGTATTGACCAATCCAGTTATTGAAGTTGATTCATGTTCTTTATCCTTAAGACAACCATAAATTATCATTCACCTTTTCTATCTTCACATTCATGTTCTTTCATGTAGGAGATCCAGAGTAGTCCAAAAACATTTCATTGAAGTTGATTCATGTTCTTTATCCTTAAGACAACCATACATTATCATTCACCTTTTCTATCTTCACATTCATGTTCTTTCATGTAGGAGATCCAGAGTAGTCCAAAAACATTTCATGTAGGAGATAAAATGAGAAAGACATGATTAAGACAAACCGCATATATAGGGAGAAGGATAAATGCAGCTCCAGTGAAAAGGTGCGAGATCAGCACTAGACAAGAGCCAAGGGAAGCCTAAAAAGGTTTAGAAGGGAACCCAAAAACATGATATTGTTTCAATAGAGTTAAATGTGGAAAGGACCCTAGATAGCTCACAATGGCAATGAAGAATCCATGCAGATAATCCCACTTAGCGTTGGGAACCGCTTGGATTTTCTTTTGGTTATTGATTGGCATAAGCAACGTTAAACGAACAAGACAATATCATGAAGCTCATCGGGCAAAAAAAAACACTGTAAAAATTGCAATCGTTGCGAAAGCAAATACAAACCAAAACCAGAATGTAGCATTTTCCTACACTAAATGTGATCGGCAGCAGCAGCAGACCTACAAAAAATTCCGCGTATGAAGAATTCCAGTTGGGGAAAACTCAGGTGAGGCCATCCACAGTTTTTCAAAAAACTCAAACTGTCTGTATAGATTTTTTTTTCCTTTTTGTCATCTTTGGATTTCTTCCTCACCTCACCCATGAATAGGTCAGGCGCTGGTCTGCGGCAAAACAGAAACAACCATCTACAATAATTTGGCGCCAACAACGCAAAAGGTAACTGCCTCACGATAAACTCCGACCTTGGTTAGTCTGATAACTAGCCCTAAATTACCAATAGTGCACCACTACATTCTCCAAATAATGAGCTAACACTGAAAAGAAATTCGCAACTCGGCAGTGACAGTTATCCCGAATTCAAATGGCTACCGAAAATTGTAAACAAATGCTACCTTCCTGAATTAGACTTTCATAACGAACAATGAATTGCAGGGAGAAGAAGAGAGCTCATGAGCATGTCATATACTTCTTCTATTCAATTTACCATTTTTTGCAGATACAACATCATGGAAAGAGGAACCAAATGATTACTGAAGAAAATAACCCTCTACGGGCTTAAGCCGATGCGGGTGTGATATAAATCCTCAAAAAGAAAGACGCATTCCATGAGATCGTTCCCCACATTCTCGAAGCACTAAAATAAAAGATGAGAAGAACGGTTCAGCTCCCGAGTCCAAAAAAACTGCAGAGCACGAAGAGTTTCTCCAATTACAGTAAACTCTTTGCATCGCAGGAAAAGATGGAAAGAAAGGAACTCGGCAACAAGAAGATACCGATTCGCTCATTCCAATACAATGGTGGCTCCTAACTCCTTGAGTTTCTCAATGATCGGATCGGCCTCCTCCTTCGTCAAACCCTTCTTGATCACGACTGGCGCCTTCTCCACCAAATCCTTCGCTTCCTTGAGCCCTAGATCTGTGAACGACCTCACTTCCTTGATGATCTTGATCTTCGCCGCAGCGTCGAACTTCTCGAGCTTGATGTCGAACGCCGTCTTATCGGCCGGCTTGGCATCCGCCGCCGCCGCGCCGGGACCTGCCGGAGAAGAGACCGGGGAGCCGACTCCAGAGACCACGGGCCCGTAGTGCTGGAATCCTAGCTTGTGGCGGAAGAGGATTGCGTAGTCGTACCGTTCGAGCCTAGCGAGGCTGATGAGCTCGTCGGCAATGCGCTCGAGCTTCTGCGTTAGGGATTCCGTCGCCGGAGAAGGCTCCGACGAGAAAGAGACTCGCCGGATTCGGGAGAACAAAACCCTCCTCAGGGAAGAAGATGAGGAGGATCTGGTGATGCTCATCGTCTGAGCGTCTTCTTCTTCGTTCTTTGCAAGCGGGTTAGGGTTTAGCGAGCTAGCCTTCGGGCGCTGCGGTGTGCGGGTGCAAACGGATCCGGAACCGATTGAAACGGATCTAAACCGGAGGCTCTACCCGACTGAAATCTGATGATGAGAGTAGCGAACGGGTCGAACTCGATCGAGATCCAGGTAATCCATAACGGTAGACCATTTTAGGGTGCCAATAGGTTAGAGGCGACCAGTTTGGACCCGTCCCAGCGGTCGAACCGGATCCAAACAGCCTTTGAAGCCGGTCCGATCAAGAATCAAGGGTTCCGACTCTTTGTGGTTCAGATTCCAAATTTCCACATCTGTGGGATCGACTTTTCCATATGAAACTAGGATCATATCGATCCGGAACTGGAACCAAAAGTATTATAGAACCAGACTTGAAACTGGTGGAACCGGAACCCGAGGAGACTGATTCGGTTACGGTTCTATGTTCAAGTGGAGTCACAAGTTCAGGTTCACCAATGCTTTACAGCCCCCTACATTGGTTTCGGGCCCCTGAGCTTGGGTGGAAGACGAAGGCCTCCTCCCGAGAGCCCGAGCTCCAGCAATAGCTGAGATACCATTCTAGAAGTGCTAGACTAGAATCTGCGAGACGCTAAGTTCCGATATGGAGGAAGAAATCTAGTTAGAGAATTTCGAAACTCAAATTGACTTCGATGAACTGATATTTGTAGGAGTAGCAGCGAATTGTATATCGTGTTGGTAAAGAGACTCAATGTGACAATGTATGCCTCATCAATAGTATGAAGTTGGTTGAATTGAATACCTCAATTATCAACACTCTATTTATCTGTTTGCATATTAAATTAAAGGGGCCATCTAATAGTCCTGGAGAGATATATGGATCTCTTGGGTCAATGCCGGACTTAGTATCAAACCCATCTCTCATAAGAAAAATCCAAAAATCCCATCAAATGAGGGATCTCCAATCCCTAAAATCTGGTCTCCCTGTGTGTGTATGCATGCACAAGCGCAAGCCCTACAAGCAAAGAATAGTAAATGTGTGTTTGGCTCCACTGAGCCCAATAGTAATGCGTGTTTTAACCTTTTCCTCTTGTATGTTCATTTAGTTGAATACATAGATGTCTTTGTGCATACATGCTACAAAACCATCTAACCTATTTAAGTTTGCTGTAAAAAGCAATTAAATGATACCCAAGGCTTTGTTGGTTCAAGTGGCTTAGCATTTGTTTCCTCCTAGTGGGCCGACCTAGCTTTAATCAGATTAGTTGGGGTCTTTGTGGGATTATACTGGTGGTTTAGATCCAAAAAAGTTAAGAAGTCTTTCATTTTCAAAAGAAAACTGTATAAAAAAATATTTTGACTTAACTTTTAATTAAAATATTATGTATTTATTGGACCAAAATATTGCATTTAACCTTACCTAGCAGCATGTGTTAAGCTCGTCTAATGCGGATCTTGTTCAGTGCATGTTCATTTTGGTCATCTTTAAGTCCGGTAAATTCTCCTCGTTCCTTTAATCGGTAATTCTTTTCGGTTGAACTACACCCATTTATCCAACCCGAATTGGCATCGCGTTTTCGGATTCTACCCGTTATCAGCGTTCTCTCCCTCACCCAAAATATTCTTCCAGTTATATTGGATGATAAGCAGCCTAACAAGGCTTTATTGCCGTCCATCATTCGTGATGACGTTGCCCACTGAAAGGATTAGATAAGATCATGATGGAGGGCCACGGTTGATTATTACTGTGACCAGTCATAGGCCGTTCGTCTGATAAATATGGTGGAGCCAACATGGAAGCAAGGTACAGGCTGAAGCTTGGGTCAAATAAGTCAATGTTGACTTGCAGTCGTTCAACGGTTGAAAGATTCAGCTTGTTCAGTCTTCCGGAATTCAAATTGACTCCTTTTTTTTAGAATATGGGATTTCTTAGCAGAAAATAAACGTATTTTTCATATCCGTTTTCAATAAGTTCCTTTGGTCCTCTTTCTATATATATATATATATAGAGAGAGAGAGAGAGAGAGAAACCGGTACTTTCCAATTTTTAACATATTCACTCATTGTTTCAGTGGTATTAGTATAATTTTAAAAAGTTTAAAAGTTTTTAAAAAACAAAAAAGGCATTATTACATTAATGTGTGTGACCGTCACTAATGAGTATGATCTAGCCACGATATACATATATATATGTATATAAAGTAATGCGGTGACAATTGCTATTTTGATGGCATTAGTGGTGGTCAAAGGTAGAGAAAGCAAAGGAAAGTGGCTGAAGGTGGTAGAGGGCAGCTGCAGAACAAGGAAATGCGTTTGCGCATAAGCCCCCGGACCCAGTCCCCCCTCATCTAACCCTAGAGCGTTTTTTAACGAGTGACGACTCTCACACAAAGTTTTCTTGCCTTCAAATCCAATCGTTTGAATGCAGCTTGACTTCAAAGCCCCTCTTTAGAAAGTCTTTCTTTGACTTCTTCCACTTTCATGATTTCTTGCCTGCTCCCCACGCGTCCCTAACAGAGAAGTTATTGTTTTTCTACGTTACCGGTTGTTATTACCTCAATTGCCAGAATCCTGCTTTATGAAACTCTAATTTCACAAATTTCACCTTTTGTGGTTTGGTCTATTAATACAACAAAAACCAGGTCTTATCCCACATTGAGGAGATCGATTACCATTAATTCATAGTTGTAATTAGAGATATCAATATGGGCCAGCCCGACCCACATATAAAAAACTATACTCTATATAGTTTTTATTATTATATATATATATTATATGTATAGTTTTTTCAATTACATTTATATATGTAAAAAAAAAATTGTTACATATAGTTTCTTAGTATATATATGTGTGTATGTATGTAGTATATATGGCTCATATATATATATATATATATATATATATATATATATATATATATATATATATGTTTAGTTTTCTACTAAATGTATACACACACACATACATATATATATATATATATATATATATACATGTATATTTATTACATGTATACACACACATATAGCTCTTTTATTATATGTGTATATGTCTTGTTGAAACTTGAAATACTAAGGTTGGATTTGAATTTCAAATAGATTTGGATCGGGTCTTATAGACTCAATCTAATATCCAATGAACCTATAGTCCTACTTCAAATATGGGCCGGAAATCTGACCTAGCCCACAGGATCAAGCCCATTTTGACATCTCTAGTTGTCATTGTGTTCCATCTTTTCACCTTGGCATCTACCTCCAGAAATGCAAGATTTGGTATGAGGCTGAAGTAGATGCCTGCCGTGGGTGTTGAACTTGTTGCCCTCAACTTGTGACTCAATCCCTTGGCCACGTTGAATCCTTTGCTCACTATCTAAAGCAAGAAGATGTTTTAAAAGTTCATTTATTGATTAATTTTTTTGCTCATAGATGACATGGCTAGTAAGCAACAAAGCCTATTATAACAATAATAAATAAGTTTTTTCTCATATTAAATAGTGTTAGCTACCTATCATTCTTTGTTTCCATAGAAGTCAATCATGCTAACATTTAACTCAACATAAGCAAGATCATTCTTTACTTTTTCCTTCCACCACCAACAAGAGAAGCCTGGTTGAACTTGTCATGCTACTCATTCAAGCAAAGCGCTGCACGAGCTCGTTTCAAGTCCCAGTGATCCAAGCAAGTCGCATATTAGTGGCTCATTTTATGTAGAACAAGCAAATCCCTTTCTTAGCATGTTTCACATTACATGCATGCACAAAATTTCTACAAACTTAGCTAACCGAGCTAGACTAGACAAGCTGAGCCGAGCCAAACCAGTTGTTTACACCATATTCATACGGTCATAATATACCGAAATAAGCACCAACAAGCTATCAACAACTCGTATCATTTTCAAGCACTAATAAATAATAAAATGGTTAGGAAGGTGACTCCTACTAACCGTTGTGTGAATAAGCACAATTTGTAAAAAAGGGTGGGTTGAAGAAATAATACGAAAGATATAGCTGAAAATTGAATTTCTTATAAACCAAGGGAAGGAAAATCTGGTCGAAGCTTCAATTGACGCGTCCTACTTTCTCCCGCACAAGAGAGAGAGAGAGAGTGGTACTAAATTTGGCAATAGGTCCACATGGACTTCATTAACTGAGAAAAATATGCTTTTATTGAGATTCCTTTAGGTATGAAACCTGAACAGCCATCTCACTGGACACAGTGGACTACAGAAACTCCCTTGGTACGTTATCACTTATCTCAGAACATATTTATCGTACTAAATTTTCACTCTTCACTATTAAGACAAAAACAAAGTTCATTGTTGAAAATCTTAAAGAATAAATTTTGGACGTTTCACACTTCAAAAGAAGGAAAGCATTCTGTTTGAGAGCACTCTTGCACACATTTGATCATTTCACAATAAGAGAAGATTCGACATATGGAATCAAATGATTAGTCCGGTCCTTGACAAGGACAACTCACCACTATACCCAATGGAAGCTATACCTAATTTCTCTGAAGGCAAAGTCAAATTACAAGAAATCCTCGTTGAATGCAGTACTTGCAAGTTCTTCTCAATCTTCGAAGTGATATCTTTGTGATCACTACGCAACTCTGCAATGCACTAATAGAACGGATCAGGCTATGCTCTTGAAAACACAATTCCAAAACACAGTAAAAATATATTTTTCACAGACCTAACGGCTACAGTATTTCTAGCACAAAATTCAAAATATTATCACAATATGCAAAGGTTCACATCATGATATAATGTTGACCTACTCCAAGAAACAAAGCAGAAGGTACATTTTCTGCAAAATTGGCCTACTTTTAGTTTGAAAAAATAAAACTATGCATATGCCAAGTTAAACACTGTTACTATGTTAGATAAGACAAGACCAAGTTTCTCATAGGGAAGAAAATGTCCTAAACATGGTCAAAACTTATGCAGTCCTAGCATAATCAACATTTTCAACAAGGCCATAAACATGTAAATCAGTTCCATCAACATGAGTCCAATTTAAACAAATCCAAATAGAAGATTGATAACAAACCTTTGATCAGATTATGAAAGGAAGACTTGTCAATAGCACATGTTGAATCCCAAAGCAAGTTTCTTAATTCACAGACCAGGTAAGTTGGAAAAATCTAAACGAATGATTAGCAACTACAATAGCAAACTGTGGATAATTGCTGAATATTTATGAAGAAATAGAGATGATCCACATCAATTGACTTTTGAAGTGAGCTTTTTGCACAAGTCTGATATCCATGAAGACCCATTTTTATCACAAAGTATGAAGCAAAATATTATGCCTGACATAGAAACAGAACTGGAAAATTCCAATGCTGTCCAAATCATCTTCTCACTATTTTCCCTAATCACACTCATTAGCTTCATGTCATCTTTCTCCATTCTTCCTATCTAGCGCTAAAGTCTCTATTGCAGCTTGCCCATCTAATTGTAGCAAGTGTCCGTACTTACATAGGTGTTGACTTTCACTTCATTACTTTAAGTTACATCATTTCAATCTTTTCAATTAGAGCTTTATGTTGTCTCTATGTGACTGTTCAATTCAACAGCCAAGGTTTTAATTGGCGGTTATTGGAAGATGACACTCATCGGCCACTCATGCTGTTGCAAGGAGTCTGGTTAAGCTTTCATGGCACAAAGACAAATACATACATCAGGAATAGCGAACACATTCACAAATAATAACACCACAAGAATGACTAGAGATTCTGAAAATCAAATATGATAGTGCGTTACACCCTACAACTAGCCATACTGTCTCTGAAATAAAATTCTCGAAGTAGCAAGGATTGAACTTGAGAAATAGAAGTTCTGAAGCACACCAATCATCCCAAAACCAACTTTATGAAAGTTCAAACAGGGGAAAACATGATGAAACCTGCAAGACGATGACGGTCTGATCTTATAGCCATAATATCAATGTCTGCTCGTGGAAAGCCCTTCATCAAAATAAGCAGAAAGGCAAAAGAAACATCAGCCTACAAGTAAAAAAAATGGCAAGTAATAAACATCTAATAGGTGTACAGCAGGAAAATAACTTAGTCCAAACCAGCAATCCTTGAAAACTAGCAGGTTTTAAGAAGCCCATAGATACAAAGTGAAGACACTATAATGAAGTTAGAGAAGACAAAAAGCATGATATTGGTTCTAGCCTAAAGATAGAAAGTGACATATGCAAACTTAAGAGAAATGAAAACCATAACAAACAGAAAAGCTAAAAATTCTACAAAGGAAAGAAAAAAAAACTGGACCAGAACAATCCATGACCATTGAAGTCCTCCATATTATCAACCAACCATGGGACCTCAGAGGGATTTTCTAAGCAATTTAAGGATGTCCATCCTTTGTTAACTGCAATTGCATTAGAATATGAATCATCACCAATGATATGCAAATTCATAGAGAGTTTGCTATTTTGTGCCTATATGAATATGTTCTGAAAATATTTTCTCTCTAGGGTACTTAAACTCCCAGCAGAACTCACAGGGATGATTCTTCTTTACCACTCTGACATCACAAATGGGTTTATCAAGGTCAATTTTTTAGGTTTAATCCAAGGTTGTATCGGTGCCCATATCTATCGTATAGGGAACCAATACGCGATAATCGTATCACAACGTATGATAGGATACAATATGACATATTAAATACTGAATAATAAAATAAAATTCGCAAAAAATCCAAAAAAAAGGAAAAATTGTAATTAAAAAATAGAAGGTAACCAAGTGATAGAGAACACCATGAGAATGAAACTAAAAATGATATTTTTCAAGGCTAAAAGAGTAAAAAAGTTAAACTTAAAGTTAACAATATACCAACAAGCTTCTGAAAGTATATAAAGTTAAGATTACAATTTATTACATAACACGAAACAAATACAAACTTATAAACTACAACAATTCAATTTCATTGTTTCATTTCACAAAAGTATATCATAATCAACAAATGCAGCATAAACATTACAATCATGATCACTACCATCATCATCACCACCGTCACATCACCCTCCTCTTCCTCCAAAATTGGGTCCACCAATCCTTCACCTTCTATATCGTCATCTCCAATCTTTGCTTATGCCTCTATTGTTCTCTAATTTGCATCCTTCAAAATAATAAGAGACTTTTCTTCTTTGACCCAATCATAAAGAATATAAATATTTTTGTAACTAAGTAGGTCATATGGCACCTTCCTTACCTTTTTTGCATCTCTTTGCATTTGTCCATAAAGAAAACAAAAGAAAAAATACAATATAATTAGAAGTAAGAAAATATCATTACTCACGAGTTACAAGTATAAGGAATAACAAAAAATATCTTTTTATCTTTACCTTAACTTCATATTGTATATAATATATAAGACAAGCATGCTCCAATTTGTTTCTCTTCTTTGTATGAATGCATTAAAAAAAAACTTCAATTCCTCTCGCATTCACTCGAATTACATATTTGGCTTAATATGCATTGAGCAAATCTCGACAAATTCGGTGCATCTACACCAAATCAAGTCCACCATTTATTTAAAATAAAATATAATAGATAGAATGATTAAGAAAGAAGAAGTAATAATAATTTATCAAAAAACCAAATCATTCCTAGTCGTATATGGGAGCTGAGTTGTATTGCAATTGGCCTTCCAAAATCTCCAACACTATTTATACACTTACATAGCTCTAAATAGATATTGCATCTAGTAGATGAATCTTATATAAAGTCAATTACATTCAACATCATTTTCTTTAACTTCTTCATCTTCTACAAAGTTACAAAGTTGAGAGAAAATCTAATAGAGGGACTAAGAAAATATACAACAGTATGCAAATCATGATGCATTTGTCGATTTCAACATGCATCAATTATCTTCCAAACTTTCTTTAGAAGTGACACCTTGCGGTCAAGGTTTACTTGTATTTCCAATTTGGCAACATACCTATCTTTATTGTCTACCATTCTAATTACCTTCACTAAAAGCACAATCATCCTCAAAAAGTGTTGCATTTCTTCCAAAAGTTATCATTAACTATGTTATTAATACCGCGCTATAGTGTCCGCTATAGCACGCTATAGCGTATTAGCGGTCCTCGGATCGCTACAGTGCCCATTAAATTGCGGGCTACCCGTGTGGGCGCAATTAGCGCCACTAACAATTTTGTTAGCGAACCGCTATATCACACTTATTGTACAATGGAGTTTGGCTCGGGTCCATTGGATAACCCGATCCAAACTACATAAAACCCTACCATTTCTTTGTTGTTTCTGCTAACCCTAATTCTCTATTCTTCGTCCTCCGCCATCCACAAGGAGGATTTTCCCCACCTGACGGCGTTCCCATCCTGGGCTCTCTTTGCGATCATGGTGACGACCTTGTGTTGCTTGTGGGTTGCCCGTTTGAGCCCTGGGCGAAAGACGGTCATGGAGAAGCAGCGGGACGACAAGAAGAAGGCTTGTGGATGCAGTTGTTCTTGTGTGTATGCTAACGGAGTGGTGGAGACGAAGGCGGCGGCCATCGCCCTAGAAGACGATATGGCGGAAAGGGAGCATCCGGGCTCGTCGACGATGGAGCAGTTGGTACTAGAGATCACGATGCATGCGCTCAGCTACTTGGATTACCCAAGCTTGTGCCGCTTATCGATGACCAATTCCTCGATGCGCAATGCTGCCAACGATGATAATGCTTGGAAAGCCCTCTATCACAAGGTGATTTCATCATCTCCTCTATTAAATTCACCGTGCTTCATCTGTCTATAGTTTTTTCGCTATACACCTCGTGGTTTCGTGGTTTGGTTTGCATGATGTTGTAATTGTGCTTTGGGAGTTGCGATCTTCCTCCTACTGGTAACTGTATTCGTTTGCAGTAGTGGAAAACCGAGATTTTTGTTAATTTCCTTCACCATCATCACTTTCAGTTAGAATTGTGTATGGGTCTTTAGCTTAGGAGGAGAAGAAAACTATTGACACTTTTTGATTTTGTACATCTTACTGTGGATGCTATTGGAAGAGCAAAGAGTTAGATTGGTTTGGTGAAAACACGTTCTTTTTGAACCATATGAAGGTTGTATTTATCTATCAGACTGTTGCATCTATATATCAGTGGCATGGAATATTGAACACAGTGGAGCAATACTTTGATCCAAAAGTTAGTCAGGAAGTGACTGTACACTTCGACATTGTGTTGGAGTTCGTACTAAGATTTTACGAGTCTTTGAGCCATACATGGAGAAACAGATGAACACTACATTCACGGTACAACAGCTAAGCCTTTTCCCATACTAGATGGGGTCGGCTACATGGATTCACGGTAAAAGGTGCAAACTTTAATGGTGTTGGATATACTCAATCTATTGGGGTGTTGAAGTACGTTTGGGTTGTGTTGGAGTCTCAATTATGCATTCTGGCATCAACGTGTTAGCTACTTCTCAATACTTGTCTTCAACACTATGTATGGTCTTTCTAACTTGGAAGTCTTTGAGGACTTTATATAAATGGATAACAAGGATAAGTTTGGATAAGGGAGTAGTTCCCAACAAGTTTGCTTGGATTTGCTCCAATCCACTTGCATTTTTACTATTTATTTTTGGGCTATCAATTTGGTGGAATATCTTTGGTTGTGACTTTTTACCTCGTAGTGCTTCGAGCTGAGCATATTCCATTTTTTGATTTGCTGGAAGCTGGTTATGAGAGAGATATGGGGTTCGTGGAATCCCAATGTCTCTCACAGATTTCATGGTGCTGCTCTTTGGAGTTGCAGAGAGGAGACCATATTTGACTTAATTTCCGTAATGTCATTCACTTTCGACATGCCAACTCAGTCTCCTATCCACTTTCTTCACTTTCCATCTCACTCTCACAATTCCTTCCCTATCTCTATCAATGACAACTCTCAAGAAGTGGCGATTGAGTTGGCCTTTCTCCATTGTACTTTATTGTGTTCCTATTGCTTTATCATGTGTTCTTGAGATGTTGGTAGGTGCTTGATTAGTTGTTGCAGGTGAATCATTATCTATTCATGGTAATTATTAACGTTGGCCTTAGAACTTCTAACAATTGAATTGTAAACTTAAGTGTTTCTTGATATTTTTTAGAAATTAGAGAACCCATTATATATATATATATATATAATTTTGTAATCATAAATAAAAGTGTATTGCTAAATCCGCTATATCCCCGCTACCACTATATCAGGGTCGACTGCTAACAACCCGCTAACCGCTATTGATAACATAGATCATTAAAAATAAGTTTCACTACAGTAATACCCTCTCTCTTTCTCAACCAACTTATAGAGCCCCAATCATCATATATAAACATCTTTTTTAATGCATTTTTTTTTGTATGATAAGACTTTGAATAATAATAATATTCGTAACAAATCTTGTCAACTAAAGCTTAATCAACTCCCTTCCACCATCGTGGATTCTCATCAAATTAGATACAAAAGAGTGATTATAAATAAACTTTGTTTAATTTCTGCATGCATCAATTATTACACTTAAACAATGTGCAACACATGAAGTCCATAATAAGGACAGATGTTCACCTCAAGTATCTTACCAACTGCTCTAAAGTTTACAGAATTATCAATATTTTGAATACCACTATCATAAAAAATAAGGAATAAATTATCAACAATTTTATAATATGGGACAAGTCATACGATATCAAAAATAATGTCTCCTTTAGACAACAAACAAGTGTTATTCGATGCATATCGTATCATGTATCGTTTTGATCCACGATACGATACATATCGTGTCATATCGTTGTGTATCATAATTTAATATTAAAAAAATAGTAAAAATCCAAAAAGTTGGAAAAAATAATGCAAAGTTTAGTACATATTTATCATTTAACAATTAAAAAAGAATTACATATTTTGAAGCAAAAAATGAAATACATTTACATTTACATATTGTAATAATGATCATCAACTAAATAATCTTCATCTTCTCCTTGTTGAAGATCCTCACCACCTTCTGCTTCAAAATCAAAATTTTCATCTCCTTAATGATGTTGTTGCACTCCTAAATTAATCCATGCAATGTCTTCTTCAGTTAGGAGTGCATGTTCTTCGTTATCTTTCATAATCGACTCCTTTAATATATCAAAATTATCCAAACTTATTGGATCAAATTGACTTTCTTTATTTACCTTTTTTAATTGCCTACAAGGAAGAAAGATAAGTAATTAGTAAATAACATTAACAATTGAAGCAAACAAAATATTGAATTGAATCTTCAACAACCCTCTTTTCCCTGGTTAATGGTTGAGAACTACTACTATTAACCTCTGTTCTACCATATGAAGGAATAATATTAGTCAATCCACTAGCATCATCATCCTCTTCCTCAAATATCTCTAAAAGTCTAAATCATCCTTCTGTTGTGTCCCCTCATGTATGCTCTCAATCATCTCAAGACATTGTCATTTAATGGCTCCTGGCAAACTTCTAACTTTGCCAGTGCAAAAAGCAACTTCTTTCTGTTTCTCTGCTAGGTGGTGTTTCAATCGTGAAATTTCACCACTAACCACGTTCTCACAAAACAAATATTTGATCTTCAATCTGTTTCTCTCAACTGTTGTACCCCACTGTTATGCCCGATTATCAGATCGAGATTGAGAGTCCCTAACACCCCTTCCTGCTATCTCAATTTAGCACTTCAATTCAATCAAAAACCCAAAAATAAAAGCACTTCATAAATCCCCAATCTTCCCATAAAACTCAAATAGAGTGTATCCCACTTCACGAATGCAATAAAAAACATATTCACGCACTTCATAACTTCATATTTTGTATAACAACAACAACTAAGCCTTTTCCCTACTAGACAAGGTCATCTACATGGATTCTTTGTTTCCACATAGCCCTATCATGTGTCATGTTAGCAGTTAACTCACAATAAGCTAGATCATTCTTTATTATTTCTTTCCAACATTTTTGTGGTCATCCTCTACCTCTTTTAATACTTTCAAAATCTAGTTTTTCGTACTTTCTTACAGGTTCTTTTGATCTTCTTTCCATATGTGCAAACCACCTTAAACGATATTCTCTCATTTTATCCTCTATTTGTGCCACACATAATTTATTTCTAATAACCTCATTATGTATGCAGTCTTTTCTTGTGTGACCACTCATCCATCTCAACATCTTCATTTCTATCACAGACATCTTTTGTACATGTTGATGATTAACTGCCCCACACTCAAAACCATAAAACATGACAGGTCTAATTGATGCTCTATAATATTTACCTTTTAACTTTAGTGGTATCTTCTTATCATAAAGAATACTTGATGCTCCTCTCCATTTTAATCAACCAGCATTAATTCTATGTGTGTCAATTTTAATTTTTATGTCCTCTGAAGGAACCAAATGATCAAACTTACATTCCATATATTCTGTTTTTGTTCTACTAAGTCGGAAGCCTTTACTTTCTAATGTTTCTCTCCATAGTTTCAATTTACTATTAACTTTTTCCTTAGACTCCTCCACTAACACAATGTCATATGCAAATAACATACACCAAGATACTTCATCTGGAATATATTTTGTTAACTCATCAATCACCATCATAAATAAGTATGAACTTAAAGTTGATCCTTGATGTAACCCAATATTAACTTCAAAGAAGTCTGTCATTCTTTCATGAGTTCTCACACATATTTTTGCACCATCGTGCATGTCTCTAATAAGGTTTATGTATGTCAATGAAGGTTTATGTATGTCAATGGGATACCTCTTTTTTCCAAGGTTCTCCAAAGAACCTCCCTCAGTATCCTATCATAAGCTTTTTCTAGCCTTCCACGGATGTCGCTGATGCCTTCCAAACTTTATATTTTGTCATTAAAAAAAATACAAATAACACCAAAAAATAACAAATACATAAAGGATCCCTGAACGTATCGTGTGATACAGTGCCATATCGCACGATATGACACGATAAGTTAGTATATGTGATACATTGGCCTATATCGTATCGTGACATTCCATGATGTGATACATATAACACTGCAGCAAACCAAGAAGTTCACTAATGATCTACGATGGTCATCTCTCCAACCATCAATCATAATGGAATAACCAATAACCTTTCACGACTCCCTAAATTCAAGACTTCATTTATAAACAATATCAACCCACTTTTTTAGTAATTTACCCCTCAAAGCATGATAAGTAGGAACCTTAGAACTAGATCCTACACTAGTGATTACATCTGTCGTACCTTAAAAGAAAATTGAATTTATAATATTAAAAGAGAGGAAATTTTCATAAAAAAACTCTACACACTTCAAATATACTTTCTCAATTACCTCCCTAAAAGCTATAGCTGATCTAATACCTAGTTGAGCTCCAAAAGTAGTACATGGAGGAAACAATCAATGTATTTCACTGTCTCTAACACCTCCTCTACCACTCCTCGCAACCATCGAGGGAATAACGACTCTTAAAGAGGAACAAGAACCAACCCCATTGCTACTGTCACCAGAACCTAAACTCTTTCCTTTATCTCATTTTCTCCTACTCTCCTCAATTTTCTCTTGCTCTCCTCAATTTTCTCTTCCTCCTCCTCTCTAGCCATAGCATGATTTTTTTCTCGAGAATCACCTTAAAACATACCCCAACTGCCTATTTCTTCTCTCTCTTTGTCATAATCTCTTCATTTTCTTTGTGCACTCCATAACTTATTTAATTTCATACTTTAATCTTTCAGGCACCGATGACAAGCACTTGCATATGTTTTAGTTCCTGCGAGATAGTGTTGCATGTGAAAAATACCTCCATGCTTCACCTCATTACATAACATACACTTATTCACAAGCTTATTGCCTTCGTACAACGAAGTGCAATACTTCTACGTTAGATTGCCTTGTTCTGATGCTATCATGCCGAGCAAAGATAAACCATAATAAGTAAAAGGCTTTACGAAGGTATGGAATATCGGAATCTATGAAAGCCCCAAAATTTTCAAGTCAAAAATCAGGTTACAAAAGAGTTGGGATGAAAGAAATATAGTATGTCATGGATTTGAGAAAACCCTATGGATTTTCGAGGGTTTTATACCAAAAACGTGTGATTTCTACATGAAATCGAGTAAATGAAAGGTATGAAAACCATTTGGGAGCAAAGCAAGGGGTAAGGAAGGGTTTAAGAGCAAGCAAAACACCAGAAAAAACCCGAGTTTCTTGGAGTCTATTTCCTGCGGCCTAACATCGACTTATATGATACCGTCTTATAAATTGTAGAGCATGATACGATATCATGTACTGAATCATGATGTCCTATAATATATGATAAACTCATACCGTATCGTATGATAAAGCATGAGTTTTACAACATTGGTTCAATCCAATATTTCTAAGAGAAAAGATGATTTTGTCAAAGTGCAAAATATTAGTGCATTGTGGACCCTTGTTTTTAAAGCTCTCAAGAAGAGTGTACGAATAGTGCAACCAAACTATCTTAAGCTTGTCTGATACCAAAGAAGCCATATAGATCATGTTCCTAACTTCCTATGATTTATTACAAGAAAAGATCACTCAGACACAAATAAATAGGTGGTTCCTACTGGCGAATTGACACACACAAGGGCATCCAATATCGTCTTCGTGCAGTTCGTACTGAAATCCATCCAGGATACATATCCTTAGTCAATTCCAATCATGATAGTGTCACCCTGTTTAAAGAAATCAAAAATCACCCTACACTATAATATGTACTGCAGCAGTCGTTACTCCTTGTGCTATTCCAATTCTTTAAAGTTTCTTTATAATCTTAACATCAAGCTATAATGTCTAAGTCTAGGGCAAGCTTCTCTACACCATTCTGTATTCTGGAACTAGGTAAACTGAATCAATGGATGATTGGATGCAGGTGCTAAGAATTTTTCAGAATATTTGAAGCTTGTGATTATAACACAAGTGATTGACCAATTCTTATTCATAGATACGATCTATTTGGTGCCAAAGATGAAGCGATGGCTTGAAAACCTAGATATGATATGTCGGCTTAAATTTATTAAAATGCATTGGTATGTTCAGCGAGAGAATGTTATTCCAACCTACTGGTCTGACCTCTCGGTATGCCTGCATTCTCCATCGCTCCCAAATGTTTTTCCTCAACGACCTGAACTTATAAATGAGATATGCGACCTAACATTGTGAGATTTACCGAAACCATGAAGCTTCCCACAATGCAAGAGCAGATTATTCCCCCTAAAGCATTTGATTGGATACTCATTTCGCCTACTTTATGAACTTGCAGCAACTATAATCGCAGAGATGAAACTCATTCTGCCTTCCTTTCGTACTAGGCAAAAGTCTAGGACGAATTACCTATAAGGTTCACAACGTAAGATCGCGAGTCGAGGAAAAATCTACATGATGTGCAAAATTCACACAGAAAACCCTAGCGAAGGGGGCTTAACTAAGTTGTGCCTTCTTTTGTGATAAACTAACGATACCTAAGGCTTCATTGAATAAGAAATTCATCGCGCAAAAAATCAAAGAATATACAACTTAGAAAAAAGAGATCGATGATCATGATCTACAAGCACAGTGATGCTAGTTTCACATAAGCTACAAGCCAAATGATAGCTTGTTTTACACCAAACCTTTACTAATTCTTAAAACAATCGCAGGGAAATTAAATAATCAAAATGAAACCAAAGAGAGGATGAATGAAGAAAGAAAGAGGACGATGGAAAGGGCAGACCTCGGCGTCGAGGAGATTGCCGGAGATTCCGGGAGCGCCGGGGGCAGTGAGGCGGGAGATTATGGCATCCATTTCCTTCTCCTGTGCCTCTCTCTGCTCCATCAGAGACATCGTCTCCTGCTTCACGTTGGCTCCCACCATTGATCCCCTCTTCTGTGCACCTCTCTTCTCTTGCCTTCTCGTCTCTTGCAGCCGTCCCCGATTCTGCTACATAAACAACCTCAGAACCGGTTCCGGATCCAATTCCACAATTCTAGGGTCCGTATAGCTTACGGACAAACAAGGGCAATGTTGTCAGAATCTGCTTTAAAAAGATTCATGAAATTGACCCGACCCGAACGACCAATGGTATAAAAGAAATAACAGTACGAAAATAAATTTCAAAATGATAAAAAATAGCAAGTCAAGAACTATGACTAAGTGTGAAAAATCGGGTCATCTCGTGTCCAGGTCAAAATCATGTGACACAAACACAACCCATTTCTCGCTCAACTTTTCAAGATCCAAACACAAACCAGGTCAGCTATGGGTCCCTAGATGCGATCCAATTTTTCCCAAATCCATTTTCATTATCTGAAAATGACCCGAGGTTCTCAATCCACACATCACCTTTTAGGGTAGAGTTGTCGTGTCGGGGAAAAAAATTACCACCCCTAATTAGCACTAGGACTAATAAAATGAGAAGAGTTCATTGATTCGTAATATATACATGCATGCATACACACACACACACATATATATATATATATGAGAGAGAAACTCAAGCCTGATCAAATAGATTAATATATATATTCAAAATTGATATTGCAAGGATGCTTTAGTACCATAGTACCATCGCTGTTGGTGGGGAGTTACTTTCAAAAGGTACATCTATGGGATGTGTGTTAGGCTTGTACCTCTTCTAGTAAAAAAAAATGAGTAAGGAACATAAAATTGACATCTATTGTATCATTAAAATATACAAAATGGAATATTTCCAGAAAATGGACGATTTGATCGGAAAGTTCCTAAAATATAGAAGTGCACCGGGAATCCTGCAATTTAAAATTTTAAATGTAAAATTCGTACGTTTTGCGATTCTCAGTGCTGGGTTGTAAAAGATGTTGATGTTATAAATGGAGAAGTTGAGGCTTACGTGTGAGCATACGGGGAAAAACTAAATATATACTTGCATTATTACAGAAGTTGGTGTTGCACTGTATCACCGCTGTCGCTTTCTGACGTCCACTTGCAGGTGGCCTTTTAGGGCAACGCAACCCCTCCCGACATCTCTCTCTCTCTCTCTCAAGTGTTTCGGTTGCCTGTGGAAGGACCAGAGGTGCTACCATGACTCAGAAGACCCAAGAAGAGCTTCTCGCCACTCATCTCGAACAACAGAAACTTGATGTAAGGTTCTCGTTTCTAGTTCCTTTTTTTTCCTTATCATCTATGTTTTAGGTTCTTCAATGGCATTGTTGTTTCCTAGTTCTCGCATTACGCAAATGTCTGGGCTTCTTTCGTTTTGTACGATTTACGGTTGTTATTCCATTTTTTATCTTTTCAGATCGACGTTGAATTGATATGCTTTCCCTTCAAATTTGAGTACTTTTCAGGATTCTTGGGTTTCGCATAGATTGTTTCTTTTACTTTTCCTGATGTGAAATCATGGAGAGTTTTCGTCCTCTTAGTAAACCCTCCTTGTCCGGCCTATGCGATGAGGTTTTTGATTGATCTTTAATTGCTGCTTCGTGGTATTTGTTATCGGTCCCTTTTATTGGCATATGCTCTCACCATCATTAAGAAACCTTCTGATTGTTAGCTTTTGATTCACAACTCCTAGTTTGCTGCCTGTACCCATCTCTGGACCTACATGAACATGCTGACAAATTTTTTTACTGTGCCTGAATTGCTTCAAAATTGCAGTGGAGGTTGTAATACAGTAACACAGTTAGCTCTCACCGTCATTAAGAAGCTCGATGATTGATTTGAAGTTGGTTGATGTTTCTACAAACCTGTATGAATATACTCTCACCCTCATTAAGAAACCTTCTATTGGTAGCTTTAGATTTACAACTCGTAGTTTACTGTCTATTCCCCATCCTGAGACCTAATTGCCACACAATTGCACTGAGGTTGCAGTCGAGGTAGCTCTTGCTGTCACTATGAAGCTCGATGATTGATTTGAAGTTGGTTGTTGTTTCTGTCGCTCGCAGACAACAGCCTAGCTTGTGTTTATTGATGTAGTCTTCGCGTCATGGAGATAAAAATAATTCATCCCCTTTACACATTCTGTATGTGCACATTTGCGAGCTGGTCATTCATGTACACCTTGTGGTTCTACTTCCCTGAGCAAGTTAGAGATACAGCGAGCTTAACTACTTTATCCTGTGAATACAGCTGGACGAGCCAATTCTTGAGGATGATGATGATGATGAAGACGATGAAGACGATGAAGATGATGAGAAGGATGAAGAAGCAGAAGGTAAAAGTTTCTTGTCACACACTCCTGTGCTCTAAGCTCATATGTCGGATCCATGTAGGCATCTTCTGAAATGCTATGTAACACTTCCCAGTCAATATGCATACATGCGTTGTAACTGAAGAGACCACATTGATGTCAATATATGGGATACACTTGCTTGTGTCGCTCATTTTCAAGGGCCATGTGGATGTTCTGCTATCTCAAATAAGATGGTTGATAATAACTATATGTAACCATATGTGTGTGCGTTTTGTATCCATGTTGTGCATCGGCCCACAGTTTGTCAGATAAGCTGCTATTGTTGCAATGCTTGTTTTCATATCCATAATTGGAGCCACCTCTAATTTTGTTCCCTCTACTCACTTAGGGAGATGGCGTCATGCCTGATAGCCGTCTTTTCTTATTCATATAAACAGGACAACATGAAGGTGATGCAACAGGAAGATTGAAACAGAGCAGAAGCGAGAAAAAGAGCCGTAAAGCTATGTTGAAGCTTGGCATGAAGCCCGTTCCAGGAGTCAGTCGAGTTGCAATTAAAAAGAGCAAGAATGTCAGTTCGTGTTTCCATCCTTTTGTCCATTCGTTCAATTCTGATAAAATAGCTTCTCCAGGCTGACCTCATTTAGTAGGTTGAGTCATGGAATTGAGTGTTTAACCTGGACCAATGATTGAATTATCAATCCTTAATTCGTTTATTTCTTTTTCTTTTAATTGATATCCCGGAAATTTGGCATTGCAGATATTGTTTGTCATCTCAAAACCAGATGTCTTTAAGAGTCCAGCTTCAGATACCTATGTTATATTTGGGGAGGCGAAAATTGAGGATTTGAGTTCCCAGCTGCAAACACAAGCAGCAGAACAATTCAGAGCTCCTGATCTGAGCCATGTGATCTCAAAGCCTGAATCTTCAGCTATGGCTCAAGATGATGAAGATGTGGATGACACTGGAGTTGAACCAAAGGATATTGAGCTTGTGATGACCCAAGCAGGAGTTTCAAGGGCCAAGGCAGTCAAAGCTCTCAAAGCAGCAGATGGTGACATTGTTACTGCAATTATGGAATTGACAAACTAAAGAAAACTAGGGTAGGCCTCTTCCATTTTCATCTTTCGGCCTTGTTTCTTTGTTTTCGAAACGAGTTTGATACGTTAATTTGATATTTTGTTGTATGAGTTTCCCCCTGCTAATGCATCCGGATTTTGTTGATCTCCCCATTGAAGATTCATGGACAGGAGTAGCTTGCCTTCATTAATCCCCATATTTCAGCTTGCATCACATTGCCCTTGCCTATTTTAAATGTTAACCCTCCCTCATACTCCCGTCTATGGTTTCGGTCCAGCAACTTTCACCTTGGGGATCCTCCCTGAATGCGGAATACACTGCATGCTGCTGCTGAGTTAGAGTTGCCAGTCACTGCTCCGTAGCTGTTCAAGGCCACCCACCTCGCTAGAGGTGGAATCCAGCAGATGTTCACTCCTGATTAGAGTCAGCAGTAACCTTTAAATCATTCAGGCTCTCAAAAGCTTTAGCACACAATTGGGCTGCACTTGATATCTGACTGTCTTCCTGGTTGTATTTGCAACTCTCTCGCCTCCCAACAGCCACCTATTCCGCTGCTGCCAGAGGTGCCAAGACGTGAAACCCAGCACGAGGGGCCAAGGTATATCCTGCCTGGTTCTTGCAGACATCACCACAAAACTATTACCAACACATGCCACAGATGACAAATTTATCCTAACCAGCTGAACCGAGCCAAACACGGACTGCTCGTATTCAGCTTGTACAGCTTAACGAGCAAGCTCACATTCGGCTTGTTCAGGTTATGAGCTGAATATGAATGACCTCAATACAAGTTGAATTGAGCCGAACCACGAGCAACTCCTTGTGATTCCCAGCACTAGCTGAATGTCGTTTTTTGCAAACTAATGGGTTCACGGTATTTGAATGATAGTGTCAAATGTCCGCATTAAGATACCTCTGCACAACACCGAATACAGAAATTTGATTTTCCGAGTCCTTGAGGGCTACGGCCGCACATCTGCATCCTCTCAATCAAAGGGCAACTGTTTGTTTGAAATCTAAACTCAACCACAACCAGATGCAAAAATGGTATTCCAGGCCTGAGGCTGGATGACAGGCAATTTAGGAGGAAATCTTTTGGGCGAGCCTCATGCAAGTTTAGCCACCGTTTCCATAGCAAAACAAAGCTCGAACATGGCAAATCCTGCCTCACTACCACAAGTGAAAGCACCTTCTCTGGTGAGATCAATGACACGAAAGCTTTACGCAATTCTTCAATCTTCATATGAGAAGCTTAGAGCACGAAGTTCACGAGCTTAAGATAGCCGGACGATTCTCAATGCATTACTATATTCTGAGTCGGCTTATAATTCTTCGAAGGTAGATACAATGGGCTCAAAATGGCAGATCCCCATAAGAATAGACAATGGAAGGAAGTTCCATCAATTGGACTTGTGCCTCCTAACACGATCCTATGTACGAGACCGTGTTATATCAATTGTTGAAGGCTGCACATGGCTAGATACAATTTTAAAATCTAATAATCAGCATAATCATCACAATAAGCGGATATTTAAGAGCACAAGACCAAGAAGTACTGTTATGGCCCTTCTGTTTAGCTTCAGAAGTGAAGCACACGAACCTCTGCTTTTCGTTTCTTTGCATTTGAATTGAAAACACCCTATTGGAAGCAAGAATCCCCGTCCTAGGCACGGCTGGTTTGGAACCAGCCAGTTTGAACCGGAACCAAGACGGTCCCCAAACGGCCGTAACCAGCAAACCAGGCCACAAAACATAACCGAACACAGCAAATCCATGGTTTGGTTACATTCCTACTTCCATAGAATTGTAACTGAAACCCAAAGTTCAAACCACCAGATTTGGTTCCATCTTATAAGTTTCCTTCAAAACTGTTTAAACCAGTTTCTGTTCCATCTTATAGGTTTCCTTCAAAAAAATTACTGTTTAAACAGCTGGAGCAGAAGTTTTTAGCAGCCAGATCCTGATTTACTTGGAACTGGTCATGTCGATCTGCACCAGACACTTACATGGTGATGCAAATTTGTGTTCATCATCGGTACCATCGATAAAAATGGTTCAGATGGGACTACAACCTGCAACATTACTTATCAAAAGAGAAGGAAAAACAGAACAATTATATCTGATGTTAAAAGCAACACTATTTCTTGAAATCCATACAGATACTGACAAATAATACCTTCTGAATGATTTTCAGCTGGTATGGCTCATTCTAAAACAGGATCCCGGAGAACAATTGCACACTTCATTTGTATCTTTGCCTCTTGGAGGATCTTTGCCTAACCATACATGCAAACAATAATGCTCGAGATAGATAAAGAAATGGATTTGTAACTAACATAGATTTCTTCCTCGCACGTCTCATTTTCAAATGACTTTGGCAATGGATTTGCCTGTTTGCAGATTTCAAAACTCTGCGGTTTTGAGTAATTGAAGTATAATCTTCAGAACACGTGGCTTTCTCACCATTCATCTTCTGAGGACTCTTCCGAACAAATAATGCTATGAAAAAGCCTTCCATGCCGTCAGCTGGAGCTGTTCTCAATAGATTTTCAGCTGAAAGAAAATTTTAGTTAAATAAGTAAATAGATTTGGCACATGATAGGGCTTTGTGAAAACAAAGAATCCATGTAGCCGACCCCGTCTAGTATGGGAAAAGGCTTAGTTGTTGTTGTTGTTAAGTAAATAGATTCAAAAGCACCAAAGAGAAGTGATTGCAGCGAAGTCTGTTTGGCTCAAGTGGTTCGGCATATTGTTCCACTAAAGCAAGATCTCAAAAGTCTTGTTAATGGAGAAAACCAGCATCAGGAGAGCTTTACCCACATACTGGGCAGATCTAGATTGAACTGGATTAGTGGGGTCCTTTCGGTCTTATGGATACCGGTGGCTTACCCACACACTCTAAAAAGGAAGCATAACTGCAGAACTCACCACCATCAAACACAGGAAGACCACGATGAGGCCACTGAGGGAACGGTGCTTCCAATCGAAAATTTAGGGATTCAGCCAGTGGGAGAATTGAACTGATAACATCTTCGTTCTCTTCCTGATAGATGGAGCATGTACTGTAGACTACCCTCTCCACTGAAGGAACTGCAAAGATTAAAGTGAAGAATTTATGACAATTTGAAGTTAGATGTTCAAATTTGAAAGAAGATGTTCAAATCTACAACCACCTACTGATCCTTCTGGTATCGCCAACTTATCAGATAAGCAACCGATTGTGGAATTAAATAAACATTCAAAGCCAAAACCAAGAAGAGCAAGCCTTTCCCCACACTATGTGCAGCTCTCTAATCGCAACATGGATTCTTAGTGGCTCTAGTGATCGATCATGGGTCATAGGCATATTTAAATATTTTTTTATGGTTTTCTTATAAAATCTTTTGCAATTCCCTGCTGCTCAAACACCTAGCTTCTCACACCTTCACAATAGAACTTTATTTGGCTGTCTCCAAATGTCTAAAGCACTTTAAGCACATCTCACTGAATTGTCTATCCGTGTCATGTACACCAGTGTTTTCCTTAATAGTCTCATTATGGATTCTCATTTAGTAAACATAAAATCACCAACTTTTAATGGAGACCTATAGAACTCCATTCCCTCGTTCTCACGCCCAATATGGGAGTTCATTCCATAAAAACTCCAAGAAACAGTGGCCAAGCCAAGGAGCTGTCTGTGAGAAAACCATGGATCTTGCCAAAATTTGGAGATGATGCAACAAGAAACCTACTTATTTAAAGTTTGTTCTGTTCCAATAAAATCTTCAGAACATAGGAACAAAAAAAGTTGAGATTCTTGAGAATTTGAATGAAATGATGCGACAAGAGAAAATATAGCAGAAATTATGCCCGCAGATTTCCAGTTTCAGAAGAATCGCCATCTTGCCACATGGGATATAAAGAACACATAAGGTGAATTGTGGAAAGCACACAGTGATTCATCTTTCCAAGTGAAAGATCCAGCTGATGGATACTTTTGAAAGGAAATCCACAGGATTTACAGCGATAATGTTGAAAAATCAACTAGAGAATGTCAGAGAGAGAGAGAGAGAGAGGGGTGGCCTTTGGCTTCCTCCAATCTCTCCTCCCTTCTCTCTTCCACCTCCTCGCTCCCTCCCTCTCTCTTTCTCCAGGGAGAAAGAAAGACGGGGTGCAGCAATGAGAGAAGTGCTATTCGGACACAAGAGAGGGAGGCAGTGGCCGATCTGCTTCCTACCGATTGACTCCCTGCAATTCCTTCTCTCCTTCATTCTCTCTCCCCCACTAGGGTGAAAAAGAGAGGATGCATAGTGTGCGTGGAACATATCATATTGTGGGCATCTGCAATATCTCAGTAGGAGGTTATAGTGGTTCCTTGACAAGGTGGACACTACTGTTGTGCGTGTGATTCTCCAGTTTCTTCTTTATTGACATTTTATAATGTAACTTTTATGTATTCTTTTTAGGAGATCTCCTTTGATTGTGTGCTGCTCAAGCGTGTTTGTATCTTCTTCCTTCTCGAACGAAGTTCCTATCTTTGATTAAATAAAAAGAATGTGAAGAAGTTAAAAAAAACAAGAATGTCCAAGAGTCATACTTATAACAGGGAATAAGGAGATTTAAGTGATTATACGTACAAGACAAAGCATGCGTGAGTGCCTTCTTCTGGAAGCTGGATAGTTTTCTAGCACGCACAAAATCTATTGCATTACTGGCATGACCTAAAATTACATGAGCAGGTACTAATGAGACCAGAGCTCTGCAAAGCAGGAACATCAACATCAAAAGGCAATACACTGGTGACATTCTTACAAATACGATCAAGAGCAATCAAAGAAAATATATAAGACATAACCATAACTATTATGCACACAATACACGTAAAGAATTTCACTTCTTAAGCATAATGCATTTTGAAGGATTTGACTCTAAGATTTGCAGGAACCTTTTAAGATAGTTCACAACGGCAACTAATAAATGCAGTACCTGACCCCACTTGCTATGTGAGAAGTCTTGGTTTAGGCTGGACCTTGTGAGAATCATCCCAGCCTTGTTTCAATGGAAAAGGATTCTACTGGACAAAACATGCTTGTGCACAACTTGAACATTTTATCTCCTACAGTTTTTAGTTGACTTTTGTGCTAAATCAAGGTAAAATTTACAGTTCATCTGCCACAACAAGGATGAGTACGAACCCGTGTCCAAACCAGCTATTGTACTTTTGAACAGGAATGTAACCTACACAAACAAACCGCCCATATAGGTTTCCGGTTTTTCTAATTCATCAAAGATAAAGGACTATGGCATCACAAGAAAATGGCCTCCAATAACAAAAATAAATCATTGCTTTTCACATTATGGCTTCAAAGATCGAGTGTGTAAAATACGGCAGCAGAGAAGTTCTTTTGGAAGGTTATCAATCAGTGCAATGCATTATCGATTGAACTCCAAATAACCAAGCACAAAGAGAAACATTTCATAGGCACAAGCCCTAGATCTTATAAAAATTGTTGGAACAGTTTATATTACATGGAAGATGATGAAATTTCGTAGTCATGTAGTGGAATATCATTAACATTTAGGAGGAATATGAGAGATCGCAGGAAGGGGCGGACCTCCAATGGAGCCCGCCCCCCCCCCCCCCCCCTCTTTCTCTCTCTTTCTTACACACAACCTCTTAATCCTAATACAACCTATCAGCCTTTATATAAGGAGTTGTAAAACGTAAAATGATCAAAATGCCCTCAGTACAAAAAATTACCAAAATACCCCTAGTATTTCGGGCAATTACAATAATACCTAAAAAATCAGAAATTATAAAACTAACACAAAGAACACTAGATATGCATATTCTTCAACAGAAGATACTTTCAGGATAAATGTGAGCACAATAGATAACCAACATTTGAATTCATTATTGAAGAACAAGGACAAAAAACCATATTATCATGTATTCAAGGGAGCCAACAACCTGTGCCATATGATGGAAGCAAACAGTCCAAGCGATTAGTAGTAGTTCCTGAACCAGAGCATGAAGGATCCAAAAGAATAGCACGGACCTGTGTAATTGTGTTTGAAAAGCAGAATTCACAGTTTATTGCACCACAAACAGAGAAAGAGAACATACATATGATGGAAAGATCAAAAAGATCAAGTAGATCTGTCGGTAGGGCCATGTAAGCTTCCATAAAATCAAGACGAGCAAAATTTAAAAGAATACAGAGATGTTATAGTAACTGAAACATGCAAGAACCATACAGTAAAACCCATAGTGATCATGTTGCAATAAGAATGGAGAATTATATTTTTGGGAAGCTAAAACCTATAATAAAATGTTTTGCAGTTTAAATAGATTAAGCAATGGCAGTACTTTATGCATAAATTATTAACATCATTAAGACACAAGAAAAGACAAGGCACTAATATATGATGGCACACTTGTCTCATAACTGGAAGATATGGTAACGTGTATGTAACCTGAGGTTGAGGAGATTTATTTCCCATGACATACCTTCGAATACATGGAACTTTTGCAATCAACCTTTAGAAAGTCAGTATTGAAAACTTCAATATCTGGAACCTTAATCAAGGTCAGAACATGTACTTCTCACTGAGAATTACAAAGCGAAATACAGCAACTATGATAAATCCACAAGCCCAAAGGGCTAATTATTAGATATAAACATAAACATATAGCTCCTTACATTCTCCATGCTCAATGTTTGGCAATACACATTATTCAGTCCAAAAGGTGAGTACATCATGCACAAAGCCCTATCCTGCACTGCAAAAGCTAGATTTCTATCTGGTACATGGACTTCAGCACGGTACATGAATGGCATGGACTGGATGCTGGCAACGTCCACAATAAGAATGCAAAAGTGAATAAGAAAAAGCAGCGACCTTAGGACTCCAAGATCATCCCAAGGAACAGAAGCATTTCAATGAGTTCAAATTTCGTATACAAATCAAGAAATTACTTCTCTTCCATAAAAAGGATACTTTGTGCTCCAGACCGTTTGACAGTATCTTCTAAGATCTGCATCCTTTTCTTATCCAGTTCACATGCTATAACTTTTCCTCTTCCTTTCATAAGTGCAGCAATTTGAATAGTCTTGTTGCCTGGTGCTGAACAAGCATCAAGAACCTACAAGAAGCATACACAAAATTCACACTCTATGAAGCAACTAGAAGAACGTGAATTATAGTATGCCATTTGGAAAAACCAAGCTGATAAAAGATTAAGCAACAAACTTATATTATACTCATTGACTGGGAGTTTTCAGTAAACAAATCAGTTCATCTGTGTGGGTTCTAGGAGGAGAGTAGTCATTCCAGTACTGCAGTTGCTTCCAATATGATTTCATGAAGACATGAGCAGACCTCACATTGTCATTCATTCATGCTCATGCCATTCATGACCTCCTTCCGATCCCTTCTGCATTCTTGATAGGAAAAGGTGCAAATTCAAATGGTGCACATGGTTCTTTACATATTTATGGCATTTCTGAACTGAATGCAACGATTACACCTGTAAAGTTGTGAACATATGCATCACAATATCTTCTCTGGCGGGATCAACTCGAAAATACCATCTCTTGTGGGGCCCATCTCTTTTCATTTCAATTTTTATGTTTTCTTTTCAAGAGTGTTATAACTCATCTCTTCATAAAAGTTTATATTCCTCAAAAAAGAAAAAATGCAAGAAAGAAGCAGGCATATTTCAAATATGTAAATAGCATAAAGCAAAAGAAGAAAACACATTCATATTGATTAACTTCTCACAAACTAACCTCCCATCCAGGTTGAGGGCCAAGGGCAACAGCAGGCATACAACTTGCCTTTCCCTATGAATGGTGGAAATCCAATGAAAATATCAGCACAAATCCTTGCACACGTAGATATGATGCTAGCATTCCAGCAGTGTCAAACCCAAAAAAGTTTGTGAATGGTCCAAAATGCTTTACATAAGGAACATCAGATAAACTAACGGGGAAAGCCAATTAACTTCCGAAACAGAGTGCAATTACTTGGAAGAAGATGCTTCCACTTGTTACTAGAGGATGAGCATGCAGATCTACTCCAGGTTGGAGGCCCAGTAAATCTGGAACCAAGTCATCCTTGATGACCTATACAAAAAATAATAGGAGAGTTCTGATATGAGAAAATCTCTTATTGCATATGACGAAGGAAAACAAGATTCAGATAATCAATATGCCACTCAAATTAAACACAGCTTGAACAGATGTTATTCAGGTTTGATTTGCCTGTGCTCAGAAAATTGAACTCATAATGAACCATAATCATCCTGTGTATGTAAGTTGGTCAGTACCTGATAGAATAGCTAGAAGCTAAAATAGGAAGTATCAACCTTTGGTTTTCATAAGCAATTGTAAGGCAACAGTAAAGAAATAAAACAAAATGGAGTCCAGTTACATAACCTGACTAATCCACTACTCTATGTTTTAAATATTCCCTTGACAAAATTCTATGTTCTAAGTATTCCTAAGCCAAGTTCTAAGGGCCTTTCCAGCAATTTACATCTCCCAGACCCCGTATTGCATAGGGCAGCAGCAAACCTGTATTGTACCATATATGATACGGTACAGGTGTTTTAAAATAATTTTCTTTAAAAAATCATTTAAAAATTTAAAAAAAAAAAATCTTTAAAATCATGAAAAATTCTGTGACATGCACAACACCAAGAGACAATAAACTGAACATCAAAATAAATGGAATCACATGCATCCATTGTCCGGGCCTCATTTTGAAACTTAGGATTAACAATCATTGTTGGATGTAAATTAGATTTGGGATTTTGGGAGAGAAAGCGGTTGGTTTTAGGGAGAGAAAGAGGCAGACATGCAAGAGGGGGCTAAAGAAGCTGGCCTAGAGGGGTTTAAACTTTAAATCCATCCTCGGACTTGATTTTCAAAAAGATACAATTTTTGAAAACTGACACCATACCATATGATAGGGGATGTATCATGAGATAAGGTTGAAGATGCTGTCTATACACGCATGGAATGATGTGAAATGTCTCAAGAAATAATCAACAAACAAAGATAGAATCAGATATTCAGGTCGACCCTATCATGGTTGTCGCCCTCTCTATTTTCTTATTCATGCTTCATGTTAAACCTAATTACAGCTTAAGGCTTTATAAGGGTTGTTCTAACTTAAATGACTCAAATGCCCTCAATAAGTAATTAACTTTACTGGTATCCCAATGGATATACTGATCCATTGGGATCCAATACACTAATAAACATAAAGACTCATACGACTACATTACAAAACACTTAAAATTAAAGACTAAGACTAACTACGACTATGGACTTTAACTAGTTCTTCAACACGCCCCCTCATGTTGGGTCTTGAAGAGTTAAAACACCCAACTTGGTAAGAACTTTCTTAAATCCGTTGACTGGAACTGGTTTGGTGAAGATACCAAACATATATCAGGTTGAAGATCCCTTGAAAAATTTTTTTCCTGATAAAGTGGCAATTAATTTCAATATGTTTGGTCTTTTCATTGAATACTGGATTTAGGGCTATTTGAAGTACAGCTTTAGTATCAGTAAAGAAGTTAATAGGGATGGTGTCTTTCAAACCAATCTTTTCCAGAAGTGATATCATAAATAGCCTTTCACACATGCCTAGAGCAATAGCACGATACTCATCCTTTGCACTTGACCTAGCCACCACAGATTGCTTCTTACTCTTCCAAGATACAATATTACTTCCTAAACATACCATATACCCAGAGGTCGACTTTCTATCAGATTTGGAACCGGCCCAATCAACGTCTGAATAGATTTTTATATCTAATGATGAATGAGGAGCATATAGTAAGCCGTAAGTAATGGTGGATTTCAAATATCTCATGATATGAAATACAATGCTCATATGATGTTTAGATGGACTGTGCATCCACCTACTAACATAACCAACTGCAAAACTGATATCAGGCCTCGTAATAGTGACATACATCAACTTTCCCACTAATCTCTGATACTTTCCAACATCTTCATAGGGTTCTGCTGGCTTATTACAGTCTTCTGTGAGGATTTCCATAGGAGTAGAACACATTTTGCAATCCTCCATTTTAGTTTCCTTCAGTAGGTCTAGAATGTACTTTCTTTGACTTAGAAACAAGCAATTGTTTTTATGAATCACTTCTATTACTTCTATTCCCAGGAAGTAATGTAATCTTCCTAAATCCTTCAAGTCAAATAATGCACTTAATCTTCTCTTTAAGACAACTATACTTTCAGTCTAAGTCACACAGACACTTCTAAGGGGTGGAGTGTCGACCTCGACACTGGTGCGACACCGACACCGACACCGTGTCGGTGCAGCATGGCCAAAAAAAATTTGAAAAAAAAATTAACTCACGGATAAATGGGTCCGGATAATGAAGATTGATTTATGTATTATGATTAAATTAGTAGTTGCTTACCATTTATATGTTTTACTTTAATATAAAGTTGTGTACTTGCTATTGTAGCTGTATACAATATAATGCTGCTTGAATGATTTTGGGTGCGAACAATTGGTTTCTTATTACTCAATCTGCTTGGATTCTTGACTCCATACTGTATGCCTTTGCACAGAATAATATCTGTCACCAAACACATTTAAAGACCAGGAACATTGCCAGATCAATAGAACATAAGAGTATGACATCACTAGTGGATCCTAGCATAAATACTAGTATATGTTATATCCTACAAAAGATCTCGAAATTCTTTGAATCCAGCTCGAAAAATCATTGTAAGTTTCAGATCATTATGAGGGAACTTGGTAATTGATACCTATGTGCACCCAAAATTATAAAATGATATATCTTCATGGAAAGTAATATCCATGGTAACATATACTTTCCTTCTAAGAGGATCATAACATCTGTATTCCTTCTGAGTAGAGGAGTATCCCAAGAAAATGCCTTTGATCGATCTTGCATCAAGCTTATCTTTTATACCATGATGAACATGAATGAAACAAGTACATCCAAATACCCTTGGAAGGAAGTGAAATAGTTTATGGGAAGGACATAATGAATGAAATGGAGTATTAACGTTAAGAACCCTGCTTGTCATTCGGTTAATAAGGAAAATTACAATTAGAACTGCTTCACCCCAATAATATTTAGGGGCATTACACCCAATTAGAAGAATTTGGCAACTTCTAGAATATGCCTATTTTTTTCTTTCAGAGACTCCATTTTGCTGTGAAGAATAGGCACATGAAGTCTGGTGTAATATCCCATGATCTAGAATGTATGCATGAAGTAGATGAGACATAAATTCACCACTATTATCACTACAGAAGACTTTGATAGTATGCTGAAACTGATTACCCACAAACTGACAATATATTGGGATGATATTCTTCACTTCATCCTTAGTTTTCATGAGATATATCTAGTAATAGAGTACTTATACCCATGCAATGAAGTAGTAGAGCAAGGACCCCAAATATCAGAATGAACAATCTCAAAAGGAATATAGGATTTTTCTTCACCCATAGGAAAAAGAAGTACGTTGATGTTTTGTCTTCTGAGAGGTTTCACAATTCAAATTCAAATTATTACAATGACTAAATTCAGGTAGTAACATCCTAAGTTTAGATAAAGGTAAATGGCCTAGTCTCTGGTGCCATCGAGATATTTCCTCTTTATGTTTCCCTGTAATGACTGATGATTGCATAGTTGCTCCCTTATTTTCCTCACAAAAATAGAGGTCTCTCCTCACACTACTCCAACCAAAGATCCTTCCCGTCCTCAGTTCCTGAAAGAGACATCCAGTAGAACCAAAAATTATACGACATTTCATATCCTGAGTCATGGCAAAAACTGATAATAAATTGACTGATATATTAAGAACATGTAAAATATTTTCAATATGCCAAAAGGTGTGGTAATACTTCATTTTCCAACTATAGAGGTATGTGAGTCATCTGCCAGTCTAATATTAATTTGTTCCCGAGTCACTTCATAATTATCAAAATAATCTCTACTACTGACCATGTAATCTGTAGCACCAGAATCAATAACCCATATCCGGGAATGAGAAGTACTTATATTACCCTGAGCCATAAATAAGAATGGTTATGCCATTGTCGCTTGAGAGTCAGTATTTGAAGAGGTTGATAGAGTGTGTACATCAGACAAGCAGGCTTTAAGTAACTCAATCTCTTTCTTCATATCTGCCAATGAGGATGCATTGTTTTCAGTATCTTGTTTATCATTCTGATTATAGATGTGATAGGCCTTGGTCGATCGATTCTGAAAGTGAGAAGGTCTGCCAACTAATTCCCAATATGTTTCCTTTGTGTGACGCGACTTTCCACAATGAGGACAAATTAATTTTTCCTTCTCTTTAGGAGTAAGAGATGATCTACCCCTGCCTCGTTCATTAACTTCCCCTTCCACAAGAAAATGAAGGGGTAGAAGTATTTCTTCCCACAAACGCAGAGGTCTCGAAACTGATTTTGGTTTCCAAGAGTTTTCTGTCTTCTTCCCGAAATAAAAGTGAGTAAACCATGCTCAAGGAAGGAAGCTATTCTCTACTAAGAATATTATTCTTTATTGCCTCATACTCTGATGAAATACGCCACTGAAGATAGTTTTTTCCATCTAATTTCAGATTTATGATTTGAAACACCTCTCCCATGTCAGAGAAAAGATGTTCACTTCCTTCTCTCATCCTAGTTTTTTCCATTTTTTCTTTCAGAATATGATTCCTTGATAGAATATTCTTTCCAAACCTTCACTTTAGTGAACAAGTATCCCAGCAGCCACACTAAAACGCACCAAAACTGATCATGCACCACAGCGCATTTGCAACACTACTGAATATGACAACCAGACCTACAATATAGATATATACTGTATAACTTTAGTGCCCCTTAGAATCTACAATTTCATTGCCAGTTTAAAATCTGCCACACTTAGTACGATATATATATATATAATATATGTATGTATATCGAATCTACAGTTTCTGAAATAACTTTGAAGGAAATGACTGCCTTGACAATAATGAAAAATATTGTATTCAATAAATAACTGCCCTAAATCTGAAATAATCTTCACGTGAATCCCAGAATCCACATCCAACACGGTTCTGATGCACCCCTCTGATTTCACTCCAATCTAGCACAGATGGCCTTGAAACTTGAGTGCAGACTGCATTAAAAACTCACACCAGATCTTCAAAAGTCTGTGAGCATCCTCACACGTCTTATGTTATTAATAGCGCGCTATAGCGGTCCACTATGGCGCTGTAAGCAGACGCAGTCGAATCAGATTGGGTCGGGTATTAACGATATAAAAGGACAAACGAGGGTTTATCATTTGTCCCTGACCCTGCATCTCTCGCCTCTCCCTCTCCATCCTCTCCAGGCCGCTCCTGCCTGTCGCCGCCACTGTCTCCAGGTGCGCCTCCCCCTCTCCATCTTCACTGGGCCGCTCCCGCCTGTCGCTGCCACCGCCTCCAATCCAGGTACGCCTCTCCCTCTGCTGCCACCAACTCCCTCTCTCCTGCCACCATCTCCCGCTGTCCCGCCCAGGTTTTGTCCTCAATTATAAATTTGAAGACTAAAGGTTTTTCTTTCTTTTTTCTTTTTGTGTGGATGGGGATTTGGGTGTGGCTTGATCTGGGTTGAGATTTATTTTATGTTTAGTTGGTCATGATGAATTCCTTTCTTTTGATACTTAGAAATGCTTTCTTCAAATATAGCTTAACATATTGAAGGATATTTTTATTTGTTATGAGAGACCCCACTTAGTGTGGTAGAAGGCCTGGTTTTGGTTTTGGTTGGACGAAGCTTGTATATTTAGAGATGGGTCGGTGCACCCAACCTATAGGTTTAGGTTTCATTTGATCTTCTGAATTCGGCCATATGTTTAGCACAACCAATGTACAGAGAATTTAGTGAGAATTGTATCCTGTTGTTTTAAATGAATTATTATTAAAATTTTCTTCTATTGTGAGACACTGAATTCTCAAGCTCTTCATGGGACACCTGAAGAATGACTGTCACATCAAATCATGTAGCTTCTTTAAGATTGGTTTAAATAAAGAAAGAGCAAACAATTAACAAATTGTGAAGAAATGAGTGGTTCATCTTAGTGAGTTTCATCCACTCAAAAGCTAATATGTTCACACATTTGTGAGTGAAATCTTTTAGTAATCATACTTGTGATTTTCCATTGATGCTCCATTGATGCAGCAGTCATTAAATGGTTAGGAAATGGCTGTGATTCATGCATCATCATGTACTTAATTAGTAATTATTGCTAAATCTTGGATCATATCTGACGATAACATTTCTTTAGTTAAAGACTACATAGAATAGCATTATACACAGCATACCACATGTCATGTTTTGTTAAAATCTTCTGGGGATGGGCTATGCAGTGTTGTCTATGGTTTGAATAGGAATGGTTGTTGCCTTTATAATTTGTAGTTTAGGATTGTCTAATGATACCAATGAATGTTACTATTTAATGTTCTATTTCTGGTATAAGGTTGGAAAACTCAAGTTGAGTCGTTATTCTTATTTTTTGTACTGAGTATGGAATCATCAACAAGTGCAGCTGCTTGTTCTTAAAGTGGTTGTGGCAGTGGTAGTTGTGACACAAAAACTAGTAAAACAACTGGTATTAGGTTTTCTAATCCAGCATACAACTATAGACCCTCAGCTTCTAAGGATCCAGGATGGAATTGGGGTTTGACAAAATGTAGGATGGATAATATGTCAGTATTTTATACATTATGTGGTCATATTTCTACCAGTGGAATAACAAGATACAATGACCATTTAATGGGAAGAAGCGAAAATGTGGCAGCTTATAAGAATGCAACTGAAAAAATAAAGAAAACAATTTATTATTATGTGCACAGTACATCTAAGAAGAAGGCCGAAAAGATTTCATTTCCATATCAAGGAGAACTTTCTAGTATGCAAGGTAACATAGTAACAAACACCCAATGTTCATCATCTTCATCGTTATTTGGCTCACGACCACCGCTTCTGAAGGGACTCATGGATTCATTTGTGAGACTCACTACGACAAGCTATATTGGAAAATCGATATAAGAAAGAAGAAAGAGAACGAGTATGCATATCCATTAGCAGGCGGATGTATCAAAATGGAATCTCTTTTAATGCTGTGAGATCCCCTAGCTTTAAGCGATGGTAAGTGATATAGGGCAGTTTGGACCTCGAATGAAGGCTCCATCATACCATGAAGTAAGGGAAACATTCTTGGAGAAGGAAGTGGGAAGAGTAAGAGAGTTTACAAATGGATTTAGAAAATATTGGGCTACATTCACTACATGTGAATGTTCTATTATGTCAAATGGATGGACAGATAGAAAACAGAGAACACTGATAAATTTTTTAGTGCATTGTCCTCAAGGTACAGTTTTTCTTAAGTCTATTGATGCATCCCATGAAGTAAAGGATGCAAATGAATTGTATACATTGTTAAAAGAAGTGATCTTAGAGGTTGGAGAGAAGAATGTTGCGTAGGTGGTTAAAGATAATGCAGCAAATTATGTTGCAGTTGGTAGAATGTTGATGGCTGAATTTAATCATTTATTTTGGACACCATGTGGTGCACACTGTATAGATTTGATGCTTGAAGATATTTGAGAGACAAAAATACTAAAAGGCATCCGCAAAGAAGCTAGTGACATTTATGTATACTTATGGTAAGATATTGCATATGATGAGACATTTTACAGGAGGAAAAGATATACATAGACCGGCTGTGAGTCTGTGACTCGTAGATTCTTAACTCTGGACAGCTTGTGGCAATCAAAAGAAGCTCTAAGGTCGATGGTTATTTCTGAAGAATGGGAGAAATGCCCTTTATCAGATAGTATTGAAGGAAAGCAATCTAAGGCAATAATTTTGCAACCTAGATTTTAGAAGGGCATTAGTTTTTCACTTAGAGCAATGGGTCATTTGGTAGATGTTTTACGTATGGTCCACAGTGAGAAACCAGCCATGGGCTACATCTATGAAAAGATGGATCGTGTAAAGGAACAAATAAAGGTACACAAATATTTCAATTTTATGTGTTATTTGTTAACCTTTACTTATTAATCTAATAATCTTATAAATTAATGTTCTTTTAACTTCTTGTTTTATAGGTTAATATAAAAAACAAAGAAGAGCAATAGGCTTTCATTTGGGAGATCATAGACAAAAGATGGGACAGGCAAATGTATAAGTCGTTACATGTTGTTGCATTGTATCTGAATCCAGGGTTGTATTATGATTATGATGGGATAAAATCTAATGTTGAGATTAAAGGTGGTTTGTTTCAAGCTATAGGTATACTTATACGAAGTAAGGAAGAACAACAACAAATCACTCAACAACTTATAAGTTATCGAAGTGCAGCAAGTGGTTTTGGACTAGAATTAGCTATAAGTTCGAGGAAAGCATATGCACCAAGTAATTACTTCAAGCAACTTTGCTTTCTTAGTTATTTCATTATTAAGATATGATATAGGGTTTTTAAATATGATTAATTTATTATTTACACATGATTTTTAACTTTTTGTAATAGCTGAATGATGGATGACCTTTGGTCATGGATGCCCTCAATTGCAAAATTTTCCAATACGAGTTTTGAGCCTTACTTGTAGTGCTACCCCATGTGAGCGCAACTGGAGTACCTTTGAAATGGTAAGAAATTAAGAATTATGCTTTTTATTTACACTATAATTAAATGAAAGTTTTTTTTATTGAGTTAACAGCTTACCTAAATTCTTTATATTATCTTAGATTCATATGAAGAAAATGAATAGATTATTGCATCAAAAGCTTAACGATTTGGCTTTTATGCAATATAACGAAAAGCTAAGAAAAAGGTACGAAGGGAGTAAATCTAATGGAGCAAATTTTGACCCCATCATGTTGGCATTGGTTGAAGATCACAATGAATATCCTACTGATGATGAGTTCGTTAGTGACGATGATTCCCTTACATGGCGAAATATTGATATGGCATCTAAAGCATCAAGAGTGGGTGTTGTTTATACAAGGTCAAGGACACGAAAGCGACAAAAAAAGAAAAGCAAAGGGAAGGATAAAATGCCTATGGAAGATGAATTTAATTTTGAAGAAACAGACGAAGAGTTTAATTTTGAAGAAACAGATGAAGAGGAAGAGGAAATAGAAGAATACGGATCTTTTTCTGAAAATGAGTGAACATGACCTAAACAATTAAGTGTGATTGTAAATTTATAATTGAATTTTGATGGATGTTATGTAATTTTTTACTTAGCTTATTGGCATTTATGTACTTTTGACGGATGTTATATACAAACTTTAAAGATGCTTTCTAAGGCTACTTTCCCTGCTTTATTGCAAATTGTTGTTCAATGAAATTCTCATTGTCTTTGATTAGTGGGTAAGTATGATCAAAATAGTGATCGTGTTGTTTATAAACTGATGGCACATTCATTATCTTCTGTTATAGGTGAATCGGTGATCATTGAGTGGACATGGTTAATATATTTTGGGTAAATTCTGGGCCAACATAAGGCGAATTAGCTCTTGATGTTATCTTAAGGGGCTGTGAAAAATAAGGGTGATGCTCGAGTAGCAAGCAACCCTCAAAGCATCACCCTTATTTTTCATGACCCCTTTCTCACATCAAGAGCTAATATTGTTTAAAGTTTACAACATGCTCATGATAATGATATGTTTACTTGCTTTCTTCCATAGAAGTACTTTGCTTAATAAGGAGTAAAATGCTGCAAAGTCTGACTTTATATATAAACTTTAGTTACTACAGTTTGCAGATGATAACATCATCTTATCAAAATATTCTTACATCTAATTCTGAACTTCTTTGCAGCTTATCCATCTCTTTTGGCTTTTATAGGAAAAGAAGTGCGACGACGTATATGTCTATATGAAACATAATTTTGTTTATGTAAGGCTCATTTACTCAAACATATACACTGCTTTTCAGCAAAATTTGCTTGATCCAGGAGTGTGATGGCATGTCTGCACTGTACTTTATGGCAAGCTGGTATTTGCTTGATCATCGATTGGTTGCTCTCATAAAGAGAGTTTAATTGAATACTTTTAGTCATCGTAAAATTCTTTGAGAAGTTCTTTGGTTTGTAACATTTTAAGTGCATCGATTCTTGTAGAGCAGCTGTTGGTTTAAATAAATGTTTTTTGTTTGACTTTGGACAGGCAGCAGAGTCGTTCTTCTTTTTGGCTGACCCAAATGTTATAGAATTAGAGTCTAAAGCACACGTCTTATTGTTGAATTCGGTTGCCCCTTTCTTGTTCTATGTAATTTTTCACCCTTATCTTTTTGACTTGTCATTCTTTTCTTTTATGCAGATATTACGTAAAGGATATAAACAAGGATTTAGCATATTTTGTTATTGTTGTAACACCGAGGTACTTGATATATTATCTGCTTTATCTTTGTCACGTGATGCATTCCGGTCATAAACCGTGAGTTTGTAACTTTGTATTATATAGTTAGAAGAGTTCATTTTCAGGTCACCTCTTTCTCAAGAGTTCATTTTCAGGTCAGACCACAACCATTTCCAATTTGGACGCTAACACTAATCCAGATGACAGGTATGTTTTAGTTATTAACGGTTTAGTATACAAGTTTGGCAAATGATATGTACAAATACGCCTTCATGCACATGAAAGCCCCAACGTGCTTGCATTCTGGCACTTCTTATATGATACTTTTCTTTTTCGTGTATTTGTTCTTCAATATTATTTGATCTTGCTTTATCAGCACAACTTATTAGAAGAATGTCTCGGGCAAAATGGAATCATCAACAAGTGCAGCCAATTTGGTAGTTCAAGACAGAAGTTTCCATATTTGGAAATGTTGATGTGGTTTATTGTATGCCTATTGCTTTATCATGTGTTCTTGAGACTGGTGGTAGGTGCTTGATTAGTTGTTGTAGGTGAATCGTTATCTATTCATGATAATTGTTAACTTTGGCCTTAGAACTTCTAACAATCTATTCAGGGTAATTATATATATATTTAATCATAAATAAAAGTGTACCGCTAAATCCGCTATATCCCTGCTACCGCTATATCAGGGTCGACCGCTAACAACCTGCTAACCGCTATTGATAACATAGCACACGTCTAAACTTCTTAGAGAATAATTTTATGGCTCCACTGTAGCCTATATTACCATCGTTGGCTCTGATACCATGAAGGCATTGTCTATACATGCATGGAATGATGTGAAATGTCTCCAAAAATAATCAACAAATAAAGATAGAATCAAATGTTCGTCGGCGCTATCATGGTTGCCGCCCTCTCTGTTTTCTTATTCATGCTTCACAATAAACCTAATTACAGCTTAAGGCTTTATAAGGGTTGTTCTAACTTAAATGACTCAAATGCCCTCAATAAGTAATTAACTTTATTGGAATCCCTGATCCATTGGGATCCGATATACTAATAAACATAAAGACTCATACGACTACATTACAAAACACTTAAAATTAAAGACTAAGACTAACTATGACTATGGACTTTAACTAGTTCTTCAATAAAGGTACCCGTATCGCACTTTATCATACAATACACCTCGATATGGTACAATAGATGTTTTTTTGCGATACATGTACCTAAATCGTATCAAACCAGGTACCTATAAGTGTGATACACTATGATATGATTTTTATAACATTGCTCCTTATATCTCAAGGATACAAAGTATCCAGAAGTTAAGGACAAGAGTTCGCTATCTCATGCTTGGATGTAGGAAGCTAGAGTAAGCAAAGTTCATGCTAAAGGGCACAAAGTATCTATGTTGTTCATACCCTAGCACACCTCAGAATTCGGATGACTAGCAGAAAGAGACATAATAAAGATGAATATTGCATCCAGCACAAGTATAGTGTTCTCTGGAGCAATTATATTGTATTACCTTGTATTCTTTCTCGAGCCCATGAAATGCAGCATTTACATCCATTTTCAGTGTATTAACACGAACATATCTAAGTTTGGGACAGCCTGTGGAGTCAGAAAGAACCAGTTGCTGGAATCAGAAACCACAGAAGATATAGAACATTACAGACTTAGAGCAACCAAACGAGGAAGGAAATGATAATTGAAATCAGAGTCTGAATAGAATGTCATATTCAAAGGAACCCATGACCAAAATCAGTCGCCACTTTTTATTGAATTTCGTAAGGCATGCCAAACTAGATTGTAGATCACCAAACAATCATATAAGCAGAAATATTCCCTCATCGATACCAGTATCAAAGACAATGTCAGAAAAACTTCTCACTGACCAAAACAATACAGGAGCTGAGATTGTCCGACATTTGCAGATCATATCCATATCTACTAAATCAGGAAAAAGTAAGAAAAACACATCACAGACAACATCATTTGAAAACTGCTGAAAGAAAACAACCAGAGAATAAAAAGAGGTACTGTAACAATTTCAAGCACATTGATGAGTGCAGAACCAAAAGACGAAAATCAAACCACAAGTACTCAACAACAACAACTAAGCATTTTCTCATCCTAGATGGGGTCGGCTACGTGGATTCTTTGTTTCCACATAGCCCTATCATGTGCCATGCTAGTAGTTAACTCAGTATAAACGAGATCATTCTTTATAGTTTCTTTCTAAACTTTTGTGGTCGTCCTCTTCCTCTTAATATTTTCACAATCTAATTTTTCATATCATAACTCCGCCCATGTAAGGGATCACCCTTGCATTGCCGGTCCCAAGCCCGGATAAAGGAGGAGGGTTGTGTTAGGCTTCCGACAGCCAGCGTAAAACTTCGTCGGATTTCTACAACATGGATTACAAAAATTATGAGCATTGCTTTGGGGCGTCCCCGCCTAGCGACGTGCTGCAGAGCCCGAATGCAGTAAGAAGTAAGCAAGGGCCACTACATTTTCGCCCGAATGTAGTGAATCAATTGCAGAGAGGGTTCCCACATCATGGACGGGTGTGGGTAAAGAAGTTAGTCCCGCTACATTGCCGCCCGAATGTAGTGAAAATTTTTCAGAGAGGGTCTCCGCATTTTGATTATGGACGGATGCGGGGGGTAAGGAAGCTAGTCCTAGATAATAAGATTCGTATTGGTTCTTGGAATATTGGAACATTATCGGGTAAGCTAATGGAGGTGGTAGATACTATGATTCGGAGAAAGATGCATATTCTATGTTTACAAGAGACAAAATGGGTTGGAGAAAAAGCAAAGGAGATAGAGGATACAGGTTTTAAATTAAGGTACTCGGGTAAAGAAAAGGCCCGAAACGGAGTTGGTATTATCATAAATAAAGATTTAAAGGAGAGTGTAGTAGACATACAACGATATGGTGACCGAATCATGACATTGAAATTAGTGTTAGGAGTAGAGGTTTTGAATATAGTTTGTGCTTACGCACCCCAAGTAGGACTAGAAGATAGTATAAAGACAGTTTTTTGGGAAGAGTTAGATAAGGTGTTTCAAAAGATTCCACAAAGGGAGATCATTTGTTTAGGAGGAGATTTAAATGGACATGTCGGTAAAGAGGCATTAGGATATCAAGGGATTCATGGAAACTTTGGTTATGGGGATATAAACGAGGAAGGTAGGGAGATTTTAAATTTTGCTATGTCATTTGATCTCTTTATAGTCAATACAATCTTAAAAAAACGAGATGAACATTTAATTACTTATAAGAGTGGCTTATCACAAACACAAATTGATTACTTTATTTGTAGAAAAAAAGATAGAGCGTGTTGTAAAGATTGTAAGGTAATTCCTGGAGAAAGCTTAACCACCCAACATCGACTTTTAGTTATGGATTTACAAATAAAAAAATGGACAAAGAAGAAAAGAGTGCATCGAGCTATTCGGACTAAATGGTGGAACCTCAAAAGCGAGAAAGAAGATATATTTAAACAGAAAGTCCTTCAAGGAGATGTTTGGAATTATGTTGGCACACCCTCTGATATGTGGAACAATATGGCTATACATATTAGGAAAGTGGCGAAAGATGTGTTAGGGGTATCTAAGGGAGGTGTACCGGCACAAAAAGAAGCTTGGTGGTGGAGTGAAGTAGTACAAAATAAAATCAAGGCAAAGAGGGCATGTTACAAATTACATTATGCTAAGAAAACTAGTGAAACTTTAGAAGCTTATAAGGAAGCAAAAAAGGCCGTTAGTGAAGCAAAAGCTAAGATTTGGGAGGACTTATATAAAAAACTCAACTCAAAAGAGGGTGAAAGAGATATTTTTAGGATAGCTAGGGCTAGAGATAAGAAAACTAAAGATCTTAATTATGTTAGATGCATAAAAGACGAGGATGAAAAAATTCTAGTGGCAAATGATGATATAAGAAATAGATGGAAAAACTATTTTTATAATCTTTTTAATGAAAATAAGGATGTTAGTTTTAGTTTAGGAGATTTAGCCAAGTCAAAAAAGTATATAAACCACAATTTCTACCGACGTATTCAAAAGAATGAAGTCAAAGAGGCTCTTAAACATATGAAGAGTGGTAAATCGGTAGGACCAGATAATATTCCTATAGAAGTTTGGAAAATACTAGGAGAAATAGGAATCACTTGGCTCACAAGACTATTTAATGAAATATGGAAAAACCAAAAGATACCCGAGGAATGGAGAGCAAGTACACTTATACCTGTATATAAGAACAAGGGAGACATTCAAAATTGTTCAAATTATCGAGGTATCAAGTTAATGAGTCATACTATGAAATTATGGGAAAGAATTATCGAACGTAGGTTAAGACAAGTATCAAGTACAACAGAGAACCAATTTGGATTTATGCCAGGTAGATCTACTATTGAAGCGATCCACCTTTTGAGACGTCTTATGGAACATTTTAGAGCAAAAAAGAAAGACCTTCACATGATATTTATTGATCTAGAAAAAGCTTATGATAGGGTACCGAGGGAGGTTCTTTGGAGAACTTTGGAAAAAGAGGTATCCCGTTGACATATATTAACCTTATAAGAGACATGTATGATGGTGCAAAAACATGTGTGAGGACTCATGAAGGAACGACAGACTTCTTTGAAGTTAATATTGGGTTACATCAAGGATCAACTTTAAGTCCATACTTATTTATAATGGTGATGGATGAGTTAACAAAACATATTCAAGATGAAGTACCTTGGTGTATGTTATTTGCAGATGACATTGTATTAGTGGAGGAGTCTAAGGAAAAAGTTAATAGAAAATTGGAACTATGGAGAGAAACATTAGAAAACAAAGGCCTCCGACTTAGTAGAACAAAGACAGAATATATGAAATGTAAGTTTGATCATTTGGCTACTTCAGAGGACATAGAAATTAAAATTGGCACACATTGCATTCCCCAAAAGGAAAGTTTTAAATACCTAGGGTCAATTTTTCAAAGTGATGGAAGAGTTGATGGAGATGTTACACATAGAATTAATGCTGGTTGGTTAAAATGGAGAGGAGCATCAGGTATTCTTTGTGATAAGAAGATACCATTAAAATTAAAAGGTAAATATTATAGAGCAGCAGTTAGGCCTGCCATGTTTTATGGTTCTGAGTGTTGGGCAGTTAATCATCAACATGTACAAAAGATGTCTGTGACAGAAATGAAGATGTTGAGATGGATGAGTGGTCATACAAGAAAAGACCGTATACATAATGAGGTTATTAGAAACAAATTAGGAGTGGCACCAATAGAGGATAAAATGAGAGAACATCGTTTAAGATGGTTTGGACATATAGAAAGAAGATCAAAAGAAGAACCTGTAAGAAGGTTAGAAAAACTAAATTTGGAAAGTATTAAAAGAGGTAGAGGACGACCACAAAAGTGTTGGAAAGAAACAATAAAGAATGATCTAGCTTATTGGGAGTTAACTGCTAACATGGCACACGATAGAGATCTGTGGAAACAAAGAATCCATGTAGCCAACCCCGTCTAGTATGGGAAAAGGCTTAGTTGTTGTTGTTGTTGTTGTTGTTGTAATTTTTCATATCTTCTTACAGGAGAGTCCTTTAGTCGTCTTTATACATGTTCAAACCATCTTAAACGATTTTTTCTCATTTCATCTTGTATTGGTGCTACTCCCAATTGGTTTCTAATAACCTCATTATGTATACGGTCTTTCATTGTGTAACCATCCATCCATCTCAATATCTTCGTTTCTACTATGGACATCTTTTGCAGATGTTGATCATTAACTGCCCAACACTCGGAACCATAAAACACAGTAGGTCTAATTGCTACTCTATAATATTTACCTTTTAACTTTAATGGTATCTTCTTATCACAAAGAATATTGGATGCCCACCTCCATTTTAACCAACCGGCATTAATTCTATACATAACATCTCCATCAATTTTCCATCATTTTGAAAAAATGACCATAGGTATTTAAAGCTTTCCTTGTGAGAAATGCATTGTGTGTCAATCTTAATTTATATGTCCTCTCAAGTACCCAAATGATCAAACTTACATTCCATATATTTTGTCTTTGTTCTACTAAGTCGGAAGCCTTTACTTTCTAACATGCTCTCCATAGTTTCAATTTCCATATATTTTGTCTTTGTTCTACTAACTTATATTGTCCGCTAACACAATATCATATGCAAATAACATACAACAAGTACTTCATCTTGAATATGTTTTGTTAACTCATCATTAACCAATATAAATAAATATGGACTTAAGGTTGATCCCTGATGTAACCCAATATTTACTTCAAAGGAGTGTATCATTCCTTCATGAGTCCTCACACAAGTTTTTGCACCATCGTACATGTCTCTTATAAGATTTATGTATGTCAATGGGATACCTCTCTTTTCTAAGGTTGACACCCTATCGTAAGCATTTTCTAGATCAATAAATATGATATGAAGGTTCTTCTTTTTTGCTTTAAATGTTTCATAAGACGTCTCAATATGTGAATTGCTTCAAAATAGATTATAGATCTACCGGGCATGAATCCGAATTGGTTTTTCGTTGTACTTGATATTTGTCTTAACCTACGTTCGATAATTCTTACCTATAATTTCATAGTATGGCTCATTAACTTAATACCTCGATAATTCAAATAATTTTGAATATCTCTTTTGCTCTTATATATGAGTATAAGTGTACTCACTTGCGATCCCTCGAGCATCTTTTGAGTTCCCCATATTTCATTAAATAGTCTTGTGAACCCCACCTCTCCTAGAATTTTTCATACTTCTATAGGAATATTGTCTAGTCCTCCAGATTTACCAACCTTTATATATTACCAACCTTTATACGATACGGTGCGATACGATATGATAACTCTATCGTAAGCCTTAAAGAGAATGTTCTCCTCATATGAGTGATAACAATTTGCAGTGTTGCCTCAAAATAGAAGAAACAAAAAGTTGAATGAGATTTCAAAGACAATCTTCAGGAGTACATTTTGGAATGCATGTGTTAGATTGTTGAGGATTACATGTCTTTTAGTAAAGGTTTTGAGATTGGCTGATAGCGAGGAGAAACCATCTATGGGCTACCTTTATGAAGCCATGGATAGGGCAAAAGAAGTTATTAGAAATAATTTTAATGAAAAAAAGAGAGATTATGTTCTCGTGTGAAAAATTATAGATAATAGAAGGAATAAACAATTGCATCAGCCTATTCATGTAGCTGCATATTATCTAAACCCAGCATTCAGGTACTCAGCAAGCTTCAAAAGAGACGGTGAGGTTAATCGAGGCATCATTGATTATATAGATAGATTACTTCTTGATGAGAGTAGAGCAGATACTATACATTGAGAGATGGAGATCTATGATAATACTCTTCACTTAATGGGTTTGTTTGTAGCAATTTGCAACCACACTAATATGCGCCCAGGTAAATTCTTTGTATTTAAGTTTTTTAAATCTTCTATTATTGTGGATTAAGTCTCTAATGTTTGTCTTTTTCTACAGATGTTTGGTGGAATAGGTTTGGAAGTGATTGCCCAAACCTTAGAGATTTTGTTGTAACAGTTTTGAGTGAAGCCTGTAGTGCAACGGGTTGTGAAAGGAATTGGAGTGTCTTTGAACACATTCATACAAAAAAGTGCAACAGGTTGGAACATACGCAGCTGAATGACTTAATTTTCATTCGTTGTAACAAGCGGCTTCGCGAAAGGTAATCTTGTATTAGTTAGTACTTAAAGATTCAATTCAATATATTGTTTGACTTCAATTGTTAATGTTATTTACTAATTACTTTTCTTTCTTTCTTGTAGGTAATTAAAAAAGATAAATAGAGAAGAAAGACAAATTGATCCAATAAGTTTGGATAATTTAGATATATTAGTAGACTGGATTATAGAAGATAGCGAAGGAAATGCCCTCCTAACTAAAGAAGACATTGCATGGATTAATTTGGAAAGAGCGCAACAACATTATCAAGGAGATCAAGATTTTGATTTTGAAGCACAAGGTAGTGATGAGGATCTTCAGCAAGGAGAAGATAAAGATTATTTAGTTGATGATCCTGATTACAATATGTAAATGTAAATGTATTTCATTTTTTGCTTCAAAATATGTAAATTTTGTTCAATTGTTCAATGGTGAATCGTGATCAAATCATTAATATGTACTCAACTTTGCATTATATGAATTTTTTGCAATTGCCAGATTTTTCCTAAATTTTTTCTGATTTTTTCTAGATTTTACTAATTTTTCCTTATTTTTTAATATTTTTCCATTTTTTTAATATTAAAGTACGATATGCCCGTATCGTGGAGCAAAATGATACAAGATACGATACGCGTCAAACAACACTGGTATTTTCATTAAAAAGCTTATAAAAATAATTTTTCATCTATTTTTATATAATCATTTGCCATTATAATCTTCTCATCCACATCTTTGATACATCTAACAAAAGTATGATCCTTAGTTTTCTTATCTCTAGCCTTAGCTATCATATGCTTCAAAGAAGTTAACCAACCGGAAACCAGCAAAAGCTTCCACATAATGCCAAAAAAATTATAAAGCACACAAAAAAAAGGAATCCTCAAGTGTTTTATAGTTCACATTTTGTGTGATTTTTTATATGCTTTAATAGATAAAGAAAGTATTGAAAGGAAATCATAACCTAACCAATTCTACACAATTACAGTAGTACCAATTCTATTTGATAAAGTTCACAACGGTACCAAGTCCAGTATTGTCCACAGCTAATAAATCTGTGTAGCAGTTCACATTTTCCTTCGAACAAAGTTTTGCCAATGCTAACTGCAACACATCCTTCTTTGAGAGGAGACGCTGTTCGGTGACACCCACTAAAGTTGTAGCCTGCACAACATGAATTTTACACTCAGATTATAAGATATCAAAAACTACAATAGCAAAAGAATATAGCAGATCCAATTAAGAACATGTTTAAACAGAACCATGCAAATTCTGAGGTCACTTTTTCTTTGGAAAACTAAGGGGTACTATGCCAAAAAAAATGAAATTCAAGACAAGCACATGACATGCAAGCTATCAAACTGAGGGTTGGCGATTTGTTACAACCTTCAATACAACTAATTGTTACAAAATAACAAGTCACCAAATTACCCAAACTACCATGCTCTTTGTCTATGATGAGAAACTTCAAAACAGGGTCATTACAGGGAAAATACTATCTAAATAAACAACATCAAATTCTGACATCATGAAACTTCAGTGTCATTTATAACCATCAAGAAGTAGATCACCTCTCCAAATAGAATGTCGTATGTGATTATGTAGGTAAGTTCTTGCTGACGCTGAAAGAAGAATCCACAAGTGAGTAACAGCAATCGAAACATTCCCAGATGTCCAGATTTGAGCATATATAAAAACTACAAGTTAAATGCCATAGAATTTTCTCGTCATCAACCAATCAAAAAGTTCCATACCTTCAGTTTCCCTGTCAGAATGTTAGTCGCTGCCAAAATCTTCTTCAGGAGTGGAAGGTCTGCACAACAGGAAGACACCATTCAACTATACCTTACTGCATAAATAACTCTGTGTGTATGTGTGAACACGAGAGAGAGAGAGAGAGAGAGAGAGAGAGACCAAATGGGTGGTGCTAGAAAATTGCTACTCATTGATTTTGCGAAACTGAAAGCAATTTGATGGGGAGAGAGAGGGAGATACGTTTGAGGGTCTGGCAAACGAGCGCGAAGGTGGCCTTCTTGTTTCTGATGGAAGGGGCGTAGACGAGGGATTTGATGGAGGCGACGGCCTTCTTCTGCGCATCCCCACGAAGGACACAACGCAGCACCCTCGCCGCTTCCCTTCGTGCGAAATACGAAGCTCGCTCCCGCTTCCCCTTCCCCGCCCCAATCCTCCCTCGCTTCCCACCATCCACTTCCATCGCTCTCTCTCTCTCCCTCGCTCTCAAATCGAGACAACGCGGGGAACGCAGTCCCCTGCAAAGGGAAACTGAGTTCAAGGTTAAAAAGCAAAAGCTCTCCCGACTCGGCAGTCGACTAAAAGAACCTTCGACACGAAGGTTACGAGTTCGATAAACAAAACCCGGGTTTAACCCCAACTTACCTATAGAAAAAACAGAAAACCAAGTTCAGCACCTAGTCCACCCTGATCATTTAAGGCTGGTAAAAATGAACTCAGCAGTATGGGAAAAGGCTTAGTTGTTGTTGTTTAAAAATGAACTCAGCAACTCGCTCACCAACGGGTTAGGCCGGTACTATAAGCTTAAACGAGCTGATTATGAACAGATGTTGTTTGCTTTTGGGTGGTCAGCCGCAGATCCCTACTTGATATGCACGAAGTTTGAAGAGGCACACGTTTGAATAGCTTGACTTGGTTCGAATGATTGAATGGGAAGATCCTAATAGACAGAAAATTACAGCAAAGCGGCACGTCCCAGAATCCTGTAGAACCACATTAATATAACAATCTATACCAGTGACGCATTTTACAAGCCCTAAATTATGTCGACCTCAATATACATGTCTTTCTCAAGGACGATCTTTGGTTCTGATCTTTCTGCGCCACCATTCCGATGATCTCCGCAACAATGGTGGCTAGATAATCATATCATCTGAAGATCTTTTGTTTTGGTCTTCTTCTTGGACGGCTCCACCTATGATCTCCGCATGGTGGATATACAAATCATATCATCATCTAAAGGCTGAAGCTTTCATGAAGAAGCTTTTATCTGTAATTGGGAAGTTCCGAACATGTCTTCTTATACTCTTCAGAAGTAAACTACTCATTAGCAGATTGGTGCACATCTTCCTAACAGAGCAGCATGAGCAAGGGATGCCGCATATCTGTGAACTGCGACTAAGCAAGATTGCTTGCAAATGTTCACACATGTGTTCCTTGTGGGCAGAGTACCTCAAATTCGACTTCATTCTCCTAAATACTTGGCATTGATGCGCATAGCTAAGTGTTTATGATGTTCTTTTTCTCTATTGAGGGAACAGACATTGATGTCTATGTGATGGACTCTCCTAACCGTCTCGGGAAACGTCTTTTATAACCTCGGTGAACGTTCTGTATCAGTTGCACTATAGGACGGCCTCTACCTTCAAGGACCCAATTGTTGGATTATTCTACCATGTTTGATGTCCAAAGTGAGCTGCCTCAATATACGATGTAGCCCATAGACCAGAAATCTGCCGAACCCATTGAGCTCCGCTGAGATCTCTTCAACTTTCGTCATATTACCTTCAAATTCAGTTTCAGAGAGTAGACGGATTTGGAAACAGAGTTACCGATTCCTTGTTACCAAACTTCTTTTCGAGGTTTTCACTAATGTGAAGCAAGTAAAAACCATGAAATGCAGATGGAAAATTAGCTGCAACTCCTTCAAGCCCTTCTGTCTGTTGGACAATATCGCAAGCGTTGGGATTTCTTCCATGGCTTGCACTAAGAAGTTGTGCAGTTCGGATAGAAACCACATCCGATTTTCATTGCTTTCAACATCAATCACACCTAATGCCAATGAAAACTATCCACCTTCAGCATCAAACGCTGTGGCTAAAATATAGCTCCGAGATAGTTTTTCTTCAACCAATCCACAGACAGACAGACACACATATAGAGAGAGAGAGACACAGACAGACAGACACACATATAGAGAGAGAGAGACACAGACAGACAGACAGACAGACGGACAGACAAACAGATAGAGAGAAAGAGAGAGGGAGATTACAGTTCACCAATAGGGACAATTGTTTGTTCCATTGGCGCGCTTGAGCTGCCAATGAGAGGTAACATTGTCCAAGCCTGAGAAAGGTCACTTGTTTCAAACTTCAAAAGGCAGAAAGTTGGCATCAAATCTAGTTCAGAATGCAGAGAGTGAACCACTTCCCATTTCGACATGTTTAAAAATAAAATTCTGCTTCAATAGATTAGTTTAGAGCAACTTTTAAACCATCAAAATCCAAGCCACATTGACATCAGAGTGTCTTCTGGTCCATTTAGATCATCTGCGATCAGTGGTTCCTTCCGCTTTGGCTTCTAAGACTTACTTGGAGAAATACTGCCAGATGAGCATATTATGATCATTTGAGAAATTTTCAGATTAATAATTACCACCAAGCTAATATGGACAGTTTAGTTCACGTCAGGATTTTCCTGCATAAAGGCTACCAACAAGGGAGGAGTACAAAGTATCATCAGGTGTCAAGCCTGCCTTCATCATCTTCTCGTACAATCTCAAAGCATCATCTACCTTTCCACTTTTGGCCAATGAAGATATCAAAGCAGTATAGGCAACAACATTGGGAGAAAGACCTTTTGAAGACATCTCATCAAACAACTTGAGTGCCTCTTCCATTTTATCATGTGTACAATTACCATGTATGAGAGATGTGTAGGTATAAACATCACTCTTCTGGCCTTTTTATTCCATCTCCTCCCAAAGCTTATATGCGTCACTCATCTTCCCTTTTTTGCAACACCCATCAATCAAAGCATTGTAAGTGCACACGTTTGGCCTGATTTTGTTCCTACCCATCTCATGAAAGAGTTTCATGGCTTCATCTAAATTACCTTCTTTGCAATGAATATCTACTAATGTGGTATAACTCACCACATTTGGAGATACCCCTTTCTCAACCATGGCATAGAAGAGCCTCTTTGCTTCTTCATATCTACTCAATTTGCCTAAGCCATTGATCAATGTGCTATATGTATAAACATCTAATTGATATCCTTTCTTTCCCATTGTAGACATCAAGTTAAAAGCTTCATCCATGTTGCCCACCTTACAATAACCAGCTATCATTGTATGAAGTATAATCTGATTGAAATCAATTCCAATCCTTTGCATATCACTAAGAACTGTGGAGGCTGCCTCCATTTGTCCTAGCTTACAAAGACCATTGATCAATGCTCCATAAGTATGAGCATTTGGGGTCAAGCCTATCTCTATGCTTTCATCAAGAAGAACAAAAGCTCTCTTGATGTTCCCACGTTTACAATACCCATTGATCATTGAAGTATAAAGATAAACATCCCCCACGATGCCCCTCTTCTTCATCTCATCAAACAACTCCTCAGCTCTATCTATCCTTCCAGAATTGCATAGCCCATTAATCAAAATAGTATAAGTTGCAGTGTTCTGTTTGACACCAGAATTTTCGACTAAATCTAGCATCTCAAGAGCCTTATCACAATCGCCACTCTTTGCAACGAGCCTCCATCAAAGAATTGTAGGAAAAGATATTGGGCTTGATCCCCCTATCACTCATTTCCTCCAAGAAGTCATCAGCTTTCTGAATCTCACCCCTTGAGCAGAACCCATCAACCACAATCGCCAAAGAATGGTGTGTGACCGGAATTTCCAATTCCATCATGGTATATACGAAAGCCACAGCCGTCTCCATCTCTCCCAACGATCTCAATGCCCCTAGATAAGCATTGCACGACCAAGAATTCAACTTCCAACCTCGTCCTTTCATATAATCAAACACTTGGCGGGCATCTTGTGTTTTGTTTTCATCCAGATAAACCTTAAATAAGAGCGAGAAAAACCTGGTCAGAGCCTTGGAATCGTCTCGGAAACAATCCATCTGGGCCTCAATGTCCGAGAAAGAACAATTAGAATCAACGGCTAGAGATTCCAATAGTTCCTTTGCAATGGAAGATCCACGGTCCTCCACTAATCTGTAGACGAGGCTGCAGCAGACTTTTGGATCGCGCCTAAGAGATTGTTGGTGATCGCTTAACCAGGTGAAAAATCTAAGAAGAGACCGTATTTCCAGTTTGGGGTTCGATAGGACAAGGTGAGTGGTGTAAGGATCGAGTTTGGGCAACAAAGAGTTTGACAAAGCGCGACAACCATATTTTCTTATAGTCTCAGAGACTAGATCGGCCAGTTCACGAGACGCCGAGGACGACAACGACGATGATAGCGAAGATTGTGAGGATGATGAAGGAGCAGGCGATCTGCGGAGAGTGGATTTCACGGTTTTGAAGAACACCGACGACGTCTGCGTGCGCATGCTGCTTCGCGCTTCGTTGGTGTATTTCTCTGAACATTTTAAACAAGGACAATTTACTTCTAAACTCGTCAATGATAACATATTTACGGATCACCGGACTAACACTAAATTTTCGTTTAGATACCCTTTACTTTTTGAGAAACAGAGAAGTTCCATTAAGTAGTAAAAAACTTGGTTTTCGTTACTTAAGAGAAACTCTTCCTTCTTACCTAAGATATGCTCTCTTTCCAATCAAGGGAGAGAAAGAGAAGTTGGATCTCTAGAGATGATGTTCATGGAATGGGGATTCCGGCCTTGTTTCGAATAGAATGGATTCAAGAGATGGGAGAACTAGAGAAATCCTTCTCACGAGACTAATCATTATTCATTGAAGCTTTTAACTAAAGGATAGTTCTAAATATTTTTTATTCTCCAGAGATGGAGACCTTGGTTCCTGTTCTGTCTCATGAACATGGATCCACTTTCAAAAAACATAACAGTCGAAGAGCTTTTTGCACAATGAGAGAAGCACCCCCACGTGGGAGTGAGCACTATAAGACTGCCCGAAGATGACGGGTAAACCTCTACCACCACGCAGAAGCCTTACAGTAGTCGGTTACTCCTTGCTTAGGCTCCTCTTTACCACTCCGATACAGTAAGGGTGGACACTTATGGGCGCTCCCACTAAGGGCTTGTTATTTGAAAGATCAAAGGCAGTTGGGCGACAACAAAATCAACAATTTATGCAAAGAATGGAAAAGATGACAGCCATATAAAACAAGTTCGTTAACCTGAGTCACAATCGATAAATTCATCATAAACGGCTACAAGCATGATTCTAATGGAAATCGAACTCAAGATCGGACCAGACTCAGTCAAGGCGCTTAAGAAGGTACTCCACTTCAACAAGCTTGGTTGAAGGAATCACCCATTTCTCATACAAGAGGGATGCCACAGATGGGTCAATCTTTTGCCTACCGATGCCCTTTGTAGAGTTACTCCCTATCTCTTGCCCAAACACATTGGCCTTGTTCTCCACTCTCTTCTGCACCATTTCTTCTACCTTCTTGTCTGTCAACAACCTCACCAGTGCATCTCTGTCCTGAAAAAATCAAAGAAATTTAGCTATTTAATACGTAAGAGAGAATTAGAAGCAGAAAATATCCAAGTTGCATACCAAGGTTCAATTAGCTGAGAGCATTTTTAGCCGAATTACTTAAAGTTAAGAGTAAAATAGTCTTGGGTCAAAATCTAAATGCAAAACCATTCCTTATTCTGATGCAACTATGCCTTTATTTGTTTTTGTTTGGCGCAATCGGGAGGCCGAAGCCATATCCACGCGTCGAACTCTTGACCTTCAACTTGTGATCCGAGCTGTCGATCTTTGTGCACCTACGCTTTAATTTCAGTCTGATGAGAAATTGAAAGAAAATGCATACCTGTGCACGGATAGCAGGTCCATAATCTTGTGGTGCATCTCTAAACTTGGACTCTGCAACAAACATCCCATAATGAATCCTTCGAGACAAGGCCTGCAATGGATTTGAAGAGATTATTATCTTGGCATACCATAAACTAAAATTTGAATTTCTCGTCAGCCGCATATCCTGAAATCTTTTGGGGAGGGGTGAGAGGTCCACCAAACTATTGTCACCTGCAGACAAGCTAGGTCGCATGCAGCAGTATTCACATACTTTCCATTGTCTCCTTTAGCTGTCAGCAATGGAAGGAATTTCTCAAAGTACATCTTCCATATGTGGTTGTTTAAGTTTATACCAGAAGCTGCAGGATGTAAGACCTACATTTGGTAGATTTGCGTTTTGATTTAAAATCCAAGCATCTAAATCAAGTATCAGTTCAATGAAGTGGGGATTTTACCTGTGTGTAATTGGTATAACGTAACAATGGCTCCGGCAAATCGTCGGGGAAGAAAGCATGCTCTTCCGGAGCTTTGTATCTTCCCAGCTACAGAAGAATGAGGAATGTTTTAGGAAACTAAGTGATTCGTGATAAGCACAATGCTCTACAACCATTTTCGTAACCTGACAGGTGCCTGATAATTCTTGGTATCAGTAGCGCCAAGGCTTGGCCGGTAACGGATTATGCAACAAAAAGGGATAGCCGGTAACGAATCGTGCAACAAGGAAGGAGGGCTTCCTTCCGTATTACATAAATTGTTTCTTATTATAAGCAAAAACAGTTTTGTTAGCCTTTATCATTTTCCTTTTTCAAGTAATAACAACAACAACTAACCCTTTTCCGTCACCTACATGTATTTTTGGTTTCCACGTAGCTCTATCATAACAAAGTTTTACGCACAATCCTTCTGTTCTTTTTCAAAAATAATGAAAGAGAGAATTTCAAAAATAATTCTTGAATACAAGGAAGGTAAAGATATAAAGTCTAAATAATAAAACTAATACAAATCTGACAAAAGATTTGTTTGAACTCTATATACCCTTTGGAAAAACTTTATTGTAGTGATTCACAGTTCCCTAGGTGATCCACATCTTAACAACGCTGCTCATCGGATTGTCGTTCGGTACATTTTCAAGCTTCCGCAAATGCAGAATCTGGGAAACTGAATCCATCCGAAAAACAATCAAACCTTTTTCTGCACACCAATATTTCTCACATAAATCAAAAAACACATCTGTGCATGATCGTGTGTGCGTGTGATCAGAGATTGGTATACCTTGGCCTGAACAATCTCGGTCTCCTTGACAAGGAATTCGACGATGGAGGCATTGAGAGAACCGTTAGCAACGTAAGTTGGTGAATTAAAAGGGTGCTGCGCTCTCTCTATGAGACTGAAGACGATGGTATCTTCCTGCCGAATCAGAGAGTCCCTAACGCTCGCTAGGTTCATTCCTTGGCCCTCCGCTTTGTGATTCAGTAGCAAGAAGATGACGAACAGAGGATAGAGATGCGCTGAGAGAGAACAACGGACGTTTTGCTTCGGATTCATCCTTGAGGCGTTAGGCAGCACAGCTGACAAGGTGACGACAGCACTGGCCAGACAGATCGGCCCATATTATAAGGGATTTAAGTGTAAATGGATTCTTTGCCTTATTGCGGCTCATTGCGTGTCTCACCCAAGTCAAAGTCAATCTTACATAGATAGTCAGAGAGTAACGGCTAAGGATGTCAACTCGATATATATATAAAGTATGTATGTATGAAGCCAAATGCACGCCTTGGTATGGAAACCATGATGGTCAACTTATGGGTGGACTTCCAACCAGGTGAGCTATTTCAACTTCTAGGATTTTAGTGGGTTCCGATCGGTCACAATTAAACCCAAAGCTGGTATTCATGGAGCTGGTGAAATGAATAGTCGTTCTTTTTCGGAGGCAAGTGGGGTTAGGTAAACCCCGATGAGCAATACCCGTGACAAAAATAATGTTCAAACTGTGCAAATACAGAGAATTGAATAAATCGGGGATGATCGTTTCGAAACTTTCTTGTTTTCGACTTAGTTAATTTAGTCACTTATATAATTACAAAATTAGAATCACAGCTTTGGCCCTTCAAGGTGGCTTTAATGGGGCTAACAAAATCGCTTCTAAAAGTTTTCAAAAGCACTTGGTCTCGTAGAATCAATTTCTTAAACAAACAAACAAACTATAAGTTCCATTCTCAGTAATGTCGATCTTGAGAGAGGCAATATGCGGAAAGATGGTTTCGATCAATACATTTATCTTCAACTATCCTTCCTTGGGAGGTATCCACCAATTAAAAAAATTTCTTCGTCTTTCAGTCAGAAGTGTGCGAAAGGAAGGATGTAAAGTATTTGTCTTCTACCCAAAGCCCTAGCTCGAAGGCAGGGCCTTCTTGATGGCTGTTGGCAGGGCTCCTTCGTGTTCCTGCAGCAATCCCACTAGCCTCAGCTCTGACGATCGGAAAGAGATGAAGAACAGAAAAGATACACGTGTGTGTTTATGGTTTTCACACCAGTCGGTTTCCAAAGAGGATTTCTTCAATTTCACTGTGTTTTCGTGTGCATTACTTTGTATTTATACACCAGCGCCTGCTCCACCATTTCGGATATCCAGCTTTCTTTTTTTGGAGCCCTTATCGGCGGTTCCTGTGAAAACCACCGAGAATGGCCATCTTGGCTTTACACTTCTAACGTCGTTGTTGCCAGTGAGGAATTCCGACTCTCACAAGGTGCATATGTGTGTATGGGTTAGGTTTCGGCCTCCTCTTCTAACAAAAAAGAAGGAGGTACGTATGCTCTTACCGCTGCCAAACATTGCATGAAAATTAGGTTGTGTAAAGGTAGCTTCTTGATGCATGTATTGATTCTTCAGCTGCACATTTTGAATATAAATTAGTTTCCTTTTTTTGTTGTTACAAGAAGAAGCCAAAGCTTAACACACATGCGCACTTCATAAGAGTCGAGCTCACCACCAATAGCAATGACATCAGAGCACCCTGCCATTGAGCTAACACGCAGAGTATCATATGAATAGTCTTAGGTATTAATGTCTTGACCCACAAAAGACATTAATAATATTTTTCTTTTGAAATGGTACAACCAAATTGTGCACAAGTCCAGAAAACCAAAACAAGAACTAAGACTTCTCGACACCATGTGAGAGACGCTAATTGAATTTTCTTGTTTTGGTAGGAGGGAGGGACAGATGTGTTCTTTATTGTCATAGTGCTTACTTACATTTTATGTTGGTACTTGGTCTTCAAAAAAAAATCATGTTTTATCCTCTCTCTTTTTCCTCAAATCTATGACAACACTCTAAATGAAGGAAAGAATAAACAAAAATGCTAGGAAGGAAAAATTATATATGATATGCCTTTTTATTTTAGTTAATCGCTATTGTGGCTACCGATGGATCAAAATTTGAAGTGAGGTGGAGCGGCTGGTTCCATATAACATGCAGTAACCAGAACCGAAACCAGTCTAACATGCCTGTAATGCTTTAAATATATTTTCAAAACCTTCTCATCATCACAAGTAACACTTTTAGCTCAATGGTAGAGCACACTTTGCCTAAAAAGATTTGACCCACGGACACCAATGACCAAGCGCCTGACAGCCACTTCTTTCTAAAAAAATGTTTTCAAAAGTAGGTGGACCCGGAACCAGAACTGGCGGGCCGCTGTCGAACCTCATTTTGTGGTTCGTATTGTATTGGAGTTGGACAGAGGATTTTCGTTTTCATGGAAGTGACCGACCGAACTGGCATTGGAAAACACAGATTATATCCCAACTCATATTTGAACTTTAATTTTGTGGCCAGTACCACAGTTTTCGGTGCATATGGCGCTCCTCCTAGTACAATTCCAACCCGGCGTGCATCTCTATCCTCTTTCTCATATTTGAACCTTAATTGTGTAGCAACAAGTACCATAAAGTTGGCGCTAGAGTGGATTTTGGGTTGGTTAACTTTCCCACGGATAGCAAGAGCAGTATGTAGCAACACACGCGCGCACACGTGTGTATATATATATATATATATATATATATATATATATATATATATATATATATATATAGATAGAGAGAGAGAGAGAGAGAGAGAGAGAGTAGTTGGTTCATACATCTGATGGTGTTCATTCATGCTTCGCCGTTGAGCTCTATGTCACGAGAATAATATTATTGTCCATTTTATTTTTTCAAACACCTTTTAAATTTCTAAAAGATACTCCAATACATCCAAAAAGTTACGAGAGGACGTAAATGCATATTGTCAGAGGTGTACATGAACCACCATATATGTGTACATAGGGAGGCTCGGTTAGGTGCGTACACCACCTTTAGTGTTCACGAACCACAATATTTTTGAGGATGGATCCATACGTTATCCGAACGATGAGGTGCTACAACATGAATTATTGGAAGTGGTTCATCGCAATCGATACAACATAAACCCCGAAAGAGTGAAGATGTATACGGACTTACGTCGACAGTATTTTTGAAAGGGAATGAAAAAGGATATCGTAGAGTATGTATCCAGGTGTCTTACTTGTCAACAAGTGGAAGCTTATCATCATAAACATGCTCGTATGCTGCAACCTCTCCCTATACGAGAAGGTAAATGGCAACACATTAACATAGATTTTAGGGTGGAACACTTGAGGACTCCACAAAGAAATGATAGTTATTTGGGTAATCATTGATCATCTTACAAAAGTAGCATGCTTTATACCGATTTGAAGGAAGATAGGAGTCGACCAGTTGACAAATATCTACATCAAGCATGTGGTATGACATTATGGAGTACCTGAGACCATAACATTTGATAGAGATACTCATTTCACTACACGCTTTTAGTGGAGTTTGTAGGATTCGCTAGGAACGCAACTACAGTGCAGTACAACTTTTCATCGTCAAACTGATAGAAAAGTTGAACACACCACTCCAAACCCTTTAGGATATGTTAAGAATATGTATTTTGGATTGGCATGGTAATTAGAATGATCATCTTTAGTTAGTCAAGTTTACATATAATAACAGCTACGAAGCTAGTATCGAGATGGTATCTTTTGAGATGCTATATGGTGTGAGATGTAGGACACCGTTGTGTTAGGAAGAGTCCTCAAATCCTCCTTATAATTGGACTCGATTTTATGATCCGTTGAAATGATAAAAAAGGTATGAAAGCACATAAAGACAACTCAAAACCATTTGTGGATAATGGTCATCGTCCAATGAATTTGTTGTGGGTGACTGGGTATTTCTCAAGGTACCTTTAATGAATAATGTTATGCTATGTGGATAAAAAGGTAAATTGAGTCCTCGATATATAGGACCATATCTTATCATGGAAAGGATTGGAGAAATTACTTATACACTAGAGCTACCAGCAACATTGACCGGCATACACAATGTCTTCTATGTGTCGATGCTACGGAAGTATATTACCGAACCTTCTCACATGCTTGAGCCAAAACAATTTCAGGTACAAGAGGACTTAACCTATCAGGAGTATCTGATTGCTATAATCAATTGGAAGGAGCAAGTTCTTCATTCATGCATCCTTCTCACACCTTTTATATCGATGTACTTACTCTAGTGAATACAACTTTTTCTATTGTTAGTTTCAGATGCAATTCTGAAAGGTTAATTTCTGACCCTAATATGAGGACAATGGTGACCATGTTCCATGACGGGAGAAAATTGTTCAAGATAATTGATATGTGCATCGGTTTCGCGATGACGGACTTTGCCACAACGAGGTCCCTAGCCATTACCAACATGTGGTTTACATATTCTACTACGTTGTCTCCTTTCATTTTGAATGAATTGTATTTCTATAGTAGCAATTATACATGCAGTTTGACAGTTGTGGAGTCGAACAACTCTTTTGCAGTCTCGTATTTTTCGAAAACCCTTATCAAATCATCTTTCATATATGTCAACATGACTATTCTTGCTATCGTGTCGTCCTTTATAAATGTTTTATATATTTCTATCTGTTCTCCAATTGCGTCTGGTGGTGGCAAACACACAGTTTCCTTTAATACATACTCAACACCTTCAAGTGTTAGAGCAAGCAGAATTCTTCTCTTTAAAGTTCAAATCGTTTAACTTTTCAGTTTTTATCAGTTTAGAGACACATATTATAGAGTTCATTTTTATGTTTTTGGCAATTATAACAATTAGACGGTCTAAAAAAGAAACATTAAATAAGCAACAAAACACACATAGCATGAATCTGATTAGAACGATGCAGTATATCGTAAAAATGAGCTTAAAATAACTAATTTCTAATATATAAACAACCCGGGATAAATTTGTAATTTTTTCAAAAAAATTCTACCTTTAATAATTTCTCAAAAATACCAAGGGTAAAACTGTAATTTTAACTATTTGCCCACTTTGTAATTTTTAGAAACGCCTAGTGACAGACCCATAAAATTACTTTTGATATTTCTATAAAATTCGTAACTGATTAGGGGTAAATTTGTAATTTTGTCTCTCATTTCGAATCTGAAATTTTCTCAAAAGGATAGAGACAAATATGTCTTTTGACAGTGGCAATACTGTAATAACTTAAATTGTAAAGGGCAGTAATGTAAAATAATAGCCTAATATTTCGTAATTTTCATAAACTATCGGAAGGTAAAATTGACTTTTTGCTTAATAAGGGCAAAACAGTCTTGTTACCCAAAAATATGATATTTTTGTACTTTTATCAAGTGGTAGTCTTGTAAAATGTAAAAACCAGTCGGGGCAGAATCAACTTTTTAATTTGTTACCCGAGTCGATTTTATGAGTGTTTTAAAAGCCTTGAGGAGAGAGAGTGTAAAGCCATAGAGAGAGGGGTGGCCGACGTTCCGCCTCTTGGCCTGCGACCCTTTGGGGCAGTTGGCGTTTCACCTTTTGCCCTACGGCTGGCATTTCGCCTTTTGGCCTACGATCCTCTAGGACGTTCGATGTTTTGCCTTCTTGCTTGATCCCTTTTCTACGGTGTTCTTTGCCTTTGGCTACCTGCGACCTTTGCTACAACTCTGCGGGTTTCTTTTGCCTTTGGCCACTTATGGCATTTGTCACAACTCTGCTTTTTTTTATCGATCTCTACCATGTCTTGACTTAGGTAGGGTTTACCCTCTGCCCTGTCACAACTCAAACAAAGCTCTCAAAAAATAGGAAGCTCAACGTTCTTCCTTTTTTTTTTTCTAATACTAATCGCGTACCTGGTTGTAGGGCGAAGAACGAGACCCTGATACGAGATGTGGCGTTTACGTTGTCTTCTTGTTGGATTCTGACTTCTGTCGACCTTAGGTTATTTGCTTGTATAGATTTTCAGGTACGTCTGCGTTTGAGGTTTCCACACAGCCGGTTTTGTCGGGAAGGTTTTCGATGTTTTTGGTTATTTTCGTGTTCTTCTTTCCTAGTTTGTTCCGCTCGACTGTTCTCTTGAGAAGCCCCTTTAACGGGACAATTACCATGTATTTTGGTAACGGTATGCATGGTTTCGATTTTATTCCGTTAGTGTCATTCTTTTCGTAACCGTGACGACATACAATCACTCCATCCATGGCGAGAGTCGAGCTGTTTGTGTGCTGGGTTACCGTACAGTGCTCTCCTTCTCATTTTCACTTCAATAAGGTCTCCACCAATTCCGCGCCGCAGCCGGCGGTCTTCTTCAATTCCCCATTTGTCCAATCCTTGCGTTGGAGTACCGATTCTCTTCGTTTCAACATAACCTTCTCTCCCCTTAACAAGAACGGCGGGAAGCAAAAAATCACGCCGGGTACGGCCTATGCAGCTTCTTCTGTGACAGAAAAGAGCATCCACGATTTTGCAGTCAAGGTCTTCTTATTGTTGAAGAATGAATTGTTTCGTCTTGAAACCTAATTGTTTTTTCTCGAGTTTTATAGGTTCTCTTTTTTTGTTGGTGTTGCGTTGTGGATGTCAGGATATCGATGGGAACGATGTTTCTTTGAGCAAATTCAAGGGAAAGGTTCACTTGGTTGTTAATGTTGCTTCTAGATGGTACCCTTCTGCTTCTTTTGCTCGATTTCCGCCTTTTTCTCCTTTTCTACGATGGATTTGTGTCCATCTTATTGGATACGAATTCTCTTCTGTTAACTTCTTGTTTCCTTTCCTTTCAGTGGTTTAACTAATTCGAATTACACGGAGCTCGCTCACCTCTATGAGAAGTACAAGACTCACGGTGAGTCTATCTTGTAGCTCTTCTAGTTCACCAACTTCTGCTAATTGTTTAAGCATAGATAAGGGTAAAGGAACTTTGTTGTCTTGCTATTTCTTCAATCAGATTGAAAGTTATACTGGAAAATAGATCGACACGTTTGTTGTCATATAACATGTTTAATAAAAATCTCGAAAAAGAGAAACAAGTTCAATCAGAACAGAACTTTTCTTGAACAATGGTCTGGAGTGGAAATCTATAATTGAAAAGGTTCTATGAGTAGGCGACTTTTCATTGATGCAGAAGATCGAAGAGCGAAGCTTCTGGTCTGTACATGTTTTCTCCTATTGAAGTGATGCTCACTCCGTAGGCATTAAAAGAGTTCATGATTGGTCTCTCAAACTTCAAGGGTAACCGCAAAGCAGTCCACCGGAAATCCTTGATAAGGGTTATAAATAAAATCACACAATTTGATGTGTAGGTCACGTACAGGTTATTGTTTGTGCCAATAAAGCAATCTATCCTCCGTCTTTTTGTGCTACAGTTCATTGCATCAAATGAACGTAATATTTTCCCTTTAGAGAATACTTCAGGTCCTTTAATTAAGTTACCTACCAAACTATTACAAACGTTACGGTGGTCATTCTCGGCAACTCAGCCCGGTAATAGTTGGACTGGTCATTCAGATTGTTACCGTGGCAGAAGTTACAGATAAGGCCTAACTGCCGGACCGTTACTGGATTTTCCGATAACAGTTCGGATATAGCTGCTCAGACGAGAAAAACCCAGCGTGAAAAGCCAGGAGACGAGAAGCAAGCACTGCTCTATAAATAAGAGCAGTGCATATACAGAATAGACTGATACAAAACAACACACAAAATACCGTCTCTTTGTGAAAAGGTCGCTGTGAGGAAACCTCAAACAATCCGAAACACCATTTCCGCAAACGCCATTTTTCCACTCCACATTTCATCCGAGAGATTGGACAGAAAGCAGAAGCCAAAGGATTCCGGCAACCGACAAACAAGAAGGCAGTTGGAGCTTCAAACGATTTCCATCACTGGTACCAGGGCCTCGTTGATGACCCTGCAAAAAAAAAAACTCAAATTAGGTACGCATTTTATAGGAAGAGAGAGGAAGAAGAAAGAAAAAAAAAGAGGGAAAGGAGGAGAGGTTGAAGGCAGCCGACTGAAAAGCCAGACAGTCGAAAGGCCAGAGACAACTACAGTCGGCTAGAAACAACCGTAGACGCCCAAACGGTCGAAAGGCTACAGACAGCCGCAGTCGGCTATAGGCCAAAAGGCTAGAGACAGTCGCGGTCGACCTTAAGGACCAAAGGCCAGAAACGGCCGTAGATGGCAAAACGACGAAGGTCGCCGGCCGCATCTAGGAAAGAAACAACGCTCACCGGCGACGGTCGCCCACTGAACACCACACCCCTCTCTCTCTCTCTCTAAAGTCTGAAACAGACTCTCTCTCTTTATTTAAACTGGAAATCAAAAACCGCTAGTCGGTTTTTAGAAAACTACGGGTTGAAACCAGCGGTTTCGCAGAAACCACCTCGGGCAGCGGACTGAAAAGTCCGTCTTGCCCGGCCAGATTTTGAAAATTATGAATCTGCCCCCGACTAAAAAGATTGTTCTAGCCTTACTGAGCAAAAAGTCTTTTTTACGCTTCGGCAATTTGTGAAAATTACAAAATATCGAGCTATAATTTTACATTACTGACCTTCCCGATTTATGTTAATTTCCTTTCTGCCACTATGTCAAAAGATAGGTTTATCCTTGTACTTTTGAGAAAATTACATATTCGGGCTGAGGGTTAGAATTACAATTTTAACTCTTATAAGTCATGAATTTTACAGAAATACTAAAGAGTAATTTTACGAGTTTGTCCTTAGGCTTTTCAAAAAATTTCAAAAGTGGACAGATAGTTAAAATTATAGTTATACCCCTGGTATTATTTGAAAAATGCTAAAGGCAGAAATTTTTGGGAAAATTACAAATTTGTCGAAGTTGCTTATGAAATATTTTTAGTTTGTTTTTATAATATTATGCATCATTCTAACATAGTCTTTACTATGTAAGTTTGTTGAATGGTCTGAACTTCTAAACATGGAAGAGAAGAATCCCACTTGCTCTAACACTTCAAGGTGTTGAGTACGTACTAAAAGAAACTATGTGTCTGCCACCACCAGATGCAACTGTGCAACAAATAGAAATGTATAAAACATTTCTAAAGGATGACATCATAGCAAGGACATATATGTTGATCTACATGAAGGATGACTTGATTAGGGTATTTGAAGAATAGGAGATCGTCAAAGAGCTGTTTGACTTAATAACAGCTAAGTATGATACAACTGCAAAATTATATGTGCAGTTGCTACTACAAAAGTACAACTCCTTCAAAATGAAAGAAGAAGATAATGTAGTACAACATGTAAACCACATATTAGTAATGACTAGGGACTTAGCCGTGGCAAAATCAGTTATTGCATAACCGATGCAGATATCAATTATTTTAAACAGTCTGCCCCCGTCATGGAACATGATCACCACTGCCCTCAGATTATGGCCTGAAATTAACCTTTCTGAATTGCCCCTAAAACTAGCAATAGAGCAAGATCATATGATAAAAAATAAGAAATAAAAATTGTTAGTGGTATAGGATGAGATAGCGTCTAACTCCAAACCCAACCAGAAGAAAAATAAACCAAATAAGAAGTTCGGCAAGAATAACAAGAAGGGTGGTCAAAATTTTAAGAAATCGTAAGAAACCGTTTCTCGGGTCAAGTGCTTTAATTATGGAAAGATGAGACACTTAAAAAGGGACTGCCGCAACAAGAAAGGTAGAAGAAACAACCCCCAACGTGGACAACTAGAGAAGAAGGACATAATCTGCATGATTTCAGAATATTTATACATGAACCGCCTGATGACAGGTTGGTGGATAGACTCTGGAGCTACATGACACATATCAAAGACCAAGAAAGGAGTAATGGACCTAAAGGAATACATACCAGGCGAACATCGAGTCTACATGGGTAACAATACCTTCTCGAATATTTTGGGTAAAATCTATGATAATGAAATTGGTACTTCTTCTGCTTATATTGAGTGTGCCTTTTATGTTGATGTGAATATGTGGCATAAATCTCTTGGGCATATAAGTCTGGAAAAGTTGAGGAAAGTATCTAACTTTGACTTACTGCTTGGATTTGAAGAAAATACTTTCAACAAGTGTGAAGCTTGTATACAAGGAAAGTTTTTCCCAAAGAATCAACTAGCTTGATATATGCTATGCTGTGTACAAGACCTGATATTAGCTTTGTTGTCGGTCTTGTAAGTAGATATCAAAGTAATTCTGGATGGTAGCACTGAATAGTTGTAAAAAGAATTTTAAGATATCTGAAAGGAAAAAGAGACTTGAAACTATGTTTTCAAGCAGATAAACTGAAAGTGGTAGGATACTCGTATGCTGACTTTGTTGGGAGCAAATATGACATCAAATCAACCTCGGGTCAAATATTCTTATTTGGAGGTGTTGTTGTTTCTTGGGCATGTAAGAAACATGGTTGTGTAGCATTTCATACACAAGAAGTTGAGTATGTAACTTACTGTATGGTTGCAATGAGTGCTGTTTGGATAAGCCGCTTCATACGTGATTTGAAGTCAGAAATAACCGACGAGTCAGTTGTCATTTACTATGATAACAATGCAGCAATTACTGTTATCAAGAGTGGAGTAGAATGCCCAAAAAGCAAGCATATAATGGTGAAATACCACTATGTTCATGATATGGTTATGAGAAAGGAAATATCCATCTCATACATGCCAATAAATGATATGTTGGCAGACCCCTTGACTAAAGGCATAACAGAGGAACTTTTCTCAAAACATGTTACAAACATGGGTTTGAGGTATGTTTGATTGTTATGTAGGGAAATAACCACACAACGGATAAAATGTTGTGAAGGGAAATAACCACACAACGGACAGATTGTTGTGTAGGGAAATAACCACATGACGGGTATTGATTGCAGTAGCAATCATGAATTGACATTACTAGGTAAACCCTGAAAAAGTGAGAGAAAAATCAGTATGTTAGTACACTTGGCTTCAATGGCCAAGTGGGAGATGTTACAAATGTTATAGTGATCATTCTCAGCAACTAAGACCGATAACGGTTGGACTGACCATCCAAACCATTATCGTGGCAGGAGTTAAAGATAAGGCCGGTAACCGTCGAACCGTTACTGGATTTTCCGGTAACAGTCCAGATATAGTTGATCATAAGAGGGAAACCCAACATGAAAAGCCAAGAGACGAGGAGCAGGCACTGCTCTTGTATATAGAATAGACTGATACAAAACAACACACAAAATACCGTCTCTCTGTGAAAAGGTCGTTGTGAGAAACCTCAAACAACCCAAAACACCATTTCCGCAAACACCATTTTTCTGCTACAGGTTTCATTCAGGAGATTGGATAGAAAGCAGAAGCTAAAGGATTTCGACAACTGGCAAACAAGAAAGCAGTCGGAGCTTCAGACGATTTCCATCACAAACTAGAGTTAATAACTTGCATTGAGTTTCAATGCTGGTTCATCTATAATCAGGCATCGGGTCATATGGTTGATTTTACAGGTTTTGAAATCCTGGCCTCCCCATGCAACCAATTTGGTGGACAAGAACCTGGTAGTAATCCGCAGATAAAGGAATTCGCTTGTACAAGATTCAAACTTATTCTTCAACCAGAACTTTTCTAAGCATGGTTATATTATGTGTGACATCGTTTATGTGAGGCAGGTTGATGTGAATGGGCCGAATATTGCTCCTGTGTACCAGTTTCTCAAGTGTAGCGCTGGAGAATTTCTTGGTGATCTTGTGAAGTGGAACTTTGAGAAATTCTTGGTGAATAAGGGAAGGTGGTGGAGAGATATCCTCCAACAACAAGCCCTTTCCAGATAGAGGTCCGTTCTCTCTTCCATCACCTCAAAGGGTTATTGAGATTGTTTAAGGAAAAGTAAAGGAAATCATCTATTTAAGTAAGTTGGAAAAGAATATGCAGTATTGTCGAATTAGACAAAGAAAAGGAAATAAATACTCTGGTTTATGTGGAATTACAGTATATCGCACTAAGTTGCCTGACTTTCCTCTCAATCTCGATTTTGATTCCCTGAGCTTAATTGAGGAAAAAATATCTGAAATGCTTGGACTTAGCTACCTTTCATTGCATAGAATTGAAACCATAAAATGAAGTAAGAACCAAATCACTTGGTGTCCAATTGTTCAAAGCGCCATAAAGCGGAGAGAAGCTTAACCATATCGAAGCGAGATGAAAATGAACGCGCTTGTTATAACACCATTATTGTGTGTGTGTGTGTGTGTGTGTGTTGTGTATGTTGGACCTCTTTGTCCCTTATCAACCATTGCGATATTTAGTAATCTGTTTTTTAACATGGCGAGTTTATAGAATTGATGGCTTTCTTTTGTGCAGAAGGGCATTCAGAAGCTATTAGCTGCATGATCATGGCTTCTTGTGATGGCATGGCATCATCAAGGGTTTGGGTTTTTACTGTAGTCTATGGTACCTATGTCAAACGATTATATTCTATGTGTAAATGATAACGGTTCCTTTCATCTACTATGTTGTACCTAAGGTCTACAGTTGCTTCCAATTGAAGATATGTTTCTTTCAATGAAACTTTAACTCGGTTCCATTTCCAGAGTGTGACTTCCTCTGAAAGTAGGGCTGATCTACAAGCCGAACAAACCGGAAAACCCTTGTTTGTTGCTTGGTCATCATCTTCTATACAGAAACCTGGAGCTAACGATTAACCGAAGAGCTCTGTTTGAGCAAGTTCACAAACTGCTGAATATTCTTTTAGGGCCCGAGCCAAGGTTCATCCAGTTTCGTAGTCCCAGCCTCATAGTCAAACACCCCCTAAGAGCACAACCTCATGCCTAGCATAAAGATCGAAGGCCGGTCAAACTTGTGTCCGACCGCAGCGAATTTTCTTGGCAAGAGCGGAGATTGCTTGTACTCGAACATTACTCAGCTTGAGTACACTCCTACTGTAGGAATTGCCTGCTCATAGGACTAGCTGAGCAGATATCTCTCTCTCTCTCTCTCTCTCTCTCTCTCTATATATATATATATATATATATATATATATATATGGATATATAGAGAGAGAGAGCGGTAATTGTACATGCATAATACTTTCATTACATAATCTTTAATTAACATATTTACTCTTTCATTTTTGAGAAAAATGGTCAACATGATAAAACAAAAAATATTTCATATATATGATACATTAAATGTAATATAAAAAAATTATAGTAATTTTAATTCAAATCTTCATCATTCACCATCACAATCAAACGGTAAAAATATTTATACTGCACGAAAAGTATTATACATTTACTAGCCCCTCTCTCTGTATTCGTGTTTGATCATGTACTTAAGCCGTTAATCTGTCTGTTATTTCATAACAAGATATGCAACGGGTCCATGTTTATGCTTGTATTAAGCCTTGTTTAGAGCAATTTTTGTTTTTGAAAACTTGTTTTGAGCGATTTGAACTCGTGCTTTTTTAATATTCAAGAAAAAAACAAGTACGTTCCATCTGATGTAATCATTGAAAGTCTAACTACAAGGTTTGGAGTCATACTGGCCGAGCTTAGCGGAATATATGCTGTTCATGTTCAATCAACTGAGGTCAAGAACTCAACATGAACAAGCCCAGCGACGAGCAGCACAGTTTATTTGCTGGCCCGTGTTGTAGGGTGTCAACTATCATATCATGTCCCTCTTGAAAGTCGTACCTAGGGTTCCCTTTATTTTTTCTGGGTGCAATATGGAGGGCAAAGCTAAATCCAAGCCCCTGGTATAGAACTTGTGATCCTTCAATTTGTGACTCGACTTCTTAGCCAAGCGAGTTATTGTTTTTCGTGGTTATATATATATATATATATATATAATTCATGCACACTCACGCAAATTTTTTTGGAGGAAAAACCCGATTTGGAGAGTTTGATGGTGATGTAAATCACCACTTATAAAAACTCAAGGCAACGTCGAATCCATCGCGCCAAAGGCACTGCTGTGCCCCCATCAATGAATTTAAACGCGCTGTACATCTTGTCATCTTGAAGCTCTAAATAAATAAATACATAACACAAGTTACATAAACAAGGCCCATAAGGAGAGAGATGACTCGGCATGAGCAATGCGGGGGGAAGACGAAGAGGAGATCTTTCCACTAGCGATGGATACTCCGTCAACTATCTTTTGGTGCCTGGCTGTCCCTGGTAAGATTATGACAACGGTGTCTTGAAATTAGAAACAAATAAAGTTAGTCATATTCAATTCCCGTCGTTCTCTCCCAAAAATAGTTTTTCTTCCTCCATATTTGATATTTCTTCCATAAACAAAAGGACACAGAGAGAGCAATGTCCCTTTATTTATTGCTTAGTTCTTGCGTCTGCATTTTCTTCATGTATTGGTCTTCGTATATGTACGGAGATGTTATGAGCCGAGTGTACTCTTTTAGCTTTGGCCTGAAGTTGGGTTCGTCAGGAAAGGAAGAAACTAGTAGAGAATCTAGGTAAGGGTCCATTGAGATGGGTATGTGCTCTCTTTTGTGTGTTCTCAAGTATTCGTTGGTTTCTTTCCAGCCGAAAAATTGTTGGCATCTCGGTATTCATCAGAATCAGTGTATTCCTTGAAGTTTTTGTTTGGTGGTTATTGGAACTCTGCACCACAAGAGGAAGGGGGGTTGGTTTCATTCGCTGGAAAGAACATCGTTAGCGCTTTTTTCTTCATTTGAATTTCGGTAGTATTTGAAGTTTTTGCTCGGTGGTGATTGAGATTACTAGTTAGTGGTAGGGATTGAGATTCTGATGTACTAGAGGAGGAATTGGAACTCTTGTTTTTATCACTTTTGTTTTAGTTGGAGAAATAATTGAATGGCGACTTGCTTGTGTTGAGAGAAGCCCTTGACAATCAAAACAAGCTTGTGCAGCAGCTGTGTGACGAGTTGGATGAAGAGAGAGAAGCTTCATCCACAGCAGCAAGCGAAGCCCTGTCCATGATTCTTCGTTTGCAGGCAGAGAAGGCTGCCGTGGACATGGAAGCGCGGCAATACAGGAGGATGACAGAGGAGAAGATGCAGTATGCTCAGGAATCGTTGGCGGTATTTGAGCAACTCATGTACAAAAAGGAGATGGAGATCAAGTCGCTTGAATTTCAGGTTCAGGATCTCAAGCACAAACTATTGAGCTTAGGCGTTGATGATTTTGACGTAGAGAGTATTGACGAATTGGAAGATCAATTATATGTTTGGCGGAGACAAAGAGAAAATGTCAGTAGATCAATGTGGCTCAAGGAAGAAGATGATGATGAAGAAGAAGAAGGGGAGGAAGAGGAGGATGGAGGACAAAGGAGAAGGATGTCAAAGATAAAGAGGAAGGCTTTTCTGCCTCAAAATAAGATCTTCTAGTTATCCTTCTTCGCATGGTCAGAAACAGAAGCAGAGTAGCAATGCTGGATCAAGCAAGAAAATCGGACCATTCCACCGATGTCCCATTAAAAGTATCGCCATTAAAGATGAAGAAGATGATAATATTGTGGGGGTTAGATGTGAAGATGAGATGGAGGAAGTTCACAAGTTAAGGAGGGAAACGGATACAGTGGTGTTTGAGGAGTCTAGATTGAACTCTGATGCTAACTATGTGAGCTTCAAATCATTATCAAGGTTGTCCTCCATTCATTCTGCAGTTTGTAATGATGAGTACATCGAGTGTGAGAACCATCTCGAACTGGTCTGGACTGGGTTTTCATTTACATCTAGTCAATCTGAGGACGGTTTCTATTTGTCCGAATTCGACACCTCTTCGTGCTTCCCAGGTTTGAAAAGCAAGACAGTTTGAAAAGAACAACGAACAGCGTGGCATCTAGAAGGAGACGCTGAAAATGATGGAAAAGTACCTGCCAAGAACAAGGATGATGAGGACAGGCTTAAGAAGCCAAATTTACCACTGCAGCACAAGTCCAAGGAGCATTTGTCTCATGAAGAGAAAGCAAGCATGATATCCGTTAGTGAGCTCTGTGGCACACAAGCTCTATTGGGTATGCTGTTGAAACAATTGGAAGATTAGCGGGAGCGCATGAAACAAGATGCACAGCGGAACATGGAGGAGTTCAAGTTACTGAAGGACATGTGTGAGCGACTCGATACAATACAATCTCCGATCAACAATAAAAAAAGTGATAAACGAAATTCTCGGAGTGATAATTCTTGTATAGTATCTATAATAAAGGTGTGTAACTTCTTATCTCTGCCCTTTTTACGTTTGTTTTCCGCATTTGGGGGATTTAGCTATAGTGTCTTGAATTTCTCCACTTGTTGACTCTCTTCTTACTTGAAGTTATCCTTCACTTTGAAACAGGCAATACTGCATTGTTCTATATAGTTCCATAGGCGTTGTAAATCATCACAGAGATTATAATCTTATATGCTGATGAGTGTGTGTCAATTCATAACCCTTCACTGTAAGATTCATGTCAATTAGTTCCGAGTCCAAGCTTTCTTTGGAAGTTAACCTCTACTTGATGGATGACGGCCGGTTGCACTTTATGGAGCTTGGAGATTTGGAACTCTCTCAACACAATCAATTATTTTCAAGATATGCAGGTTATCATACTGTGTTTATACTTTATTCTCAGTTTCGCAATGTCTTGTTGTAAAGAATTACATGTTTCCATTGGATGTCTAATTTCGAGTATAATGCTTTTCGAGGCATAGGGATGCTCAGCCACCTGTGTCTTGAATCTGACGGTCTGAGAGGTCAAGCAGCCCAGCAACTGCTTGTTAGTTCAAGATGTACCTTCGAATAATGTCTGTGAATTCGTTAATTTCAATATGTGCTTTTGTGTTGCATCGCGTGAAGCTTGACTGAAGGGCGTGCCGAAATGTTTTTCCCATCTTGCATTCACGAGTAAATTATTCAAGAGTTGATTGATTAGAGGTCAATATCAGAAGGGTTTAGACTTCTGGAAGTGGAAATCAAGAAAGATGCGATAATATAATTTTCTATTGATAACTTTTTCCAAATTTGAAGGCAGGTTTTGCGCTGTGCATTTGACTAATTGGGAGTAATCAATGAAAGGGAGGCATATTGGATGCAGCAGACTGTCTTCTCCAACTAATATTATATTATATTATAATTAATATCTAAATAGATATTAGTATGGAATATTAAATATTAAATATTTAATACACTACGATGTGGCAACTAACATGATAACTTAATACCTAATACAAGTTAATATGGCAGCCAACACGGCTTAGGTGTTACGTCGATATGTTCACCTAGGCACCATGTAAGCAAAGATTAACATTGTTATAATGGGGATCTGCTTTTAATTAATGGCAAAAAACTAAAGGTTTGATTTTATTATGACTAAAGTTGAGGTTTCAAAGTATCAAATCTGAAAATGACATGGAACTTTTCGAAAATCCCTGCCCCCTCTAACAAAAATTAATACTTAGTAGAAGTTGACACGACAGCTGACTGCCTTGGGTGCTATGTTATATAAGCAAAAATTGTCATTTTTATAGCAGAGATCCGTCTTTGATTAACAGAAACCAAGTCTTGATTTTATTACTATTAGACTTGAGGTTCTAAAGTATTAAAACCAAAAACTTTTGATAATTTCCTCCTTACTTAACGTTAATTCCCAACGTGGATAGGGGTGTGGGTTGGTGCAACAGATGTAATGGTCCAGTTCATGAGACGCTCTATTGCCTAGGTGGCCTACTCCACTGAACCAGATGCTTTTAGTGAAAAGAGCTTAGAGCTCTGTATTCACTATTACCATGGCAGCCTTTGACCAGCCAGTGGTGCTCCTCGACAAACCCAGGAATGCCTTTTGGTTCTCTACTTCTAAATCGAGATTCTTCAGCTATTCTTCCACAGCCCATTTGAGTGCCTCCCTGACAGAGTTCCTGTAAAGATAATAATGAATTTATTGAACTTTGTCCTTTTCATCAAGGATTCATTGGCAGTTCAGATATGAGGGTGCACCAGAAGTTTTTCTATTCAAAATGCGAGATGGTTGGCATAAGATGCCACCACGGCAACCCTTGCTATGGACCTCTAGCAGATATTTTCTCCATTGTACACTTTCTTGTATGTTTCTTCAGGCAAACCGTTCTTTCAGAGGTTTCACTGCTTTGTGTCGTTGTTGTGTGCGTGTGCCTGCATCTTTATGTATAATGATGGGTTGCATGGGACATGCGTATATGTGTGCATTATCTGTGCATATGCACGTAATGTGTGCATCAGAAAAAGCATTCAACAGACACAAAATCTCTGTAATCACCAGTTCTATTGGGTGTTGATTTAGTGGGTCCAATTCTAAACTATCTTTAAATAGTCTAGAATCTCCTAAGTCGTTCTAATGTTTCTCGGTTCCAGGTGAGCCATCATATCCTAAAAAATGCTGGCAGGAATAGAAACTTGCAGCTTACTAGAAATAGCGTCGTTGGAGTTTGATTCACTCTTCAATAAATTTCCATATTCCTACAATAGTTTCTTTTTATGGGAAATTCTGTTTCAGTGTTGAGGTTTCTATCTTGTACATTGGTCATCGATGCTGTGGAATTTTTCTGTGGTGGCTGTAGATGTAGGAGAGGAACAACTCTCTGAAATCTTATGTTCTGGTTTCTGTGTGCTTCAAATGCTACTCCTCTGGAAACTTGGCCACATTTAGAGGCATGATTCTGTATTAAAGGGCAATTCATGTTTTGTGGCTTCAGTCAACGAACTTTGTTAATGTGTATTAAAAGGGTGCCTGGTCCATACTCATGCTCCATTCTAAGACCAGTATTCTGTTTCTGAAGTTCTTTTGAAAATCGAAGGTGTTAGTGAAGTTGTTCCGACACAACTCATAGAAGCAAACCTGCAATGCTTCTCATTAAGATGCTGCTTTTCTGCAACTTCTGATCATCTAATGAAGGCTTCATTATACGTGTTCTACTCCTTGGAGAATGCACGATCGTGGCTGACAGCCACGCTGCGAAAGAATGTTATTCGTTGCCTACTTGAATCAATCATGTTCTACTGGATGAACCTTGGCACTCTTTTATTTCTAGATTTCAATATCAGGGAAAAAATATAACAACAGAAGCTGGAAACTCCACTTTTGGTTATTCTTTGTTAACAGCATGCTTCTTGTGGATTGAAGCGTAAAAGTTTCATTAAAAGTTCATTTGGGTCAATCAAGAAATGCTAAACTGCTAAAAGGGACTTGCATATCTGCAAAAGCTGTGCATCTTATGGAACTGTTAAAATTTTGCATTCATAGCTTCGCTCGTTGATGGTTGATGGTTGATGGTTGATGGCTTATTTAGGTAATTCTGCTCTGTATATGGTGTGTGTGTGTCCAACTCATACGATCTGGGAAGTGAAGATACCCGCATCAAAGGAGAGTCAAATGCATCATTACACACGCGGAATGCAATAGGCCACAAGATTCCGCAGAGATCATAGGGTTAATTACTATAATACGTGCGCTAGATTAAAACTTGGGTTCGAAGCAAGACTCCAAAGAAACGGTGTTCAGTATAGCTCGACTTACAAAAGGAAAAAAGGTCAACTCAAGATTCACATTATACTTCAACAACAACGACAACTAAGCCTTAAGCCTTTTCCCGTATAGGGTCAGCAATATGGATTCTTCGTTTCTATTGATAGAGCTCAATCAACTCAACATGAGCTCAATCAACTCTAGATCATTCTTTATTCTTTATTATTTTCACAATAGATTTCAACAAGATAAAACTATTTTTTGGTAGAAAATAAAAAATAATTTTGATCAGGTCATACGTGAGGAAACCTGATGTAACTTACAGTATGCCTAATTTTAGCTCCTCAACTGTCTGTAATTAAAAGGAAAACTTGAAGCTATGGTTGAGCTCCTAACTGAAGCTTTGCAGGCCGAGTTTTAGCTTGCTAGTCAAGCATGAGCTCAGGCTCAAGCTCGAGTTTTTGCTAAGTTGAATTGGCTTTAACCGATATTGACTCACCCGTTCATCTCTCTTTTTTCTTTTTTCAATACAACAAATGGGGAAGCAGAAGCCATATGCACACCCTTGGTATCGAACTCATGACCTTCAACGTGCAATATCATTTTATTTAGATTAATGGGGCCGAGTCGACCTTAAACAAAGACAAACACAAGCGAATCTCGATTAGCATGCTTAGTTGCATAACCCTAATCATGGAGCCTGGTTTCTATCGTCTGATTTTTTTCCTATTGCAACATTCAGATCCAGGTCCAACTATTTGCTCACATTTGGATATGGATTCCGATTATATCGTGCTCTAATAACAGAACGATCCGTTTGTTACCGAGACCGACTCACCTCATTGGCAGAGAAACTGGAAAGCCTAGTTGAAAGCGACAAGGGCCTTCGCCTTTTACACGTAATTGTCATTTGAAAAGGCACCAAAGACGCAGAACTCTCTCTCTCTTTCTCTCGTTGGGAGTCTCGGCCACCCCATCTGAGCGTGATTACGTCTCTCTCGCATTGAAACCATAGGGAGGAGAGATTCGGAGCGGTCTCTCTCCCTGATTGAAATAAGAGACTTGGTTGTGACTTCTCGATCTCTTTCTATCGATTTCACTGTTTTCGAGTGAGTGAAAGATTTTGAGTGTCGTAGCTAGTGGTATTTTTATAGCGGTAGCTGTCATCGTTCACTTCCTTGAATACGATCATTTCCTTTTCGTATCGTAGGCGCGAAAGCGCCTCTAGTTTCGCATGATTTTGGTGAAGAAAGAGATCGATGACAGAGGGAGCGAAGTCAAGGGATGATCAAGCGGCGGGCTCGTCGCCATATTCTCTAGGGCATGCGGTTATTCCGATTGTGAACAAGTTGCAGGATATCTTCTCTCAGCTAGGGAGCTCCTCCACCATCGATCTCCCTCAGGTCGCTGTTGTTGGGAGCCAGAGTAGCGGGAAGTCGAGCGTTCTCGAGGCGCTCGTTGGCCGGGATTTCCTCCCAAGGGGTTCCGATATTTGCACTCGTCGCCCGCTCGTTTTACAACTCGTTCACTTGCCTCGGCGCCCGGATGCTGAGGTGTCGGAGTGGGGGGAGTTCTTGCACCTTCCTGGGAAGCGATTCAGTGATTTCTCAGAAATCCGCCGTGAAATTCAGGTTACTTTTTTTTATTCCTGTTGCTCCAATTCGTGAAAATCGGAGTATTTCAAATTGAGCAGTTTATGATCCTTCCGTTCCCATTTAGTATGTTGTTGGTCTTCTTGTCTTATGCTAAATGATTAACCGATTGGTAAAAAACTCTTCGGTTTCTTTAGTTTAAGCGGGAAACCGGAATTTATTGTTGTAAAAAGAGCATTGGTTATGTCTAGTATGGGAAAAGGCTTAGTTGTTGTTGTTGTTGTTTGTAAAAAGAGCATTGGTTATCCACCACCAATCGCTCAATGTGCGTTTGTCAAAAGTTATGCACAAGAAAATTATCCCATTCATCATCCGTCATTTATGTCTGTGTAAACGGTTTCTTTACTCTTGGTATTGGGAAAGTTGAGGTCGAGATGCAGCGCCTCGTCGGTCTATGAATCCATTCTATTAGATACTTAAATTTCACTGATTTCTGTTTGCACAGTTTTGTCAATCGTGTATGAAATTGTTGGTGTAGGCCGAGACTGAGAAGGAGACTGGGATTAACAAGGGCGTCTCAGATAAACAGATTCGTCTAAAAGTTTTCTCCCCCAATGTCTTGAACATTACGCTTGTGGATCTCCCTGGAGTAACAAAAGTTCCAGTGGGGGACCAACCAAATGATATTGAAGCGAGGGTTCGGACTATGATACTTTCATATATTAAGCATGAGACCTGCATAATATTGGCGGTTTCACCTGCTAATACGGACTTGGTGAATTCTGATGCTCTTCAGATGGCAAGAATTGCAGATCCTGATGGTAGTATACAAACATTGCTCTTGTTCCTCTTGCTTCTGCTATTCCCATTAGTCCTATTGTGTTCCGGCACATATAGCTTTCTGTGAGCTCTAACACAGTTACTATCATCTACAGGTTCTCGTACTATTGGTGTTATCACAAAGGTTTGGATTTTTTAATACGGAAAGGGGAAATTTTTTACATAGTCGATATTTCTGGCACTTTTCATATTAATATTTCCAGTACATGAATATTCTTGGAATATGGGCGGATTCGTGCATTTTTTATTTCAGCTGGACATCATGGACAGGGGCACTGATGCATGCAATTTTTTGCTTGGAAATGTGATTCCACTTCGCCTTGGTTACATTGGTGTCATTAATCGAAGCCAGGAGGTAACTTGGTCAGCCAATTTCTTTGCTTCAGAATGCAAAAGTTCTTTATGTGCTTACAAGTAACAATTTAAGTGCAATAACTTCCTTATATTTTGATTCATTATTTACACAATTTATTTTGTGGTTCAAGTAAGTCTTTCACACAGTTTAGAGTGAACCATACTGTTATTGGGATCTCAATTGGTGGCCTACTATTGGATTGCGTAAATATATCCTGTAGTCGACTGTTCAACCAAACATGCTAAGTTGGGACTTGATCCCACGCTTTGCTAGTTTAGCATGTTGGCAGAATCTGATATTTTCACTATGCATTATAAGTAGTAGAGTATATTGCTTCCTTCTACCGTTTTTCCTGCTTAAGATGGATTTTGAGGGTTTACATTCTGATGGATCTGTGCTGATGAGTTGATATTCGCCCCTTCGTACTTAATTTTATTACTGGTAGTAAATGAAGATGTGCACGTGTCTGCCCATTTTTCCGTGTGTCTACGTGTGTTTCTGTAGCAGGGGTGGCAAAGTGTGTGATGGAATTGTCTTTGGATCAGTGGTATTCGTATCATATCGTATATCATTTTGGTCCACGATATGTATCGTATCACACCGTATCATTTTTTAATATTAAAAAATTGAAAAAATCGAAAAATAATAAAAATTCAGAAAAAAATCATGGTAATTCTAAACAATTCATAAGTTGAGTAAATATTCATCAATCACCATTCAATTTTCAATGTATAAGCATTTAAGCAAAAAATCCTTAGCAAAATTATAACTTTTGTAATTGAAAAAATGAATTACATATTGTATTAAGGATCAACTAAATAATCTTCATCTTCTCCTCCTTGTTCAATATCATCACCACCTTCAACTTCAAAATCAAAATTATCATCCCCTTGATGATATTGTTGCTCTCCTTTCAAATTAATCCATTGAATGTCTTCTTCAGTTAGGAGTGTGACTTCAAAATCAAAATAATCATTCCCTTGATGATATTGTTGTGCTTCTTCCAAATTAATCCATTCAATGTCTTCTTCAATTAGAAGTGTATTTCAAGTTCAAAATCAAAATCTCCATTCTCTTGATGTTATTGTTATGCTCCTTCCAAATTAATCCATTGAATGTCTTCTTTAGTTAGGAGTGTATTTGCTTCACTATCTTCCATAATCCACTCCTCTAAGATATCAAAATTGTCCAGACTTATTGGATCAAATTGGTTCTTCCTATTTAACTTTTTTAATTGCCTGCAAGAATGATAATTAAATAACATTATCATTAACAATTAATAATTCTTAAAAGTTCAAGAACAATCCAATTCCTTTTACAACCAGTTGCACTAAAGGTTATTCTCGCTGTCAGCCAATTTCAAAACTTTAACTAAAGGACATGTGATCCTTAATAGTCTAACACATGATTTCCAAAATGTATTCCTAAAAATCGTTTATGAAATCTCATTCAATTTTCTATTCCTTCTATTTTGAGGCAACTCTGCAAACTGCTACCACTCATATGAGGAAAACATTTTCTTGAAGGCTTGCGTTTTTTTAACAATGTTGTATACTAATAAAAATTAGTTGCAAACAGAATAACAACTGTACGAAATAACTTTACACCATCTGTATATCTCTTTATCATACATAATACAAAGACATGGTTATAAATACATTTTATGACATCTTAATACTCAATTGTTGTCTTTACTTTATCCATCTCTCTAATATTATAAAGGATGAGATTGAGACAATGGGCTGCATATAGTATCCAATAAGAAGTCCCATAAGTATCAACTAACTCTTTTGTAGTTGCTTTATAATTAGTTGCATTTATTTGTAATTAATTGGATTATATTTTCAAATCCAACCTCTAATATCACCTTATCAAATTCTTGCCTTAGAACATCTTGCTCGCAATTGCTCTGAAGCCATAGCAACATGAATTCCTCGTTGAGTACTAGGTGTAGTACTAGGAGGGAAAAATGATTGTATGTCAGAATAAAATCACCACTTACAACCTCTTCAACAACCCTTTTTCTCTTGGTTGGTGGTTAAGAACTACTACTATCAATATCTGTCATAGCATAAGAAGGGACGCTATCATCACCACTGCCACCAAGTCCGACATTTTCGTGCATCTTTTTTTCTTGCCTCTTCTCAATTATACTTTCAATCATCCGTAGATATTGCTATTTAATTGCTTCTAACACTCTCCTAACTTTGCTCGTGCAAGGACCAACCTCTTTCCTAATCTATGCTAGGTGATATATCAAACGAAAAACTCCACACTAGTCACCTTCTCACAAGAAAACATATTTGATTTTCATTCTATTTCTCTCAACTATCGTACCCCATTGATATGTCTGATCATCAGACAGATTGGGAGTCCCTAACACCCCTTCCTGTCATATTAATTTAACACTTCAATCTTAATAAACCTTAAAATAAAAGTACTTCGTAAATCCCCAATCTTCACTTCATAAACCACCAAAACACTCAAATAGACTATTATAGTGTCTCCCACTTCACAAATACAATGAAAAGATATTCATGCACTTCATATATTGTCATTCAAAAAAGAAAAAAATAAATAACAAAATAAAATACCAAAAACACGGAGAAAAAGCAAAATAATACTATACCACAACCACCAGATCGTTAGTGTTGTCACTGTAGGGGTGATCGTGGCATTGGAGACCCTTGAAAGCCGTTAGAGATGCCTCACCCAAGTTGGAAGTCTCCTTGGAGCAGTCAAAAGACACAGATGGAAGCCAAGAAACCCTGTAGAAATGCAGGGTTCTGTTCACTCGATGGACCTTTATAAAAGGTTCAGGGCGTATCATCTCTATCGTACGATACATGCTGCATCACACGGTACATAATGCTAAGTTCTATCATGCGATATAGGCATACAGCATGTATCGTATCATGATACGTATCGCATCACACATATGATACATTACAATACAGATAACATTGGTTTGGATAATGTAGCTTTAGTTTAGTGCACAAAATCAGGAAAACCTTAACACACCCTAAACATTTTTCATGCCACTACAAGGAGAAACGAATATGATTCTATTTTGTTTCTGTCAAACTGAACACGACCTGTTCAGAATGTCATTATAGCAATAATAAGAGAAGTAGTAAATGGCTTTATTTGCTACCTCTTTTATAAGCACTTGCAGTAGCCGTTGATGGGATCCTGTTTGGACTGTGCAACTAGCTTTTCATGATGGTATATGGTATAGATGCTTAAACATCATCATGAAGATGCAGTAGCCTTTGACATATGATGACAGTTCATGATAGACATCCACAACATCTATAACCAAGGTGGCCATCAACTTGCATTTTGCACATTAAAGTTATATTCAACCGTGCTAATTTTGGTCAAACGAAACCGACACGAAGCCTTTAAATCCTTGACATGAACATGAGCTTTTCAAGTTGTGTTCGTGTTGGGTTTTTATGCCGGGTCTAAAATTGCCACCCCTAGTCTCTATATGTGCATGTGCGGGCCTCGCTCATTTAGTCCACTTCAATACTTGCCTTTACAGATGCTTCATCTGTCTTTTTGGTTTTACATTACACTCCTAAGATTCATTTGAGATTGAAAAAGAGAAGATGTTCCCGCCCCAATTTTTGTAGAGTAAAGAACATGAATGCAGCAATTGTTAGTGCACATAACCTTCATTCTTTGATCTTATTGGTTTTGGTGAAGATGTTTCATAGTTGATATCCTTTCTTGATAGGACATCAACCACAACAGGAGCATTGCTCAAGCACTTGCCTTTGAGGAGAACTTCTTTCGCAGTCGTCCGGTATCATTTTGTGTGTGTTGATTGCTGCAAAATTTTTATCACATGATGTAGTTTTCAGCTTTATCTGATGTGGGCTAGCTAGTTATCCCTTTTGACAGGTTTATCACAGCTTATCTGATCGTTGTGGCATTCCTCAATTGGCAAAGAGGTTAAATCAGGTACCAATACTTCACGTTTCTGCATCTACGGTAGCTATATGTACTTTTGACGTTCATGTTAAGTCTCTCTTTCTATTTTCCCTTGGTTTTGATTTACTGTAAAGGGAACATGTTTATATCATCCCGCCTTCTCTTTATAAATGTTGTCCTGGGTGTTCAGCCTGGTTTTGTTGCATGTTTAGTATCATTGCTCATGGCAAATTTTGTAGCTTTATTAGGACGTTTCTGCGCAATTGCCCTGAATTGATGTGAGAAATGAATTCATGCTAGAAGTGACTGAAAAATGAATTCTCTGTGCCACATCTGGGATTTGTCCCTTTTCTTTTGTGGGGTTGGTGTGAGAATCCAATTTGTGTTAAGCAGACACTGAACGGATTAAACCTTACAAGAGTGAAAACCGTTCTCCACAGTTATTGTTCTACAGGGCCATCCATGTGAAATAGAAATAGAATTGGTTTTTACCTTGTTCTTCTTTGGAAGGAAAGAAGATTACTGGCAGAGAATAAAGTTAGTTACGTATGGATATACATATAACAACATAAGGTTGGATCAGGAGGCCTTTTTTGTTCAGTTGCTGTGTCAGTTTAGGTCTGGCCTTTTCTTGTCCGAGGAGTCTGTAAATCTTGTCAAGGCTTGACGTAAAAGATTCCATCTTATGGGTAATTTTCAAGAGGTTTTTCTACTCTATATCTCATGATCATATGCTTATTATCATGTGGGAATTGTAAATTTCTAAGTTAAAGAAGCAATGCATGATATCTGTTGCCAATGGCATGTTTGGGAGTTGATGAAGCGTTGTCATGGCTAATTGAGGACAAAGTTAGTACGATCACAATGTTCCCATACAGATGGGTGAGAAATTGTAAAAATGTTTGCTCCGTAACTGCTATTGGAGGATAGCCTTGAAGAGGCTAGTTGTTTCACACACACGCACACAGACACATACATGCATGTGCATACACACACTACACGCACATGCGCACACACACAACACAAATCACAAATACATACATATACATACATATATATGTACGCATATATGTGTCTATGTATCTATATATAAAAGTGTTATAATACTGAAAACATAAAGCTCCTTGTCTCTGTGTATTCAAGCAACAATGTCAAATTGAAGACCGACAATCTTTGACAGATTATGCTTTAAAGTTTAATGATAAAGGTAACTGACTATTAAGCTTCCAATTGGTTGTAGGGCCTACTGAAATAAGGCATGCATACAGCTTCTGTTTGTATCAGTACATGTCCAACTTGTAGGCAGTTTAGTGTAAGTTTTTGACTCCACAAATTGCATATGCTATGAACGATTCTGTTGTTGCATCATCCACATACCCTTTCTATGAAAGTTTGTGCATCTAAATCTAAAATTATCGGAAAGTGCACCAGATAATATACCAGAAGATGTGATGAAATCCATGTAAGGAAATGCTTTAGCTATGACATTCTTAGACCTTTTATCATCATTTGCATCAGCTGAAAATACTTGGGACGATTTTGCCAAGTTGGTAATTGTAACATGTCCTTTTTGTTTCCTTCTGTTATATGCTTCTGATGATTTCTATTTTCAAGGGCCTGATTCTTACTTTGCCTCATCTGAGATATGTGTTCAGCCATCAATAAGATATGGGCTTAAGCTCTGTTTCAATAACCATTTATTTTTTATTTATATGTCCAGATACTGGTGCAACATATTAGAACTGTTCTTCCAGGATTGAAGGCTCGTTTGAATGCCCAAATGGTTGCTGTTGTGAAAGAACTAAGCACTTACGGAGAAATAACTGAGAGTAAAGTATGTATTATACATCTAATATATTTTATTTTCCCAGTATCTATCCCAAAAAGAGTTCCACTATTGAGAACGAATTGTTTTTCTCTTTTGTTATTGTCAATGTTACATGTAGCTTTATTTCATTTGTGGAAATAAATATATAGATATCTGGTCTTTGACACTATATTTATATCTTGGTAGGCTGGTCAAGGAGCTCTTTTGCTGAGCATTCTTACGAAGTACACCGATGGTAAAACATAGCATAAAGCAGTTTCTTCTTTTCTGTTGTTCCTGTCAGTCATCTTTTGCAACTTTGATATCTGGATATTTTGCAATATATTAAGAATCATTCAAGAAACATTATATAGTTTATGCTTCATCCCGTTCATATTGCTAATGTTTAACTTTAGGATATTTATTCATGGTTGCAATTTTGCTTTAAATTTCTTTTATGATGAAAAAACCAACCAAGCGAAAATCAAGGCTTCTATTATACTAAGTGGGGTCAACTACATGCATTGTTAGTTGAATTGTGCTCGATGTTGTGTGGTATTATAATTTTACTATAAAAAGACAAGAACATGTTTCATTGTTTCCTTCAACACTTTTGAGGACTTCTGTGCTATTTTTAAAGTGTTCATCATCAAATCTCCGCACGCTTCACTGGAACTCCATCTGGCCACCTCTCCAGATGTCTCAATCCACCAGAGTCATTGTGATTTGACAGCTTTTACCACCAATTATTAAATATTTAATCAAATCAGACCTTGTGGACCAACTTGTCATTTAGATGATATTGTTTAAGTGCTTTTCTTTTCTATAATATATAACAATGACCAAAATAAACCATTTTGTTGACATTCGCAAAGAAACACAGCCTATGGAAACAAAATGAAGGAAAGAAAGTTGAGATCGGAGGGGAGGGCAGACCCTCCAATGGAGTTCGCCCCCCTCCCCCGCCTCTCTCTTTTCTATTAATCGGACTCCCTTAAACCTAATACAAGATGTCTAATCCTTATAAAGCTGACTGTCCAAGATAAAATGACTAAAGTATCCTTAGTCATAAGTACTACATTTTGCTGAGTAGAAACCAACTGTTAGTCTGTTAGGTCACACAGTCTTTACTCATGAGTGCAATTCGTCATGGTTGGCAAATGAATTCTTCTCATTCACAACAACAACAACAAAGCCTTTTCCCATACTAGACGGGGTCGGCTACATGGATTCTTTGTTTCCACAGAGCCCTATCATGTGCCATGTTAGCAGTTAACTCACAATAAGCTAGATCATTCTTTATTGTTTCTTTCCAACACTTTTGTGATCAAAATTCTTCTCATTCACCAGTTCACAAAATCACTGCTGTATCTAACAGCTAGTTTCTAAGTAAGAGCACATAGTGAGTGCTTTCATACTGTTTAGTTGCGAAAATGTCTGTTTCCTGCTGTTAACAGAAGAAATTCACTATAAGTATACACCAACTCTAAATATCATATCCGACCCTATATTGTAAGAGGTTCCTAGAATAGAAGGTTTTTGTTAGCGGAAGTGAAAAATCTTATGGTTGTGCATATAGACATGCATTCCGGTTTTATGATAACTGGCTAGTACTTCAACCCTACATTATCTCGTGTAACTGACAAATGTTGCAAACTTTTGAAAGTTTGTTTCCTTTTGTGTGTGGAATAAGAAGCATAGTAGTGGAAGCAGTCGCCCAGGATTTGTCCAGAATCTATAGTAAACTGAGAGAAGTGAACTAGTCCAAATCAATGATAAAAAAAAGGAAACCCATGCTTTATTTCTCTGTTTTCTAGTCAAGTTGCTTTCTTGTCATTGCCTGGTTGATGAACTGATAGCTTGGTAAGCACCACACTATCTTAATCGATGAACTTCTATGCACTGACTTCTTAAAAAGATCAACAAATAGGTTCTTTATGGTTTACAGGTCAGAAATGAGGGGTGTTCTTTTTCATTCCTTTTTAGTTGCCAATTTTATTCTTTTCCCTTTGATGAATATTTGCAGCCTTTTCATCAATGGTTGAGGGAAAAAACGAAGAGATGTCAACTGCTGAGTTATCTGGAGGGGCAAGGATCCATTATATTTTTCAATCAATCTTTGTTAAGAGTTTAGAGGTTTATACTCTCTCTTCTTGTGGTTCTTTTACATATATTGCAAGTTTCTTTTGATCTTGATTGCATTATAGGTGTATGACTAATATTTGCAAGATTCTGGCCACATTTCTTCAGCCCATTTATGATCTTTCTAGTTGCAACTTCGTACCATTTGATGGTAGATTGTTGACCTTTGTCTGTTGATAAGTAAGCAATAAAACTGGTTCAATTCCTTGCAGGAAGTTGATCCTTGTGAGGATCTGAGTGATGAAGAAATACGAACTGCCATTCAAAATGCAACAGGTCCCAGAAATGCTTTATTTGTACCAGAGGTATATCTTATGATCTTGTATGGTTTTTTGCTTATGTTGTTTTCTTATAATTGGGTTTTGGGTCTGGATCATTTGGTCTTAATTGCACCATCTAATTACATACCTGATGTTTAACATTAGTTTCTCACAACAAATTCAGATTCCTTTCGAAGTTCTGGTCAAACGGCAGTTTGCACGCCTTTTGGACCCAAGCCTGCAATGTGCAAGATTTATTTATGATGAACTTATCAAGGTTTCTGTTCTTCATTTCGATATATGTAATGACAATGATATGAAATACTAGTTTGAGCTGACAGAAAGTTTTAGCTTTATGTTTTGACCTTTTTTGGCAGATGAGTTATTGTTGTCATGCTGTTGAACTAAAAAGGTTTCCTGTTTTGATGCGGCGCTTGGAGGATGTCGTCCGAAAGTTTTTACATGAAGGCTTAGTGCCTGCTGAGACAATGATAGGGCATATAATTGAAATGGAGGTATCTTACTTTAATATCCTAGTTATGTTAAATTTTATGTTGCTCATGCCTTTGTGTTGAAAGAAGAAAAGAGGAAATCTGGATCTGTGCTGGCTTTGAGCACCAGCAGCATGTCAGACAGTTTCATTGTCTTGGTCCAGTTTTGAAAAGCTCTATTGCACAAAACTAACTAGTGGATTTTGTGGCTGTTTGACAAAGTTAATCTTTCATCCATGATGCCAACTTTGTCAGCTGTCTGCTTCTTTCTTCTTGTTGCATCAACTAAATGTACTATATGTTAATTGTAATAGGTACACGGCGTGTTTGAGATAGGACTGGCCCAGCCAGTCAACTAGTCTAAATCTTTTGATTTTGCATGAAATGGAAAGCAAAAGTGAATCCTTTAGATGCATCCTTGACCCAAAATGCTATCAAAGTTGGGCAAGGACTATGAAAAAATATTTTTTATCAAAAGATTTTTGGGATTATATCAATGGTACGATAAAATAACCGATTTTAAACATTGATGATTTGGATGATGATGATATTGTTAAAGCACATGAAAAATATAAGGAAGATCTAAAATCTTGGGAAAAAATGAATGCCAAAATTACTTGGATTATTTGCCAAAATGGGGCCAGTCAAGTAGCAGTTGAAGGTTGTTGTGTTGTGCTGGGCACAACAGCCAGCCTTCAAGGCCTCTTTTTCACCTCTCTTATTTTGTATTTCTTCTCTTATAAATACTCAATTCTCTCATCATTAATATTATGTTGTCTTGCACAACTTTTGTTTGTAGTTTGACTTGCTTCCGCACTCTTGTTGAGTTATTTATGTGTGACATCCATATTCGGATGTGTTGAGATCTTGGTGCTTTGACAAGTTGTATCGTGGACGATTCAAACTTCAATTATCAACAACAATTTAGACTATAATGCATTGGTTTTAGGCTTTTAGCAACTTTGAGATATGGATATCTATTTTGGGACATAAGGAGAAACTGTTGTTAGATACAACGGTATATGTATATAAATGGGCATGTATCTGGTGACTGTCATTGACTTGTAAATTGTGATTGAGGACTCTAATAACTTGAGCAAGTGGTTGAATTTGCAGATGGATTACATAAATACTTCACACCCTAATTTTATTGGTGGCAGCAAAGCGGTGGAAAATGCCGTACAGCAGTTCAAAACTGCAAGATTATCTGTCAACTCTATGATAATAAAGGTCTGCTTTAAGCTGTTTTTATTGGATGGCATTATTCGTTCTTATGTACAATACATTGGTTTAAGAGATTTTATTACATCTCCAGGATGGTGCTGATACTGAAAAGCTGCTTTCAGAGAAGAATCAGAAGTCCCGGGCAGTTCTAGCTAGATCTGTTGCAAATGGAGTTGTTCAAGACCAGGTAGCAATTATTACACATCATTGCTTGTTGAAGTACCTGGTATCAATTATTACACATTGTTGCTTGTTGTTGAAGATGAGGTAGCAATCACATTATTGCTTCTGTTCTCATTTGGTTCACATCCTTTAATAATTTCGCTTTTTTGGCACGTTGATTGAGTTTGGTTACCAATTCTGATATGTAAGTTCGGAGATTTCCTTCTCTAATGTTCTCCTCAGATTTGTAACATTGTAGCCAAGAAGGTGTCCACTTTGCCCATGTATCCACTTTGTAAAACAAAGACTGAAAGGATAAAAAGGGCATGGATTGAAAACGTGAAGTTCAGAAGAAGGATTTTCTTTGCTCTAGCAAAACTTTTTGTTGGATGTTTTTTTGGGACTCGTTATTGGGGATGAAGGGCTTACATCAGTTCGTCTACACTATGCATATTAACTCACATTTGCACATAAATACCATCCTAGATTTCTTTTGGAGAGAGAATGATCCTGGAGTAGGTTGAGTGACACTACTTTTTAAGCTTATATAACTGAGACTTGATCGGGATGTATGGGGTTGTGTGCGCAACATGCCTGTGTTCATTGTTTTTATCAAACATGTTGTTTGCAGAAGTGGCTCACGTCAATGGAAGTCACATGTCAAGACTTGTTTGGCATCCTTACTATTGGTGTTTTTGTTGGTTGCTCTCAGGTAATTCGGCCAGTTGCAAACAATGATATACCTGCTCCTGCTGGTAATTGCCTTATTGTATACAAATCTTGGAAATCTAATTGACCATTTTCAGGGTTAATGCTTTTCAATTTGTTATAGCTTAATTTTGAATTTTCACCACTGAGTTTCTTTGTCATTTTTATGATTTAAAAACATAAATATAGTATGGCTTACAAGGGACCATGTCGCTTCCTGATACAGCAGGTTCTGACCCCCTTTGGTTGCCTTTACATTACATTTCTTTTTTTGGGTTAGCAAGCAAGGGTTTAGTTTAGCGGACCACAGGACCAGATCACAAAAGCTCAACATATCCTTCATAAATTTAGAAACTGATCCAAGTCGGTTGCTTTAGCCGACCCCGTCTAGTATGGGAAAAGGCTTAGTTGTAGTTGTAGTAGTATCCAAGTCGGTTGCTTAGCCTTCCAATACTATCATGTCCCAGGAACCTCTCCAAGCCAGATACCTAGCCATTGACAACCTATTATTGGGGATCCTCACACATTTAACCTTATGAAAACCTTTGAAGGAAGCTCCTTCTGAATTTTCATTCTCAGCATCCTAGTGATTGTGGTAACCGCACCATCTCTTGTTGATTCCATGAGGATGTTTGATGCCTGTACGTCCTACAGGCCTTCAATCCACCAAGACTATTATTCTCATTTCCCATTCACTGAAAATTGACATAGATTAATGAGCTTGCAAGGTTATCAGAGAATCATTTGGTTTTAACTGAAGTACTGGTAATTATGTTACTCCACTAATAACTATTCTCCAATGTGGTTTAGAACCTGAAGTCTGATTAGCCTCTTCTATGTTTTGGGACACGGTCGTCAGTATGTGGCAAATAAGGTGCTTACTTTGGGTTTTGTTGCATGCTTGGTGTGCAAAATTGGTCATCCTAAATCTCACTCTGATTTTAGTTTTGGCAGCTACTTCTTCTAGTCAACCATGGGGCATTTCATCAATATTTGGAGGGAGTGACCATCGGACAACCACAAAGGAGAGCTCTTTAAATAAACCATATCAAGAAAGCTCTAGTGTCAAAACTATGGTGTCCATGATTCAATTGGAAGAGGTAATGACAGACTGTTAAAATTGGACTAATTTTCTCTCTGCTGGATTACTTCTTGGGGGGGGGGGTCTTATGCCATAGTTTGCTAATTCATTTGCAGCCACCACCGGTCTTAAGGCCTTCAGAGTCAGAGAGTGAGCATGAGTCTATTGAGATTGCTGTCACGAAGTTGCTGTTGAAATCTTATTATGATATTGTTAGAAAGAATATTCAAGATATGGTTCCAAAATCCATCATGCATTTTCTGGTAAGATTTCTTACATGCTGATTCTGGGAGCCGTGTGCTTTCAAAGGGCTTTCCACCTATTTCAGTTCTGTTAGGCAGATTTTGGTTATATGGAAAACTTCACAAAGAATGTATTTTTTTTCCTCGCATAGGTTAACCATGCAAAGAAGGACCTGCATGGTGTTCTTATCCAGAAACTATACAGGTAAAACGTAAAAGCAGTTAGTTAATGTGGTTTTATGTTCTGAATTACGCCGAAGTTTATTGACTGCAACTGTTACCTTCTGCCGGTTGAAATGCATTTCTTCACATTGTCCTACAAGAAGAAGCATGGTCATTTTTTTCTGCACATCCTAAATGATTGCTGAAAATATTTAGGACTTCTTTGTGAACTTCATAGTTTCATAGATCATGCATCGCAGTCTATGCTGTTAGTTTCCCGATTAACAGTTGCAACCATAGTATTTGTTATTAAATACAAGCGATGGAGAAGTGCCAACTTGGAATTGCATCCTCTGACATCATTAAGCATAGGTTTTTGTTGATAAAGATTCACACGGAAAGGAACGCTTTGATATGTTTTAACTTAATCTATTGTTGCTGTGGTTTCTGACAATGGGGCTTAGATGTAATTGAACAAGGACATATATGCTCATCATTCTCCAAAGATTTTGCCCTCATGCTAACACTATTCCTTTTGTAAATCAGGGAAAATCTTTTTGAGGAAATGCTACAAGAGCGTGAAGAGGTCGCATCCAAAAGAAAACAATGTCGAGAGTTGCTCCATGTGTTGCAGCAAGCTGTTTGGGTGAGTTTAGCTAGAATTCGATTGCATTGTCTTGGAGCAGATTTTCTCTTGTACCTGTGCAACCTCTTGGTTGGAATGGTTTCTTGTTCTTTAAACTTCTGACGCCATGTGTATTTGTGTTCATCGCTTGTTCTCAGACATTGGATGAACTGCCATTAGAAGCTGAAATGGCTGCCAAAGGTCCAAGTTCGGGCATGGATGCCACTACTGGTTTGCCGAAGATACAGGGGCTTCCTTCTTTCTATTCATTGTTGAATGGTAACGCAAGTTCACACACATCCTCACCAAAGCATCCCAAGTCTCACAAGTCGTCACACTCAGGGGAGCAGCCATCACCTCTCAACGCTGCAAATGGGGGTGGTTACCCATATGCAGGCACAGGTGCCGGCTATCCAAAAGTCGAAATATAAACAACTTAAAGTTGTTTAACTTGTTCTAGGGTTGCAGGTATATATTCAGGCAATTCATAGGCATATCGTTTCTTTCCACATCTGTAGGCAAAGTCACATAATTCTTTTATAAATAAATTATCATGTTTTGGATGAATTCTTAGATAGTCTTTGATGTGTTGTTTCGCGGTAAGTTTCAGACGGTAGCACATACTAGGATGTCTTGGTGAGCCATGATGTAATTTGATGGCTGCATAAATATTTAACAGCAACATGTAGTTTGTATATGACAACGCGAGTCGATCTTACTGTTTCTCCAATAAAACAGTTTGTTTTCGGTTCTATACGATGCATAATGTGGCGAAATCACATTCTTGTTGTGAACTTTTGTATTGTCTGTCTGTTTTGGATCACATCATTTATTAAGAGGTTCCCTCTCTTGTTCTTTCTTTTCTCCTCGTAATCTGGAGAAATTGCCTTTGGAGCTGTTGGAGCTACCAGCGGAGAACCCGAAGGCTAGGGTCCTTCTCTTGAGGGCTTATCTGTGCATTAGCTTACGGAGGGCGTAGGGAATAAGTGGAGAACTCCGAGTTGCTCGTTTATGCTTTCTACTATGCAAACTTTTTCCGACCACCTCAAGTGTCACCTGATTGTAAGGTCTTGAGCCTATACAAACACATACCAAACACATTTTAAATATTGACTGTGGATTAAGTTCATGCTCTCGTGCATTCACCGAAGCATTTCATATGGTTCTTAAGTTCTGTATATTTTTCTAACTAGAGAGAGCAACTTTAAAACCATATGCTTCCTTTGTTTTGTACACGAGTGCGAAATTCTCTCTAGAGTTCTTAAGTTCTGTACACTAGAGTGCATTAGCTTACGGAGGGCGTATGGCAAAAGTGGAGAACATAATTTACCATGATTGTTTAAAATTGAAGATACATATTCTCTCTCTCTCTCTCTCTCTATATATATATATATATATATATATATATATATATATATATATATATATAGAGAGAGAGAGAGAGAGAGAGAGAGAGAGAGAGAGAGAGAGAGAGAGAGAGAGCACATACCATGTGCTTTGTCACAAACTATACCTGTGAAGAAGCGTGCCATTGTTTCCAAAATCTTCGGTGATTTTAATATATAAGGCATGACAATCCTGAAAAGTTCGGTTATGGCAATTGGAATATGTCTTAGTAGCTTTCTATAAGATCATAGTTTTTCTGAAAATCTTTACATAAGATCGTAATTTTGTTCTTGAGAAAGAAAGATACATAAGATCATAGTTGGACAAACAGCTGAAACGTTTGGACACCCGTGTTATTGAACTCAAAAGCCAGCCTGTTTCGTAATTATCTTTGCATCCTGAGGACGATGATGGTCGTCAATCTTGTGAGCCGGACGGCTAACATTCTTTTTACGGTATAATGTGGAGGCGGAAGCTCTTGCTCTTTGAGCATCGGACGGCCAAGATTTTCTAATACGCTTCTCATATATAACATCAGTCATTATCTATAACTCTCAGCAACACAAACCCTCCTTTGTCGCTCGCAGAAGACTACATTACGTAATGATGATTTGTGGGAGAATTCGCTTTAATCATTTGTAATGGGTTTGAAGTTTGAACTTGTGTTCTTGGCGCGCACGGCCACAACTTACATCGCAAGCTGTCACAGGATGCTGACCAGGTGCTCATGGTGCCAAGGTTTGAAGTTTGAACGTTCGTCTGTGACGTGCACATTCACAAGCTTAGATACTGACAGGTGCCGACAGCGCCTCTGTGATCTATATGGTGCATGGATTCAGACACAAAACCATGTTTCATTTAGATTTAATTTTGTTTAGATCATTTAGATTGATCTATGGTCATTTCATAGTTTAGGTAATAGAGCTTGGTGATGGAGCTGTTTGTTCAAGAATCTTTTGGTAGTAGTTCGCTAGGCTGAAAAAGCTCAGTAATTGTGGTTTCAAGACTAGTGGAGCTTGATTAGTGAAAATCTATTACAGCCTGATTTGGCAAGATTTGACGCAAATCGAGTCTCAGAAAAGAAAAAGCGTTTTGTCGGAAAAGAAAAACTGGGATTGCCTCAGCTTTTGCGTTTTCATCGGCTTCTCCAGCAGTCAGTCCTTCGGCTTCGTTCCCAGCTGACAGAGGCCGTCGCCTTGCCTCAGCTTCCCCTGGCGCAATAGGTGCTACGCTAGCCTTTATACTTCATTTTAGTTTCTCACAATGTATTTCTTTTGATGGTTAGGTATGGAGATTTAGCTGGTAATAAGGTGGGTACATTAGAATCTCTTCTGCTATACCCTTTATACTTCATTTTAGTCGAAACAACATTCCTGCAATGTACTTCATCGGATAGTTAAATATGGAGATGTAACTGGTAGCACACATTGTTGAACACAAATATGTACATGAAATTATTTAAGAACAAATTCATACATGCAATACGAGTTATAAGAGGGATTTATGTCGAACAAATGCAATTTTTTTAAGAGTCAAATGCTTAATAACAGTAGTTGACCTAAGACGTCACACCAATCTCAGCCATCCAACTTGCCACAACTGAACGGCAAAGATTTTGAGTATAAGAACGGGCTCGAACTAAAGACTGCAATGCGAGTCGAGATGAAAGCTCTCGCCTAGGCAACAAATTTCAATGACAATGTATCAGAGAGAAAGAGATGAATCAATATATGATATTATATAAGAAAGCCTGCACCCATAAAAAAATCAACCCAAAACACTCGCCAAAGCTATCATAAGAAAGGAGGATATATGATATATATGTATTACATAAGAAAGGGTGCACACATTAAAAGATCACCATATATGATATATGTATTATATAAGAAAGTCTGCACACATTAAAAGATCACCCTAAAACACACGCCTAAGTTGTCAAGAGAAAGGAGGCTCTGGTAGCTAGGGATGGAAATTAATCAGCAGACGAAGATGATCGAAGGATCGCAACAGCACTCGTCCACCAAGAAGCAGCAACACAGAGCCGCAAGGCTGTATCCATCAAACCAACAAAATAAAAAAACAGACTTGATCGATCAACAACACTGGAAGTCAAACTAAATATATATACTAATTAAAAGCAGAGATTCTCATAGGAAAAGAGAGAGAGTGTAACTAGGGAAAATCAATATGGTTTTAGAGACATACCATCCTTGAAGAAATCCTGGATTGCTCCTCTGTGCAGGCGCTGCACCGTATTGTGGAGGCGCCATCACAGGCGGCCCCTGGTAATATCCTAAACACCAACAACCCAAGAAGATTAAAACACACACCCACTCGCGCAGAGAGAGAGAGAGAGAGAGAGAGAGAGAGAGAGAGAGAGAGAGAGAGAACCTTGTGCCGGATAAGGATAGGCGTATCTGGGGTCGGACATAATTGAGTGGTGCTTCTTCTAACTCTTCTTTGGCCCTTGTCGCTCTTATGGAAGGCGTCTAACAGATTGAGGAACAACAAAAGCCGGAGGTAAAACACCAGATAGCAAGATATTGGAACAAGGAGAGTGGCCTTTCCTCTTCACCCTCCTTTTTATAAGGAGAGAAAAGAAGACTTCCTTGCTGACCGAGATTCCCCCACGTAAACAAACTTTGTCTCCTGGTTTATTACGTCAAGACTCATTAATTAATCAGCTAATTTTCATGTTATTTGTTTACATTCATTCTCGGTATCTTGTTCTTTGGTGCTTTGTTGTCAGCTCTCCTCGCTTTATTCCCGACTCCGACGTCAGAAGCAAGAAAAGGAAACGCGTGGCCCTGTAAGTGGTGGATTAGTTGGATATGCGAAGATTTCACCTCTTGTTATATCTATCCTGTTTTTCTTTTAGAGGGGAGGGCCGAAGCCCAAGAGCAACATTTACGCCAGATGAAACGGAGGCCTCATCTTATCAAATGCTGGATGAAGCTAAGAGTCAGTCCCAAATGTATAAGCCTTCTTGCTGATCTATGCCGTATGAAGCCAATAGGTCGGTGCTTATTGGCTCCCATCCCGTGATAAGCTGGATCTTGACGGGTCGGTCACCCCCCCTAGTGTAGTGCATGGCATATGTTAACAGCATTCCATGCTAGAATAAAACCTGGGATATGCTAACTTAATGCTAGAAAAAAACCTCGAATCCGCTAGCATGGAAGGTTGTTAACACATACCATATACTACATATATAAATACATACATATATATATATGAGGTAGTGCAAAATGCATAAGATAATCTTGCTTAACAATCTTCATTACTTATTTTTGAGATAAGCAATGAAGATTTGAATTATTTTACATATAATTATGCATTGAAGTACAAATGATACTTTTAATTCAACTATCTATTATTGATTTCAAAGAACGAATGATGAAAATATTTAAGCAAGATTATGTACCTAAAGATATTATACATTTAGCACTATCTATATAGAGAGAGACTAGTATATGCTAGCACTTAAGGTGCTAGCAAATCCAAACAAATCTCAATCATCTATCTTTGTTGATAATATATATACATATATATAGAGAGAACTTTATATATGTTAGCACACTTATATGATAACATATTCAAACAAACTTCAATCATATATAAGATATATGATGGATAACTAAAATTTAAATAAAAAAGCAATGTATACTTTTGTATGTGTCATTTAGTTACACATATTTTTACCATTTGAATTCAAATTTTAGCCATCCATTATCTCAAGATAAATGACTAATATTCATTTGAATATGCACACCTAAGTTTGTTAATATATATCACATTCTTTTTGTGTATATATAAAGCTCAAATAGTAGGAACTCTCCTTGTAGGAACCCATTTTAGATGGCAACTCTTTATGTGGGCAGTCTAATCTCATTTAGCGGCGGAACTACTCTATTAACCTGTTTTTTCTTTTCCTTCCTCCTTTCCTTTGTCTCCCCTCAACCTAAGGAAGCAATGACCTCACCCCAAAACCCTAAGTCAGTCAGGTTGCGATGCTCATGCCAGGCTATCGACTTCTGGCCTCATGCTCTCACTCATTCATAGATCATCCTCAACTTGCTTCTTATACTAGAGTTTTTTTTGTTGAAAACTATGAAATCAAGATATTTGTATTGTTTTTGGGTAAAAAGTTAATACTTGCTTTGAAATACCAAAGTCTTTACAGAATTTCAAAAATTCTACGGAGGTATATTCACCACCTCTATCTGATCTTAACATTTTCATTGAATGCCCCAATTGATTTTCAACTTCCTGCTTATATTATTTAAAAGCTTCAAGTACCTCAAATTTATGTGTTAGGAGATATAAATATGTATATCTCGAGTAATTATCAATAAAGGTTATAAAATAAACCTTACCCCGATGTGATCTTGATCTAAAGGGTTCACCTAAATCTGTGTGAATGACCTCCAACAGGATTGTTGTCCTTGTTAACTCTTTGGAAAAAACTTTTCTTGTCATTTTTTCATGTATACAAGTTTCACACTCGTTGAAAGTATTTTCCTTAAATCTTGGTAGTAAGTCAAAGGTAGATAATTTCCTCAACTTTTCCAAACTTATATGCCCAAGACGTTTATGCCATATATTCACATCAACATTGAAGATACAATCAATATAAGCAAAAAAACTTTCATTTTCATTTATTCTCAATTTGAATAGTCCATATTCTACATCTAATTCCCCAAAGAAAAATACTCTCATATTTTCCCACAGTCACCTTGTCAGGATCAAACCTTACCTCAAAATCTTTCTTCACTAAGGCAGGGATCAAAACCAGATTGTGCCTTATAGATGACACAATCAATCAGTGTTGTCTGTATCGCACCGTATCGTACGATACGGTGCGATACGTATCGTATCGTGGGCCACCACGATACGATACGGGCCCCCGTATCGCAGGTGCGGGCGTATCGTACCGTATCGTGCGTATCGCCCGTATACGATACGGGCGATACGCCCTGGGACCCTTATAAAGGGTCCCGGGCCGAGGGAAACCCGCGATTTTTCGCGGGTTTCCTCTCTCTTTTTGAGTTCTTCAAGCTCCCTAAGAGTCGGTTTTCGCCTCCTTGGTGTTCAAAGCTCTAAAATCGTGCCCTACGGTGTCCGTCCAAGCCTCCAAACTCGGATTTAGGTATATTTTTAATGTTTTTTTCCTTTTTTTCCTTTATATTTATTGTTTTTTGTGTTATTTCGGGTTTTTTTTTTGAATGACAAAATATGAAGTTATTAAGTGTGTGTATACGATTTTTATTGCATTCATGAAGTGGGAGACACTCGATTTGAGTGTTATTTGAAGATTGGGGGATTTACGAAGTGCTTTTATTTTCAGGTTTTTTTTTGAATTAAAGTACTCCATTGAGATGGCAGGAAGGGGTGGTAGAGACTCTCATTCAAAGTCTGATGATCCGGCATGGCAGTGGGGTATACCAGTTGAGGGTTCAAGGTTAAAAATCAGATGTTTATTTTGTGAAAAGGTGGTTAGTGGTGGAATTTCAAGGTTGAAACACCACCTAGCAGGAACCAGGAAAGAAGTTGCTCCATGCACAGGCAGAGTTAGAAGTGTGCGAGAAGGTATTAAATGGCAATGCTTGCAGATGATTGAGAGCATACAGGAAAGGAGACAACAAAAGGATGATTTCCAGATGTGTGAAGAAGCTGATGATGCTACTGCCACTGGAGTTAGATTCACTGATAGTTTGCCTTCAGATGCTAGAACAGATATTGGTAGTAGCAGTTCGCGAGCACCTAGCAGAGGAAAGAGGGTTGCATCTGAAGACTTTGGAGGTGGCAGAAGAGGAAGTTCAGGAAGGAGTAGAGGAAGAGCTTCTTCTTCTAGCATACATTCGTTCTTTCCTCCTTCCACTACACCTGGTGCTCAGCCAGGAATTCGTGCTGCTATGGCTTCAAAACAACTGCACGATCAAGCAGACCTTGCAGTGGGCAGATGGTTTTATGATACATGCATTCCATTTAATGCAGCAAACAGTTTTCATTTTCAAGCAATGGCAGATGCAATTGCTAACATTGGTCCAGGATACAGGATGCCCTCTTATCAGAAGTTGAGAGGGAAGATATTAGATCAGACCGTGATTGAAGTGCAGCAATACTGTTCGACTTTGAGACAATCGTGGAAGGAAACAGGATGCACTATCATGGCAGATGGATGGACCGATAGGCGAGGAAGGACATTGCTAAACTTTCTTGTATATTGTCCTAAAGGACTCATGTTTTTGAGATCTCTAGATATGTCAGAGGAGAGGCACACTGCAGAGATCCTACGAGAGGAATTTGATAAGGTTATACAAGAGGTTGGGCTAGAAAATGTAGTTCAATTGATTACAGATAATGCAGCTAACTACAAAGCAGCCGGAAAGGAGTTAGCTGATATTTATGGGACTTTCTACTGGACACCATGTGCAGCCCATTGTTTAGATCTCATCCTCGAGGACATCGGTGAGATGGATGAAATAAAGGCAGCAACTGAGTGTTGCCAAGATATTACAAAATTTATTTACAACCATGCATTTGTTTTATGTATGATGAGGAGATACACAGAAGGTGCAGAGCTTCTTCGCACAGCTGCAACTCGGTTTGCAACAAACTTCTTATCTGTACAGAGTATTGTGAGACAGAAGCAAGCTTTAAAGAGAATGTTCTCCTCAGATGAGTGGCAACAATTTGCAGAGTTGCCACAAAACAGAAGGAACAGAAAGTTAAATGAGATTGCAGAAACGGTTTTTAGAAGTTCATTTTGGAATGCATGTATCAGATTATTGAAAATTACTTGTCCTTTAGTGAAAGTTTTGAGATTGGCTGACAGCGAGGAGAAACCATCTATGGGCTACCTTTATGAATCCATGGACAGGGCAAAAGAAGCAATCAGAAATAACTTTAATGGAAAAAAAAGAGATTATGTGCCCGTGTGGAAAATAATTGATAGTAGATGGAATAAACAATTGCATCAGCCTATTCATGCAGCAGCCTACTATCTAAACCCATCATTGAGGTACTCAGCAACCTTCAAAAGGGACGGTGAGGTTAATCGAGGAATCATTGAATGCATCGACAGATTAGTCCCTAATGAGAGCATAGTAGATGCGATACATCGAGAGATGGAGATATATGATAATGCTCTTCACTTGATGGGTTTGCCTGTTGCAATTCGCAACCGCTCTACGATGCGTCCAGGTACATTGTTTATTTTCATATTTAAGTTGCATCTTACATTACTGTGGATTATTATGTCTCTAATGTTTATATTTTTTTTACAGATGTTTGGTGGAATAGGTTTGGAAGTGATTGTCCAAACCTTAGAGATTTTGCAGTTAGAGTCTTAAGCCAAACCTGTAGTGCAACAGGTTGTGAAAGAAATTGGAGTGTTTTTGAACACATCCATACAAAAAAGCGCAACAGGTTGGAACACAAAAGGCTTAATGATTTGGTTTATATTCGTTGTAACATGCGCCTTCGTGAAAGGTAATGTTGTATTACTTTCAAATTTTCAATTCGATATTATTTAACTTCAGTTTTCAATTGTTAATATTACTTACTAATTGTTTATCTTTGTTTGTGTCGTAGGCAATTAAAAAAAGTAAATAGAGAAGAAAGTCAGTTCGATCCAATAAGTTTGGATAATTTTGATATATTAGAAGATTGGGTTATGGAAGACACTGAAGAAAATGCCCTCCTAACAGAAGAAGACGTTGCCTGGATTAATTTGGAAGGAGCGCAACAACATTATGGAGATGAAGAATTTGATTTTGAAGAAGAAGGTGTGGGCGTGGCTGATGATGATGAGGATCTGCAACAAGGAGAAGATGAAGATTATTTAGTTGATGATCCTGATTACAATTTGTAAAATGTAACATTATATGTAACTGTAGTGTACTGTAAAGTGTAAACTATGTCTGTATTTTATTTTTTGGATTCAAAATATATAAATTTGGATGCAATTGTTCAATGTTGAATGCTCAATCTGTACTAAACTTACATTATATGAATTTAAAGCAATTATCAGATTTTTCCTGATTTTTTCTTGATTTTTTTCGATTTTTTATTAATTTTTAATTATTTTTACATTATTTTAATATTAAAGTACGATACGATACGATACGATACGATACGCCCGTATCGTGGAGCCCAGCGATACACGATACGATACGCGTCAGACAACACTGCAATCAATACATCAGTCAATACAACTGATATGTCTTGTACAAAAATTCTAAATGACCTAGTACCTAGAATATTCGAGAAAGTATTATTTCCCATGTACAACCAATGTTCTCCTAGTTTGTATTCCTTTAGATCCATTGCTCCTTCTTTGATCTTCGAGATATGTCTAATCGCTCCTGAGTCAATCTACCAATAAGTCACCAGGTGGTCTATGTAGAGACATTCCGATATCATGCAGATTATGTCTTGCTTCTCTGATTGTCCGCGTTTTGGGTTATTTCCTACACACTGCTTGTTGTGGCAATCCCTCTTGGAGTGTCCCATATTTCTACAACCCTTTTTGTTATTTTTGTCAAACTTTTTGTTTGATTTATTTATCCTTTGGTTGGGTTTGGAGGTAGACCTTATCTCATCTTATACTAATAACAATTTTTCTTTTCTGTTTTTACTGATGTGTTCTTGCTCAATTGATAGATTAAAGGACAATTCTAAAAGGTTGATTTCGGACCCTAGTCTCGTAACCATGTTCCATGACAATAGAAAATTGTTCAATATTGTGGATTTCTGTATCGGTTTCAAGATGATTGATTTTGCTACAGCTAGGTCTCTTGTCATTACCACCATATGGTTTACATGTTTTACTACATTATCCCCATTATTCATTTTGAAGGAATTATATTTTTGTAGTAACAACTGAGTATGTAGCTTGACAATTGTATTATATTTAGTTGTTATTGAGTCGAACAACTCTTTCGCGGTCTCAAATTCTTTGAACACCCTAATCAGATAAGCCTTCTACGTCAACATGACGGTTCTTCCTATTATGTTATCTTTAAGAAATGTTTTATACATTTCTATTTCTTGCTCTATTGTGTTTGATGGTGGTGGATGTACAATTTCTTTTAAAACATACTCTACGCCTAAGTGTTAGAGCGAGTGGTAACCTTCTCTTTCATGTTTGAAAGTTTAGACCGTTTAACTTTTCCGTCTTTGCCAGTTCCGATACACATATTCTAGAGTTTATTTTTATGTGTTTGGTAATTTTAACAAATAGACGATTTAAAAAGAAAACATTCACAAAGTAACAAACCACAAATAGCATAACTCTAATTAGCATGATGGAGAATATTCCAAAAATAAGTTGAAAATAACTCATTTATAATATAAAAATAGGTTAGGATAAATCTATAATTTTTCTCAAAAAATTCCTACCTTTGTTAATTTTCAAAAACACCAGCGGCAAAACCCTAGCTAGAAGGCCAGTGGGTGGCCGCAGGCCAGGAAGCGACGGAGGAGAGGCAGACATATGCCCTCCCACGCATCTCTCTCACTCTCCTCTGCATTTTATACATCCTGAAAAACCGCTCAACGGTTTCAGAAAATCACGGGCAAAAACTAGTGGTTTTCCGAACCCTTTTCGGTTTTGAAAAACCACCGATATTAAGATATTTTCAGATAAAAAGACTATTTTACCCTTATTCAGGCAAAAAATAAGTTTTGTCTTCTAGCAATTTATGAAAATTACAAAAAACTGAGAGATTGAATTACTTTCTTGCTCTTATCGGTTAAACATTTTATAATATTACCATTATATCAAAAGACAGATTTGTCCCTATCTTTTGTGAAAATTACATATTCGGATTAAGGGGTAAAATTACGTATTTACTCCCAATTAGTGATGAATTTTCACAAATACCAAATACCAATTTTACTCTTCTATCATTGGTCTTTCTAAAAAATTACAAAACTAGACAAACAGATAAAATTATAGTTTTAAACCTAGTGTTTTGAGAAATTGACAAAGGCAAAAAAAAATTAGAAAAAAATACAAATTTATCCCTACCTGTTTTTATATTACAAATGAGTTATTTTAAGCTCATTTTTGAAATATTTTGCATCGTACTAATTAGAGTTATGCTATTTGTGGTTTGTTGCCTCGTGTTTTCGCTTGCGGCCACCCGCTAGCCTTCATCTCTTTTTCTCTCCTTCTACCCTGTCTCGATTCTTATAGTTTTACCCTGAGTGTTTTGAGAAATTAATAAAGGCAAAAAAAATCCCTGTGCAGGTCTCGACAGAGGCAACAAACAACCTACCTAAGTCGAGACAGGGCAGAGGCAAACAGACTTCCTGAATCGAGATAGGGTAGCAGCAAATAGTTTGCCTAAGTCGAACAAGGGCAGGGGCAAGCAACCAGACTAAATCGAGATAGGGCAGAGGCAAACAACTTACTAGAGTCGAGACAAGACAGAGGCAGAAACACCTTGACTGAATCGAGACAGGGTAGAAGGTAGCAAGAGCCGAGAGAGAAAAAGAGACGAAGGCCAGCAGGTGGCCGCAAGCCAAAACACGAGGCAACAAACCACAAATAGCATAACTCTAATTAGTACAACAACAACTAAGCCTTTTCCCATTAGACGGGGTCGGCTACATGGATTCTTTGTTTTCACAGATCCCACGTGTGATACCACTTCCACGAGCTGAAGCTCAACGTGTACATAAAGAAGAAGGAGAGGAGACAATACTTTCTCAAGAGAAGAAAATGAAGGTATATACCATAGGTGAAAGAAATGCCTCTCTCCCACATTGGTCAACTACCATGGATCATAATACTCACCCAGAATAAGTTCCAACTCCTACTCAGGTAACCTCCCAGCATTGAGATAGTGAATTGGATGATTTACCTATTGCAATTAGAAAAGAGAAACGTAAAATTGCAAAATATTCTTTGGAAAAGATGGTATCATATTCTAATTATCTTAGAGAATATCAGTTGTTTGTAATGAATGCAGATTCTACTCATAGATCGGAGTTTGTGCATGCCCATCCTGACTAACCACATTAATAGGTATCCTCCGTAGCCTATTATAATATGGTCTTTATTGCTAATACAAGAGGAAATTTCAGGAGCAGTAATTTTCTGATTATCTTCACAAGGTTATAATCTTCTGGGAAACATGCTTCTAGGTTTTTTTATTCACTCTCTTTAAAAAAAATTGCATTAGGGTTTCCTAATCACATATTATATAAGTGTTTAACTTGAAGTACCCTTACAATAAAACATAATTAACAAGCAACACTAAAAAGTAGATAATAAGATCAGAGATTCAGGAACCGATTCATAACTTCTTCTTAACACTCCCTCTCAAGTTGGGAGAAAGATGCTTACGGCTGCCAACTTGCTCAGAGAAGTCACAAGTAGATAAAAAGGCACATGTATCCATGCACCCTGAGTAGTGCTTGCCCAAGAGAATGTGGATTTCTAGCAGTCAAATATATCCTGCTTGTTGTACTTGTTGCAATTGAAAGAAGTCATGTTAAGAGGGGTACGGGAGGATTTTACAATTTCATGCCAGAGTTGTTCTCTTGTTTCATGTAGAAAATTCATATACCTTTATATCATTAGAAGAGGACAATCAATTAGTACAGTAAACTCTTGGTATTTAGTGCATGTTTGCCACCTGGAGTTAAGAATCAAAATCATCTCTGTTTTCCTTCACTTCTATTATGTTGAAACATTTTTCTCTTATCACAAGTCACTCATGGAGAACCACATCAGATAATGGGTCTGCTCTTGTGTGGAGAAATCCAAAGGTTGATGTGAAAACACTGTGCCTTACATGCCCCACTAGGGAACTCTGTGGACATGTGCACCTTATGGGGTTCTTACCTAATCTGCACCTTATGGGGTTCTAACGGGAGTCTTCACGTGTTGCATTATCTGCCTCACAAGCTGCATAAGTTGTCCTTTGAAGTGATTTATGACTCAAGACATAATGGAAAGAAACATCTAGTTACACTATTGACAAATCTGCTATTAATTAAGGTGTCTTAAGTATGTTCCTGCTACTTTAACCAGATGGTGATTAGATTGGGTGCATCTGCCAGCTAGAAATGCAAATCAAACTTTTTTACTAATTGATTCAATTGTTAATTGCAGGCAACCTCATGCGATTTATAATTGCAGCAAACTTAATCGGTCTACCTTCCATTTCAGTTCCAGTAAGTTCCTAACGTATCACATTTTGTTTTGTGACTGCCACACAAATGGATGAGCTTGTTTTATCTTGAAATATAGTGATTTTTTTAAAGACGGTCCATTTAATCTTCTGTTGTGCTTCTGGAAAATGAAACTATCAAGGATCATATTGATTAACAAAAAATTTCGATCTAGGACATGCTTGAGTGCATCTATGGTGGGACTTAAGGCTTAATATTAACGGTCCATGCACCTCATGCAGTGCTCCTTTTCTTTACTTCAATTAAATGGCTCCCAATCATTTGGAGAAGGCTTGAGCGCAAGGATCCCTAAGCTCTTTTTACGATTGCTTCTTCGTCAAAGATATTTAAAATTGGCTTTTCATTTACTTGTAAAGTAAATCCATTGAAGATATTATTTCTGGTGGGCTTGCTTTGTCATCCTTTCTTCCTGTTTTCTCTACAACAACAACTGAGCCTTTTCCCATACTAGACAAGGTCAGCTACATGAATTCTTTGTTTCCACAGAGCCCTATCATGTGCCATGTTAGCAGTTAACTCACAATAAGCTCGATCATTCTTTATTGATTCTTTACAACACTTTTGTAGTCATCCTCTACCTCTTTTTTCTTCCTGTTTTCTCTGATAAGAGAAAATTAATTTTATTGCAGGTTATGCTCAGATGCTAAGTAGGTAAAATATCCAACAGAATGTTAAAAGGATCATTATTACTTGCGCATGAAGTTTGCTGAAAAGTCCTTGTGCAGTAAATAAATGTCACACAGGGTAACTTACCCTTGTATATTCTGAATATCCTACAATCAGCCAAATAAGATAATGCCACACTTGAAACGTGTTCTCTCATTCCCTAACCTTTATGTAATTGATTTGCAATTTCTGCTTTTATTGATGTCATCACCATCATCACTATTCATGATATTTTCATTATTGTTGAATGCTTGTTCCTGCTGGGCGTGCGTTCCTATTCAAGTATTGAAGCCTTATCTTTCTACTCTTGGAAATTCAGGTTGGCCATGACAAGCAAGGTCTCCCAATAGGTTTGCAATTGATTGGGCGTCCGTGGGGAGAAGCCACAATTATCCGGTAGCTTCTGCAGTGGAGGTAATGTAACTTCCACATCAAACTAAAAGTTTATTCATTCACATCTGCTTGCTCCTTTTTATTTCTTTAGGAAATGAGATCTTTGTCAAAGATGTTTATGCATTTCTACTTTTTGAGCTACACAACTGTGGGTAGTGATAGGCTGAAAGTTGAAGTTGAAGATCGATACCACTGTCACATGCAGGTAAATTTGGCAAAAGAACAAAAAGTAACAATTGAGAGGAATTGTAAAAAGTCCTTTCTTTTGAGCACTAGTTTCCTGCAAGTAATTTGCCAATGCTTTATATTATGATGCAACAGCAAACTGCTTCAGCCTGTTTTTTGATCAATTTCAGCAAGCCGATGTTTTTGGAACTGATGTTCTAGTTTAGATTAATGAACCTGTCCATGCTCCTGCGTTCAAAAATAAATAGCAACTTAAAAGCTTATCTGGCTAGTGCTTTACCAAAGAAGCAATTCTGCACATGCTTTGCTTTAAAGTTTCAGTTGGTGCTTGAAAATGCTTGGTTTTGATATGGCGGAATATTGGATTTTAAGAATGTTTTGAATTGCAGGAACTGCGTGAAAGTTCAAGGCATCGGCCTTCTACTTCTACGTCGCCTTCTACTTCTATCTTCTTTGATATTTTGAGGAATTTGTGAAGGGGATAGAATTACTGATTTAGTTGCTTATATTGTGAGTTGAACTCATCTAGTCATCCATATCAGTGGACGTATGTATTCCACAGAATTGTTCTTGTGATCTATCCTATTTGATGGACCGACAATCTTAAATACGCTGTCTTTTGGAGATAACGGAATTATTTTGAATGTACGACATAAAGAGACATTTTAGCTGCTGCAATTAAGATACATCTCGTTGAACCTTTTTCTTAAACTCGGTTGAACTTCAAGTCTGTTCTTCAAGTGTTTTACGGTTTTTGAAGCAGAACATGTGAAGTTCAAAGGAAATCAAATTTGTTGCTCACATGGCTTAACAATACAATCTCTTGTAACATCAAGATGCCACAAGTAGGATTAGTTAAACAAGATGGACATCCAGAAAGATCCATTACAGATCATAATAACAACAAGAGCATAAAATGTGGTTATCGATTCAGCAGATTCTTAAATCCTTAAACCCATTACAGTCACTGACTTATATAGATCATACTAACAATGACCCATCAATGGGTCCAACTATTCTCATTGAATGTGGGAAATAATTAATTTTGGATCTATTGGTTATTTTCGTTTCTTCTTGGCTGCTTTCGTCCCCCTCTTTTCCCCCCCTCCTATTTTGCCTCAACGGGAAGACATTGTAATCTAACAGAAGGCATCTTTGTTCGAGCTTCAATAAAAGAGGAAAAGGGTGATGAACGGTCATTGTTTCAATTATTAAACGTCAATGTTTGATTCCAGCTATCTGAAGCTGGCGGCAGGCGAAGGAATGACTGAAGATTAAAGTGAAAAGCAAAGTTTATTTCAGCACAGCCCCCGCGAAGCACCCTTCTGTAGAAGCAAGTTCAGATAAAATTAAATCTGCGGAAAAAATGCATGCCATATTATTTACATAAGGATTATTTTGTTCAACACATTCATGCAAAAAGGTATCTTAAAAAGAGTTTCAGCTTCACATTCACAAAAATTTATCAGTAAAATTCTCCATTCATCCAGTTGAGTGGAAGGTTTCTTTGGTCCTGTTCTCTAGTTTGAGTTGGCAGACTTGATGAATTAAGAGGCACGAGGTACATTGTACAGCGCGCACGATTCACTTCGAGAATTATTTTCTCTTCAAATCAGTCCAGTTATGTACCTCAAAACATGTTGAAAATACTTTACAGATCATTTTAGATTTCCGTGGATATCAAATTGTTTAGGACGGCTGAAAGTTGCTCCAAAGGGTGAAACTGCGACTTCCTATAGATGAGGTTGTCTGAGAGTCCCACTCCAATGGGCGCCCACTATCATGCACATGCCAATGCTCACATGGCCGGAGGTGGAATTTGATGTTGATCGTTCCAACCCCTCAAAAACTAGGTTCGCCAAATTATAAATCCACAAAAAGACAAGATAAAGCTTGCACCTAGAAGTCATGAATTCTTTCTTTCATAATCAATTGTAGTATAAAACGAAACAGTTCGAACCTCTGTGTGTGCGCGCGCATGCATGCACAAGTGTAGACTGAATCACGATGCCGTATAGAATATGACTATCGAATCAATCAACAATTAGAAAATCAATGTTGGATAGGATCCATCCCATAGAAAAGCAATTATTAAAACATCCAAACAGAAGAGGCAACACAAATTATCCTCCAATGAAAAGAGGGAGACATTTTACATCTTAATTTTCTTTAGGCAGAGGTGAGGCACCTTGAAGCTGAAAATAACATTCACAATTTTGGAATATACGAGGGTTGGTGAAACATGGCACTTCAAATTGGTCAAATCTATATAACAATGGTACTGAATGATATCGAAGAAGGCAATTCCTTCAATTAGCGGAAACTAAAATCCCTGGTCACAATGATCCTACATCCCATTCTCGTCGGATGTGTTCATATGAGAAAAATCACTCGGTTCATCTGGGCCACGAGGAATCTTTCCTGGAAAGTTTGTGCTATGATATTGTGTCATCGCGGCACTGTGCATCAGAGATTTCCCGTTGGTCGGAAGAGTGAAGACAAATATATGGAGAAAAATTAAATATCTTTGACGTGCTTACACAATTAATGAGCTCCGTAAAAGAAAACAACATATTCTTACCATTTGTCAACAACAACCAAGGATCGAAGTTCGCAATTTGAAAACCTGCAAGGAGTAAACAGGAACGGTGTTATACATCAACTAACATAAGTCATCAGTGAGACCTCTAAGCAACAAAATATCCCTTGGGCAAGAATGATGCAGTAGCTACATGGATAAGCAAAGGGAATCAACGTGTGGAACCAACTTGTGGGAATAAGATGAGAGTGTTGGAAAACGTGGTTGGGCAGCGGAGATTGAAAATCACAAACATAAAGAAACATTGAAGAGGAAACGTAGAGATCGGAGGAGGGGGCGGACCTCCAATGAAGGCTGCCCCCCTCTTTCTCTCTTTCTTAATCACAAATACTCTTAACCCTAATATAACCTATCAACCCTTATATAAGGAGCTATAAAACGTAAAATAACCAAAATACCCTTAGTACAGAAAATTACCAAAATGGCCTCAGTACTCCGGACAATTACAATAATACCTAAAACATCAAATTTACTAAAACTGACTCTAAACTCATATTCTTCAATACCCCCCCTCAAGTTGGGAGTGAGATACTTGGTTCTTTCTTCATCACACGTGCACGAGCAATCTCTTCGAGGCTTCTGTAAAACAACTTGAACAATCAATAACACATGGGTAGCACACGACCCTTCTATCGATGTCGGTTGCTCCCTCTCTCTTTTTTCTTCTTCATAAAGTGATTCGGCAGCTACACTTCAAAAGTCATATTTTTTTTTACTCTTGAGAAAGCTGATCTTTTATGATATGAGGTACTACTCCACCATACACACTTCACACGACTTTTCTTGCGCCTCTTCACATGGTGGTTGCAGCCGGTGTGTTGGTTGGGTGCCCTCTCTCTACCACTCAAATAGCAGAATACAGACATCTGCTTATACTAGTGAGTCTGTGCCCCTTCACATGGTGACTGCAACCGCTTTTCCAACCCTTCTGACTGTTTACTTCAGCAACTCAAGGTTTTAACTTTCATGCTTCTTTGTGATACTGTCATATTTCATACCAATCAGTTCCTCTAGCCTCTTCTATGATTTGATTTTTCATGCATATGCAGTGAAAAAGACTTATTTCTTACATTTTATCTTTCCTTCTATTTGCATTCAGCTGCTTTTCCAATGAAGGCAATCATCACGTACTACTTTATATATTCTCTAATCTTTTTTTGAACTTTTTTTTCATCTCTCTTAAACATTTATTCAAACACTTGATGCACAGGTAAACATCTCTTTTTGAGCATTTCAGCGAACACTTGATATGTAGGTAAACATCTTTCTTGAACATTTCATCGAACACTTGTCCTGCAGAGTTGAAGTTTCTATGATACATTTCATCAAACACTTTTCGAGCATCATTAATCTGACCCACTTTTGCATACATATCAAGAAGAGAACTGCCAACAAAAAAATATAAAATTCAACTAATGTTTTCACCCCAACAACATGTATTTGCCTTCAACGATCAAAACATAAGGTCCTCTGCATGCAGTGAACTTAAAGCCCCAACTCCAACACACCCAAGCTTGCGCACATGTTGAGCATAGTCAATGTCTTCCAATCCCATGTCCCACCTCAATTGTTGGATAGTCTGCAGAGGTAGAATGGCATCCTTTGTGAGCATCAGTAGCTTTTGAAGGGACAGTAAGAGACAAGGACGTTCCTTTTTGAGGCAAGAACTTTCCTCGTGATGGAGAAGCATTGCTTCCTCTGTCAATCTAAACCAAGGAACTGAACGGCCACCAAGGTAAAACTCCTCAAAGATAGTAGGGTACCTCATCATGAAGCTGGAGACTTTGATATTCAGGCCCAACCGGCAAGGGTATCGAGACAACTCTGTGATTGGCAAACAACCATGGGGGTTCCCACAGATCCTATCCTTGAGCTCATACACAGCCTTAAGATCCTTCTCCTTGGCAACCACATCATCCAATTACCTTGTCCTTCACCCATTTCACCTTGACGTTTAATAAGGAGAAGGTTTGCTGGTATATGAAGCCCAAGGTCTTGAAACGGACGTTGATGGGCAGAGTCTTCCACTTGAACTGGAGCATGACTCATTTCTGACTCACCCCCAACGCCATGTTGTCACGCAACTTCTCTGCTTTGTTCTTCCTAGGCACTGGTGAGCCAGTAGCTGACAGACACTCGGGAGCGCTGCATGACAGGAGGTTTGGGAGTAGCTAACGAGCACTCACCAGAAAACATATGTACTTCTGTTAAAAACCTGGGACATGCGGGTTATGGGCCCACCACGCTTCCGCTGCGCTGCTCTGATACCATGTTAAACATGGTTGCGCAGCAGAGATTGAAAATCACAAACATAAAGAAACATTGAAGAGGAAATATGGAGATCGGAGGATGGGGCGGACCTTAAATAAAGGCCGCCCCCCCTCTTTCTCTCTCTTTCTAAATCACAAACACTCTTAACCCTAATACAACCTATCAACCCTTATATAAGGAGCTGTAAAACGTAAAATGACCAAAATACCCTTAGTACAAAAAATTACCAAAATGCCCTCAGTACTCCGGACAATTACAATAATACTTAAAACATCAAATTTACTGAAGCTGACTCTAAACTCATATTCTTCAACAGAGAGTTCAAAATAACAACGATATATTTCGCATCTAATTACAGTAAATAATATCCTTGCATATGCCAGTTCCATGCAAGAACTGGTTTGCTTCCTGGCTTTGGCTTTCTGATGTACCACATTGCCGCTGCTTCCACATTTTCTTTTGCTATTTATCCTTATTAATCCAGAATTCACTTCTGCTTGCTCTACTGCTGATGAGCACTCTTTCGATGAATGGATGTTACATCCATATAGTCAAACCCTTAAGGCTAATTGATGTTGACTATCTTGATCCAGGCCGTTGCATTATTATTATTATTATTATTATTATTATTATAGCCCTACAAAAACCACACCAAGCCTCCTCCCACAGTAAGTGAGGTCGGCTACATGGATTCACAGTCACCACTGTGATGGATTTAGTGTCATATTCACATTCAACTCTCAAAAGCAATATCATGTTTTACCATTTCCTTCCAGTACTTTTGAGGCATTCCTTTATGTAATAGCCTCAATCTGGATCCTGTCTTTCCTTGTATTGCCACACATCCACCTCATATCTTCATTTTTACCATTGACGCCTGCATTTTAAACAAGGATTTCTGGTCTTGCTACTTTATAACATTTACCTTTTAAAAATCTTGGAGAGTTTACCCGTGGAGAAGAATAAATATCTTACATCGTCTAGTATTGGCAGGCAAGTATGCATCAATTTAACTTATAACATCAGAAATAACCTCTGCCAGCTGCTCTACAAGAAAAGGTGTTTGAATTTAAACCTATGTAGTAGCACCCTGAATGTGGCAAACGTATAAGACCTCTATGTAGTATAGAAAGGTCTTCTCAATGAAAATAGGCACTTAGGGGGAAATGCTATAAACCAACAAAAATAAGCTTCTTTACAGGAAAAGTATTTGATAATCAGGAGTTCCAAATAACAGGAAATCAGGTAGAAAATTTAATATCAAATGAGATCTTCATACTGTGACAAATAATGCCTTCACATAGCAAACACAATGATTTTTTAAAATATAGGCATATAGAACAGTTAAAATATTTCAAGAAAGCATAAAACTAACAGAAACTCTTAACAGATAACCTCATTAAATTAACCTAGTCACTTCAAGATAATTTATAAAATGTTAGTTGAAGCTAAGCCTTTCATACTTCAAACATGCATCATTGATCACCAAAAGAATCAAGCCAAACTTGTGGACAAGAAAACAACAAAGTAAGATGCTATGACGAACTTACGGTCTGCTTATTTCTTCCTTGACGATGGGATGGCAGTCATTCCCGTAAGTTCTCAAGGTGTGCACTAGGAAGCCACTGTGAGAGACAACAGCGATCTCCTTTTCCTCACGTGTCCACAGCCTGCAATTAAAGAATGACCATAAAAACCATAGCAGGATATTTCCAGGGCATTCTGATAGTCATAAATTTTTTCTAGGAAATTAATATGCACAACAAAGGTCAAACATGGCATGCAACTTGTTAAAAATGTATAGTGTGCAGACTTATACCTGCACACACTCATGTAAATGTGCACCACGTGTGCACTTGTATTTCAGTTTCTTATTGTTTTCTACTTGTTTATTTTCATTTTGTTTTACCATGTACTGCAAAAGGAGCAGCTAGAAGGTTCTGTTTCACCATATACTGCAAAGGGGGCCCAGCAGCTAGGAGGTCTCAACAGCTAGATTTCTAGCCGTTGGCACCCTCCAACAGCTACTTGGCTGCTGGGTTCTGGGGTAATGTAAATATAGCCTGAGGTTGATTAATGTGATTTTTATTCCAAGTTTGTTCATCTGAGAGTAATATTTTCTGAGATTCACATTCTGTTTTGAGTTACATTTGTGGCCGATATCATGTGAATCGGATTGGAAGACTGGCAGTCAATTGGCAAATCAAAGGTGCTGATTGTTTACATGGTACCAAAGCGCTAATCGCTCTTGGGGCTCCATGGGATGTAGTTCACTTAGAAGAAAACATCTGCAAGAAAAAGAAGACTCTCGGTTCTCTTGTGGATTGCTTTCTCATTGATTCAAGTCAGAATACTTCTCACTCTAAGGTATTTTTAAGTTTAAAGCTTCGATTCAAAGTTTTTGATGGAAGAAACGTGATTTAATTTTCATTTGACTAGCTCAAATTATAAGACATGGGCCCAATCGATGGAAAATTACTTATATTTCAAAAGACTATAGGGCTACGTTAGTGGAACCAAATTAAAGCCATCCACAAACGCTACTTTGAAACAAAAAGAAGAATATAGTGGCCATAGAACCATTTTATGGGTTATTATGACCAACGTTGGTGACCACGTACATGATGCCTTGTGAAATTTCATGAATCCAAAAGATGTATGGGATTATTTGAAAAAGTTGCACGTTAAAAGTGATGTGAATCATAAAATGGTCCTTCGAAATAAGTTATCATCTCTTAGACAAGGGAATAAATAAATATTAAAATAAAATTTCAAATGTTTGGAATCAACTCCGTGACTATGAAAGGAAGTGTACACATTGTCTTGACATAAGGCAATGTGAACAAAATGAAACTAGACTCCATAATGATAAAAACAAGACTTAATGGAACTAACCTCTACAAAGACTCCATTTTTACCACATTTAAACTGGAAGCCAATATAAGACCTTAACGATCCCATCACTTCAAGCAAGAAGGACCTAGTAATACAAAAAAGAAAGTGACTAGATTCTATTATTGTAAAGAAATAGGGTATATCGTGAAGAAATGTCGGAAATAAAAAAAAAGGTGGCTGTTGTGGATGGAGAAGTAGACCAAATTGTTAAATTATAACATGAAATCAGCAAGAAGCAATGACAACCACAAAATCGATAGAGTGGGGAGTCGTCTCCTCCTTAGATCCGCCCCTTTTCTTTTTTCTCTTTTCTCAGAAAAGTTACAACCTAAGAGTTGGTAGGGTTTCTCCTTTTATAACCAACATACCTTATTCTATATTACATGAATGCCATTAATGAAAAGAAATTTAAAAACACCTTTAAAAACACATAACAAAGAAACTAAAGTTGGACCCTAATTACAACATATCACTGCCAGACTTGACTACGATATGTGACTGATTGTAAGCCTCTTCAACACTCCCCCTCAAGTTGGGTGTAAAGATTGTAATTATGTCCAACTTGCTACACAACTTTTGAAACATATTTCTGTTAATAGCTTTAGTCTGCATATCTGCACATTGATCTTCTGATCTCACATATTCTAACTTGAATTTGCTAGAACATACACAGTCTCTTATGAAATGGCAATCTATTTCGATGTCCTTGGTCCTTTCATGATATACTGGATTCAAAGCGATTTGAATTGTTGCCTTACTATCACACCATACAAGAATGGATGTCTTAATCGAAAATCCCATTTCAGTAAGTAGAGAACGCATCCATTTTCCTTCACAAATGACTGAGACAATGGCTCGATACTCTGCTTTAGCCGTGGATCTAGCCACCACGGTTTATTTTTTTACTTTTTCAGGATACTATATTACCACCAATCAATGACACATATCCTAACCGCATATGTATAAACTTTAATCTCAACATGCCCATGATTCCTATAACAAATATCTTATCCTGGATTGCTCTTCAAATACCTGAGTATATGGTATACCACATCATCATCACCTGTTACAATGATATCATCAACATAGACGAGTAAAAGTGTTAGTTTCATTCCTCTTTTAATAAACAAAGTATGATCACTAACATTTTTGGAATAACCCAAATTAATAATGCTACTACTGAACTTTTCAAACCAAGCACGAGGTGATGGCTTTAATCCATATATAACCTTCTTCAATTTACAAACCTTCCTTGTTGATTCATATATCCTGGTGGCAAATTTATATATACGTCTTTGTTGAGCTCTCCCTGTAAGAATACGTTCTTCACATCTAGTTGTCATAACGTTCACTTTCTTTAGGCAGCTAGGCTGATTATAACTCTAATGGTTATAAGTTTAGCAACCGATACGAAGGCATCATCATAGTCAATTCCATATGACTGATTATATCCTTCAGCTACCAAGCAAGCCTTGTATCTTTCCAAAATACCATCTGCCTTGAACTTAGTGGTGTAAATCCATTTGCAGATCTGCCTTGAACTTAGTGGTGTAAATCCATTTGCAGCCAACTGACTTCTTTCTAGGTGGGAGGTCACTCACTTCCCATGTGTTATTTTTTTAGGGCCTTTATCTCGGATTGCATGACTTCGATCCACTGTGGTGACTTAGAAGCCTCTCCTTAATCCTTTGGAATATGGTATTCTTCAACATTCAACACAAAATTATAATAACATGGAGATAGATTATCATAAGACATAAATTGAGTGATAAGATATTTCCAACATGATCTTTTCCCTTTCCTCAAGACAATCAGAATGTTAAGATTTAAATCATCACTAGCTTCTTCTGGTACTTCTCCAACTCGATCTTAGGAGGAATCCCCCCTTGATTCATAGCTTCTTGAGGATTGGGCTAAATCTCTTTCTTTCTTCCCGAGTGTAGGTCTTTAGTTCCTTCTCTTTCTGTTGTTCCTATTTTTCCTCTAAAGAGTTGTCTCCATCACTTTCTACATATGTAGTGTCAACCAACAACACCTGCTCGTCAATTTATATTGTTTGGAGAAGAGTTGTCACATGTAAAGTAGAGAATAAATTCAAAGAAGGAAGCATCTAAAGACACATATCTTTATTGACTTTTTTTGGATCATATCATATTGTATCCTTTTTTCTCATTTGAATACCCAAGAAAGTCACACCTTACTGCACGGGAATCCAACTTATCCCTCAAATGGCTATGTATATGGACATAGCACAAACACTGAATATTGTAGGTGTTAACGTGAAAGGGAATGTCATTCGGTTTCAACATTTGAAATGGAGTCTTCCTAGATTGAACAACTGATGGTACTCTCTTTATCAAATGTACTGCAGTAAGGATAACTTCTGGCCAAAACATTTTAAGAACATTATGTTCCAAGAGTAGGGTTGCAACTTCTAATATGTGTGTTTTTTTCTCTCTATAACTCCATTTTGCTAAGGAGTATACATGCGTGTGGTTTGATGCATAATCCCGTGGGATTGCAGGTAACTCTGTAAACTATGATTGACAAATTCACCCCATTATCTGACCTGAGGGTTTTGATTGAATGGCCAAACTGATTCTTAATGAGCTTATGAACTATAGGAAATATAGCAAAGACCTGAGATTTTGATCTCGTAAGAAATACAAATATAAATCGTGAATAATCATTAATAAAAGTTACAAAATATTGGTATTTACCTAGTGAAGGAATAGAATAAGGACCCCATACATCTTAATGTACTAACTCAAAAGGAATAACAAACTATGACTCTCGACTTTAAAATGACACTATGTGATGTTTAGCTCTCTGGCAAAGGACTAAGTCCTTTTGATACTTGATAGAAATCAAATCCCTAACTCTATAGGCTGGGAGATGCCCTAATCGGTTGTGCCATAGTATGAGTTTCCCCTTGCTTTGGTAGAGGTAAAACCTTTTTCTGATATATAATAAAGTCATCTGGTAGCATATAGAGCCCATTCCTCAGTTCACCATGACCTAAGGTTTTTCCGTCCTCATATCCTAAAATTTATAGCTTAAAGGAGAAAAAGTTACTGAATAATGCATATCTCTAACTAGTAAGCTAACTTATAGTAGATTAACTAGAAATTTTGGAACATATATCACAGATTCTAACTAAAAATTCAGAGTCTGCAATTTTCCTTTTACTTTCATAGGAATTTAGGGATCCATTCACCAATTTGATGCATTGAGGAACATATACTGGCTGATACTGTATAAACTAGAAATTGTTACCTACCATATGGTCGATTGCCCCTGAATCTATAACCTAACAATTTGATTTTTTAAACAAAGAGTTACTACTTATGATGTAGGAAGTAGGTACACCATATTCATTTTTTTCTGATGATGTAGAGGGTTGATCTCTTATTTTGAATTCGATTTCAGCAATCTTCTTCATTAATTTTGTAAGCTCTTTATGTGTGACTGTTTGAAGGTACATAACTTCTATGATCTCTCGAGTCCACAGGATTGACGATAATTTCCCAGCATTAATCCCGCGTGTATCTTCCTTCCACATTGCGAATATTGAAACTTATTCTTATCTTCAAAGTTATGAAATCTTCCACCTCTTCCTCTTATGGTGTCCTTTTCCAATAAATGATGATTTTTAAGCTTACGAAGGATCACCTTTTTCTAGACTCCTCCTATCTTCTTCTCTCAAAAGAAGAGCATTGGTAACTCTTCTTTGTTGAATATATTGATCTTGATCGATTCATATTCGGGAGAAATTCTCACAAAAGATCTAACACTTTTTTAGCTTCACTGTCAGCCATCCTCTCACTTTTTGAGCTTCATTGTCAGCCATCCTCTCCTTCATAGAATGGTTGCATTTATTTTCGATTGCAAACCTTTTTTCATTCCATAGTCCCCTAAGTTCTCCATAATATTCGCTAACAAACCTGTCTCCTTGTCTACGTTTCCTTATCTTCTCTAGAATCTCGTACTCTTTTACAATATTTTTCTTTCTTGAATAATCTTCTTCAATTGTTGCCCATATTTCAGGAGCGGTTTTCAAATACATAATAGTTTTGCTAATTTGAGGAATCATTGACTATATCAACCATGAACTTACCCGAGTGTCCTCTTTCATCCATTTTTCATATTATGCACTGTCCTTATTGGGTCGAACTTCTACGTTATTGATCAACCATAATTTTCTTCTTGATCTTAAAACTAATTCAATAGATACGACCCATTCTCGGTAGTTCTTGTCGTCCAACTTAATGTTGGTGATTTGATATGACTTATTTTCAAGTCATTCATACTCATATGGTTTTGAGGCTCTTTTTTAAATTGCCCTTCCAGAACTTCTTCTTGCTTGCTGAAAATCACTGCAATCGATGTACTAAAAATATGCAGTTTCCCTCTAGACTGTTCCATGTCACTCAAACTCCACAATGATCTGTTGTTGTCCCGATTACTTCACCGATTCAAGTGACTAAGCTTTGATATCATGTTAAATTATAACATGAAATCAGCAAGAGGCAATGACAACGATAAAATATAGAGTGGGGAGTCCTCTCCTCCTTCGAGCCACCCCTTTTCTTCTTTTTTTTTTGAAAAGTTATAACCTAAGATCTGGTAGGGTTTCCCCTTTTATAATGAGTATACCTTATTCTATATTACATGAATGTCATTAATGAAAAGAAATTTAAAGACCTTTAAAAACACATAACAAAGGAACTAAAGTTGGACCTTAATTACAACATATCACTACCAGACTTGACTACGACATGTGACTGATCGTAAGCCTCTTCAACACAAACTTCCATCTTCCTTATAATTCAAGACAAAATGAAGCAACTAGAGCTGTAATTAAAGAAAAAAACATCCATTGGTGCGTTATACTCCACTACCTCCCATAAAGAGGTATGAATCTATGGCTAATTGATTCAGGAACCTGTGATGAAAAACTTTTAAACACATGCACACATAAAGGTTTTGACATGTGTTTTTAATGTCGATGGAACAAAATTGAAAGTTGACAAAATAGGACATCTTCAAAATAAAGATATTTCGATTTCAAAAATTAGTTTGGTTCCAAAACTAAATTTAAACTTATTATTGTAAGAATAGCTCTTCAAGGAGGTGGTTCATCACTCAAACACGGGCCCTAGTGGCCTGTCCTATTACAATTTAACAATTCTTTGTATCAAAAATTTTGAAAAATGAATGATTCTTACCTTCTCATCTAATGAGTGCATTATATAGGATCACCTCTCGAAGAAGGTGATTGGATGTAGCCACAGAAAAGGAGGCCCTTATGTGATGGACTATCTACACACTCAATATTTTGGAATTTGTAATTTTGGATATTCCAATGTTTTGTCAAAAGATATACTCTTATGACATAAAAGGCTTGGCCATCTAAATATTCAAAAATTATATGAATGTTCTTCCATTAAAATTGTCTCGTCCTACCGATTTACCACCTTTCATATGTTTAAGAGCCTCTTTGACTTCATTCTTTTGAATACGTCGGTAGAAATTGTGGTTTATATACTTTTCTGATTTGGCTAACTCTCCTAAGTTAATACTAACATCTTTATTTTCATTAAAAAGCTTATAAAAATATTTTTTCTATCTATTTCTTATATCATCATTTGCCACTAGAATTTTTTCATCCTCGTCTTTGATGCATCTAACATAATTAAGGTCTTTAGTTTTCTTATCTCTAGCCTTAGCTATCCTAAAAATATCTCTTTCATCCTCTTTTAAATTGAGTTTTTTTATATAAATCCTCTTAAATTTTAGCTTTTGCTTCACTTACGGCCTTTTCAACTTTCTTATTTGCTTTCTTATAAGCCTCTAAAGTTTCACTAGTTTTCTTAGCATAATGTAATTTGTAACATGCCCTCTTTATCTTGATTTTATTTTGCACTACTTCACTCCACCACCAAGCTTCTTTTTGTGCTGGTACACTTTCCTTAGATTCACCTAATACATCTTTCGACACTTTTCTAATATGGATAGCCATATTGTTTCATATATCACAAGGTGTACCAACATTATATAGGATCACCTCTCGAAGAAGGTGATTAGATGTAGCTATAGAAAAGGAGGCCCTTATGTGATGGACTATCTACACACTCAATATTTTGTAATTTGTAATTTTGGATATTCCAATGTTTTGTCAAAAGATATACTCTTATGACATAAAAGGCTTGGCCATCTAAATATTCAAAAATTATATGAATGTTCTTCTATTAAAATTGTCTCGTCCTACCGATTTACCACCCTTCATATGTTTAAGAGCCTCTTTGACTTCATTCTTTTGAATACGTCGATAGAAATTGTGGTTTATATACTTTTCTGATTTGACCAACTCTACTAAGCTAATACTAACATCTTTATTTTCATTAAAAAGCTTATAAAATATTTTTTCCATCCAATTCTTATATCATCGTGCCACTAGAATTTTTTCATTCTCATATTTGATGCATCTAACACAATTAAGATCTTTAGTTTTCTTATCTCTAGCCCTAGCTATACTAAAAATATCTCTTTCACCCTCTTTTGAATTGAGTTTTTTATATAAATCCTCTCAAATTTTAGCTTTTGCTTCATTGACGGCCTTTTTCACTTCCCTCTTTCACTAGTTTTCTTAGCATAATGTAATTTGTAACATGCCCTCTTTACCTTTATTTTGCACTACTTCACTCCACCACCAAGCTTCTTTTTGTGCCGGTACACTTTCCTTAGATTCACCTAACACATCTTTCGCCGCTTTCCTAATATGTATAGTCATATTGTTCCACGTATCACAAGGTGTACCAACATAATTCCAAGCATCTCCTTAAAGGACTTTCTGTTTAAATATATCTTCTTCTGACTTTTGAGGTTCCACCATTTAGTCCGAATAGCTTGATGCACTCTTTTCTTCTTTATCCATTTTTTTATTTGTAAATCTATAACTAAAAGTCGATGTTGGGTGATTAAGCTTTCTCCTGGAATTATCTTGCAATCTTTATAACATGCTCTATCTTTTTTTTTACAAGTAAAGTAATCAATTTGTGTTTGTGGTAAGCCACTCTTAATTATGGGAAATAGGAATAGGAATTTGTGTTCGGGACTTTCTATAACACGCTCTATCTTTTTTTTTCTCCTGGAATTACCTTGCAATACTAGGATAAATAGGAATCAATTGGCTCACAAGACTATTTAATGAAATATGGAGAAACCAAAAGATGTCCGAGGAATGAAGAGTGAGTACATTTATACTCATATATAAGAACAAGGGAGACATTCATAATTGTGCGAATTATCGAGGTCTCAAGTTAATGAGTCATACTATAAAATTGTGGGAAAGAATTATCGAATGTAGGTTAAGACAAGTATCAAGTACAACAGAGAACCAATTTGGATTCATGCCAGACAGATCTACTATTAAGACGTCTTATCAAACATTTTAGAGCAAAAAAGAAAGACCTTCACATGATATTTATTGATCTAGAAAAAACTTATGATAGGGTACCGAGGGAGGTTCTTTGAGAACTTTGGAAAAAGAGGTATCTCATTAACATACACTAACCTTATAAGAGACATATGATGGTGCAAAAACATGTGTGAGGACGTATGAAGGAATGACAAACTTCTTTGAAGTTAATATTGGGTTACATCAAGGATCAACTTTAAGTCCATATTTATTTATAATGGTGATTGATGAGTTAAGAAAACATATTCAAGATGAAGTACCTTAGTGTATGTTATTTGCAAATGACATTGTGTTAGTGGAGGAGTCTAAGGAAAAAGTTAATAGAAAATTGAAACTATGGAGAAAAACATTAGAAAGCAAAGTCCTCTGACTTAGTAGAACAAAGACAAAATATATGAAATATAAGTTTGATCATTTGGTCACTTCAGAGGACATAATAATTAAAATTAGCACACATTGCATCCCCCAAAAGGAAAGTTTTAAATACCTAGGGTCAATTTTTCAGAGTGATGGAAGAATTGATGGAGATGTTACGCATAGAATTAATGTTGGTTGGTTAAAATGGAGAGAAGCATCACGTATTCTTTGTGATAAGAGGATACCATTAAAGTTAAAAGGTAAATATTATTTTGCAACAACTAGACCTATCATATTTTATGGTTCTAAGTGTTGGGCAGTTAATCATTAACATGTATAAAAGATGTCTATGACGGAAATGAAGATGTTGAGATGGTTGAGTGGTCATACAAGAAAAGATTGTATATATAATGAGGTTACTAGAAACAAATTGAGAGTAGCATCAATAGAGGATAAAATGAGAGAATATCGTTTAAGATGGTTTGGACATATAGAGAGAAGATCAAAAGAACAACCTATAAGAAGGTATGAAAAACTAAATTTGGAAAGTATTAAAAGAGGTAGAGGACGACCACAAAAGTGTTGGAAAGAAATAATAAAGAATGATCTAGCTTATTGTGAGTTAACTGCTAACATGGCACATGATAGGGCTCTCTAGAAACAAAGAATCCATGTAGCCGACCCCGTCTAGTACGAGAAAAGGCTTAGTTGTTGTTGTTCTTCTTCTTGCATTAAAATAAAAAATATTAGATTTTTTTTTGTAAAGATTATGCTCTTAGTAAAATGAAAATCTTCTAAAGGACACATTACAAGCAATCCTTTTGAAATAGTGTACTTTTATGTTTGGGATCCCGTATCTATCATGTCGAAAAAAAGGAGTCTCTTATTATAACAAAATGGTGTTGTAGAAAGGAAAAATCGATCTTTAGAGAAATGGCAAGAACTATGCTCAATGAGGCCAACCTTCCTAAGTATTTTTGGGCCGATGCGGTCAATACAAGCGTGTTATGTTATGAATAGAGCCCTAATAAGGCCAATTTTAAAGAAAACCCCATATGAATTGTACAAAGGAAGGAAACCCAATGTGTCACATTTTCATGTCTTTGGATGTAAATGCTTTGTTTTGAATAATGGAAAAGATAACTTGGGAAGTTTGATGCAAAATCAATCAAAATCGATGAGGAATATTCATTGGTTATTCTATTCATAGTAAGGCCTTTAGAGTCTATAATAAACGAACTATGACCATAGAAGAGTCCATACATGTTGCATTTGATGAAACTAACCCAAATGAGAGAAAGGAGCTTGTTGATGATGTTGCAGAAATCTTGGCAAAAACACACTTGGAAAATCAAGAGAAAGAATCCAAAAGCAAGAAGATTGAAATTGTGGCAAGAAGATCTACCCAAGGAATGGAGGACTTCAAGATATCATCCTCTTGACAAGGTGATAGGTGATGTATCAAAGGGGTAATACTCGAAACTCACTTAGAGATGCATGTAATCACCTAGCCTTTGTCTCTCAAGTTGAACCTAAAGACATAAATGAGGCCATTAATGATGAGCATTGGATCTTGGCCATGCAAGAAGAACTAAACCAATTTGAGAGAAATCAAGTTTGGGAATTAGTTCCGAGGCCCAATGATCATCCAATAATTGGCACCAAATGGGTCTTTAGGAACAAACTTGATGAAGCGGGCTTAATAATAAGAAATAAAGCTAGGCTTGTAGCTAAGGGGATAATAATCAAGAAGAAGGCATAGACTATGAAGAAACTTATGCTCCGTAGCTAGATTAGAGGCCATTAGAATGTTACTTGCATATGCTTGCATCATGGATTTCAAACTCTATCAAATGGATGTCAAAAGTGCCTTTTTAAATGGTTTTATACAAGAAGAGGTGTATGTAGAACAACCTCCTGGTTTTGAGGATTTTGAAATGCCCAACCATGTTTTTAAAACTGAAAAAGGCCTTGTATGGCTTGAAACAAGCTCACAGAGCTTGGTATGAAAGGTTGAGCAAATTTCTTTTAGAAAAAGGATTTTCTAGAGGCAAAGTTGACACTTTACCCTTTTCATAAAACATAAAATGCATGACATACTTCTAGTTCAAATCTATGTTGATGACATTATATTTGGAGCTACTAACAACTCTCTTTGTAAAGAATTTTCAAATATTATGCAAAGTGAGTTTGAGATGTCTATGATGGGTGAACTCAACTTCTTCCTTGGTCTCCAAATCAAGCAAACAAGAGAAGGAACATTCATAAGCCAATCCAAGTATTGCAAGGAGCTGCTCAAGAAGTTTGGAATGGACAATGCCAAGCATATGGCTACTCTATGGGCACCTCTTGCTATTTGGACAAGGATGAAGGAGGTAGGTAAATCGGTAGAAATTACAAAAATAGAGGTATGATTGGCTCGCTCCTTTATCTTCTTGCAAGTAGGCACGATATAATGTTTAGTGTATGCATGTGTGCTAGATATCAAGCTAATCCTAAAGAATCACACCTAAGTCTTTTAAAAGAATAATGAAATATCTAATAGGCATCCATCACAAATGGGTTTATGGTACCCTAAGGTGCCTCATGTAGTCTTATTGGGTTACGATTGATTTTCTTTGGTGCAAAATGGATCGAAAAACACTAGTGGGACATGCCACTTGCTTGGAAGCTCACTAGTTTCTTGGATAGCAAGAAGCAAAATAGTGTGGCATTATCTACAGTGAAAGTTGAATATATTGCATGTTGGGAGTTGTTGTTCTCAAATCCTTTGGATGAAACAACAACTCTTGGACTATGGTCTTGAACTTGATCACATTCCCATAAGATGTGATAATACTAGTGCAATCAACTTGTCTAAAAATCCCATTTTGCATTCTAGGACTAAACATATTGAAATAGACTGTTTTACCATGTACTGCAAAGGGAGCCCAGCAGCTAGGAGGTCCCAATGGATAGATTTCTAGTTGTTGGCACCCTCCAACAGCTAGTTGGCTGCTGGGCTCTCCTATTTAAAGCCCCTCAAGGGGTAATGTAAATATAGCCTGTGAGGCTGATTAATGTGATTTTTATTCCAAGTTTGTTCAGCTGAGAGTTATATTTTCTGAGATTTACATTCTGTTTTGAGCCACATTTGTCGCCGATATCCTGTGAATCAGATTGGAGGACTGTGGCAATCAATTGGCAAAGCACTCAAGGTGCTCATTGTTTACACAACTGTGTTGCATGAGTTATGGGTGCCTCTGTGGCATTGTTTTCCTTGCCCCCTTTTGTGGTCCCCTTTTCGTCAGAAGCAATGGACACAGATGAAGTAGAAAGGACTTCTTTTCTCTCCACTATATGAAATCCTTATGGTGAACCAACGTATACAACTAGTAGCCTACGGTAAAGAAAACAATGCACCATTTAAACAGCGGTACAGTTAAAGTAACAACTAAAAGCTTTTCGAGTAGCAGTACTCTTAACAGTTACATTAACTCTTCCCCAGATGGTGGTACAGATGGCATTCATATGAAAATAATACTCTTTGCTACCTCTTTGCTACCGGTTTTTGAAAGAGGCAAGGCTATATCTTGTTACCCTGTTGTTATCAACAGCTGGAGAGAACTTAACCAACAGTATTTGGAACTAATCCATCTTTGATGTCTATCTACGGCCATTCTACACACAACCTGTTTTCAGATGATTCTCAGCCCATTGGAGAGGCAAGTATTCTCTGTGGTTTTAAAGTTCCACTTGAATGAGGAGAAATCTAATAGAATAGTTCTTTTCATCTTTTTATTTTCTTTTTCATTTTGAGCCCGCATTCTTATTTTGTTTGAGTTAATAACCATTATGTTTTTGACTAACAAAAGTGATCATAGATACAATGTGGAGCATCAGATAAAGTCCACGACAAAAAGATTAAGGTTCACCATTTCATTCCTCGCAATGTATTCATTTGGGAATACATTAGCTACGCTTGCAGAAACAAATCAAGTCACAATTCATGAAAAAATCCATCAACAGCTTATGAGAAAGAATAAATCAACATAATGGGGTAATGAAAAGATCCTATTCAATTATCTATCTTTATTTTCATTTGGAAAGGTTAATTAAAGCAAGAAGAGCATGTTGGATTTCATTTGTCAAATTAATTTTGGTTCTGAACTTTTGAGAATCCAAATAAATTTCCAATGCTTGGCAGCTGAAGTGAAAACAAAAAAGAAATTCATCATTGTCAAATTCTCTCAACTTGAGAGATTATCCTCTCAAGGGATTGGGAAAGGATTCAAGTGACAGAACGAAATCCTTATCTCACATGAATTCCTGCCACAGGCAAAAAAGAACAAGAAAAAAAGCAATAGAAAAGTTTGTGTTAACAGATCTGCTCAAATTATTCAATTAATATCCTTTAAAAACATGGAAGAAGTCCTCTGTTTTTTCGTGACCTTCTAATGAAGTTTTGCCACTGAGAGCCATTAGAAGTTTGCAAGATATCTTACACTCTACATCATTAATGTCACCAAATAAACTGAAGTTTGAAGTTACCAATCTATAAATTTCCTTCCCCTAGTGGCAATTTCCTCAATTTTCTCTCTGTAATCAGGCTTCCACAGAATGTCATCATCATTTTCTATCTGTGTAAAATTGCAGGGAGTTTAGAAAGTAAGTTGATGGAAAAACAGAATGAAGTACAACCTTGGTAGGATAGAATCATTTTGCAGAGTATATAAAAGAGAACCACTTTCTATAGCATGGCTCCAATGTCAGCAAAGTACAAGACACTGGAGAACTTGCCAGCGAAAAGTCAATGGCAGGGAAAAGAGTTTGATATTCGCTTATTCTTCGCCTTTTATCGCATGCATAAACTCCCTGCAGTACGAAAAAATGGCTTATAGAGCATAATCAATATGTTTGAATGACAGGAAGCTTAGAACAGATTGTTTATGGGTAGGATGAGTTCTTCATAAAGAAAAATGTCTCTGTTAGCTATATCACACGGGTGCGGGTGCGGGATACGGTAAATTTCAAAAATTTTGGGTGCGGCAACACGGCTAGGGTATATAATATTATATATTATATATAATATTCAAGCTACATAAATCAATCATAATACAACTAGTATTTGCTAATTTTGTGTGCACGTAGGTATCAATTAGCAAGTTCCCTCATAATGATCTGAAACTTAGAATAATTTTACGAGCTGCAAAATATCCAAGTTATGGATTCAAAGAGTTTCGAGATCTTTTGTAGGATATAGCATATACTAGTATTTGTGCTAGGATCCACTAGTGATATCATACTCTTCTGTTATATTGATTTGACAATGTTCCTGGTCTTCAAATGTGTTTGGTGACAGAGATTATTCTGTGCAAAGGCATACAGTATGGAGTCAAGAATCCAATCAGATTGAGTAATAATAAGAAACCAATTGTCTGCACCCAAAATCATTCAAGCTAATATTGTATACAACTACAATAGCAAGTACACAACTTTATATTAAAGCAAAACACATAAATGGTAAACAACCACTAATTTCATCATAATACACAAATCAATCTTCGTTATCCGGACCCATTTATCCGTGAGTTACAAATTTATTTATTTTTTTGCATTTTTTTTTTGCCACGCCGCACCGACATGGTGTTGGTGTCGCACCAGTGTCGAGGTCGATACTCCACCCCTTAGAAGTGTCTATGTGACTTAGTCTCTTAGTATGCTTCTTTCTTGTCATTTTCAAGTAGGTTACAATTAGTATGTTCAATATTATAGAGAGAGGTCAATATATACGCTCTTGGGAGGCAGACAAATAGCACAGTTGGAGAGACTTGCAAAAGCATCATCTTGTTGAAAAACTGAAATTAAGTAAAACATATTTCTCAAAATGAAAAGGAAAAAGAAAAAGGGAAAGCATAAAACCAGAAGCCTCATAATGTCCTATGAAAAAATAACTGCCAGTCATCTAGCGAGAACTTAAAATTCATAGATTACTACAGACAAGATAAGCTAAGAAATGTTGAAAAATGACATGAAAGTTGTATCAACAATATGTGCCACAATGAAGCTGATGATTTATAAAAGCAGGTAGGAAACAAGTGATTCTTCAGAATCAAGCATAACTCTAAGTACGCACCAAATGCTCTCTACAGAGTTCCAGAGCAATAAAAGGAGGGCAATTCAAACTTGATATTGCAGCTTGATCACTATTTCCAGCATTTGAAACCATCAAAGGAGGTATGCCCAGCCCTTCTAAGTACTCCTTCCCACCAAAGACTCCGACTGCTGTTTGCATTGTCCTAAATAAAATTGATGAATATAAAATTATGCACTTTGACCAATTCCCAGGATAGTGCCTATGTCTAGGACAGAAGAATAAAGCGAAAAGATAAAGACTAACATGAATAAATTTAGAAAGACTGAACTGTTATACATGACAGTTAGGAGGAGTATCAAATAAAGTGTGGGTCTATGGTGTTGCATACAACCATATCCTGCAAAAGGTACCTTCTTATTTTCATTAACCATGAACATACTGTTTATTACTAACTAAGAAATGATCTAGCTTGTGTTGAGTTAACTGTTAGCATGGCGCAGGATCGAGCTCTATGGAAACAAAGAATCCATGTAGCCGACCCCACCTAGTATGGGAAAAGGCTCAGTTGTTGTATTCCCTGAATATACTGTTTATTTCTTTCACTTACTGCCTTGTTCCGAAATTTTAGTATATCATTTGGTAAGAACATTTTTAGAACGATTAAGCTTATAGCTATTTTAAGTTTGCAATTTTCAATGCACTTTATCTACTATTACATCTGATTATGTCATGTGCTGTGCATATTTAGTTCTAAGGACATATGAACACATATAATCCATGAACCGTTATTGTGGTCCACAATGAATTATCATTTCATTGTATAACTTATCATGCTTATGTCTTGTATTATGTGCAACATTAAATGATTATTTGGTCAAAATATTCTTGATTATGACTCCAAAACTCTAGTTTGCCATGGATATTTCTTTTTGCGATGTATATTTCTTCTTTCCTAGTTCTCTACTCATAGAATCTAGTATTTATCATATTACATGTATATTTTATGTTTGTTTACTGTTATTTGTCAAAGTGTTTTACTTTGTTTTCCATAATTCTATCAGAGTCAGACACTCACTGTTAATAACAAAGCTTCATAGCACAATATACAAACAATACAAAACATGTTTTGTAGTCCAGCTTCATAGCACAATATACAAACAATACAAAACATGTTTTGTAGTCCATATGCTATCATGTATGAGAAAGTACGCAGTTTGACATTGTTAACATCTTAGAGTTATCTAGACTGACCATGTAAGTTTTGCAGTGAATACTTTTCCTCTCTTAGGATCAGCATTCTGGGACTTGTTTCCTTGCTAAAACTACTTTCCATAGTATTGCTTTCTACAGGATAGTTTTTTATTATCCTATTAGCTATGTTTTAGTTTTGTAAGTTAGAGAAAGTGCAACCGATAAACTGTAGAATTAATACAAAATGGTTAAGATGGAGAGGCTAATCGGGTATTCTATGTGAGTTAAATATTAGAAGATAGTTGTAAGACCAGAGATGTTTTATGGTGTTGAGTGTTGGGGGCAGTCATTATCAACATGTGTAGATGATGTTCATGGTGAAAATGAAGATTGAGGAGGATTTGTGGCCACACAAGGAAAGATTAGTATTGGAGAGATGCTATGACACAAATAGAATATAAATCAGAGAGACATGCTTAAGGTTGTTCGGATATTTAGAAAGCCACACACATAAAGTGACATTTGAATGATGAACACTTTGTGTGTGTGTGAGAGAGAGAGAGAGATGGGCTAGCTGGCTGGTTAGCAGTTAGGTAGGCTTTTCCTCTTTGTGCATATATGCTCAATAACTCATTGGTTTGTTTGACTTCCTCATGGTGTGGGAATTGTAACAAGAAAAGAAAAGCACCTAGTTGAACATGCATATCTCAAGTAATATTCTAAAAACAGCGTTTGTGCTTGTACAGGCACGAGATGAGCATGACACTCAAAGTAGTTAAATAAGATTGCAAATTCAATTTTTTCAGAGAGAATACCAGCAGTGAAATCATTAAATGCATCAAATAGGATTGCAAATCATAACCTGCTGAACATTTGTCAATGATGGCAACAAGACAAAAGGGTGGATAAGATACAAGTGCACATAGTAAATTAATTCTCATGAAACAAAAGACCAAAGCACTATCAGAAATGAAAAACATGAAGCAACTCAAGGATCTGGTGAAAAGAATCATCTGCAGGACATCACCCAAGACCACAGTAATAGAAGGGAACATTTTGAGAGTTCAGGTTTTGGCTCTGTATGGAATTGGATCACAACACAACACAACATAATTTACATAAAGAATGTGAAACAAGGAATGAGAAACTCAAAGAAGCTTGAGAAAGAAGCAAGGAGCTGCAGGTCTCCTGGATGGTGGTTGGCTACAAAACCTGAGTTGAACGAGTTGCAAATATATAACGGGATTTGAATCTGCTAGGGTTTGAATAAATGCCATGATGCCAATAAAAGAAGAAGAAGCTTAAGAAAGAACAAAATGAAAATAGCCTGTCACCTTAAGATCTGAAACAGCTTCAGAGGAAAAGTGTGACTGGAACTGAAGAGTCTAGAGGAAGATGAAGACAATATATGAGGATATTAAAGAGAGACATGGGCTGATTGAACTGCTAAAATTTAGGGACCACTCAATTAATACTTGTAAGGAACTGTTACAGCGGTGACCTTACACATGCATCTCACTCCAAAGGTGCGAGTCATTATTGCTGTTTTTGGGTTAAGTCTTCATGTAGTTCAACACAAAGACAGTAGTACAATAAGATGTACACAAAAAAGTATACATATGCTGTAACCATATCATCCTAAAATCTGGAATAAATTACAAAGTTGCAAGCATATTTCAAGCAACAAAGCTATTGTATGAGAAAAAAATAATGAAAAATTGTTCTGGCAAGCATGTCACAAACAATGAATATATTGGATATAGAAGAAATAGTGGGCAACTGGCCTCGCAACTAGATGGTACCTAAGCAGTGGAGAAGTTATGACCAATTCAATCTTGGAGGCGAGCCCAGATGCATGTATATGTTTCCGCAGATTTTCAACCTAACAAGAAGTATACAGTTAATATAACGTGTTCAGACATATAGTGAAGTACATATATCGATCAAAACCAACAGAACATGGTTCATTTAACATGAAACAAAAGGACGAGATTAAACAAAAACATCCACGGAGAATAACCAAGGCAACATAGGTAAATTTTGCAAGATTGAAACAATTAGAGATCCTTTTTCTACTGAAAAGGTAAGCTTTCATTCAGGAAAACACAAAGAGTCACTAAAAGCACAAAGGAGTAACTCAACAAAGAACACCAACGACAACAACAACCAAGTTTTGTACCATACTAGATAAGGTCGGCTATAAATGGATTCTTTGTTTCCATAGAGTTTGATCATGTGTTAGGCTAGTAGTTAACTCAATATAAGCTAGATCATTCTTTATTGTTTTTTTTTTATCTTTTTCTTCCTCTTTTAACATTTTCACAATCTAGTTTCTCATCTTCTTTCTACGCACCTAAACCATCTTAAATGATTTTCTCTCATTTATCATCTATTTGTGTCACTCCCAATTTATTTTTAATAACTCATTATTTATATGGTCTTTTCTTGTATGACTACTAATCCATCTCACTATCTCTATTTCTATCACACATATCTTTTCTACATTGATGATTAACTGCCCAACACCGAGAACCGTAAGTATAGTGAGTCGAATTGTTGTTCTATAATATTTACCTTTTATCTTCTTGTCGGATAAAATACCTTATACACCTCTCTATCTTAACCAACCTACATTAATTCTACATATAACATTTCCATCAATTCTTTCATCACTATGGAAAACTAACCCTAAGTATTTAAAACTTTCCTTAAAAAAGATAAAATGTGTCAATCTTAATTTACATGATATCTGAAGTAACCAAATGATCAAACTTGCATTTCATATATTCTATCTTTTTCTACTAAGTTAAAAACCTTTACTTTCTAATATTTCTCTCCATAGTTCCAATTTCTTATTAATTTTTTCTTAAACTCATCTATTAATGCAATGTCATCCACGAATAACACACAAAAAGTTACTTCATCTTGAATATGTTTTGTTATCTCATTAATAATTAATATAAATAGATATGGACTTAAGTTGACATTGACATAATCCAATATTAACTTTAAAGAAATATGTCATTCCTTCATGAGTCCTAACACATTTTTGCACCATCATACATGTCTATTATCTTATAAGAATGATGTATATCAATGAAATACCTCTTTTTTCAAGATTCTCCAAGGAATATTTATTAATACCCTATCATAAACTTCTTTAAATTAATAAATATCATATGAAGTTTCTTCTTTTTTTCTCTAAAATATTATGCAAGACATATCAATAGGTGAATAGACTCAATAGTAGATCTTTTTGGCATGAAGCCAAATTGGTTCTCTACTTTACTTTATATTTGTCTTAACCTACGTTCAATAATTCTTTCCTATAATTTCATAGTATGGTTCATTAACTTGATACCTCGATAATTTGCACAATTTTGAATGTCTCTTGTTCTTGTTATGAGTATAATTGTAATTTTCTTCCATTCTTTATGTATATTTTGGTTTTTTATATTTTATTAAATAATCTTATAAGCTAAATAATACTTGTCGCTCCTAGGAGGTCACAGATTTACCAACCCTCGTTAAGTTTAAGAGCCTCTTTGACTTCATCCTTTTGAATACATCGATAGAAATTGTTCTGATTTGATTAGCTTTCCTAAGCTAATATTAACACTTATATTTTCGTTAAAAAGCTTGTGAAAATTATTTTTCATCTATTTTTTATATCATCACTTGCTACTAGAATCTTCTCATCCTTATCTTTGATACATCTAACATCCTTAATTTTCTTATTTTTAAACTTAACTATCTAAACATATCTCTTTTATCTTCTTTTGAGTTGAGATTTTATATAAATCCTCCTAAATTTTAGCTTTTACTTCACTAGTCGTCTTTTTCGCTTCTTTACTTTTTTATAAGTCTCCTAAGTTTAATTAGTATTATTGGCATAATTTAACTTGTAACATGTTCTCTTGATCTTATCTTGCACCACTTCACTCTACCACCAAGCTTTCTTTTGTATAGGTACCTCTCCCTTAGATTCACCTAACACATCTTTTGCTACTTTCTTAATATGCTTAACCATTCCAATATCAGAAGGTGTACCTAAATAATTTTAAGTATCTCCTTAAAGAACTTTCCCTTTGGGGTATTTGACATATTTCAATAAGGTAACTCATTCCTCATTCCATGTTAACTGGTTACTGGTTAATATATAAATACACCACAAATAGATAACATCACCAATCTCATTTTCAGCATGTTACTGCCATGGACTTCCTTGCGAGGGTTTTTCAAAGTGATAGATAAAGCAAAAGGAGAATAAGAAACAACTAACCTTAATATGATTTTTCTTGTAAGAATATCTTAAAAAAACTTACAAGGGATGCTTCAAAAGAGAAAAAACAGAAACATTTAACTGAAAAAATTTAGAATAATACAACATTTGCAAATCCTCACTTCTCACAAGATTTTTCTTTGCTCTAAAAATCTAAGAACTTACAAGAAATTGAAGAATTTCACTGAGAAAAGTTTGTATACATAAAGAAATAAAGATACAATGATAGGTGATCCCAAGCACCAATCCCCATATATAAACCAAGATGAAATCCCATCCAATGGTTTAGGCAAAGAAACCAATATTGCTCAATATAACAATTAAATGATGCAGAAAAGGGGAAAACTTTCTTGAATAGCAAGTGTTGCCTAAATTGTGCTTGTGATTATGAAAAGAAATCTGATTCGCCATTTGGATGGTTAGTGGGATCTTAGACAATAGCATATATAATATATATGTATATATATATATAGAGAGAGAGAGAGAGGATCCTGAAACCTCTGGCACATGCATACTCATCATGCCCATCCTTTATTTATGGGGGAACGAGTATTATAAGGGTGTCTTTTATATTTTTTGCTATACCTTATAATTTTATAAATGACACTCGTGTCCCCTAAAGCAAAGAGTAGACATGAGTATACATGTATTAAAGGTTGCAAAATCCAGGTCATATACATACACACACACACACACACACACACACACACACACACACACACATATATATATATAGGTATGTATATGTACATATATATGTATACTGGCACACATACACAATGTCCGTTAACACTGCCTGGGAATGAGCATTATGACAAATAATGGCAGGGTATTATAACTTCCATCTTACCCAAGAGCCAGGTATCTATATGAAGAAACAATAAACGAAAAAACAAAGGAGGAGAAGAAAAATGAATCACTCAATATGTACCTGCTCCCAACCTAAAGGAGTAAGATTAGCATCGAAAAATTCTTCCGATAGGTATGCTTCTTGGCCCACATTGTGAAATCCTTGCCCATGCCTAACCTTCACCGATAAATGCACCCACATAAATAAACTGCTTAGTAGTGTTTTTGAAACAAGCAAATATATCTTAAAAAGCAAGTCCAAAGAAATACGAACCAAATGAAGAGTTTTACAGCAGTGTAGTGGGTACAAGCATTGGAGTGCAGCAGTTTCCATATCTGTACAAAAACATATCTGCATTTAAACATGTACAGCAAAGTGACAAAAGTTACTGCATCAGAAAGTTCAGCTGTTCATCATTTGATGTTGTTGCCTAACAAAATTCAATATGCTACACATTGGAGTGCAGCAGTTTCCATATCTGAAAAAATGACAAGGAATGTTGCTACCATACACTCTCGACTGCAATACCTTGATATACTGATCCTTCCAAATTGAATTTTGTAGGTTACTTTTGATGAGCTAAAGTCAGTTTTTTTTAAATCAAAAGCAATAGATTCTACAAGTCGACATATTCTTGACTTTCTTTGGAAGATTTATTCATTAGGCTGATTCTTGAAGTTGGACATATACCTTGTTTTATCTCATGTAGCTCCCACTCCCCTATAATAGCATGTGTTATCTAACAAGAATAAGATGACTGTTATGCAAAAAAGAGGATACCATGCCTCTCCTTTTACGCCCAATATTGAAGTCATTACAAGCAACCAAATGGTGGACAACAAGCAAATAATAAACTTCCATTATTGGTGCATTGCATCTATGCACAAAACCTGTATTGCCTCAGGTACTCCAGAAGTAGCAGGAAAAAAAATGAAGAGTTTGAACCACAGCCTCAACAGATCAGTACACCCAAGAAGAGGCTTATATATGAGAATTTCAGCTCTATCAAGTGGATGCTAACCACACTACCTACAGGGTTCGTGCCTTTCTTTGACATCTATAGTTAGAAACCCAATCAGCTAGAGATCAAGATTTAATAATGCTTAATGCACAATTATCTATGTGAAGAGGTCTATGTGAGCACCCTCCATAATATGTTAGAGATGAGATATACAGTTTACTTTTGAGAATATGGCAATAAATGGTCTTAAGCAGGCACCATTAGCTTCATTTGATAACTTTGGTGCGAATCTTGTCTCTCTTTAATTGGCAGTAAGGACAAATGGCAACTTTATGCGTTATGAAGGTTGTTCATTATGCATACCATCTTGAGCTAAGGCATAACCTTTTGTCTACTCCTTTGCCTAGACAATTGTGACTTTCTACTATCTATTACCACAGACCTCTGGAGTAATTAAGAACACTCTGCCCCTTCTCTATTAAATTTAAAGCTTCCTGATAAACACATCCCGAGGGGTGATGCAAACAGCCGATATTCATCCAAAACCCAAATATGTCAACGACGACACCTTACTCTGTGATAAACCACGATACCCACGACTGCTACACGAAAAGGGTCAAGGATAAACATGCAGATATAAATAACCATAGGAGAAGACGATGATTTACATGTATAGCAAGAACAGCTCTTGCAGGCATTCCATTTTCCTACCATAATCCGTGCAAGCGAATAAACAGAAGCAGGATTTTCATTTCATCACGGCCAATCCCTAGGATTCCAGGGACACCCATTCGTGCACCACAAGAAGTCACGTACTACTAAATTCACCATCCAAACATAAGCAAGGCATCGCGACCGACGCACCCAAGTGTGCCCTCCATGATTTATACAAATGTAACAAGCCAAAACGCTCCACTAAATCAATTTTACGGAAATTCAAGGTTACCACAAACGGCGCACAACAAGTCTACTTTAAAACCACCACACTCAGATACCACCCCATTTGCGAACAAAATGCAAGTCACATCTAATCCCACTGGAATCATGAAAGCATTCAAAGAAAACAGCAAGGAAACCACGCATTGTTACACGGAACACCAACGATCTGTAAGTTCTCGAACCAAGAGATTCACTCCTCAACAACAAGCAACACCCGAAACACCGAAAGAATACTGGTATCGTCTGTTGAAGGAGATAATCGAATTGAGAGAGATAGAGAGAGAATACCGAATTACCAATCAATGGTTGAGGGCAAAGGTAAACAGGAGACGTGAAGTTCGAGAGGCTTCCAACTCCAGACGAAAGGCAAAACGGTGCGAGGGAATCGCCGTACAAATACTCATTGCCTCCGGCACGCCCTCCAACCGTCTTCCTTTACCCACCTATCTTGCTTTTTAACGTCAAGTTACGTACCTCGCCAACTAGAATCCCCGACAGATGGCACCATGTAAAAGATTGATTTCCAAATAACAAGCTCCACACTCGGTATGGCGCCACGACGGAAGTTAAGATTGCTCTTACTCGTGGTGGTAGATAGCTTGATCTTTCGGTGTTATATTGTGTTGATATTTTTGCCCACTGATTGTGGAGTTTGAAGGCGATCTTTGACTTGTGCCTGGTAGACTTTTTCGTTGCGTCTTTCTCACGTCCGACTTGGCTTCTCATATTTAATTGATCCATTTGCGGTTTGAGGGGCAAAAGAGGATGCTTGTGCTGGCCCTTCACTACTTCCACAGACCCAGTCATGAGCCCACCAAGGCGACTAAGTTCGCGCTCGCAAGACTCAGTTGATATCTCATTATACATGAACATGTTCTTGAAAGCTCTAATGGGTGTTTGATTACGAGGCATGAACCTACACAACTGAAAAGTAACTAAGTGCGAGCCTCGCTGCACAATACAATCCTTGTTTTTTAATTGATTTTTGAGTCCGAGCAGTAGCCAATGCGATGACATTTTTCCAAGCCCATCTTCATAATCAAAACAGATGAAATTAGAACCGGAACCAGGAATCACTCAATTCGGTTATGATTTCATCTTTTATAAAACTGGAACCGAAACCAAATTGGAATAAACGGTTTTAAACCATCATGTCTGTTTTTTATTTTCCTTATGATTTTTAATTTTTTAATAAAACTGCCGGTTTCATTATGGTTCCTAACTCAAACCATAATCACCACAAAAACAGTGGTTCTGAAACGATACTCAAAACCGTCCTTGAGCCGATCTGATTATGTTTTCAAGTTCTAAACTAACTAGAACTGAACATGTCTACTCACAAACATGCTATGCACATCGAATAGGTAATGCAGTTATGTGCTCCCTCTGAGTCTGAGTTGCAAAATTTGGAGGGTCAATCCAGATAACAAAAGCTTGATCGATATCTACACCTAGCATATCTAAGAAATTAGCTTCACATGTCATACATACAATTTACGTTCCATGATCTATGTACAAGCTGATAGATTTCTGCGAGAACAAATGCTTCATGGTGGAAATACAGAGCAAGTTCCACTGAGCTATTCTACCAGCCCTAACCAGAGCGGGCCCGGCGCTCTACGAAGCTAGGTCTCTGCAACGATGCGATGAGGCAGTATCAGATGCAAATCCACTGGGAATATATGTGTCCACATGATCCAGATCCACTTGATTCCCTATATGAATTGGTAGGGGCTAGTGAACTTTTTCAAAAAATATATATCGGGAATGAAGCATAGAATAAACTCAAATTGCCCATGATAGAGGAAGAAAATGGATTAACCAAACACGGCTAGCTTTAGCACCGAATATTTTCAACAAGTTGAAGAAAGCACCATGGATTTGTTCAAAGTTCACTGCCATCTCACCATCAGCAAGATGTTACCAGCAAATGGACTCCCTCTTCTGGTCTCTACGTCTAGGGTAAGGTTGTCTAGAGGTGGCCTGATCGGATCTGGACCCGAACCACCACACCGAAGTGGTCAAAATCAGATTCGGGCCCTCCCGTGGTTTGGCTTGGTTCCACCTGTCGCCGAATCAAATCAGCACGAAAATGAGTGGTTCCAAGTCGCTTCTTGGTTCTGGCTTTAAAATCCAATCTCTAATTCACGAAATCTTCAAACGAAACCAGAACCAAAAATGGAACCGGAGTGCTAGCCTTGAACCGGATAGCAAACCAGATCCAGACCTGCAGGACCAGTTCATTGTTGCTTCTAAGTTTTGGTGGAATAGGAACCACCAGTTTGGAACCGACATTCGCAACTTACCCACCACCAGGTCTAGGGTTGTCAATGAATTGGATACTGTCCACACCCGGATTGCAGGTTCATAACCAACACCTATATCTGGAGTGATCGGAGTAGATTAGTTGTATTTTGAGTCGGGTTCGTAACATCGATGTGGAAGAGGCACCATCTGAATCCAGATATTGAGTATTCATCATATAAACTATATAAGTCGTCACTTGTAATTCATGGCCAGTGGCTCAACCATTATGGGCAGTGGTTTCAGGGATTTCTTTTTGCCTAGTGAGTAATGACCCAGGAATGCAGAATCCAAATATGAACCTTTAGTATTTAGATATGGTTTTGGATACTGAATCCAAGTAATCGGATCTAGAATCCAATTAAACTCCCAGCATGTTGCCTATTTATTACATCCCTACTGGCTGTTCTACATACATCTTCATTCACCATATCAATACAAGCTTAGGAACTTGATCAAGTCGATGCTTGGTTAAGAAAGCGAGCCTTGTCTCGGCACCGTGTTGTCGGACACAAGAAGCTATTGAATCAACCACACCATGCACTCGGAGTGATAGCTCACCTGGCTAGGGAACTCAATTCTCAAGTTGAAGGTAGCGAGTCGGTACTGGACTCTCAAGTGATAGTCCAATTAGATTCCAGCTTGAACCAAAACTAAAGCATACTAAAAATTAACAAAAGGCCTGAACAAGTGGTTTGAACCGTCACACCAGTTCCGGTTCGGGTCCACTGATCCATTTACGAACCGGACATGTCTAAAGATCGTGTTTATATAAGCGTGTGCATCTGTGTAGTATATTACTCCACGACAGAATGATCCTGCCGTTGATAGCCAATGGTAAGGGTATATGATCTTTTGAAAGTGCATGCACCGCTGCCCACAATCCATGGCGTAGAACATGAAAATTGGCAAATAAAACATGCATTTCTCGGCATCATATCCAGTGGAGGATCTACATTGAGCCCAATTGCTTCACTCGAATTTTCAAAAATCAACTTAAAGCTTAGAGCCCGGGGTTGGATTCATGGGCTATAAGACATGGTTTGCCCCATCCTAAACCATCCGCCACGGTGGCAAGAGACGCCAAAGCCTAAGGTGACTATTGCCATCATGATCAAGCGTCCTCCTAAAGGCGGAAAGGGCGTCTCAAAGTAGGGAATCTTCATCCTCTCAATGTTTTGCTTGTGTCCTTTTTACGTGTTTGCTTCGCTTGTCATTTTGATTTGCAGTCTTAGTGCAGGAATATCTAAACCAACCTTTGCATGCTGGGTGAGAAGCAAAGGTTTCGGTTCTCTGTTGTGGGCATATTTCATCCACAGTTCTTCGGTACAAATAATAGTTTCGTGTTACATAAACGACTAGCGTTAAGCAGTGGCAGATTCACAGTGAGGCAAGATGGGCAGCTGCGCTGCCTGAAATTTGAAAAACCAATAAAAAATTATCAGAGGATATTGAATCCATAACCACTATACATAATTAACTCCACCTCAAATGATCGAATAGACAGTTTATCCAACCCTACAAAAAAAAATCTTGGTCCGCCATTGCATGCACACATGCAAAACCTACTCCTGGTTTTATGGTACCAGACATGGATAAGAAAACACACACGTGTAACATGAGCACATGCACGTGCACACACGCACAACATGTGCAACAGGTGTGGACAAGCATACACACATGCACACGAGCGTGAACACACACACAGAACATGGGCCTGGTTATATGGTATCAGGTACGAACAAGATCCACCCACAAAGCTGCATAATTCACTTGTAAGGTCGCGAACAAGATCCACCCACAAAGCTGCATAATTCACTTGTAAGGTCGCGTCCATTGCACATCTCTCAAATTGTTGACCCTCCCAACTTGTTCACAAGCCTCCAAGAGAGACCCAAAATACTTGCGTCTGCATCTCACCATTCAATTCAGCCTATATCCACAATAAGGGAACACAACAACCACCCATGGTTTTCTGCATCAAATCTAACCTTAGGTTTAGGATTATCTTAAGGCTAGAGCTAGGAAGGACCCGCTTTTATTTATTCATCTTCTTTCTTTTCTATAAAAAACCATGGGTTTCAAATTTCCGTGTCTTGGAATGAAGCAGATGGCACTTTTGTGGGTCGGAAGGGAGGGTCACGCACTGCACTTCCCCTCCATCTTTTTCGTTCACGATACAGTTGTGCGTCTAGCTCTGCCGATGGTTGCAATTGTCGGTGATAATAACATTTGTATTAGTGTGCATGTTATCTATAGAGAGAAAGGAAAACTGAGGGCTGTTAGGCATCTTTTCGTGCCAGACTCTATTAGATGGTTTGTATCGTTTATACGATTGGACAAATGACATAAATTGAGTTATTCATTAACAAGGTTTGAGGCCATCTAATGCATATGAGTGAATTAAATGTGACTCGAGATAAGTGTTTTGATCACCACCATTCAATATTCATCACATAAAATGTGACGATGATCAAGTAATACCTAACATAAGAGCATAGTTTATGCGTAGAATCATCCATACTAAAATTCACTTAAACATCATCATCTTTTGATTGGTTAGATCAAGTAATGTGGTGAAATTACTCTTGTATCACCCAAAAGAAGTGGGTGGCAATGTAGTGGACAAGATCGAGGCTTTATATATATACAGATAGAGAGAAAGGGGGGGAGGGGGGAGATGTAAATGCTTAAATCCTAAATACTGGAAGTAGAAAAGTGAAAAATGTCATTATATTTTTTGTACTTTGTATTTAATGTACATATTTTTTGTTTTATTACTTTAATTATTATTTTCAAAGATTGAACATTTAAGATGTTAAGTAAATTTGAGTGAGGATGGAGTACATGTATTTACCATTTCGTCTCTCTCTCTCTCAAAACGATGTGGAGTTGTTTGAGAACATGTTGGGGAGAGGCTCTTCGACTATCATTTAGCTTGGCTCGTATGGCATAAGAAAAGAGCCGAGTACAAGAAAGGATTGTCAAGTTTGTGTCTCTTTTACCAGTCATATCTATCCAACAATCATATACAATCAATATAAAATTACTAGCGTCAAGTTTTTGAGAAGGATTTTTCAACTCTTATGAGAACATGGAATATTGGAATTTAAGAATCACATTGTTAGGCAAATTTTTTTTTTTGGTACAATGGAAAGGCCGAAGCCAGATGCACTCCCAGGTATCAAAATCTTAACCTTCAACTTGCGAGTCGACCCCCTAACCAGGTAAACTATTGCTCGATATGCATTTTTCGAACTATTGCTCGATATGCATTTTTCTTAGGCATTGTTTTAACTTTTATATTCTTGTTTAGGACATGCATTATAATTGGTAAACACTAATCACGAAATATTCAGTAAAGCCTTTCGCTTGTGTTGTATTTAGAGAGGTATCTGGCATTGGAAATGAAGGACCTGGCCCATGATTGCTGCAATTTCCCATATAAATCTACAAGAAAATAAATGATATAGACAAAACTTGGGAAAACAAAATACACAATCTACAAGAAATGGGTAGTAATGCGCATCCATATTATAAAATCCAAAATTAATTCTAGAGAGGACAAATGACAAAGTTACCTTAGGGGTAGCAAATTGAGTCAAGGGGTTGGGTCCCGGTCAAAATTGGGTTGACCCGCAACGGACCCATTTTCTTTTATTATGATCCATTTTCAAGTTCGATCGAGTCAACCTTGTTTTTGTATGTAGAGTGATTTTATCCTACATGCCTCCGACCATGTGTGCTCTTAGCCCTTCCTTTAAACGGTGGTTGAAAAAAATAAAAGAAGCAACCATGTTGCACTCTATGTACTTTTATGAGTAATAAATATATACGTATATATATAGAGAGAGAGATTGGATCTTATCCACCATTAACACCTGTTCAATTACATTCATATCACACAAAAAAAACAATAGGTGAACATGTAAGAAATAGATATATATGTGTGTACAGACATGTTCATACAACTATGACAAGATACATTTCATAACACAATATATTATTATGCATCATATGTAAAAAATTTCGAGTCTGGTGCAGGTCGGGTCATTTTGGAACGACCTGGACTGAACCCGGTGCCTAATCCCTGACCCCAGGCACTCGATTTTCTGGTCAGGTAAAAGATTGCCACCCCCACTTACCTATCCGTGAGGGATGACCTAGTTATTTGGTCCCCATTTTCAGAATTTGCCAACATTATATTTTTATTAAATGATTATATGTTTTTTTTCATAGTAGGCCGGTTGATGAGAAACTACAAGGTTCATAATAAGTTCGGAAAGTATAGAAATGCGTCGTATTTTGCAAGATGGATTGAGGGTTCATATTAAATTAGTGTGATGGATACCCTACTTGAATGACACCATATTTTCATAATTTGGTGCATCAGGCAGCATGCTTTTTTACTTCAGCCATTGACTTTTTCTCTCTCTCTCTCTCTCACACACACACAGGGTTAGGAAAAGTGCAACGCAGCTTCCTTTCTAATGTGAAAAGAGGACTGGTTGGTAATTATATGAAATCTGCAGTGCATCCCTAACAAGTCAACTTGTTGTCTTCGGCACTCTATCGTTTGTGATGTCATCTTCGCCGCTCTATTGTTTGTCATGTCACAGGATAAAGTAGGAATTTATATGTTATTAAACAAATCATGGAATAAAGTACTGAACAGTTTAATAAACAGTAAACAGACTGGTTTGCCTCTTCAGTAAGTTTGAAAATCTCTTCTGAGGACAAAATCTTACAGCTGCGGTTTCTCAGAGTCGTAAAAACAGTGAGACGATATATGGAAAGTATTTGAAAAGGGTAAACAGTGCTGATCCTTTCAATCAAGGGAGGAAACAGAAACACCATATAGAGTCTTTGGCAGTTGTTTAGTCTTATCACATTGTCTTGATCCAGGCCTCTGTTATTAAAGCAGCTTGTCGACTGCATTCGAGAGCCACGAACTCTATTGCTTCACTTCTTATTTCCTTATCGTTGCTGTTTCTAAAAAGTGAAGGATGGAATTTGATGACGTTTTTGAGGATTTTCTGGGTTTGAGAAGAGAATTGCTGGAAAACCGTCCTGGTGAAAACAATCAGCTTTTTGCAGATGGGAGCAACTTGAATGACTTTCAGAGGAACCCAACTTTCTTCTTAGAAACACCATTTTTACCTGCTGCAAACTGTGAACAGATGACAGCTGCGCCTTCCTCATTCAATGACCCCACAGTTTCATCAACAATTGGGTGCTCCATTGATCTCTGCAAAGATGTGTTTCTTTAACTCCTGATCTTGGTTTTTTCTCTTGTTCGGAAACACCAACTTTCATCCCCTTGGTTGAGGACGACGAGTTGGGATTGTGGCGCAAGAGCCTCTGCAGTGGAGACTCAGAGGAACGCATATTAAAACAAGGCAGTGGTCAGGCATTAGGAATACCAGGTTTGGAATTGAGTGCCACAGAGGGTGGTGCAAGAGGTAAGCAATTGGTAAAGACGAGTATTTTAGTGCAGCCGTCGAAGAACCTCATGGCTGAAAGGAGAAGAAGGAAAAGGCTGAATGACAGACTATGTATGCTTAGATCTGTTGTACCAACAATCAGCAAGGTGAAGATTAAGATCCTCTTCTGTCATTCATATCACGACTCTAGGTTCTTTGCGCACACTCGCACACGCCCGCATGCACACCCACAAACGCACACATTGTTTTTCTTTTCCTTGATCTCTTACTGATTTTTGTTTTTGAATGGGAATCTTCTAGATGAATAGAATCTCTCTTAGGAGACACCATGCATCAGAAGACAAGATTTGACGTAGTTCAGATGGAGTGAAATCTTAGCTCCTAATTCCACGAGCGCTGCAGATTATAAAATGAGAACTACTTTAGTAAAATATATATATATATATAGGGCATAGATCAAAAAACTACGAAAAATTATATTTGAATCATGTACATTCAGCTCTATCTGTTTCGGTATGTCCAAATTTACGGGATGGAACCAACACCCCGAACCCCCACCTTCCGTGAAAAGGGGCATCATCTCCTGCAACCCAAACTCATGGCCAAGATGGTTCGATGACAATTTATGGAAGAGTAAATTACGCTCCGCATAAAATTCCAACAGAAGTAGAAATATTTTTGCTAAATAGATTGTGAAAGGCCCAAAGTGTATTTTAAAGAAACCATAAAACCTGATCTTACTCTTTTGAATCTAAAATGCATGACATATGTAGTAAACCTCACCTATCTTGGAAACCGTACTTGGATTTGATTTTCTCATCAGCTTAGATGATTTTACCACTGTTTCACGTTAAAATTTTCTATATCTTCCTTTTCAAGAATGAGATTAGTCTTTAAAATTATTTGTTGCTTGCGTGTTCTCAGGTTCATCCAGTCGTATGGTACACATATAATTGTAGGCTTATCGGTGAAAACCCATGAATGATGCATGGCTGTTCCAAAACAAGGCCTGAATGTAAAGAACATTCTGTTGTAACATGTCAGCAAGCTTATATTTTCCCCTGTTCTGTCTTTACGAGATAAACTGCTCAACATGCATCTGAAGTTATAGACAATAAAATGTTATGGTCATGCAAGTCACTTAACATGTTTTTGAAAAGCTGCAAACTTAAGCATGCGCAAATTGGTGGAAGTTGTCGTATTACAAGCTCCAATTGGCTTCTGAACAGACCGAGAAGTTCGTTTCTTTTAAAGTTATGGAAATGTCTACAGAGAAAGAACGAATTCATATGCGTGAAAGATGCTGCTCAACGTCAGAAGTTTGGTTGAGATTGTATTAGAGTTTTCTGGTCAGTCTAACCATATCATCATCAACATTACGACCAACCTTTCATATGGAGTGCCTCCTTGTGGAACCACAACACAAGCAGGTTCTGATATTCTTCACGGGAGAGAGAGAGAGAGGGGGAAGGGATGGAGAGGGAGTCTTCCAAAATAATTTTGACTCGTGAAAGGTCATCTACCTAAAAAATGAAGTTGCATCTAAAGGAATTGTTCACAGTCGTCACCGTGGTTGTCATCTTCGTATTCTGAAAAGGTTTCTGTTTCCTGTGCCCCTAACAGGATCTGCTTGAAAACATCCTTTGCATCTGAAAGTAGAGCCGACCTTGCAGATTTAAGAGTCTCCGTCTTATCCAAAAAGGCAACTTTCTTTTCACCAACTACTGCATCTCTTTTCTTCATTGCGGCCTTTCTGCACCGTGTTTGTTCCCTGATGTGAAGCCGGTCGATATACTTCTCATGCATCTCCAAATTCGTAACCTTCTTCAAGATCTCAGGACTTAAAAGAGCTTGTTGATGGACATCAGTGATGGTATCTTCCAGTTTCTTTCTGTTGTTTAGGATTGTCTTTCCACTCATTTCATGGCAATTAGACTTCAATGGACATATTGGTGTAGTGGGTCTTCTCGTCTGGTGGAAATCTTTATCTAGAGAAAAAGAACCTCCAAGCACAGAGGGACCACTAACCTCGTGGCTGTCGTTGGCAAGACCATGCTTTCTCAGTATGTTCCTTACAAGTCTATGAGCAAGAAGACTTTTTCTTTTACCACTAATTCGCCCTTTAGGACCAAATTGATCAGGTATTGAAGGGCCATTTCCAGTAAGGATGGACTTTCCCAAAGGAGAAAACTTTCTTTTCAGCCTTGAACGAGGCTGCTGGGAAGGTGGTGTTGGTACAATTGCATGGATCCGGTCAAAACATTCTTTTGCTGATTTCCCAGGGACCTGCATAGCAGATACTATCTTGATTTATCAATATTACGACCTTCAAAAACATGTGGAAAACAAATACATCTCAACTTTCACTAAATCCGATTAGTGTATAAACGTGTATGAGTTGGTTTGCATAGGGCACACCCAACCACCCCAAAAAGAAAGAAAGAACCTGGCATCATATTGTAACAAGGCATTTTTGGAAAAGAAGTTTGCTGGGTGCAAGAGTTCAGAGGTTGTAGTATGAAAAAAAGGTGGAAACGCATGAATGTTGAACAAACATGTGGATAGAGAAGACTATAATTAAAGATATGTTACAACAAACATAGGCTTTAAATTAGTGTACAGCTCCCGAATAGTTCCGGAAATATGTTTCACAGCGCACATGGCTTCATCAAGTGGCATCAACTCATAAATCTTGGTGCAACAGTGCTTAGAGTCATTCATTAACGCATCTCAAGAGAAGAGGATTGGGTATAGTTAGCTGTGCGAATCAAACATGCCTCAGTAAGTTTTCCAACTTGGACTTACGGAAATATGAATCAATCCAATGTTTCATTCAATATTTGCTGTCTTATTTGTTTTCTAAAACTTAAAAAGCACAAGACCCTAAGCTATCAAATTTACAGTGACAACCAGTTAACGTGAGCCAAGAATTGAGTTGCCTGAGTCTGAGTCTGAGTCTGAGTCTGAGTCATGAGTTTAATAGCTATGCTCATCCACCGTTCACAGGTTCTCTTTCTGCCCTACTCTTGATCCTCTATTGATGAACCGCGTTCTCTTTTTTCGCTTTATTGATCATCATTTTAAATTCCTCTTTCTATGGGAGAATCCGAGATTCCCCACATGTATAGAATAACTATAGATCAATGCCATAAGTTGCATGAAACAAGAAAAAAAGAAGAAAATAATGTGTTGGTTCATATAAGATGGGAATGTATTCTTGAAAACTCCGAGGACCAAGAATTCCTATTCATAAGTAAACTCTTGAGATGTTCTTTCCTTTTCTTTTTGTTACAACTTGGAGATGAAGCTAGGTATGCACACCTGGATGAGTAGAATTCACAACCTGCGTCTTCTGAGTCAAGTGCCCTGCCAGGTGAACTAACGGTCTCAGTGTGAATTCTTGAGATTTATCTAAACACCATCCCTGTGCGGCATTAATTACTTGTGGGTTTTCTGCAAGCCGAAGAAAGATTTTTCTTCCCAATAACCAATACTTCCATAAGGTATTGGTTGCCATAAGCAACATAAATTGGTTTAGCTTATCCAGAAGATAGGGGTCTTGCTCTTTGTATAGATTCATGGCTAGGAGTTGGTTTCTTATTTGACACCTAGTTAATCATCTAATCCGCCACTGGATCATTCCAACGAAACGACTCCATAGCATCATTCTTTTACGGGTAACATAAAAGTTCACTTTCCTAGATTGCTAATGAAGCAAGTGAATAAATATTATGAAGAGCTAAAAGGACAACTTTATCAATATATATCTACAATTGTTCATGCCATGCTCGCTTTTTGCATTTAGTTGTTTGTGAAACATTTGATTGGCATATTTTGGCCAGAATGGTCCACCAATAACTCGATGTAGGTTTTGTTTCCTAGATGTGTCATGGATAAGGTCTCGAGGATACAGGACCCCTTCGTTTTCATAAAAACTATTACTAGTAGTGCATAAGCGATATGCCATGGAGACAAAAAACAAACATTCAAGTGACAAATCTGCAATTGAAGTAACTCAAAGGGGAAGCTTTGCTTTCCTTCTTTCTTATTCAAAGATTTTCATTCTTTCGTAATTTTTGGCACAAAGTTCTAACCCACAGTCATTTCCTTCATGTGGTGAAACAGACAAACACATTGGGTTGATACAATCAGCACAAACAATAAAGTAACTAACGCTAATAGATTATGCATATTTTATTTAGCTGTTAAAGAACGGAAGCCATTACCCTTAAGGACATATATCTTCCTGTCCTAATGGTAAGCAAGGTAAAATAGACGCTCATCAATAGCTCATAGGTTTTGGGTTGTAAATTTATAAAGATAAAAAGAAAGAAAATGGAAAATGCACACTTTGGGAATAATAAAAAAACTCAACATCACGCAAGTGTAAGGAGACACCTTCCGCAGAAATCGTGTTGAAAAGTAGCAATGCATGATAAGATAGGTCCAAGAGTAAAACATAGCAATGAAAAATGAAACTATCTAATAATTACGGAAACAAGTTTAACAATTAATACAAAGGGACAATTTCAACGGAGAAATCCTTTAAGCAATATCATAAGGAAAGAATCAGGTATAATCGTGTGCATTGTGCAGAAAAAAAGGTGTATTTCAGCAGAAAATCTCACCAACTTGGCAATTTCCTTCCAAAAGTGCGGAGAAGGTTTTGCGATCAAGTAAGCTCTTTCTAATGCATCTTCTTGATCCTGCGACCATCCAGAAAATCGAGAACTACCCAAAAGAGTTCCAGAGTTTCTCTTCCGTATCTCCTCAAGAAACAAAGCATCAGTCTCCGACTCCTCGTAGGCTTCTCTCTTGGAGCCTCCATTCTCTTTCCTTTGCCTCTTCTTTATTCCTTTGCAAGCCGAAGAATCGGGTATTTCCTTCCTCATCCTTCCCCTTGATCTTCCTTTATGCCGCGGCTCCTCCCCAACTTTAATTGCACGATCATCCCCATGTTCCTCTTCTAGCGAAGACGTTTGACCTTCAACTCTCAATTGCTCGTCTGGCTTAACCCCGCTATTATCATCCTTCACTTTTGTGATTCTTCTTGTGTCCCTCTCACAATCATTGTTCTCACACTTCTCTTTCATGGATCTTCTCACAGCGCGGCTTCCGTTTGCCTCTTTCATCCCACTGTTTTCTTCACTAACGTTAACAAAAGATCCTGCGTTCTCCTTGTTGTCTTCATCAGAAATACAATGAACGAATCTCGGGAACCTTCTCCGCGGCAATAGCGTCTTGATTTGGTCCTTCCGAGCGAAGCTTGGAGGCTTATCGAAAGGCACTTTGTTGGCATCCCCGCTAACAACCCTTGAGTTCGTCCTTCCATCTTTCCCTTTGCTCACCACCGTGCCACCAACGATTCCATTCCTCTCGTTCATCCTGCTTTCTTCGCGGTCAATCGCATGCTGAAACCTCGAATACGTTCTTCTCGGAAATTCCTCAGAAAAATCACAATTTCGTAATCGTGTTTCGTCCGAAAGAGAAAACCTAGGGGATCTCCTGAGCGATTTCTTGACCGGATTATCGATTTCCATCAGGGAAGATTTCTTCCTCTGGTTTTCAGTTTGATTACTGTCCTTCTCCCGAAGAGTACCAGCAATTCTGGGGGGTCTTCCGCAATTGTTACACCGGAGAATCGAAGTAGAGACCATCATGGCCGCGGATTCGGTTTCTTCTTTGTGGAATCCGTCATTAGGATTGGACGCGATCGCGAATCGAGGGGATCTTCGGAGAGTTCCCTGATAACTCACGAGAATGTCCTTCTCCCTTTGTGGTCTTCTTCTTCGTCGTGGCATCGCCATGTTTTTGCTCTCTGGTGGTGAAGAGTTGCAGAACTTTTCAGGAGGGAACCATGGCATTTTGAATTGTTTTGGATCGTTTGGATCGGTTTTAAGATCAAACCAATGAACCGATTCTCTTGGTAAACGAGCCAAAGAACACTTGTTTCATTGTTTATACAAATAAAAGATTTAAAGGAAAAAATCACTTGATTGTAGGCCTGATTGAAATCCCACCAAAAAGCTGAAACCGAACTGAGCCGCTTCAGTTCTGGTTCCGGATTCGGTTCAACCGTCTCGAGTATGAATGTACAATGGTTTTGATTCTGGGTCCGGTTCATTTTCCAGTTCCCTGACATGTACTAAAGGTGAACTTTGAAACCAAAACTAGAATATGGTTCCGAAGCACTGGTTCTAATCCATTGGTTTCAGTTAGTTCCCCGAAATGTGAAACTGGAATCCAACCAAGAAAATTCCCAGTTTAGTTCTAGTTCCAGGTTCGACTTCTCTAGGTTCAAACCCGGCCTCCTGTCTTGGAGATGGTCTGGACAAGGATTGAACCATGGGGTTGTGTCCAGACCAGCCACTTCTACTTGTATGGGTGAGCCAAGTCGATTGTGAGCCGATCAGCCTCTCCTCGACATGTTCACTGACTGTTCGAAACCAAGTTGAGAGCGAGATCACCTTAAGTACAATAACTAAACAGCCCGCTATTTACCTAATATCGAAATTAAAACAATATTGACCTTTTTATTTACCCTAAATAACCTAATTAAGAAGATCATTTAATGAGCTTTCGTGAGCCTAACCTAGCCGAGAATTCCATGTCCTATGTGATAGAGCTACGACTCTGATGGCTAAGAGTTCACTCAAAATTTAAATGAAAGGTCATATGTTCAATACCCAAGGTCTCCATGTCTTGTAAATTCATCCGTCTAACCCCAGCTTGTCGAAAGGGATCAAATTCATTAATATGGGTTAATACCTGTCTGGGTGTTCAAAATAGACTGGAACAAAATCGTGTTTGGTCTGGGTAAACCTGTTTTCGACTTGGACCTGAAGTGACCCGACCCAAGACTAACCTATGGACCCAATTTTCCACCATTACTGTTAATGTCATGATAAACATTGTTCAAATAAGATTTTTTCTGATAATTGACAAAAGGTCCTTTTCAAAAACATTGATTACTGGTAAGAGGTTTGTGTTCTCATTCTCCCTAAGATAGGATTATGAGAGAGAGTTGATCGGACAGTATTGGTCTTGAAAGTGAGGCACGTTTAATTCGTTGTCGAACACGATTCACACAAGAAAGTGACTCCGGCATGAATCATTTTCACATCCCCTGAGATGAAATTTGGATTCTAGATCTCAAGTTGAGAGAATTCAATTCTCATATGGAGGTTGAAGCAGACACATCTTAAAATCTCTTTCACGTGTTTCTTATGTTCCTTTAGCAGCCCAAAAGTTAAGATTTATTGATTTCTTTTTTCTTTTTATTCTTTTATTATAAATGAGAGGCCCAAGCCTACTACACATACATCCTTTAGAAATTGAACTTTAAGAACCCTACCAGTGAACAAACGCTATGGGTGGTGTCTAAAACAAAACCTTCAAAATTCAAAGGTATTTGTTGCATCAATCTGGGTGTATAACCATCTACCCTTGTTGTGGTTCAAACCAAAAATCATACAAGACCACAAAAGAAAAAAATTGGATTGAGTATGGACTAACCTGGTTTTGAATTGTTGTCGTCAATCGTTCAAGATGCGAGATCAAGAACGCACATCGACGACAATACTTTAAAGTTAGTAGTTTTGCTGGGAATTTCGCGGGAATATACGGTCTCAAATTTACATCAATAGGACTTAAAGCTTTTTAAACTCCTCCCATGTAAGGGATCACCCTTGCATTGCTGGTCCCAAGCCCGGATAAAGGAGGAGGGTTGTGTTAGGCTTTTGACAGTCAGCGTAAAACTTCGTCGGATTTTTATAACATTGATTACAAAAATTATGAGCATTGCTTTGGGGCGTCCCCACCTAGTGACATGCTGCAGAGCCCGAATGCAGTAATAAATAAGCAAGGGCCACTACATTTTCGCCTAAATATAGTGAATTAATTGCAAAGAGGGTTCCCACATCATGGACGGGTGTGGGTAAAGAAGTTAGTCCCGCTACATTGCCGCCCGAATGTAGTAAATCATTTTCAGAGAGGGTCTCCACATTTTGAATATTGACGGATGCAGAAGGTAAAGAAGCTAGTCCTAGATAATAAAATTCGTATTGGAAAAGGCAAATCGGAACATTATCTGGTAAGCTAATGGAGGTGGTAGATACTATGATTCAAATAAAGATTCATATTCTATGTTTACAAGAGACAAAATGGGTTGGAGAAAAAGCAAAGGACATAGAGGATACAAGTTTTAAATTATGATACTCAGGTAAAGAAAAGGCTCGAAACGGAGTTGGTATTATCATAAATAAAAATTTAAAGGATAGTGTAGTAGACATACAATGATATGGTGACCGAATCATGACGTTAAAATTAGTGTTAGGAGCAGAGGTTTTGAATATAGTTTGTTCTTATACATCTCAAGTAGGACTAGAAGATAGTATAAAGACAACTTTTTGGGAAGAGTTAGATAAGGTGATTCAAAAGATTTCACAAAGGGAGATGATTTGTTTAGGAGGAGACTTAAATGGACATGTCGGTAAAGAGGCATTAGGATATCAAGGGATTCATGGAAACTTTGGTTTTGGGGATATAAATGAGGAAGGTAGGGAGATTTTAAATTTTGCTATGCCATTTAATTTCTTTATAGTCAATACAATCTTCAAAAAATGAGATGAATATTTAATTACTTATAAGAGTAGCTTATCACAAACACAAATTGATTACTGTATTTGTAAAAGAAAGATAGAGCGTGTTGTAAAGATTGTAAGGTAATTCCAGGAGAAAGCTTAACCAACCAACATCGACTTTTAGTTATGGATTTACAAATAAAAAGATGGACAAAGAAGAAAAGAGTGCATCGAGCTATTCAGACTAAATGGTACACCCTGTGATATGTAAAATAATATGACTATACATGTTAGGAAAGTGACGAAAGATGTGTTAGCTGTATATAAGGAAGGTGTACTGGCACAAAAAGAAGCTTGGTGGTGGAGTGAAGTAGTGCAAAATAAAATAAGGCAAAGAGGGCATGTTACGAATTACATTATGTTAAGAAAACTAGTGAAGCTTTAGAGGCTTATAAGAAAGCAAAGAATGAAGCGAAAAAGGCCGTGAGTGAAGCAAAAGCTAAAATTTGAGAGGATTTATATAAAAAACTCAACTCAAAAGAGGGTAAAAGAAATATTTTTATGATATCTAGGGCTAGAGATAAGAAAACTAAAGATTTTAATTATGTTAGATGCATCAAGAACGAGGATGAAAAAATTCTAGTGGCAAATGATGATATAAGAAATAGGTGAAAAAACTATTTTTATGAGCTTTTTAATGAAAATAAAGATGTTAGTATTAGTTTAGGAGAGTTAGCCAAATCAGAAAAGTATATAAACCATAATTTCTATCGACGTATTCAAAAGAATGAAGTCAAAGAGGCTCTTAAACATATGAAGGGTGATAAATCATTAAGACCAGATAATATTCCTATAGAAGTTTGGAAAATACTAGGAGAAATAGGAATCACTTGGCTCACAAGACTATTTAATGAAATATGGAAAAACCAAAAGATGCCCGAGGAATGGAGAGCAAGTACACTTATACCCATATATAAGAATAAGAGAGATATTCAAAATTGTGCGAATTATCAATGTATCAAGTTAATGAGTCATACTATGAAATTATGGGAAAGAATTATCGAACGTAGGTTAAGACAAGTATCAAGTACAATAGAGAACCAATTTGGATTCATGCTAGGCAGATCTAAGCGATTCACCTTTTGAGACGTCTTATGGAATATTTTAGAGCAAAACAGAAAGACCTTCACATGATATTTATTGATCTATAAAAAACTTATGATAGAGTATGAAGGGAGGTTCTTTGGAGAATTTTGGAAAAAAGAGGTATCCCATTGATATATATTAACCTTATAAGAGACATGTATGATGGTGCAAAAACATGTGTGAGGACTCAGGAAGGAATGACAAACTTCTTTGATGTTAATATTGGGTTACATCAAGGATCAACTTTAAGTCCCTACTTATTTATAATAGTGATTGATGAGTTAACAAAACATATTCAAGATGACATTGTATTAGTAGAGGAGTATAAGGAAAAAGTTAATAGAAAATTGGAATTATGGAGAGAAACATTAGAAAGCAAAGGCCTCTAACTTAGTAGAACAAAGACAGAATATATGGAATGTAAGTTTGATCATTTGATTACCTCAGAGGATATAGAAATTAAAATTAACACACATTGCATCCAAAAAAAAAAAGTTTTAAATACCTAGGGTCAATTTTTTAGAGTGATGGAAGAATTGATGGAGATATTACGCATAGAATTAGTGTTGTTTGGTTAAAATGGAGAGGAGCATCAGGTATTCTTTGTGATAAGAAGATACCATTAAAGTTAAAAGGTAAATATTATAGAGCAGCAATTAGGCCTGCCATGTTTTATGGTTTTGAGTGTTAGGCGGTTAATCATCAAACATGTACAAAAGATGTATATGAGAGAAATGAAGATGTTGAGATGGATGAGTGGTCATACAAGAAAAGACCCTATACATAATGAGATTATTAGAAACAAATTAGGAGTGACACCAATAGAGGATAAAATGAGAATATCGTTTAAGATGGTTTGAACATATAGAAAGAAGATCAAAAGAAGAAGCTTTAAGAAGTTATGAAAAATAAATTTGAAAAGTATTAAAAGAGCTAGAGTACCACCACAAAAGTGTTGGAAAAAACAATAAAGAATGATCTAGGTTATTAACATGGCAATACAATGGAAACAAAGAATCCGTAGCCGACCGAGAGAAAAAACTTTGTTGTTGTTGGGAATTAGCTTTTTCTAGTGGAAAGGTGGTGAAAGAAAGCTGATGATGCCACCACATTGTCATCGTCATCCTCTCCGCTTTTTCTACCGTGCAGTGTGACCCACCTCGTACGTTCTTCCCATACGGACAAAGGACCCGGAAAGAGGGGCCGGCCTTTAAAGCCAAACCTTTCCTTCACAAGTTCATTCCCCCCACCTCCGTTGATGCCCTTCGGTGCCGCAGTTGTTATGAGAACCGGCCATTTTCGTGCACCTTATCCTCTCTCGTCATGGACAACCACACCATCTACGCTGCCTCTGCCACTGCCAATCGAATCCACCAGCCCGATCTCGGGATTCCCACTGGGTACTGCTTATTGCTACTCGTCATTTTCTGCATCAGCGCCGCCTTCTCTTGCTGCTACCACTGGGACAAGATCCAGTCGCTAAGGCGATCCCCAGAGGATGATATCATCTCCTTGCCAGACCCTGATACCACCACCACCACCACCAAAAGCACACCCGTCCATCAGGTTATATGCTCAAAATTTTACTATATGTATAATTAGTTCTCAGCTTATTCACTTCTCTTTTATTTAGCAATATGGGTTAGCCAGATCCTATTGGACACAGACCTCTGGTGTTAAACTCATGAGCTCCTTCAATTTGAAGGCTTGTGAGGTTTATTTTAAATATAATCGAAAAAAACTTAATTCGAGTTCATTTTCACTCAGTAGATTTGTTCATTCTTTTTGGAACCCTAACACTTCCATCGACTTAATACCATTGCCTCCAATTGATACTCCAAAGTTTCTATTTGGATGCAGATTTTCAACAAGCAACAGTGTGGGACTCTGCCGGTTTTGATGCCCGGAGATAAATTTCCGAAGTTCGTGGCTTTGCCGAGTGAAAAGTCTCCGATGACGGAGATGGCGCTACCACCGGTGTAGCCGTAGCCACCGAGATCGATGAATTCCCTGAGATTTGATTTTTCCTTTTGTTTGAGAAGTGGCAAAGGTGTCATGTTTTGGTCTCTGTACATAAACGCTAGAGAGATTATTAATATGGTTTCTGTTTGACCCAACTTTTAATTTTGTAAGGTGGGGAGGAGATGTACCTAGTCAGTGGGTTAAGAAGAATATGCATAGTAAATATAGCAAAGGTTTGGTTGGAGTAGAAAGAAGTCCAAGACGAGCCAAAACAATCGTTCTACCCTATGTTTGGTTGGAGTAGAACGAAGTCCAAGACAGCCAAAATTTTCTAGCCTTGTCTTGACTCAGAAGACAATGTTTATACATAGTAAATATAGCAAAGGTTTGCTTTTCACAAAACGCAAACCAGGCGTCTGTTTACGAAAATATTTGATAATAAGGAGGTTTCTGTAATTTCATTAGTTGTGCTGCGGATCTGTAAAATCTAGATTATTTTGTCCTCGAAAGAAACTGCCAAGGGCTTTCACTAAAAGCATCAGTACGGAGGTGGACGTTGATGGCAACTCAGATTGTCCTCTTCTTGTTTTATTTCGTATTTTAAATATGAATATCAAAATAATTCTACTTTTCATGAACAGACACAAGAGGTTTTTGTTTTTGTTAGGCCAAAGCCAGACGCACACGCCGCTTATTGAACTCATGACCTCTAACTTGTGAGTGTAAACCCTTAACCAGGTGAACTATTTATTGCCTGGTGTGCTTTAATGATTCATCTTTACCTTTATACTAACACAACATGAGACCTTGATCTAGTGTTAGGGTTGATAAACAAGTCAAACGAACCAAACATGTGCAACTGATAAGCTTGTTTACTTTATACCTAACTCGTGCTTGTAAGTTTACAAACAATTTCTGTTCTGGCTCGTTTATGAATGGATTCATTATTTCTTAACAACCCGAGCTCAAAAAATCCAGTGACGGATCCATCAATTTGGTGGAGTCATTGTTCCACTTGAAATTCTGAAAATTTTCATTTATGTGTCGAAATTTTCAAAAGAATTTGAATTTTTTTAAAGACCACCCCACCTTAACCTAAAATAACCATTGAAAAACCATGCAATACAAAGGAGGTTAAAATGGGCATCAAAGAATTTCAAAGTGCTCTGGAATCAAATACACTTTGGAAAAAAAATTAACTTTGAAAATAAATTTTAATGTTTGAGTAAAAATCGGTGTTAGAGATAACTTCTTACTTCATAGCTCAAAACCTTAATGGCAAATCACATGTTTTCTATCTACTAATTATTAGTGTAATTGTACCGAAAGGATTAGCTCAACGACAGGATACTTTCTATCTACTAATTATTAGTGTAATTGTACCGAAAGGATTAGCTCAACGACAGGATACTCTAGCACAGTTGCTGTTGGTGGGAAGTTTGACTTTCATATGATGCATGTGTAGGTATGTGTTAGGCTTCAGCCTCCTCTTATAAGTGAAAAAAATATATTTATAGTCATTTAAAAAAAAAAACTGGAGTGGAGGTAGACCACCATTACAAATTCGAAATTTACATTTAAAACATCCCTCGAAATTGTATTTTTAATTTTCGTGCATGTTAACGCGAAGTTTTCCTCATCTTAAAGCTAACTTTATGCTGCACTGCTTCACGATAGACATGATGTGCTGCACGCTCATCTCCACCAATTTTAATGCAACTTCTCATGTGCATGTGCCAATGGTCCTGCACTCACTGGACCTGACTTCTAAGTAAAGAATCATAGAATCAAGCACAGACTTTGACGAGCTTAACCTACTTGCTCGCTCAAGCTTGGCTCATTTATCAAACAAGTTCACGTCATGCACCCACAGCGTTAGCTCACCAGTGGGAACTCGTCCACTCGCAGGTGGTGAGTTCAATTCCCCGAGGAGTGCATGCGTGTGTGTTAATCTTCGGCCTCCCACGTAACAAAAAGGAAGAAAAAATAACAAGGTTGTGTCAAGCTCAAACGAGTCCATTGAGAGCTAGATCTATTGTTTGAACAAAACCAAAACGTAATCTCAATGTAACCCGTTTTCAGTATAGCAGGCTCTCAAAAAACTTGGCATCTTGCACAAGCAGCAATAGCATATTTGGTTACGGGGTCGACTCACAAGTTGAAGATCACGAGTTTGATATCCATGCCGTGGTTCCACATTGTACCCAAAACAAAACTTGGTATTTTGCGCAAGCAATAGCATATTTGGTTAAGGGGTTATCTCACAAGTTGAAGGTCATGAGTTTGATACTCACGCCGTGCATCTAGCTTGGGCCTCCTGATTGTACCCGAAAAAAAAACTTCATATTTCATGTGTGATACAAAAGGCCTCCACGTTGATCTGCAGTGGCCGAAACCATCTTTTGCTTTACACTTTCTCCAGCAGACAACCCTATTTACTACTTGGAGACAAAACATAGTGGTACATCTTTTTTGGGTATACCTAATAATACACTCACTAGTTCTCAACCTATTCTAATTTCTAGTGGAACACCACAGTGTACTTTCCACTGTGTATTTTAAGAAAAAAGAAATTGAACATTCCTAATAAATGATGGAGAATCACTTGTACAAATATTTAAGCCACCAGAGATAAAGTTGGTGTGATACTAATAAAATAAATTTTGAAAAATGCTTAGTGTAGTTCAAACATTTAAGTTATAGTTGGTGCGATACCAATAAAATAAATTTTGAGGAATGCTTAATCTAGTTCAAACATGTGGGCTCTAATATTTGCTTGAAGTATGACTAGTCGAGATGGTTCCAATCATATACATGATTATGAGTTAATGGTGCGTATTCCCCGTGCAACAAGATCATCAAGCCTGTGACATTTGAACTACTAGCATTTCTATCTTAAACAAATTTAAGGCCTTAAAAATATTGGAAAGAAACAATAAAATATATGATGTTTACTTTTCGAATTAAATTGTCATATATAACACTAAGTTAAAATTTTATGAAGACTGAGAACCCATTAACCAAACCCACTCGAAGCTCTATTTATCGACACTTGTTATTGAAACCTCTGAGTCTATGAGTAATCTATTCAAAGGCAAACTTGCTCTATGGTATTGATGAACTAGTATGGGACATAGGCATTCTGCTTGGTTCAATCCATGTACTAAGCTCGTTAAGTTATGGTTTAATGTAATATATTTTTATCACAGAATACCTTGTATGATCACATAATTTGTTTCAGGAATTTGGCTTCCAATATATTACCAGGTTCTAGAGGTCAATTCTGTGATCTTGATCTTTAAAACAAAATGTTCTCCCCTTAAAGCACATATTAGAACAAACTTCACACATCTAGAATTTAAAATCGTCCAACGCTACACTGTAAATGGCCTTTTTTTTATGTAAAAATGCTGTGCATGTTTACCTCATTTAGGTTCCAACGGCTAGTTTAAAACTTTATGGGTCTTTTATCAAGGCTTCCATTCTGAGAATAGAGATCAACATCCTCGTACATCTCTGGAGACTCAGATCACTCAAGCGAGTTCTCGTGTCAAGTCAGAGTGTGCTTGTCATTCCCAAGCATAACACTAGTACATATACATTACCAAAATCCTTAAAGAATATCATAAGATTACATATTGAATATAAAGGGTGCAAGAACACCGTGAAGTTGGAGAATGGCTCAATCCGATTGTGTTTGTTCAAGAAATCCTTAGCTCGAGTGATCTCGATGAAGGTTATATATATGTTCACTCGTTTAAGTTAATTGGGCTAATAACAGGAGAGAAAAAGAGAGAGTACACGAGAGCAAGAAAAATAACATATAAAGTGATTGGATCATATCCACCGTTATTTAGTTATGTTCGATCATTTTTTTTAGAGCACGAATGTAATAACAAGCAGAGTAGTCTTGCTTTCGTCGGGTGAGCTTACCGAGCACAAGGTCGATGAATGAGTTAGCTTAGAAAATTCACTTTAATTAAGAAGACTTCGTCTCAAGGTTGATGCAGTTCCACGAAAGCTTGACGCAAGTTCTCCACTTAATTACCTCACCAAAAATGATGCTTATGCTTCCCATCTCCTCATGTGATTCTAGAACAACAATCATTTTGTTGCAACTATTTTTGGCTCTACAAGAACTACGTCTCCATCATGATACACCACAGCCACAAGTGGGGTTCATTTTGCATTGAAGACGCAAACACATGTACAACGTGGATCGTGACCTATCGGAATGTGTTGTCTGCGTGCAATCTTTACCATTTGGTTCGGTTCACTAACCGGACTGAACAAAAGTTACCCAGAACTGAATTGAGGGAGAATTTAAGAACCGAAACCGAAAGGAATCATAGGGATAAGAGAATGAACCAACCCAAAAGATTTGGTCGGTTCGGTTTTCAGTTATAAACGAATTATCGTAAGCCCTTATGAAGGTTCACTTCCAATTGAATCTTGGGCCATGGAACATATCTGGATCCAAATATACGAACGCAATGAACACTAACAATCAATTATTTATTAAGCTAGTAGTTCGAAACACTATGATATAACAGAGCTCACCATCTCAAGCACAAAGCCCCAATCAAACCATACCTAAAACCAAAAACCGATTTGCAATAACATATTCCGATATTTATTGGTTCCTTCTAGGTCTCTCTTTGCCGACTATCACGGGGTTCCATCTGGATGTCTCTTCTCTATAAAATTGTTCTAGAAACTCTTTCGGGTTGTGCGAATAGTCCCTTGAATGGTTTCGGGTGGGGTGAACCATGTATTATAGCTCCATGGATTTATAGACTTTAAGTTGATTTTTGAAATTTTGGGTGCTCGGCTTGATGTAGATCGGCCACTGATTTCAGGCGGTCAGCATATTAAGTTCATGTAAACGGTTGATTTCCCAACACTCAACTTAATCAGATGAAACACATTTGCATTAGTAGAACAATTAGCTGATTAGACAGTAGCAAAATATGGTTGATGGTGTGAACCATCAAATTAAAACTTTCTTCGACGGATGGAAACCATTTACTTTTTGAGTTAACCATCAAATTAAGTCCCACAAGGTAAGGTCGTGATCCATGCTATCCGAGTCATTTAAATTGGCTGAACCAATCATCAACAATATTTAGTCATCACACATTGTTGTATAATCAATCATCAACATGTCTGAAAGATATCTATGATAGAAATGAAAATGTTTAGACAAATGAGGAACGCTTGGTTGTAATTTTTAGTCATCACAGAAAAATTTGCTTTAAAATTGGCCTGACTCCTGCAACCCCGATCATATCAGGTTGGGGTATGGAATATGATGTCATGACTTGTACCTACACACACACAGATATATATATATATATAATTCCAGTTAACTGAAAACTTAGAACAGTAACTGAATCGGTCAGGAGCCGGTTCCCGTTACAGTTATAGAACCGCCAGTTTCGAGATGGTTTTTATTTGAGACCTACGATAATTTTATTAAAAAATTAAAACTATAAAAAAAGTAAAGAACAAACAATGATTTGAAATCGCCGATTTCAGTTTGGTTCCAGTTTTGTAAAAGGTAAAACCGGGCTCGAACCAATTAGGAACCAATGATATCTAATTGTGACACTTTTCTCATGAACGCACACATTGTTCTTCTTTGTTACAAGAAGAGGCGAAAGCTTCACACACACAACACGCCCACACTTGCGGAGTGGGAGTCAGAGAGCCCTGCATAATGAGCTAGCACATCTAGTTTCCAATGATATCAAGACAGAGTAGAAGCCATAATTCTCTATCTTGGGTAAGGTTTTGAACATTGAGTAGAATAGCTTAGTTTGGTGTTTTTTCTTTTCCAATTTCAATGGTGAGAACAATTTTTAAGTAAATATAATATTGCATATAAAATACTTCAGTCAAAACTTAAAGACAGAATTTGGACCTTTTTCATGTAATGTAATAAAAAAGGAAAATCTAAATACACGACAGGAAGCGCAACATGACAATTTAGACTAAAGTTAATTCACTAGAATTAAAGGTGGCCTCGTTGGATCCTGTCCTACTGGTGGAACCTGATCCAAACAGCCCCCCTAAGCTGTATGGACCCAGAACCAGTATGTACCTACAACGAACTGCAGAGGAACCGAAACTCAACCCAGGAAATAGTTCTTGCCTGGTCTTGTGATAGCTCTTTCATTTCACAAAATTTCGAGATGAAATCGGAACCAATTCAAACTAGAAACCGACCTAACACCGGATCTAGAATCGGATGGGGGACCGGTTGAGTTCTTTCTCGAGGTTTGGGCTTATATGGAATATAAACCAATTTTTTATCCCGTATTAGCAAAGTCAAGAAGAATATAAAAAAATTCTAGTTTATTTAACTGGAAAAAAAAGAGGGAGAGTGTCGGGAACGAGTAAGCTGTCGCCATCCCCAAACCTACCCTGAGCCACTTTTTTCCCCTGGATCTCCATGTTTTTCTCTGTCCCCCCTCGCTCTTTCCTCTCCTTTTTTTTATTAGTTATTAATTTATCAAACACTTCCACCATCCTTATAATTTAATAAAGATTGGCTAATGGTAAAATTTTCTTCGTCTCGATAGGCGGACGACCCTGTGCCTTCATGCCCTTTTTCTAAAAGGTGCAAGTCAGCCCAATTGTTTACCAGGCTTGGGAACCCAACTCGGTCCTATCAACCTTCAGGTCGAGCTCTACCATGTAAACCAGAATAACTTGCAATAATATACATATATCTATTATATATATATAAAGGTAATGATAAATGTTTAAACCTTATGTTTGCTTAAATTTAATCAAACATAGATTAGCTTAATCAATAATGAAGATTCAAATAAAAATATGATATATTTATATTTAATATATCATGTGTATTAAATATTTTAATAATTTATTTTAAAAATTGAACCATTGAAATGATAAAGTAGATTTGAGCATGAGTAAAATTTAAACATTTACTAATATATATATAAAGAGAATATTCAGTCAAGTTGCATTATCTTATATAGTAGTTGGTCGTTAGCCTTTCACAAGAAAACAATATTATTTATCTTTAATAAATTCATGAGCTTAGGTATCGTGCCGAGATCGAGTTCTTATCAAAAGCTTGAACCCAGTCTTTTCTTAACCACTCGTGTCAAGCTTGCTTCTACTCGAGCACGAATCGGTGGCTTGAAGACAATATTACCCCCTGAGAAACCGAGTCGTCCGTCTGCTGCACTAAAGGGCAAAAATGAAAATCGTATAAAAGCACTTTCTTTTTCCTTTTCTTATCATATATTCTCTAAATACCCCACTATTTTTCTTCTAATGACGGAGCATCATTAAGCGACTTCTGGCTTACAGGGAGGTTAGAATAGGCATTCAGAGTTCGTAGAATTCGTAGAGACCGGAGCCTGAATCTCGGCCGTCGATTTGATAAGTGCGGGAGTATAAAAGCGGAAATATGATGGTCGTCCTCTCATGTTTTTTTTTTGTTTGCTTGTGTTGCGAAGGGAGAACAAAGAGAAGGAAAGGAATTTGAGTGAGACAAAGAGAAGAAGAAGAAGACGTAGAGCAGTTGCTTTTGCTATTTCTGCTTTGCGGTGGAGGGGCCTTAGTTCTTGCGAGGTACTCTCTCTCTTTTCCCTAAAGTCCCAGCAAAAACCGTCTTTCTTGCCTTTATCCCTCAACGTTCATCCCTTCTCCTTATTATCTTTGCTGCGCCGCATTATCTTCCTCATCTTATCATGTCTCCCCCTTTTCCTCCTCTTTTATCTTGCTTGTTTTGAGCTATCATGCATCTTTGCTGAATAAACCGCTCTTGATTCAGCATTTTTCGCCTTTTCGCGCGCAGAAGGAGGATCGCTGCTGTGTGTTCGTACTGTTAGTCCTTGAACGTCTGGTTCGTATGTTTCCTCTTGTGTTTGTTGTTTATATCGGCTTTCTGGTATCTTTAATTTGTTATGTTCTTCTGTCTTCCGTTTCCTTTGAGTTTTGTTTAGTTGGTTGAGGAACGGACGTAAAAATGTGGTCCTGTCTTGTTAATGTGTGTCTCTTTTGTTTTCTTTCCTTTCTCTTTTCTGTTTTTCGTGATTATGCCTCTTGAGGATGATCGGCCGAGTCGGAATGAGGTCGATAACTGTTGATCTTTGTATTTCCTAGTAATTTCCTTCTTGACGTTCCGGTTTTGTGAACTTGATGGAAGGCTGCTGCTTTTTGCATTTCATTTCGGTTAGTGATCATCTTTTAGTTTTATCTTTCATATAAAATATAAGTTTCAAATTCGTTTATCTGGTGGCAAATTTTTAGTGTACCATGCCGTTGTGTGGCTTGTCCGATTTGCTGTAGTCCCCGTGGTCACCTCTTCTTTCGGTTCTGTACGAATGTGATTATTGCAGTTTCCGTCTTTCATCTTTTGATTCCTTGGCATGTCACTTGGGGCCAGTTTCATCTGATCAGCTGGATGATACGTTTTCTCGTCTTGTTGACTCTATAATTTATTTTCGGATCACCTTTTGTTTTTATGTGAGGAGTATGTTTTTCAATATCCTTTGTTTTTTTCTTTTTTTTTATTGCTTCAGTATATTCTCATCAGTTGGCTTTATGTCTGGCTCTTTCTAGGATATACGAGGGTTTGATTTTCTTCTTTAGAGTTGAAGGGTCATCCTATCGGTTAACTTATGAATCAAATTGGGTTTATATCATGGCAGACGCTTCTGTCTCATGAAATTTTATGGGTGCTAAACCACACAGAAGCAAGACCATGAAAAACGTATTTTTCTGATGGTGAACTAAATAAAGGTTAAGAATAGCCAGATAATTGTTAAGAATCATGTATGCATTTTATTGAATTGAAAAATTACTCCAATTTACAGATGAATCAGTCAGTTTTATATAAGATAGAGAAAGGAGAGAGCTTGGCTATCTAACTAGACCTGTTCTGGTCCTAGTGACCAGGCGACATTGGCTCGATCCACAAAGTCAGCAAGGTTGGGTCGTACTGGACCAACCAATCCTATTACATCTTAACACCCCTCTCAAACTTACGGTGTGTATACCAAAAGTTTGTCAAAAAAGAAGAAGTGAATTTGAAAGTGTCGATTTTGTAGAATCATATGAGAGGATTAAGACAAGGCACCAAAGCAATCAAGGAGAGCAAAGTAATCGGTGTTGTCTTCTACATCAGTGCCATGGGAGTTTAGTTTTCAATATTTGAGTAGGAGCAAGATCAACTTGTGGTTTCTCTGGATTTATTGTGAAATTCTCCTCGATGAAAGGACTCCAATCCTTTTGAAGGCTCTGAACCAGTGTTGTCTGACGTGTATCGCTGGGCTCCACGATATGGGCGTATCGTATCATATCGTATCGTACTTTAATATTAAAATAATATAAAAATTAATTAAAAATCAATAAAAATTAGTAAAAATCAGAAAAAAATCAGGAAAAAATCAGGAAAAATCTGGCAATTGCTTTAAATTCATATACTATAAGTTTAGTACAGATTGAGCATTCAATATTAAACAATTGCATCCAAATTTACATATTTTGAATCCAAAAAATGAAATACAGATTACAGACATAGTTACATTTTACAAATTGTAATCAGGATCATCAACTAAATAATCTTCATATTCTTCTTGTTGCAGATCCTCCTCATCATCATCAGCAACACCTTCTTGTTGAAAATTAAATTCTTCATCTCCTTGATGTTGTTGTTGAGCTCCTTTCAAATTAATTCAAGCAACATCTTCTTCAGTGTCTTCCATAACCCAATCTTCTAATATATCAAAATTATCCAAACTTATTGGATCAAACCTATTTTCTTCTCTATTTATTTTTTTTAATTGCTTACGACAAACAAAGATAAACAATTAGTAAATAATATTAACAATTGAAGACTGAAGTTAAACAATATTGAATTGAAAATTTGAAAGTAATACAACATTACCTTTCACGAAGGCACATGTTACAACGAATATAAACTAAATCATTTAGTCTTTTGTGTTCCAACCTGTTGCGCTTCTTTGTATGGATGTGTTAAAAAACACTCCAATTTCTTTCACAACCTGGTGCACTACAGGTTTGGCTTAAGACTCTCACTGCAAAATCTTTAAGGTTTGGACAATCAGTTCCAAACCTGTTCCACCAAACATCTATAGAAAAAGACAAACATTATACACATAATCCACAGTAATGTAAGATAAAACTTAAATATGAAAATAAACAATTTACTTGGACGCATTGTAGTGCGGTTGCGAATTGCAACGGGCAAACCCATCAAGTGAAGAGCATTATCATATATCTACATCTCTCGATGTATCGCATCTGCTATGCTCTCATCAAGGACTAATCTGTCGATACATTCAATGATTCCTTGATTAACCTCACCATCCCTTTTGAAGGTTGCTGAGTACTTGAATGATGGGTTTAGATAGTAGGTTGCTGCATGAATAGGCTGATGCAATTGTTTATTCCATCTACTATCAATTATTTTCCACACGGGCACATAATCTCTTTTTTTTCCATTAAAATTATTTTTGATCACTTCTTTTGCCCTGTTTATGGCTTCATAAAGGTAGCCCATAGATGGTTTCTCCTCGCTGTTAGCAAATCTCAAAACTTTCACTAAAGGACAATAATCTAACACATGCATTCCAAAATGAACTTCTAAAAATTGTTTCTGCAATCTCATTCAACTTTCTATTCCTTCTGTTTTGAGTTAACTCTGCAAATTGTTGCCACTCATCTGAGGAGAACATTCTCTTTAAAGCTTGCTTCTGTCTCACAATACTCTGTACAGATAAGAAGTTTGTTGCGAATCGAGTTGCAGCTGTGCGAAGAAGCTCAGCACCTTCTGTGTATCTCCTCGTCATACACAAAACAAATGCATGGTTGTAAATGAATTTTGTAATACCTTGGCAACACTCAGTTGCTGCCTTTATTTCATCTATCTCACCAATGTCCTCGAGGATGATATCTAAACAATGGGCTACACATGGTGTCCAGTAGAAAGTCCCATAAATATCAGCTAACTCCTTCCCAGCTGCTTTGTAGTTAGCTGCATTATCTGTAATCAATTGGACTACATTTTCTAGCCCAACCTCCTGTATAACCTTATTGAATTCCTGTCGTAGGATCTCTCTAGTGTGCCTCTCCTCTGACATATCTAGAGATCTCAAAAACATGAGTCCTTTAGGACAATATATAAGAAAGTTTAGAATATACAAGAAAGTTTAGAATATACAAGAAAGTTTAGTAATGTCCTTCCTCGCCTATCGGTCCATCCATCTGCCATGATAGTACATCCCGTTTCCTTTCACGAATGTCTCAAAGTTGAACAATATTGCTGCACTTCAACGACGGTCTGATATAATATCTTCACTCTCAACTTCTGATAAGAGGGCATCCCTTATCCTGGACCAATGTTAGCAATTGTATCTGCCATTGCTTGAAAATGAAAACTGTTTGCTGCATTAAATGGAATGCATGCATCATAAAACTATCTTCTCACTACAAGGTCTGCCTGATCATGCAGTTGTTCTGAAGTCATAGCAGCACGAATTCCAGGTTGAGCACTAGGTGTAGTGGAAGGAGGAAAGAACGAATATATGGTAGAAGTTCTTCCTCTACTCCTTTCTGAACTTCCTCTTTTGCCACCTCCAAAGTCTTCAATTGCAACCCTCTTTTCCCTGTTAGGTGCTTGCGAACTGCTACTACCAATCTCTGTTCTAGCATTTGAAGGCAAACTATCAGTGAATCCAACTCCAGTGGCAGTAGCATCATCAACTTCTTCACACATCTGGAAATCATCCTTTTGTTGCCTCCTTTCCTTTATACTCTCAATCATCTGCAAGCATTGCCATTTAATACCTTCTAGCACACTTCTAACTCTGCCTGTGCATAGAGCAACTTCTTTCCTGGTTCCTGCTAGGTGGTGTTTCAACCTTGAAATTCCACCACTAACCACCTTTTCACAAAATAAGTATCTAATTTTTAACCTGGAACCCTCAACTGGTATACCCCACTGCCATGCCGGATCATCAGACTGATAATGGGAGTCTTTACCACCCCTTCCTGCAATTTCAATGGAATACTTTAATTCAAACAAAAACCTGAAAATAAAAGCACTTCGTAAATCCCCAATCTTCAAATAACACTCAAATGGAGTCTCCCACTTCATGAATGCAATAAAAATCTTATACACACACTTAATAACTTCATATTTTGTCATTAAAAAAAAACGAAATAACACAAAAAGCAACAAATATAAAAGAAAAAAATGAGAAAAAACATTAAAAATATACTTGAATCCGAGTTTGGAGGCTTGTACGGACACCGTAGGGCACGATTTTAGAGCTTTGAACACAAAGGAGGCGAAAATTGACTCTTAGGGAGCTTGAGGAACCCAAAATGAGAGAGAAAACCCGCAAAAAATCGTGGGTTTCGGTCGGCCCGGGACCCTTATAAAGGGTCTCAGGGCGTATCGCCCGTATCGCATGATACGTTGCGATACACCCGCATTCACGATACGGGCCCCTGTGGCCCACGATACGTATCGCACCGACACTGCTCTGAACCTCTTGCCTATAAGGTGATCTTGGTTCCCTAGGACTTTTCGTTGAGCTTGGAAGCGTAAGTTCCACTTTGTGGTGAATGTCCATGAAGGTGGATAGTTTCCGCTGATTTACCAATGTGACAGCCTCATACTTAGTGGCCACCTCAGTGGTACATTCAGTTCAGCTGAAACTGAAATTCTTCCAACTTGACGTGTTGTCTCAAGAACATATTCTAGCAATTGATTGACGCGCAAAAGAGGCGATTCTCTTTCGATACAAATGGGGAACATGGCCTTGGAGTGTCCAGAAATAATTGTGCACCCAATGGGCAAACATAATCATGTGAAAACTCATCAACCATCTCTTTCACCAGCATAATTGTCTTTACGTATCAATGTCTTTCTTACATCTTTTTTAAAATAGATAATTTTTTCACTACAAAACATACGGAAAGTAAACAAGCAAGAGCCCAAAAACCAGAAAAGAGCAACACGCCCAAAAACCAGAAAAGAGCAACACCAAAGCATAATTGATTCCTCACATTTAAATTATCTCCAAATCTCATAAACCAACAAAGCAATTCATGGTTTCCATTTCAACCCAAAATGCAAGACAAACAAGAAACAAAACCAAGAAGATGGTTTACTCCAATTCAAAAAGGTTCTTTAATGTAAAACATTGATCATCTTAATAGGGTTGTCAAATATAACAAATAATTTCATGAATCACCACAAACTCGAACCCAAACAAGTTTTAAGGCTAAACTCAAACCATCTAAATCAATCAAATGCCAAGGTCCTTAAATAACTCACAATATCAAACATATTCTATGATTCCAAGATGATAAAAAAAGGTTTTAAATATATACGAAAAGATTTATAATTATATGCGAGCCTCGTTGCCTCTCTCTATGCCATCCGCCACCTGCTCGTCGTCCAAACTTCCATGCTCACCATGACCTACCAACACTCTGCCCAACCATTGCCAGTCTTCTTCTCTTCTAGCCACGAACCATCGTCCACCAAAACATACCCCCACAACCGCCATTAGCTATCGCTAAACCTCCACCATAAAAAAACCCTTTCACCTTTGCCATACCCCAAACCATTAATACCACCCCTTATGCCATCAACAACCAAAGCAAAAAAGAGACAAGGAAAGTTTACTGCCCTTAGCCGCCTTCACCTACTCTTTTAGACCACCACCAAGCGACCTATTATCACGGCGAAGCAACCATCCATATCACCCCTACAAAACTGCATGAGCTACACCAGGATCCACTCACCGTCATCGCTGCCCATCCATTAGCAGTCGTTGATGCTGGCCGACACAACAACACTGTCACCTGGACCACTGAATGCTAACAAAACTGAGATACCATGTTAAGAATCAGGTATGAATTTTATTGAATTAAAAAATTACTCCAATTTACATATGAATAAGTCAATTTTATACAAGGTAGAGCAGTGTTGTTCAATGCGTATTGTATCGTGTATCGTTTTGGTTCACGATATGTATCGTATCGTCCTGTATCATTGTTTAATACTAAAAATTAGAAAAATAAAAAAATCACAAAAATTCAAAAAAAATCATGTAAACTGAAAAAATTTCATATAATGCATAAATTGAGTACATATTCATCGATCACCATTCAATTTTTAATGTATAAAGCATTTAAGCAGTATATCTTTAGCAAAAAAAATTTACAACTTTCATAATTGAAAAAAGAATTACATTTAAATATTATAATGAGGACCAACTAAATAATCTTCATCTTCTCCTCCTTGTTTAAGATCATCACCACCTTCAACTTCAAAATCAAAATCATTGTTCCCTTATGTTGCGCTTAACAAACAAACAAACAACAACTAAGCCTTTTCCCATACTAGACGGGTTAATGATGTTGCACTTCTTCCAAATTAATTCATTGAATGTCTTCTTTAGTTAGGAGTATATTTACTTCACTATCTTCCATAATCCACTTCTTTAAGATATCAAAATTGTCCTTTATTACTTTTATCAGAGTCACATATTGCAACTGATGAAAACTAGGTCATTGAGCTGCTTATGTTCCAACTTGTTGCGCTTTTTCATGTGGATATGTTTGAGGATACTCCAATTCCTTTCACATCCAGTTACACTAGAGGTTTGGTTTAGAACTCTTATTGCAAAATCTCTCAGGTTTGAGCAATCACTTCCAAACCTATTCTACCACAACATCTAATAGAAAAATACAAACTTAAACTGATAAAGAGTTATTCCATAATAAATATAAGATGAAAGAAACTTAAATATTAAGATAAACAGTTTACCTGGACGCATATTATTATGGTTGCGAATCGCTACAGGCAAGCCCATTAAGTGAAGAGCATTATCGTAGATCTCCATCTCTCGATGTATAACATCTGCTCTACTGAGTCTACTCTCGTCATGCAATTAATGATACCTCGATTAACTTCACTTTCCCATTTAAAGCTTGTAGAATACCTAAATGCTGGATTTAGGTAGTAAGTTGCTGCATGAATAGGCTGATGCATCTGAATATTTCATCTGTTACCAATAATATTCTATACTAGCACATAATTTGTTTTTCTTCCATTAAAGTTGCTTCTAATAACTGTTTTAGCCCTATCTATGGCTTTATAAAGATAATCCATAGATGGTTTATCCTCGTTGTCTTCAATCTGAAAACTTTTATTAAAGGACATGTAATCCTTAATAGTCTAACCCTTGAGTTCCAAAATGTACTCCTAAAGACTGAGGCAAGTCTGCAAATTGCTGCCACTTATATGAGGAAAACATTCTCATTAAGGCTTGCATTTGTTTCACAATACACTGTACTAATAAGAAATTAGTTGTAAACCGAGTATCGGTTGTATGAAGGAGCTCTGTACCATTTATATATTTCCTTATCATACATAATACAAAAGTATGGTTATAGATGAATTTTGTGATATCTTGACAACACTCAGTTGCTGCCTTCCCTTGATCCATCTCTCCAATATCCTCGAGTATGAGATTTAAACAATGGGTTGCACATGGTGTCTAATAAAAAGTCCCATAAGTATCATCTAACTCCTTTCTAGTTGCTTTATAGTTAGTTGCATTATCGGTAGATAATTATACTACATTCTCAAACCCAATCTCTAATATCACCTTATCAAATTCATGCCTTAGAACCTCAGCAGTATGCCGTTCCTTTGACATATCTAGAGATCTAAAAAAAATAAGTCCTTTAGGACAATAGAAAATGAAGTTTAAGAAAGTTCTTCCTCACCTATTTGTCCATACATCTGCCATGATAGTGCATCCCGTCTCCTTTCATGACTCTCTCAAAGTCGAACAATATTCTTGCACTTCAAGGACAATCTTATTTAATAGTTTCTCTCTCAAGTTTTGATAAGATGACATCTTATACCTAGACCAATGTTAGGAATGACATATGCTATTACTTGAAAATAAAAAGAATTTGTTCCATTAAATGGAATGCACGCATCATAAAACCATTTCTCCAATGCAAGCAATGCAAGGTTTGTTTGTTCATGCAATTTCTCTAAAGCTATAGTAACACAAATTCCAAGTTGAGCACCAGGTGTAGTAATAGGAGGAAAAAAAGACTGTATGCCAGAATAAGATCTTCCTCTAGCCCTTCTTTTTCTACCACTTGCAACCTCTTGAACAACCCTCTTTTCTTTGGGTGGTGGTCGAGAACTACTACTATAAATCTTTGTCTTAGCATTATAAGGGATGCTATCACCACCACCATGAAGTCCAACCTCCTCTTTCTCAAACATCATTGTATCTTCTTTTTCTTGCATCTTCTCAATTATACTTTCAATCATCTGTAGACACTGTCATGTAATTGCTTCTACCACTGTCTTAACTTTGCCCATGCAAGAAGCAACCTCTTTCCTAGTTCTTACTAAGTGATGTTTCAAACGAGAAATTCCACCACTAATCACCTTCTCACAAAAAACACATTTTATTTTTAATTTGTTTCCCTCAACTTTTGTATCCACTATCATATGCCGTATCATCACCGAGATTGGGAGTCTTTAACACCTCTTTTTGCCATCTTAATTTAACACTTCAATCTTAATACACCTGAAAATAAAAGCACTTCTTAAATCTTCAATCTTCACTTCATGAACCACCAAAACACTTAAATAGAGTGTCTCTTACTTCACAAATACAATTAACATATATTCACACTTCGTATACTGTCATTCAAAAAAGAAAAACAAATAACAAAAGAAAACACCAAATACACGGAGAAAAAACAAAAAAAAAAGCTATACTACAACCAAGATCATCGGTGGTGTCACTATCAGAGTGATCGTGGCATTAGAGACCCTTGCAAAACTGTTGGAGATGCCTCACCTAAGCTGGAAGTCGCTGTAGAGCAGTTGGAACACACATATAGAAGCCAAAAACCTTGCAAAAACATAGGGTTTCGTTCAGTCGGGGGGCTTTTTATAAAGTCAAGGACGTAGTATTGCACGATACATAACGATAAGTTCTGTCATGCGATACAACATGGTGTATTTTATCGTGGAATCCCACGATACGATATGTATTACACCATATTGTACAATATGGATAACACTATCTAATAGAGAGAGGAGAGAGACTCTCCAATGGCTAACTGCCCCAACGGCTATCCAACTAGTCGTTGGAGGACCTGTTATGGTCCCAGTGACCAGAACACGGTGGCCTGATCCTTGAAGTCAGCAGGGTTGGGCCCTATTGGCCCAACCAATCCTATTACATCTTAACAATAATCTAGCTTAACTTAGACATTGCTGAGTTAGGGTCACTCTCCATGCAACAATATAGCTTAGATAGAGAAAGCATGCCAACATCGATTTCACATTTCAGATTCTGTTGTGAATGCCAATAGTGTTAGAATTCCTTTTCATACTAGTTACAACTTTTCTGGATATCTCCTTTCTGCCCTTGGCATTTAGCTCGTGATGTTTGATACACTTTGTGAATCAAGAATGTGTTTTTGATGTTGGATCCATGTATCCACTCCTGTTTTCGAGGAACCTTGTTTCCCTTTTCATGCGTGTAAGATTTGAACATTGTGGCTTTTGCCTTTCTAAGAGTGATGGTTGAGAGTTTTGCATTGACTTTCATGAATTAATGGGGAGTTTAACTTGATATACAGGTCGAAATTGATTGACAAGATCTTAAATTTTCCTTGATGTCGCCACCTCTAGGCTGTCTGGAGGATGGACCAGGAAAGATCCATGTGCCTGCTGCATCATTGGAAACCACGGCTGAGAGCTGCCCTGGGTTGACTGAGCATAACTACATGGTTCTGTCTGACTCATCTACTTGTGATAGTTCTATTGTCAACTCTGGCTTGGATGAAAAGGATGGTAGCTTGAATCTGAAGGCCACGGAGCTTAGGCTTGGCCTTCCAGGTTCACAGTCCCCTGTGAGGGATCTTGATTTCTCGCTGTCAAGCAACCCTAAGATTGGGGAGAAAAACCTATTCCCTATGACTCCCATAAAAGAAGAAACTGCTGAAGAGAAACAATTGAGGAGCATCATCTATCCAAATTTGCAGAAGACTGTTGTCTCTGCCTCTGGTAACAAGAGAGTCTTTTCTGATGCCATGGATGGCTTCCCTGAGGTGAGAAGCAATGGTTTCTTGAAAGGAAATGAATGTTTCCAGTTGCAACTTCTGTATCTGAGAGCATTGGTCTTCGGTGCAGGTAAAGTTCATCGGTGACTCAAGATTGACCATACCATCCGTTGGTATGAAGGAAGGCTGTGGAACCTGGCATATAACTGGCTTGGAACATTCAGGAGTGATGATTCCGACTGGGCCTTCAACAGATCTTGTGGGAAAGAATGGTCCCATTAAGGACCATGCTGGGACTAATGCTGTGATGATGAAAGAGATGGTCTCGTCAAAAGTCTCTCAAGATCGGCCATGCATACTCAATGGGTCGAACAGCACGAGCAATCATGGGGTTGCCCCTGCAGCCAAGTAAAATATCATCCTTTTTGCATGCCTATGAAAATTTACAGGCTTTCCCATTTTCGCTGTTTACTTAAGCATTTTTCTGATATTTGTGCAAAATTCAGGGTGCAGGTTGTAGGCTGGCCTCCTGTCAGATCATATCATAAGAACACTTTGTCTGCCACTTCAAAAATCAATGAAAAGGTTGATGGAAAGCCAGGTTCAGGAACTTTATTTGTCAAGGTCAGCATGGATGGTGTCCCTTATCTGAGGAAGGTAGATCTGAAAACTTGTGCAACTTATAATGAGCTCTCATCTTCACTTGAGAAAATGTTCGGATGTTATACCATTGGTAAGCAATATTAGAAGCATTTTCTCGTCTAGTGTACGTATTTATAATTCTGATTTCCCTTTGCTTTGGTTTTGCCAGTTTTTTAGTTCATGGGGAGCCTAATATTCAAAGCTAGTTTTTAATTCCCCTTGTTCTGCTGTAGTGGCCTTAATGGACCCTTTCTAAATGATAGATTTTCTTAACTAGAACTAATTTGGAAGGAAAAAGGAAGTTTGCTAGGCCTTTCCCGTGATAGTTTTGCATGATATCCGCTGTTCTGTTCTTTGGATGGTTTCAGGTCAGTGTGGCTCTCATGGGGCCCTTGGTAGGGATGTCCTGAGTGAAGGGAAGTTGATCGATCTTATTCATGGCTCAGAGTATGTGCTTACTTATGAGGATAAAGATGGGGATTGGATGCTTGTTGGTGATGTTCCTTGGGAGTAGGTTTCTCTTTCCTAAATCCAGAAATTTCCATATGATATACACCGTTGGTATATCGTCAGCACTAAAGTTGACGTGATAACTGCATCGATATGTTTTCATGGCAGCATGTTTGTGGATTCGTGTAGGAGGCTTCGTATCATGAAGGGTTCAGATGCCATTGGCCTTGGTATGTGTTCTTATTTCCTCTTTCGTTTCAACATAATTTAAATAATAGCATGTTAAAGAGCTATATTTTTCAATTTTGCTTTGCGGATGGTAGTGCATGCTAATGAAGTAATTCAGTTTTAACTGGTGCGAATAAAGAATCGCCAGTTTCATCTTGGGAGATCTTTTGTCTTTGGTAATATCTTCAGCAGCAGAATAGACTTTTAGACAATTTATTGTAGCTACGAGCTGATGTAAAGATTTTAGAGACAGACTTGATCCATTAGATACCTTATGCGAGTGGCTGTCCGCAGTTGTGAACTCAGCATGTATGGATACTATAAACCAATCTGGTTATTAATTGCAACTGTCAAGTTTGAGGTCGTTAGGACACCTGAAGGTCCAGTTTCACAGAGCCCCGTCTTAAGTGATGTCTATAACTGGTTTCCCTGTGCTGTGGGTGCGGTTTGGTAATGTGTAGATTTTAATTTGGCGTTTATGCTGTTGATATTTGATACTCCAATTAAGTCAACAGCCGAAAGGTTCTCGCCACCGGTTCGAGTTCTGCAACTATACTTTTGCTGCAGACTGTTTTGGCGCCTCTCTTGGTGCCTGCGTGTCCGTCCTCTGCTTTTCTATTACTCCATTCTGATAAGCATTTCATCTCTCGTTGGGTTTCTTGTTTCCTGACTTTCATGAAAGTAAGCATTTGGCATTTTTCATTGCAATGGCAGCTCCAAGGGCCATGGAGAAATGCCGCAACAGGAACTAGTCGTGAACATGTTCATTATCCGTCTTGTGGTTCATCAGTGCTGGGACGACTTTGATTTGCAATGCACTTGGCGATTGATCAGTGTGTCTCCTGGTGTTAAAACTATCACTATGTCAATTCCCGGAGCTCACTATGTCAATTCCCGGAATGGAAGGTGGGGCATGGGTCAGATGCTCTCTGTTTTCATAATGTGGCTTGAAACCATAGTCTGAATCATGTCCATTTGTAAGGGAACTTGGCTAAAGGTACGTCACTGTATCTTGTGAATGGTCTGTGTTCATCCAACAGTTTTTGCGTGTAAAGAAAGTGTTCTTGTTTCTTTTTCCTCCTTTTTTCTGGATACAATGGGGGAGGTCGGAGCCAATGCACAGCCTGAGTATTGAACTCATGACGTCCGACCCCCTAGCGACGTGAGCCATTGCTCTATGTGCCTCTTTTCCCTCATTTTGATAGGCAAGCAGAGGCTAGGCCCTAGGCAGTTCCCTATCAAACATCCACACCACTGGTTTTGAACTTCTGACCTTTTATTTGAATGTCCTCGAGTCAATCCCCTAGCAAGGAGGGCAATTAGCTCTTTGTGTGAGTGTTGTTCTTGCTACTACTAAGGGGAGTCTTGGTTTTCTCTAACATGAAGTTTGGCTTTGCCTGCACTGGCCTCAAGTCTGTTATTTATTCACAACTCAGAAATTTAAAAAATGCCAAATATTTGACCTTTACAACTACAGAATATGCCCTGTTTGCAGCATGGAAGACTAGTTTACTTGATTTGTTATTATATGTTGCATATGTATGATCTTTATTTTCATGGTCGAGTGGCATACATTCTGGTCGCAAAGCGGCTCTCATTTAGGGTTTCAAATTAAAAGCCTTCAAGTTGATAGAGGCCATAACTTGATATGCAATTGAGGTTATGGCATTGTGCAATTGTAGGCAGAGTGGTGCTTATTTTTCTACTGATGCTGACTCGTTTAGTTCGGTGGGTGGAACCTAATGTGGCAAGTTGGGCTCAGTTTGTATAGGTTGGTTAGTGAGATCGGCTGGCTCGTGTCGTGGAGTCTATAATATCACGTGTATGTTGTCAATAAAATTTACTTGCCTAAATAGCTGGGCTTGCATGCCTTATAGTATGGCAGTCAAGAAAGAAAGGATGATTCTTAGTTCTCAAGATATTTTGATAGCCATTAGGTACCTTTCCTTTTTGTGGTTAAGTAGATGGTCGGTCCCTTTCCTTGCCCTGGAACTCGTCTTTCTCTTTCTTTCTGTGGTTTTCTTTTCTAATTTGTTTTGTTCTAAATGGGCACATCCTGAAAGTGGGTCAAGCTTTGAAAGCACAAGCCCCTGTAACTGACCGACCCTGTACCTAGGTCAAGCGGCGGATTTCCTCCAGGCTGAATATAAGGAAACCAACATTAGGTTCTGATTTTTTGTTTAAAAGAGCACGTCACGTATGAGATGTCATGCCGGAACTCAGTTGTGTCATTGAACGATCCAACCCCTGTGAATTGAGTTAGTTAATCCTAGTTTGAGTTGAAATCTATTGATTAAAAGCTATCTTACTCCTAACTCTGGCTAAATGGGGCATGGCTGGATCTGGGGGTTTTCAAGCGCCGGTTGTGGTTCTCTTGAAATCAAGAACCGGAACCAAATCAGGTTCGGGCTGGCTCATGTTTCAGTTTTAGTTCCGGGTTTAGTTCTAAACCGCCTGGAACTGGTCAAAAGCATTAAAAAAATTGGAATTTTGGAAAACAATGAACTGTGTTTTGGCCGGTTTTGATCCGGTTCCTGTTCTATAGAAGGTGGAACTGGAAACCAAATGAGTGGGGTTCCCAGTTTCAGATCTGGTTTTGGTTTTGGTTCCAACTGTTCCTGGCCTGCTCTAGTTTTGCTTGGAACCCTTGGCCAGTTCCAAACAGGTCATGTCTCTAGGCTAAACTTTTAGTGATGGATTCTTCCACTTCGCCTGGTTTTGGAGTATGTTGTTGCATAAGGAGTAACCTGCATATCAGTTATTTGTCCGTAAAATTTTCACTGTAAGATGTATCAACCCTAACAGAACCTACTTCTGGTGCAACTACGTGGTGAACCCTTTAGTTAGCCATCGATCTTGAGATGAACGGATGCTAGCAGAGGTCATGTATAATCGCGTTAGATGGACCCATATGAAAATTAAACATGGGTTCTTGTAATAAGAAAATAGCAAACATTTAATGAAGATAGAATTGTGGCTGTGATTCTAGCAAAGTACAAGTTGTACCATATAACAAGGATCCATTTCCAGCATTAGGATACTTAACATTTTCGTTTTCGTCAATATGGGAAGCCCAAACTGACCCATCAGTGGTGAACCTACATTGAGTGGAGTGAGGCGTTCGCCCCACCTGAAATTTTGAAAATCAACTTAAAGTCTATTGCCCATGGTGGGATCCTTGGGATGTAATACATACTTCGCCCCACCCAAATCCATTGAAGGGCCTATTTGCTTCACCCCAAAAGAGTTTCTAGATCCATCACTGCGATGCATGTCCCAGCTATTGAATTCATGACCTTAACTCGGGAGCCGATCCCCCAGCCAGGTGAGCTTTTGCTCTTGTTCCAAATTGTGGTTGATCCACTTGCCTATCCTAGATAAGTAGGGGCAGAGCCCGGTGAGTGCAGCAACCCCAGCTACCCGGTTTGCCACAAAATGCATATTGCAAGATCAGGTTAAGTAAAAATGAAAACGTAGTCATTGAGTTCTAATCCGGGTCATAATCTTACCCAAAACAACTGATCTTTGGATCTCCTCCATGTGGACGAGCTCAGCTTTCATCTCAAGTTGGAGGAGGACTCAAATCCAAAACTAATTCTAATCGCATTTTATCCACTATTAAGCAATTAATTACTATGTTATATTTCTGGGTTAAAATATTAATGTGATCCTTCCTAGTTCCTCCGTTTTAGAACTCTCCACTTGCTTTTGGTGGGGCATCTCAAAAGGGGGATTTGAGTAATTGTTTGGTACCTAGAAAATAACGATGGTTGGGTCCTAACAGGAAACAGCTCATGGGGTGTGTCCAAAGGCAGAAGCATCATGCATGGGTCCCTTGGGTCCTCCCAGATTTAATTATTCCCCATATTAATTACTGTTTATCCCATTCCCCATACTAAATTCACTATATATATATATATGGGTATTAAAGACTACTTTATTTGAGCAATAACTTATTCATATGAGGGCTTGCTCCCTTCGCTCTATTGTGTCCACTTATCGAAGGTCGTTTGACTCATACAAAGTGTCTACTAGATACTTATAGAATGTACTACTGAAGGGTCGGGTACAGGTCACGTTTCTAACACGTCGGGACATGATTAATAAGAAAGTATGTGTCACCACTGTCTTTGTTTTACTACCATCATTTGTATTATCCCATTTTCTTATATTTAAGGTCTTCTTAACTTGAGAATTAAGCTAATGTTTTTCTCTGGGGATTTTATTCTATACAATTACTTCCTGCTGGCCCTTCAGAAGCATTTTGACGGTGGTGGTAAGGGCTCATCTTCCGTTTGGGGAGCCAGGATGAGACAATTTCATTTGTTTTTGTCTTCCCCATTGACCTAAGTAAGAAAATTATAATACATTGGACCACCCATGATATATATATATATATATAAGTGCAGAGGGTCGATTCCAATGGGTATCATGTAAAGTACAAGTCAAAGCATAGTGGAAGCTTTGGAACCGAAGATCGTACCCTCCAATACTCTGGTAAGGGTCAAAATGGATACGGGTCGGCTTGGAATCAGCCAGTATCTACTGAGTCCAGTCTGATTGTAGGTTTTCATTTCAATAAACAGTGATTCTAATGAGTTATCAAAATTGATTGATCAACCAGCTATTTCTTAAGTTTGTAGCGGATTGCTTATTTTGGTAATATATAGTCTTAAAATTACCAATTCAGGCTGATCGCGATCAAGACAATATTGATCCAAATATAAACCTTGCCATGGTGCTTTCTTTAGGTAAAAAATCAAGATCAAGTCTTCTCTCACAGTAGGTGGCACTAGATACAATGATTCTCGGACAAAGTCTGCTCGATTCTTCCACATATTAACATTTAATTATAAAAGAGTAAGATCATAATTTGAAAACATTTCTTCAAACTAGACATGATTGGTTCCAGGTAACCCAGGCACCAGGCTCTTACCGTTCCTCTCCAGTTATGGTTGTGGTTCAGGAACTGGAAGTTCCATCTACTTCCAGGTTCAGCTAGGAACCGTTGATTACTCTTGTCTATTTATCTAGAATTGTGAAAGATTTGGACTTCATATGATCAGAAGCAATCAGTTCTGGTTACAGTTCGAATTAGGTTTTGAAGTCATAAATTGTAACCAAAGAGAGGGACAGCAGCTCGGAGCATTTGACATGTTATAGTTTGGGCTTGTTCAAAATCTCAATTCGGTGCCCCTCCCAATGTACCCAAAATATAAAAAATCCCAACCCGATGGTTCTGTTTCGGGTTGAACCAGCATGCCCTCTAGACTACTTTCAACTTGTAATGCCTGCAAACAGTAATAAATAGATAAAGCTGGCACGCCTTTTTAATTTATTTCAAATTCATTTAATGCACATTTGTGATCCTATGGTGGTAGCTCACTGGTAGGGTGCTCAGACGCCCACTTGCACTTGTGAGTTCGCTTCTCAGTTTGTATGTGCCTGTTAAGCTTCAGAAACAAAAAGGACCATAATGAAGACCAACAGACCCACCGGTGCCACTACTGACAGATGAGATACATATTCCAGTTTGGAACCAAACTGGTGGTAACAGAGCCAAGCCCAGGAATCAGAACCGTTTAGTCCCACTTTCCGTAGAACTGAAACAGACCGAAACCGAAACGGATGGTTCTTCACTTTTGAGTCGGTCCTGTTTCTGATTTTGAGAGAACCGAAACTGACAGTTTAGAACCATTGGTTTCCCGAAACACGGAACCAAACATGTGCACTACCCTTTAGCCACCAAAAGCTGGCTGCAAAACCGTCAACCCGAAACTCAACTTGATTGGCATCGTGTCCCCTTCAATGTCATGTAAAATAAAAATTTGTATGAAAAATTAGATGTGTGAAGAGGCTTCACACGTAACAGTCAGATATATTTGTGTCTAGAATCCACCCCATTACCCATGGAGGGTTATGCAGCAGATACAGGGTGCTTTATGGGCCAACCCTAACCCCAACAATATTCTTAAAATTATAAGTACTTTGATTAAAATTAAATCATTGAAAATTGAGATTTTCAATCTCTCTCTCTCTCTCTCTCTCACACACACACACACATATATATATATAGAGAGATCTTTTTGGTTTTTCTTTTGCCACGAACCCGAACCCAATCCAACTGGGTGATGCCTGCCCCAATCTGGGTCGGTTTAGATCAGGTCCCACTAGGTGGGGTTGATACAGTAGTCAACATCATACATATATAGCTACCCATGACACTCATTAGGGTGACTGCCGTCCAAACCAAGAGTACTGAATCAGTTTTCAACAGTGGGCGCGCACACAAGTAGCCTACCACAGTCCACATCAAGACCAAGCCTGTAAATACAGGTCAGATTTTGTATTATATGCGTATGCCATAGTACAATACACGTTTGGTTTATTTAATAAAAGGTAATAAATCGAACTTTTTGTGAAAAATCAGTAAAATGATAATAATATGGCACGACTATACACAAGCAAAAATAGGGCATAACATTACAAGTACTTGGAGACTAAGTAACGATGGAGGTAATTATATAGCAAAGTGTTGGGCAGTTAATTAGTGCAAATAAATGTGTGTAACATAAATGAAAATGTTGAGGTATATGTGTACGCATGTAGAGAAATATCTTATTCCTACAGAAGTTTCGATAAGAAGGTACCAACCATTAAATAATAAATATAAAAAATAGAATGAAAGCCAAAGTGTTTGAAAAAAAACTATTAAGTTTGATATGACTTTTTAAAATACAACTATTAACATAGTATAAGATTAAACACTATGATATCAAATAATTAATGTAGCATGTCCCACGTAATGCAAGGAAAAGGCCTTACTGTTGTTATAGTTTTACACAATGCAGAGAAAGAGAGAGGGATTCGTTAGACATACTAGTCATTATTTGATCATCACCTTAATCGAATGGTGGTGATCAAAACCCTCATCTCGTGTCTATTTAATACATTAATGTGCATTAAATTGCTTCGAATTTTGTATTGATATTAATGAGCAAGTCCATTTGTGTTATTCATACCGATATATTCTCCCTCTCTTATTATATATATATATATGTTTATTCATGTTTAAACATTATTTTTGTATGACATAGGTTTAATTTAAAATTTTAAAGGGTTTTAAAAAAAAATTAACACTCCGATCTTAAAAAGGAACGATCGAACATAAATAAATAACATTAATAGTGGGTAAGATCCAGAACAGTGTCGAGTTTCATTCGAAAGACTTTAACGAAGGCGGCAAAATGTAAGCACAACTCTGACTCTTGTTTCAGTAGTAACCAAAGAAAAAAGGAAACAAATCTGACCGTCGAAAAAGAACAAAGAAACAAATTACTGCCTCTCTCGTCCCACACCGTACTGTAGAATCTCAAAGCCTACGCGTTATCTTCACGTTACCAGGACAACATTTTTGACGATTTTGCCCCTAGTTTTGGCCTCCTAAAGTTACACATTTAATAATTCATTCATTAACGCTCCTCGGAGAGCTTCCCTTTTTTATAGTTCATTTCATTTTACCACTAACTCTCTATTACTAAATGTCTCGTCCAGACCATCGCGAACCGGGTTTTGTCCACCCGCTTCATTTAAATGAACCGAGCCATATCGGTGTGTTACTAATTATGTTGAAACAGTTGGTTATTCCAATAAAAACTATTAATCTGTTTGAACAATCGAAATTACATTCACAATGGTTGGAAATATAATTTCGACTGTTCGCGGAATTGAATCCTATTACAGGTGTGAAGTACTTGACATTTCCCTTATTAGTGTTCGGCTCGAACAACTTTTGAGCCTAACAGACCTTTACATTACAAATGTACAATTTATTATTTATTTTATTTTATGTATTTGAGGCTCACATTTATTTGAGATAATTCATGAGCTCAATCGTGCTCTATTTGTTTCAGACTTATCTTGAGTCAAGCTTAATGAAGTCAATCTTAAATTCCTATGAAACAAACGAGCCTAGAGAGCTCATACGTCAAACTCGGCTCGAGTCTCAAGATGGAAGCTAAAGTCAAGCATTTTCTTAGCGAGCTGAGTCGACTCGTCTCACTTACGCCTTATATTTCGTTTTGCATTGATCTAAACCTGAGGCTGAACGCGTAACGGTACGACCAACTTGTGCCCTCCCATATCATCCAATAAATGCTCTCTCTCTCTTGTGCGCTCCCATACATCGGCCGGAAAGGAAAGAAATCCCGGCGAGCTAACTTAAGAAGCAGATAATATATATACGACGTAGCTCCTGCGTGTACTGCAGAGACGTTACGGGCACGTGCCCGTTCACTGTTGCTACTAGGAAGGTGGTGCTGGGAGAGGGAGACATCAACCTTTTTCTCTTTCGTCGTCCTCTCTCACGACTACATAAACAAAACTCAGTCGCTCACTGTAACGTTTATCATCCCTTAGATTTTTTTATTTCTCTTTTTTCCGGACTACATGCACACAGAGTTGTCTGTTTGTCCGAGAACAGAATTTCTCCTTTTTGTCGACTATTGCAAGGGCTAAAATTCCGCCGTTGCCGATAGAGGAAAGAAAAGTAACGAAAGAGAAAAAACACCCACGCTTCTGATTGCCTTTCCTGCAATCTTTTCATTCCTTTTCGTGTGTGTGTCTGAGAGAGAGAGAGAGGGATGGGGAGTAGGTGGAGAAAAGCAAAGAATGTTTTCAGACTGAGAGTTTGCACATCGGTCCCTCTTGAGCCAGACGAAGAACAGCAGCCACCATTCGTCTCATTAACACCAACATCGGACGTAGTCGAGAGCGCACCTACCTCGATCCCGAACCTGAGACTCTGCGTGAACGTAGGCCGCCGAACCGATAATAGTAGCAATCCGTCGACTTCCCGGATCGAATACCAAAAATCCGTCTCAAGCCCCAACCTTCGATGCAAGGCTGCTAGCGGCGGTTTCCCCAACCCCTCCTCCGCTGCAACCAGGACCAAGGCCTCCTCCCGGTCGACGCCTTCTTCCTTATTCAGTCCTCGGCTTCAATGCATGATCAACAACAGCCCTCGAATGACCGACATTTCTGCGCCATCTTCGCCGAGATCTCCGTCGCGATTCTCCCTTTTGATGTCATCTCTTCGTCTCACTAGAGTAAAAAAACTTCTTATTCTCACCATCTTCCTGTTACATCGTTTCATGGTTGTGATGATAATCGCGGCTTTAATGGCGTTTATTGGTGTGTTGCTTCAGAGCCTCTGTGGAATATGCAAGCACAGTACAAAATCCGGTAAATGGACGGCCGTATTCACGGCAGAATGCTCACACTCGTTTCATTTCTCGTGCATATCATCACATGTACAGAAACAAGGGTCTCTATCCTGCCCCATCTGTCAAGTGAAGTGGAAAGAGCTGCCAATGCTGCCCGGCGCGCCCTTGCCTAACCACCAGAAACAGTACGAAGTGGTCAGAGTCTATGATGACGATGAGCCGTTGCTCCGCGGAAGCCGGTTCAATCCCATACCTGAAGTACAAGAGGAAGAAGATGATGAAGAGAAAGATAACGAGGTGGAATTCAAGGGGTTTCCGGTTACTGAAAAGATGGGGTTCGATGAGAAGAGGGAGAGGGAGGTGGCGGTGACCGCAGCCCCGGAAACAGCTCTTGTGGGTGCTGGGAGGGGATATGAGAGCTATGCGGTGGTGTTGCGGGTGGCACGGTCTCGGCAGAGGGACCCAGCACCCCGGGCGGCCATTGATCTCGTCACGGTTCTGGACGTGAGCGTGAGCATGTCCGGGATGAAGCTGAGCATGATGAAGCGGTCGATGCTGCAACTCATTTCGTCTCTCGGCTCGTCCGATCGGCTCTCCATTGTCGCCTTCTCCTCGGTCTCGAAGCGGTTGCTTCCCCTCCGGCGAATGACGGCTCAGGGCCAGCGCGCAGCTCGCCGGCTGGTTGAGCGCCTTGTCTGCAGCCAAGGGACGTGTGTTCCCGAGGCCCTCCGGAAAGCCGCCAAGGTGCTGGAAGATCGGCGTGAGCGTAATCCAGTCGTAAGTATAATGCTCCTCTCCGACGGTCAAAATGAATCCTCTGCGTCCTCTCCGGTCTCTGGCACTACCGGAATCTCACTTCCGGCGAAAACTATGATGATGACAACAAGGTTCGAACATGTCGAGATCCCCATACTCTACTTCAGCTTCAGTGGCAGTTCAAGCGGAGCCATCGAGGATAAGTTTTCTAAGTGCGTCGGCCAATTGCTTAGTGTCGTCGTCCAGGACGTATACATGAAGATCCAGCCATCCGGCTGCGAGATCGGCGGTGCATACTCGTGGCACGATCGGCCTCGACTCCTCCTCCAGCAAACCGGTTGTAGGACGGGGTCTGTTGTCGTCCGGCTTGGCGATCTATATGCAGAAGAAGGGAGGGAGATCCTCATCGAGGTCAGGATCCCAGCCGGCGCCGGCGCCATTCCGGGCAACCAGGCTTTCACAGTCCACTGTTGCTTCCGTGATCCGGTGACGCAACGGCTGGTCTGTGGCCGTGAGCAAGTACTCGCACTCCCCAGCACGCGGCCGACTCGGGCTGCCTCACACACAGTAGAGCGTCTCAGAAGCCGGTTCCAGACGACCCGAGCCGCTGCGCAGGCAGCTCACTTGGCTGAACTCGGGGACTTTAGGTCGGCTCAGCAGATTCTAGCAGCGGCTTGCTCGGTCCTATCAAAGTCGTCGTCATCTGACAAGCAGCGCCTCCAAGGATCCCTCGAGTCGGAGCTGGCTCAGGTCCAGTGGCGGTGGCGCCACTGCCATCAAAAGCAGCAGCATCCACGGCAGGCCGAGGCGGCTCTGTTGGAGCACGAGGATAGCGTGGAAGCGCTCACACCGACGTCGGCTTGGCGCGCTGCCGAGCGGCTGGCTAAGGTTGCCATCATGAGGAAATCCATGAATCGAGTCAGCGATCTGCATGGCTTCGAGGACGCGAGATTCTGAAGGAAGCCTAGTAATCATGCCATGCCATGCCATGATGATGATGATGATACACGATGATATGACCATTCGGTCAAGTCACCGTACCATGATGTTCATGATGGTACATGATGGTTGGTATGATGATGGTCTTGATAATTAAATACAAGAAAATAGTGCCATTGGATGTATGTTCTTGATGGTTATTATGATGATGCCACGAAAATTAAATACACATCGTTAAGTTCTTCCGTAACGTAATAATGAGGGATGGATGTGACGATGTGATGACGAGGGGTTGGATGTATGTAAAAGAACAAAAACAAGAAAATAATGCCATTGGAATCCAAGAACGAAAGTTTTGATTATGATAAGTTCGAATTCTCCTCCAAACCCTTTTCAAATGCGGCTTTAAGTGAGCTAGGCATGGTTCATGACTATGGTGAGCTCGAATTAACTTTCAAATGCTCCTTCATGCTTGTAAATTGAGAATCCATGACTAAGCTCAGACTTGGCTCAATCATTTTCGGCTCAAGATGAAAGAGTTGAATTGGTTCTACTCTAGCTTGGTTTACTAGGACCTGTTTGCATCGTGGAACTGTGTGAAACTTATGGAACCCTTGGGCCGGGAACTCCTTGCCCTCAAAATAAGACCCCATGGTTCTAAAACATTTTAATGTTCTTACTGCAAGACAAAACCATACTTACCGCTGCACCGAGAGCGTTAGCTCAACGACAAGGTGCTCTAGTGCAGTTATTGCCGGTGAGGAGTTCGACTATCAGAGGGTGCATGTGCGAGTGTGGGTGTTAGGTTTCAGCCCCCTCGTGTAAAAAAAAATCACACTTACCATTTAGTTTTAAAACTGGGACGAATATAAATGGGGGTACATGTGTGGGTGTTTTACACCACCTTACTCGTGGGCACCTTTTTTACTATCTACATACTTTTATTTTTCTCCCGTTTTTTTAAATCTTCTTGGTCATTTTTGGTAATTATGAAATTACCTCACATAGAAAATTAGGTTCTTTTTTCTTCTCTTATACGAACCTCCATATGCCCCCCATTTATGTCAATTCTTTCATCCATTATTTATTCTCTGACTCATTTTAGTTACTTATTACTCGATCTATGATCATTTCTAACAAAAGAACATATTGAAATTCTTCGAAAAAAGAAGAAAAAGAAAGAAAGAAGAAGACAAAGAGGGAGAAAAGATAAAAAAAGATAAGAAAGACCGATTCGAAAGGGGATTCATCGATTTATAGAAGTATGTTGTTGATTTGATTTTTATTTTTCTGTTTTTAATTGTTTTGATTGATTTTTGACTAATTTCTCAATCAGAATTAAAAATATATATATAAAGTTCCCGACAAGAGAGACACATCTAAGCCTGTCTTCCTTATTGGTAACTTGACCTAGTTTTTTATTTTTGATTTTTCTTTCTCTTTTGTTGTTGTTCTTCTTTTTCTTATTATTGATTTTTATTTTATTTTCCTTAATTTTTTATTTTTTCTTCTTCTTTCTTCTTTTTTCCTTTGATGAAATTCGTAGGAATGTGCATTGAGCTACCAAGAAGATAACAATGCTAAATGAAACATTCATCACGAGAACAAAGAGATCTAACAAGATAGACCTTTACTAAAATTGGGTAGGAAAAGAGATTACTGGAATTGGGAGGAAAGGAGAGAGGAAAGATTGGGCGGAAAAAATTGGTATGTAGATAGTAAAAGTAGTGTGCAACTATGCTAAAAAAAGTTGAAATCAAGAAGATGAAAGTGGTGCAGTAATTGGGTTATTTCTTGATTAACGGTTTCTACTAGTCTGCACAGGATAACTAAAATTTGGGTCCATGGAAACAGAAAAAGTTTAGGGCATCATCTGGCATTATGATAAAATCAAGCACTGATTTGGGAAATTAAGAACCTTATCGCATATGCATACTTTTACATATGAAATGAAACCTAATTTATACAAAACACATTTAAATTTGAATATATTATTAAGGATGAAATGTAAATAATGATAATGAGTATGAATTAAAAAATATTATTTATTTATTTTTCTTATAATTTATGTCATTGTTAAATAGACCTACCTTTCTAGAATCAATTAGAAGGGTCGGGACCGAGTTTGCAGGATGGGGACCAGCTATTCCCATCCCCATCCCAATCCCCCTCAAAAATTTCCTTGCTCTCTCCATCCCCGTTTCACTCTCTAAATCTGTCCCATTTGAGACGGGTCCCTACGGGAGCTGAGGATTCCTCCCCATGAACATCCTTAATCACAGCAGCTTGAAGAAAAGATCCACCCGATGGGCTGAAGAAACATCTATAGACCAAGAGTGTGAGAGTCTTGGAATCAAGAACTTAAATGTGAAAGCATGTATTATGAAGACAGCATGGCAAGTAAAGGAACATCCACAGAAGCAGTGGATACAATTGTTGCTTGGGAAATGCAATAAAGGTAATAAAGGTATGTATGACCTTTGTATTTCAGCCTTCATATCGACAAAATGCATCTCATATTTGGAAAGCCATTTGCAAAGTTTGGCATCACCTGAGAGAGGATCTATGATTGAGATGGGCAATGGTAAAAGCGCATCCTTATGGAATGATAATTGATTTGACAAGAACATGATACTTGCTAATGAACCCCTTGCCTGACAAAATTAACAGGAAATTCAAACTGAGCATAGGTCGACAGAAGGTGAAAGAAGTAGCATAAAATGGAGACTGAAATTGGAATATAGTACAAAATTATTTGCTTATGTACGTACATAATATATAAACTCTGAGAATTCTGTGAAGATACAGCATGAAGAGAAGTTTACAGTGCAAGAGTGCTTATGAAATGATTAGTAAGACAGGCAGAAGCCAAAGATAAGATAATTGGAAATGGATATGGAACTGGCTCGGCCCACATTCTATATGGCCCACATTATTTGCTTATAGATTTTTATTACATGTATAATATGACCTACTGAAGCCTGAAGCGTTGCCGTTGGATCTACCCTCCAATAGCTTTACAAATGGTGGATTTTAAGTAGATTTGGATGGGGTTTTATAAACCCAATCTAACCACCAACGGAATTGGTCTTTCATATTAATCTAATCCTGACTGAAAATTGAGCCAGAACAGAATTGGTATATGCATACCTTTTTTCTGTCCACACTCTTCCTTTATTGTGATTATGATTTTGTTTCTACTCTTTTTTCTATCCATAATCCCTTTTTTATTGTGATTATAATTTTATTTTTACTAAAATTCAAAAATGATCACAATACTCCTCAACTATATGAACTCTCTACAACTCACCCCACCGTCGATCCTCTCACATCATTTCTCTAATGATCTACAGCTCAAAACTCAATCCAATTCACGATATTGAACTATCCACTATCCCACAATGCTTTGAATATGATAAAAAAAAGAGAAAAGAAAAAAACAATTCGAAGAAGGTTTCAACATTTTTTAGATATGTCATTGGTTTAATTTATTGATTTTGTTTTCATCCAAAATCAAAACGGAAAAAAATTCTCAGCTCTCCTCCCTAACAAAGAAAACATGACTCAAGCCATCTCTATTGGTAGAAGATATGATTGAACCACGCGTCTCCTATTTGAAAGACACACTTAAGTGAACCATGTCTCGTATGTTTCTTCATTTTTTTTGTTCTTTTGTTTTTTATTATTCTATTTTCCTTTCTAAAATTCATAAAAGTCTATTATAAGGGTATGTATTGCTTAGTTGTAAAGAAGGTAACGACAACTAAAAATGAATGAAATATTGATTGCCGAAGTAAAGAGACCTGGAGAAAGAGACTTGTTAGAATTAGTTGAAAAAGAAAGAAAATGATGAGAATAATTTCGGTATTTTTGAAAAAAAAGTATGTGAATAGTAAAAAAAGTATGCATATAGTAATCCCCAACCAGAATTCTCTGGCCCGGTCCATTTTTTCAAGACCGAGCCGTTTTGATACCTCCACAGACTGGCACCAGTAATTGTTATTGAAAGAAAAGATAACGCACAATAAAACTGGAGAGAGAGAGAGAGAGAGAGAGGGAGAGATGTAGCATATCATAAACTGTGTTTGAACATAGCACGACACAAGAGCTCCACATCAAACATATCATAAACTATGAAGCACATAGCAAAGTTATATCCATTGTACGAGGCCAGGCCCATGCTCATCAATTTCTACTGGAACGTGTCACAATGCATAGGACTATAGCAGCAATAGAATCAAAGAACCACCTACAAAGAATTTACACGCGCATTTACAATGATATGGAAGTACCAATTAAATGCCCAATGGAATTAAAACCGCCCCATTCTTTTATATCTCCATAGACAAACCAGCTAAAGTTTCATTTTTATGTACAAGGTAAGATCAGAGCCTCACTGCAAATGCCCTCTTCGTTGAGTAAGATGAAGGTACAATCCATAGTCGACACCTGAGAGACAATAACAATCACGCTGATATAAACAACAAAGAAGCCAAAATCAAACATTCACGAGAATAAGAGACCACTATGTTTCTAACAAAAATAATTGTTTTATCTGCATCACATGTTGCAACTTATCAAAAATTCAGAGTGGCAAAAAAGACAAGATGGCATTCTAGGGGAGCTATCTGGAGCTCATCTATATCTCCGAGAGGACCTGATTTAATTTACCTCAGGGTTCCACGCTTCCATCCAGCAACGGAGTCAGATTTGTCCTCTCAAGCGTGTCGACTTCTCTGGGATCCTCTTCTTCATTAAAATGGTCCACACTATGAAGGAAGACACCTGGAAATGCAGCTTAAAATAGTTATCCCAAGATTAATCATGACAGACTAATATATGATAGCACGTGTGCATGTCGCCATCAAGTGCAAACTTTTTCTGCAAACAAATTGTTCTTATGAAATTCGATTGCAAGGCCGCTCTAACAATGGAATTATGCTTCTTAAAGATAGCCTTGGCAGCTATTTGACCAAATTATAACTTTTGTGAAGTATATCAAACACGAGTTATGAGACGATCATCAGTAACACAATTGAGGAATCATCTTGGTCCAAGAACATCCACATTTCAAGTTCAGCCGCCATCCTCGGTCTAAGACATACAAAATATAAACTTAAGTGACACGTTAATTCAGATGTGGTTTTGCTGACCTTTGTCACTAGGCCTGATAAGTCACGCATGCATGATATAAAAATATAAATATAAACATCAAATTTTTAAAAAGATTGAAAAGATTAAAATAGTTATAATAACAACCACGTTTGAACATTAAAAGATCAAACACAATATGGAAAACCAATTAGAAACCAAGAACTGACAATAATCTCCATGAGAACTTTGCAAAAGAAGAAATTTGTCTAACAAAGACCATGGGGAAAAAACAGAGTACGTACCTATAAACCATACAACTGCAGCTATGAAGAGAACAGATGACAGTATAATGGCAGTCTCCCTCCAATTATTCACTTGGTCCTGCCAATATCACTATATCAGATAAAAGCACGAGGATAGAGTAAAATATGTCTAATATCAGGTTCGTCTCATTCAAAGGATTATTGAATTAATTTATGCACTTCGCAATAGTCAGTCAATAGAACCATCAAGCAGCAAAATGACCATCACAGAGAAGCATATTTGGCAGAAAAAGAGCTTGGATTCAAACACTAACAATCATACTTTTGGGAAGAAACAATGTGCTAGGGAAGAAACAATCAAACACTAATATGTGGTTACCCATACACAAGTAAATAGATATAAGCTTCAACAAAACACAACTTGGTTTTTCCATTTGAACAAAAAGATCCCTACATGAACATCAATGAAGCACATAGATCAAAAAACAGGTAGTAACAAATTCACTCTTCAGGATGTTCTGTAACTATCAATAGAATCAACACTGAAAACAAACCTGAAGAACACCAACAAGTGGTGATGATGGCACATCTCCGAAAATATGAATTGAAACAGTAGATATAGCCATGGATAATGGTCTTAAGCTGGGTTTGACACAGTGGAGGCATATGTAGTTCACAGGAGCCTGCACCAAATGACACTGGTTAACAATGATCGACAGGAAAAAAAATACTTGTAGCACTTGAAAAACAGGCACGATCTTCTTGAAATGGTTAGTGATGAAAATGTAATCACGCGACAATGTAGAACTTCCTACCAATTCCTGTCATGCACTAGACACCAAGAATTATTCCCCCTCACCCCACCCACCCACACAACATAATAATTGAACATGATCATTTCAGAGGTAGTTTTACCCCATAGACATAATTTTCTTAACAACTTCAGAAATCGCTGTTCATTAACACCGCATTAATAAAAAAACATTTTGCACATGCTCCTGAATTTGCATGTAGTTCATTCAAATATATTTTGTGAGCCTGAATATACTGACCCTTTCCAAAGGAAAAACCTTAAAAGTCTACAAAGGGAATGAGATTTGTCAACAAGACTTGTGACTAAAGTCATACGGACAACCTTGAAAGATGGCTAAATTTGTCATTCTTTAATAGTTTTATAACTTTAGGCATTGGCTCAGGAAGCCAGTAAGTGAGCATATCCTTTTGGCATCTTTCAGTACACAACATTGATATGGCTCTCTAGCCATAATGGCAAAACTTCAATTACAAGACGAGTAATTTGAGGAAATTTTTACACGATCCAATGGTGCCTCTTCATTAAGGTCTGCCCTAGATCTTATTTCATTCATTCTACTGAAAGCAGCAAGAATCCAACATCTACCATCTCCTTAGGTAAGCAGATGCCCTAGACTTGGACCAAAGGGTCCTACCCTTGGATCTTCTACCAGGGGGTTCCTCGGTGTAATTTTTTTAATACAAAGCAGGAAAAGGGGAACCCAAAGGTATTCCTTCCACATTCTCTGGCAATTGTATCATTAACCCTAACAGCTCCTTTACAGGTTAATCGACAAGGTCAACTCCATATTTTGGCCATATCTTGCTTCAAATATCCATGCTGACAATATAACACCTCCATTTCATCTCTAACCATATAAAATAGCCTCCACTTCTGCAACCCAAGGATATGCAGGCTTGCCTTAAGCCAGTTCTCAGGAGAAGGACGTCGCCTACTTGCATGTAGCTATCTCAGTCCAATAAAATGGTTGTTCTTTGCTCCTATACGTAGGAAAAATGGCCACTTTATTCAGAACTTGCATACTATTTGATTGTCTCAATAATTTATTTCTCAAGCATGAGTCTTGTTTCCTCACAATGAGATGAAATAAAACCATTTAAATGGCATGGAAAATTATTAAAAGATTGTTCTCTCAATTTCCTCAAATGTCTCAATGAGTAAATTCCAGAACCTACTCCATCCAAGTAGAGTACCTACAGTATCTCCTCACCTCAATGAACTTCGTGCATATTTTTACTGGGGTCTTTCTTTACATTATCGACCTCTTTTTCCAATCACTTGCGTTTAAGTACCGGATATTTTAGTGGAATAATAGCATTAAATTCATAAATACATGACAGCCTTCTTTATCTACACGTATTTGTGAGTGTCTCCCATGATCAAATATACCGTTCATGGTGTCTAAGAGAAATGGTCACAAAATTCCTTGCACCAGAACATGAAAAAGATACACTAGATACTATTAATGCCCAAATATAGTGATATTCTTCTTTGGGAATTCTGTGACCATTTCTCTTAGACATCATAAAATATAGTGATATTCTTCTTTAGGACTAAAGATGCCTAAATTTATTATTTGCTTGCTGAATGGAAGATACCTACAACAGGAGCTACGCCAAGTAACAGGTTTCTATGACTGTGAAGCTCGAGCACAACAAGGCCAACATGCATCAAGATCTTTATTCAGGATCCTCTGAGTGATGTTCAGACAATTCGGATGCAGAGGATAAATAGTGCCTAGAAGATAAAACTAGTAAATAAGCTTACTAATGATTCAATTTTTTCACACCAAAATAAAGTCATGTAACTAAATATCTCTGAAGAAAGACAGAACTGATTAACTTAAGATACAGAATAGCAATACACTACCATATACACCTGCAACAAAAATTGTCTTCAACATTGCATACCGTTTTCAACTCACAGATAAATAAAGAAAGGAAAAGCTATGAAGTGCGAGGAAACCTGCGTGGCAAAAACGAGAAGCTCCCCAACTGAGAAAAGGATAATGAAACCATATAGTTTGGGTGACAGGAAAGCACTAAAGCAAAATATAGCCCCCAAGAAGGTTGCACTTGAAAGAAGCTGCAAAATAAACTTCGAAGTGTTATAGATCTATACAAGTAGCATTAGCCAACATGTGCTTGAATCATGATCATAGATGAGCTACCGTGTAGGAAAATGAATGATTATTCGATACATAAACCCCTAGATTGAACTAGTACATGAGGAAGATCACTGATTATATCAAAATGTAAGTGACTGCAAGATTACAGTACTGTATTTTTAATATTTTAAAGGTATATTCCTACCATAACTGAGCAACGTATTATGCAATAACAACACGTCCTACACCAAAAAAATAAGAGAAAGAAAAGGAGAAACCTGTGCTGATATTATGAGATTTTGCATTTAGGATAGCTAAAGCTAGAGATAAGAAAACTAAGGACCTTAATTCTGTTAAATGCAGTGTTGTTCGACGCATATCGTATCGTCCCATATCATTTTTTAATACTAAAAAATTTAAAAAATCACGATAATTGAAAATAAATCATATAATGCATAAGTTGAATACATATTCATCAATCACCATTCAATTTTCAATATATAAAGCATTTAAGCAGTACATCCTTAGCAAAATTATAACTTTCATAATTAAAAAAAGAATTACATTCACATATTATAATCAGGATCAACTAAATAAATTTTCTTCTCCTCCTTCGAGACTTCATCGCCTTCAGCTTCAAAATCAAAATCATTGTCTCCTTAATGTTTTTGCGCTTCTTCCAAATTAATCTATTGAATGCCTTCTTCAGTTAGGAGTGTATTTGCTTCACTATCTTTCATAATTCACTCCTCCAAGATATCAAAATTGTCAAGATTTATTGGATCAAATTGGTTTTCCTCCCTATTTAACTTTATTAATTGTCTAACAAGAAAGACAAGTAAATAACATTAATAATTAAATAAAATAAAACATTGAATTGAATACTTAATTAGTAACTAATCCTTTATTACCTTTATCGGAGCCGCATATTGCAATGGATAAAAATTGAGTCATTGAGCCGCTTATGTTCCAACATGTGCTTTTTTGTGTGGATATATTCGAAGACACTCCAATTTCTTTCACATCAAGTTAGAGTATAGGTTTAGCTCATAACTTTTATCGTAAAATCTCTCTGGTTTAGGCAATCACTTTCAAACCTATTCCACCAAACATCTAATAGAAAAAGACAATCATAAAGAGTAATTCCACAATAAATATAAGATTTAAGAAACTTAAATATTAAAATAAACAATTTTACCTAGATGCATATTATTACGGTTGTGAATGGCTATAAGCAAGTCCATCAAGTGAAGATCATTATCGTAGATCTCCATCTCTCAATGTATAAATCAGTGACCAATTTATCTATGCAATCAATCATACTTCGATTAACTTCACCATCCCTTTTAAAGCTTGCACAATATCTAAATATTGGATTTAGGTAGTAAGTTGTTGCATGAATAGGCTTATCCAACTGTTTGTTCCATCTATTATCGATAATATTCTACATGAGTACATAATCTCTCTTTCTTCTATTAAAATTACTTCTAATAGCTTCTTTAGCTCTATCCATAGCTTCATGAAGATAACCTATAAATGACTTATCCTCGCTGTCAGCCAATCTAAAAACTTTGACTAAAAGACATGTGATCCTTAATAGTGTAACACAGGAGTTCCAAAATGTAATCCTAAAGACTATCTCTAAAATCTCATTCAATTTTTTATTCCTTCTATTTTGAGGCAACTCTGCAAATTGTTGTCACTCGATTGAGAAAAACATTATCTTTAAGGCTTTCTTTTGTTTAAAAATACTCTATACTAATAAGAAATTAGTTGCAAACCGAGTAGCAGTTATACGAAGGAGTTCTACACCATCTGTATATCTCCATCATACATAATATAAAAGCATGGTTAGAGATAAATTTTGTGATATCTTACAACACTTAGTTGTTGCTTTTACCTCATCCATCTCTCCAATATCCTCAAGAATGAGGTCTAGATAATGGGTTGCACATGGTGCCCAATAAAAAGTCTTATAAGTATCAGTTAACTCCTTTCTAATTGCTTTATAGTTAGTTGTATTATCTATAATTAATTGGACTACATTCTCAAGCCCAAACTCAAATTCTTGCCTTAAAACCTTTGCAATATACTGCTCCTCTGACATGTCTAGGGATATCAAAAACATAAGTCATTTATGACAGTAAACAAAGAAGTTTAACAAAGTCTTTTTTCGTATATTTATCCATCTATCTGTCATGATAGTATATCCTGTCTCCTTCTATTATTCTCTCAAAGTCGAATAATACTCTTGACTTCAAGGACAGTCTTATCTAATAGTTTTTGTCTCAACTTTTGATAAGATGACATCTTATACCCTAGACCAATGTTAGCAATGACATCTTTCATTGTTTGAAAATGAAAAGAATTTGCTGCATTAAATAGAATGAATGTATCACAAAACCATCTCCCTACTATAAGGTTTGCCTGCTCATGCAATTGCTCTGAATCTATAGTCGCACGAATTAGAGGTTGAGCACCAAGCATAGTACTAGAAGGAAAAAATGATTGTACACTAGAATACGATATTCCTCTAGCCCTTCCTCTTCTACCACTTCCAACCTAACCCTTTTTCCTCTAATTGTAGGTCAAAAACTACTACTACCAACCTCCGTCTTAGCATCAGAGGGTATACTATCATCAAGTCCAACAACATCATCTTTTTCTTCAAACATCGCTATATCATGCTTTTGTTGTCTCTTCTTAACTATACTCTCAATCATCTGTAGGCGTTGCCATTTAATGGCTTCTGGCACTTTCCTAACTTTGCCCACGCAAGAAGTAACCTCTTTCCAGTTTTAAATAAAAAAATTCACCACTAATCACCTTCACACAAAAACACATCTGATTTTCAATATTTTTCCCTCAACTATTATACCCCATTGCCATATCATTCATATCATCGGACCAAAATTGAGAGTCCCTAACACCCCTTCCTGCCGTCTCAATTTAACACTTCAATCTTAATAAACTTGAAAATAAAAACACTTAATAAATCTTCAATCTTTACTTCATAAACCACCAAAATACTTAAATAGAGTGTCTCCCACTTCACAAATACAACGAAAGGATATTCACACGCACTTCATAAGTTCACATATTATTATTAAAAACAAAACAAAATAAATAACACAAGAAAACACCAAATACAGAGAGAGAAAAATGAAAAAACTATACCACAACCACTGAAATGTTGGTGTTGCCACTAAAAGAGTGATCGTAGCGTTGGAGACCCTTGAAAAACGTTAGAGATGCCTCACCCTAGACGAAAGTCACCTTTGAGGAGCTTGAAGACCCAAAATGAAAGCCAAAAACTCGCTGAAATGTGGGCTTCTGTTCGACAATCATACGATACGCGTTGTATCACGTGACACAACATGATATTGTATCTTCTATGATACAATACCGTGTATCATATCGTGGAGTCCCACGATACGGGAATGAAAATATTCTAGTGACAAGTGATGATATAAAAAATAGATACAAAAATTATCATAAGCTTTTTAACGAAAATATAGGCAACAGTATTAGCTTAGAAGAACTAACCAAATCTGAAGACTATATAAACCATAATTACTACTGACGTATTCAAAGGAATGAAGTTAAAAAGGCTTAAGGTTGGTAAATCTGTAGGACCAAACAATATTTTTATAGAAGTATGAAAAGTCCTAGGAGAGATGGGTATCACTTGGCTTATAAGATTATTTAATGAAATATAAAAGAACCAAAAGATCCATGTGCAATGGAAGAGAGCTATGTTATCAATATCGGTTGGCAGGGTGTTAGTGGTTGACATTGATATAATAAGGATATAGTGGTACATTTTTATTTATGATTAAAAAAATATTATATATAATGGATTCTCTAATTTTTAAGAAATATAAAGAAACACATAACCACTTCTTTCATAAATATAAATCAAACTAAATAAACAAATTCTAAGAAGACAACCAATAAATTTCATGTGGCATATGTATGTTAAATTGTTAAACTTACATTAAAAAACAAAAACATAAATGTAACCAAATTATTCTATGCACTAAGTACAAGAATTAAAAGAACTAACATGAAATAACTTAATGAAGAGAGAACTCAATGAAAAGAGAAAGGGAGAGAGAAAGCAAAGAAGGCACTGACAAGAGAAAAAGCAAAGAACTCTGAGAAGTCGATGATGAGGTGCATAGTTGCCCACCATAGAGAAAGAGAGTAGAAGATGGTCATGAGCATAATCACTCATCATAGAGAGAAAGAGAAGAGAAAGGGGGAGAGAGAAGTCGATCGCCCACCAAAAGAGAGAGAAAGGGAGAGAGAGAGAGAGAGTAGAGAGAAAGAGAGAGAATACCAATGTCGGAGGAAGACGGAGGGTGGTGAAGCTGGTGGTGGCCATCGGTAGAGAGAGCAGGAGCAGAGGCGAGAGAGGGGCATGCACGGGTGAGAGACTTATATTAAGTTTGGATCGAGTCGGTCCATTGGATATTGGATCGACTTGACCTAGTGGACCGCTATAGCGGTGTTCGCACCGCTAATAGCGGCCAAGCGGGTTACCCGCTAAACCTTGCGTGCTATAACATTTTTTTGGTCCGCTTAAAACGTTATAGCGTGCTATTAACTAAATATAGGACGGGTATAGTTATACCCATATACAAGAAGAAGAAAGACATTTAGAATTATACAAATTATCAAGGTATAAGTTGATAAGTCATTCTATGAAATTATGAAAAAATTTATAGAAGACAAGTATCGAGTAGAACAAAGAGCCAATTTGAATTTATGTAAGGTAGATCTACTATTGAGGCATCTTATGGAACATTTTAGAGTAAAAAAGAAACTTTACATGCTATTATATTGATCTAGAAAAAATTGATAAGGTAACAAGAGATATTCTTTAGAGTATCTTGGAAAAGTTGAAGGAATAACAGATTTCTTTGAAGTTAATATTAGATTATATAAGAATTAGCTTTAAGTCTATATTTATTCATATTGGTCATTACCGAGTTAATAAAACATATTCAAGAGAAAGTACCCTGGTGTATGTTATTTGCATATGATATTATTTTAGTGGATGAGTTTAAGGAAAAAGTTAATATGAAATTAGATCTATGGAGAGAAACATTGGGAGGAAAAGACTTTCGACTTAGTAGAACAAAGACAAAATAAATGGAATACAAGTGTGATCATTTGGTTGCTTAAGGTGAGATAGAAATTAAGATAGTGCATTTCTCGTAAGGAAAGTTTCAAGTTTTAAATACTTAAGATCGTTTTTTTAGAGCGAGAAAAATTGATAGAGATGTTACATGTAGAATTAATGATAGTTGGTTAAAATAGAGAGGCACATCAAGTATTCTATGTGAAAAGAAGATATCATTAAACTTGAAACATAAATATTATAGAGCAGAAATTATATCTGCTATGTTTTATGGTTTTGATGTTGGGCAGTTAATCATCTACATATACAAAAAATATCCGTGACAAAAATGCACATGTTAAGATGGATGAGTGGTCACACAAGGAAAGACCGACATAATGAGGTTATTAGGAGTGGTACCAATAAAGGATAAAATGAGAAAAAATTGTTTAAGATGGTTTGAACATGTAGAAAGACGATCAAATGAAGCTCCAGTAAGAAGGTACGAAAAACTAGATTGTAAAATTGTTAAAAGAGAGAAAGACCACAAAAGTGTTGGAAAGAAGCAATAAAGAATGATCTAGCTTATATTGAGTTAATTGCTAGCATGACATGTGATAGGGCTATGTGGAAACAAAGAATCCATGTAGCAGACCCCATCTAATATGGGGAAAGGCTTAGTTGTTGTCAATAATTTTTAAGAAACGGATTGCAGGAAAAGGTTTTGATCCTTTCACATCTTTATCATCTTCCCTGTCCTTCTACCATGTTTCCTTTATTTAAAAGACTAGATTGTATAGTCCCTTATCAATCTTGCAATCACATCCTGACAGAATTATTTCTTGATACCCTTCCAATTCATAAATACTTATATTTCTCGTTGCATCTATTTGAGGCTATTAGACAAGCCCATTTGACTACATTCTACAACGGCAATAGTTTAAGTGAATTCAGCAATGTGATTTATCACATTATCCTTCCTCATATGAGATTGATATATTCAAACTTTACATTGATATATAAGTTAAATACCAATTTGGCGAACAATGTGCACGCATGCAACACCCTGTACAATAGTATAATCTGTATAATAAGAATCAATTGCTCATTATAAATAGCATATTTAAACAAATTCCTTGGATAATGCAAGGTCAAGTATCTGCTGTAAGATGACCTAGGGAAGGTTAGAGACTTGGAGTCCGTTGAGAACTACAAATCTGACAGTAAAACGGAGGTCTAACTGCAAGGTCAAGAGCAGGAGTACACACTTTTTCAAGGGACTCTGGTATCACATTCTTTCCCAAAAAATTGAAAAACAAGGGCATTTTAAGGGCAATATACCCATATAAAGAATAGCTGGTTTACCATTTAATGCAATGAAGGAATTTCAAGACAGCCCATCTTTTATGAAGTATTACTTGGCTAATAGAAGGAACAATATTTTCCACAATAATATCTTAACCAATTGCAGCTTTTAACATATGTTCTTACATATATCTCAAGATATACTGATACCTTTTCTACTTTTAAAAGAATTGCTTTTAAACTATGTTATCAATAGGGCGCTATAGCGGGCGTCCCTCCAGGGCGCTGTTAGCATACATCATATTGGATTGGGTTGACCCAATATCCATTGGATTGACCCGAACCAAATAGGTCAAATTTATGTGTCTTGCCTCTTTCTCCCATCTTGCCTCTCTCTCCAGCCTCTTGTGTCGCATCTATTGTGTCCGCGCTCTCTGCCACCACCAGCAAGCAGCAACAACCATAGACGACCACCACCTCCATTGTCGTCTGCCGCAAGTAAGCTCTCTCTCCCTTTCTCTCTTCTCTCTCTCTGCCTTCCTCCAGCACACTCTCTCTCCCTTTCTCTCTTCTCTCTTTCTCTGGGTCTGCCTTCTGTCGCCTTCTACCGATGTTGCTATCTTTCAATGACTACTCAAATACACAAGAAAATAAAAGGATTGTGGTTGGCCATGTGACTAAAAAAACACAAGGCTTTTGGCATAAACAGCTTATTGTCTCACATAATGTGTTATGATGGGTTTCTTTGTTTGCTTTTTCTATAAAACATGCTGAGGACATATTTTTTAATTGGCAAGCTGGGGTTAGGCAGATACATACCAGATATTCCCACCTGGGTATCAAACTTGTGGCCTTTAATTGGAAGGTTCTTTAGAGTCTGAACCCTAGCCAGAAGAGTTGTGGCACTTTGTGCTGCTTCTTGAGTTGTTAAAGCAAGCTGTCTGTTAATAATTTTAGTTGTACCACATTTCTGCTGCCTGATTAGTATTATACTAGTTGTTAATAGATATTTGGTGTTGGAATCTAATTATTGTGAAATAAGTTGTTCCTGGTGACCTGAATTTCTAGTTTCTTGAGTGCAAGAGGCACAGCAAGACAATGAACAAGTGCAGAGAACAATAAACTAATGCAAGTGCGCTGGTCATCTCATCTTCTTCTTGCATCCAATGCAAGTAATCTCTTTGGTGGTTGGTGTAGTTTAACGAGATCAAATATTTTTGTGCCGGATGGTTGGAAACTTGAGTCCATCACAAACCAGCGAAGGGTGCAAGTGAACCAAGCTGCTCACAGTTACTCGAACTCGGTTTGATCTTTTCTAGTTCGAGTTGGCCAGTGAGGCAAGCTTAAGCTTTTCAATACTCCGCTTAAGCAGCCAGGGTGCCTATTTATATTCTAAAAGTTTTGTATATTTCGTTCTACCCACAATCATTTGAGAAAATTCACGAGTTCTGCCAAGTTTGATTTGAGGTCACTCAGCTCAATCTCAAGATGAGCTTAATCGAGTCAGTCTTCATCGTGTCAAGCTCGAACAACCTGTGCTCAAGCTGTTCAGAATGCAACTTGAGCTTAAGCTTCAAGATTAAAGCTTGTTAAAAGAGATAATCTTGGAGGTTGGAGAGAAGACTGTTGTGCAAGTAGTCACAGATAATGCAACACATTATGTTGCATCGTTTATATTACATAACATGCGGGAGCTCTCTTTTGCTTATATCTTCCTGTGCTTTCAGGTTACCAAGATCACCCGTTACACCCAAGGCCTCCTCCGCCACTTCAATGTATAATGTGTTGAAAAATAAGAGTGTGCCTGGCAAGCTAACCAAAAAGTTTGTACTTTCCTTCTTTTTGAGCATATTTTGTCTTTTGACACCATTTATGCTGTGATTATGGATTCAATGATAACAACAATTTTTGTTGTAGGGACTTGGGTCTGCACAAATTGGTCTTTATGTCAAAGGGGCTACACAAATTGGAACTGGTGGCATACTATGCCCGTGGGCAGGTGGGCAGAACTAGTTGATGTACTTCTAAGGTTATGTATTCTTTTGCATGCTATCTATATGTTGATATCTTTTTGGCTTGTCATTCTTTTCTTTTGTGCAGAGATTACTTGAAGGATATAAACAAGGATTTAGCATATTCTGTTATTGTTGTTTATTGCTGTAACACTGAAATACTTGATATATTCTCTCTGCTTTATCTCTGTCACATGATGCATTCACACGTGTACACTGAATGTGTAGCAAAATCCCAGATTAGCTAAGCTTCAAGAGTTCATTTTCAGGTCAGCCCCTCAGAGTTTGAAGCTCATGCTGGTTGGGCATCTCATCGTAAACCGTGAGTTCCTATTATATAATCAGCTTATTTTAGTTTGTAGTATATCATATGTTATTCTTATGTATTTAAGGTGATTTATATTACAGATACCTATACATCTACACATCAGATGGGGTTTTAGTGTGGGTAAGGAGGGGATCTTTATAATCAAGATGGTCATGACATTGACTTCGACTTTTACCAATCAACCTTTTATCTGATAGATTTAACCAATGAAGTCTTTATGTGTTCTGTAGTAGACACGTCTCTCTTACTTCTCATATATATAGTGAATACTTGATGCTGGTGACCTGGAAAAATCTCCCTTTTTCAATTGATGAACATTTGAGATGTTTTATGTACGTGCATGTTGACCCAAGCTTTATCATTGTTTTGGTGTATGCTGCAGAATGTGTGGATCTAGCATGCATTCCATGTGGTAATTGGTATTGTTCATATTGCCAACATAATTTTGAGGATGAGCGGGCTGCAGCTCATAGCCAAAACGCATTAGCTGCTGGGAGAGTATCAGAGATGGAGGCTTTGGAGACAATGCACAATCGATGCACCCATGTTGTCAAAAAGCCACAGGTTGACATTGGTGGTGGTTGTGTATTATGCATGTCAATTTGTTGTTATTTTCAAACCATCTATGCAAATAAGTATTAAATTTGAGCAAATAAGTAATTATATATATTTTATTATTATTATTTGTTTTCTTGGAAGTTAGAAAGAAGTAGAATTTGTTTATTTAGTTTGATTCATATTTATTAAAGAAGTGTTTGTGTTTCTTGATATTTCTTAGAAATTAGAGAATCCATTGCATATATATAATTTTTTAATCATAAATAAAAGTATACCACTAAATCCGCTATATCAGGGTCGACCGCTAACAACCTACTAACCACTATTGATAACATAGCTTTTAAATATATTGGACAAGGAAAAGCAGCAGGTCATTTCTTGTCTTTTACATATTTCAAACGTTTTAAAAGTTCTGAGGTTTTATAGTGAATTTCCTTTTCTGAAACACAATCTCAAGGAGAACCCACAAAGCAATTGCAACGAATTATATTTGTAATTGTAACTGATTAACTGTCACAGGAAAGAATAACATTTAATCCAGTATTTATTTTTAGATATAAGCCATGGTTGATAAAGCCTGTATTGTATATGTCCAAAAGATGTAAAACTGTATGTCAAAATTTTCAGAAAAGAAAAATGAACGTCCAAAACCCAAGGAAACTCCATCAGAGACCCAAATGCACTTAACAATAATAGTTCAAGAAGTGTTTGCATATTTCAAAGTGCCATAAAAGAAATTTTGCAACCAATTTATGATATTTTCACCGAACATTTGAAATCATGCAGTATCATACCAAATGGAATTTTAAAATAATAAAAGAAAGACATACTGTAAAAGGTAAGTATCCAAAGCCAAGTTATCAAATAATAGAATGGAGAAAAAGATGTTTCTTAATCTAATGTACTTCATCTGTCAGGAGCACGATGAGATGTCCTACGTGTAAGCAATTCTCTACCTGAAAACTATGCGAGCCTAGTATGTACATGGTAACGCATTTGACAGGCTTCATAACAAAGTCTGCACATACAAAAGGTTATGCAGGGCACTGTACTGATGATGCACTCCAGAGATGTGGAGTCTACATCTGATAATTCGATATGGGACTGACGAAAAGGCTATAGTGGAACATATTAAATAAAATGTTACAAAGCATCAACTACTGTAAGACTCAACAATACTATATGTATCACATCATGGAAGGAAAACCTCATAAAATATTCTAACTTAAAGGGTGATGTTAACATTAGAAATTGCAGATTGTACGTTGAAGTTAATTAAAGAGCACAGTATGTCAAAATGCTCGTGTTTGCTGCATTTAAGACAGACCACCAATATCTTATGAAACTTATTGACCGCACTAGTCACATTGTTTTTTCATTTCGAAATCAAAGAGATAAAAGATTCCATAAAGCAAATTACAGCAACCAAAGTCAGCAACTACCTACGAGACAATAGCTTGCTATTAATGAAATATGATAATGTTGGTCCCATTTCGCTTTACTCTTTTCCCCATTTACCAAATCAGAAAAATATAACATGTATGAGAAGCAAGTTCCAGGAATCAAAGCAAGATAACCATGTGAAAGCATTCAAAGGCAGACAACTACGTGAACAACACGAACACCAACAAACTCTTGTTTTTTCCTAGAAACCCAAATGAAACTACCTTAAAAGCATTGGAAATGGTAGATTGTATGTGATCAAGAATGTAGCCACCAGCCAAGGTTCCAAAGATTCCACATACGATTGTAATGCCTCCAAACAACATATCTGCATTGCTCTACCACAGAGATTTGCAGTCAGGTCATAAACAAGAAAAGACAAAATGCATATTCCTTGCATAAATTCAATAAGACATGAACCACGTGAAATAATGCATAAAACATGTATCTGCTGATTAGCTACATGATCAGGTACTCGAGAGAAAATCCTAACCACCAGATTCAGTTAGTTCCTAGAATTGGCACAGAAATCAAAAGAGATGGTTTGTAGAGTCACCTCCCTTTGAGTCTTTGATACATATCACATCTTGGGCCCCAATGAAAACCCCATTAAAACATGTTGGTGTGGGCATCAACCTCTTAAGCAGCAAAGATGCGAGGCATCTAGTCATTTGAGGTGACCTTGCACACCAAATTAGTCTAAGAGGAAGAAGTTGAATCGTTGACTAGAACAGTGATTTGGGCACAGAAGCCCTGTTGAACTCACCTTCCAGGTTGCAAACCACACAAATTTGGTGGTTGAGCTTTTAGTGATACCCATGTATACACGTGCAACCTGACATACAACAACAAACAACAACAGCTAAGCCTTTTCCCATACTAGACGGGGTCGGCTACATGGATTCTTTGTTTTCATATAGCCTTATCATGTGTGTATTAAAACATCTAATAGGCACGGGCCATTAGGGACCGTGGACCACTTTGACCTGATCGGACCCCCAAAGGGATCATCCAGCTCCCACCGGCTAGTTGAGATAGTCGTTGGGACACTCTCTCTCCGATACACCGTTGAAGCTTAATTGTGTTTTATGTTTTAACTTCTGTTTTAGGTTTTTAAAGGTAGTTTTAAATAAGCGACACTTTAGTAAATTAGTCCTTTGTAATGCTAATATTTAAGGGGTTGAAAACCCTATTAGTATTAGTCGATTTTTTCAGAGAGAAAGAAGAGGTACAGGGGTTGCGGCTGCACATAGGCAGCCGACTGCACCTTGACCCTTCACTCATGTATCAAAGATCTTACATAATATTTTATGATATTTTTTTCTCCGTTATTTCACATGTTATCAGAGCTTAGTGTTGAGGAATTTGTGTTGAAGGACAGCCAATCACATTCTGATTTCTGAAGATTTGTTGCACGTTGTGAAGCATAGTACTCTCCATCAAGACAGAGCCAACAAGATTGTTGTAGAGCTAAATGGTAGGCGAAACAAGTGTGGCGTGATCACACCAAGGTTTGATATTGGAGTGAAGGAGATTGAGTCTTGGACTGCCCATTTGTTACCTTTTAACATAGTTTGGTTATATATGTATCAATCTACATCATATCAGAAAAAGGCGTGTTGCTCTCGTATTCTGCATTAAAGAATCTGCAATTCGTGCTTCAGGGTGTCCAACACACTTGGTATACAACCAGTCCATCGTTTAAAAAAAGGGGAGAGTCCTTTTATTTGGTTAATTATCCCCCCACCAAGTCCTCGCATGATAAAGACCTTGCACAAACCAAGGGTTGGCTCAAGGTAGTCTTCCATCTACGTTGCACTCATAAACTTCAATAGATCTGCATCGTGTGAATCTGAGCAGATACCAATTTGTTGTGCGTTGAGGTTAGTATCTGACCATAGAGTATTATGTTGAAACAAATCGATTGTGTTGAAGTATTAATTTGAGTATATCCTACAAGTAATGGAAAGAAGGATGAAAGAGGAAATGCAATCAGTCACATGTGGTAATGAACATAAACTAGAACCATTTCAAATCACAAATATTCGTTTGGAAGGAAAAAATTATAGAGAATGGGCGAGATCAATTGAGCTTGTCCTATGTTTGATTATTAAACAAAATCAGCCAAAACCATATGAGGATATTGTAGATTTTGAGAGATGGTCAAGTATGATGCCTTGGTAAGCTCTTGGCTCCTACAGTCAATGAATCAATCCATTAGCAAAATGTTTATGTATATGGAATCGACTGCAGTTGAAGAAGTATATTCTCGACAAAGGAATATTGCCAAAGAGTATGAGATTATTGAGAGAATAAGGAAATGTCATCAGAGAACTAGATCGGTAAGTGAGTATTACGGAGAATCACATGAATTGTGGAACGAACAAAGATATACTGTAACAAATAAGTGCAGCCATTATGTAAAAGAGATAACAACTCATGGTGAAATTAGAAAAAATATTTAATCTACTTTGGAGAATCATACCTGAATATGAATCAATAAGCAAGGAAGAACTACCATCACTAGGAACAATATATTCTCTTTTATTAAGAGAAGAAGATCGGAAAAATTTAGAAAAATAAGAACAGACTCAAGCTGATAAATCTGCATTTGCTGGTAGAGGTAACATGAATTATTGGGAAGGTAGAGACTCTGTAAGAAGCCATGGAAGAGGAAGATTTTAAAATTATGAAGATAAGAACAAGCTACAATGTACTCATTGTGAAAAAAAAAGGCACACACGAGAACATTGCTGGGAAATTATTGGAAAACCAACAGAGTATAAGAATCATGGCAGTCATGTGACAGCTATATCTGAGAAAGAAAAAACAGAACTAAGTCCTATAGATGAAATGACCGAATTTAAGAAGCAACTTAAAAAGATAGAACTACGATTGCGTGACCAGCCTTCCACTTCTTCACCAAAGATTGAAATTAGTCCTCCTACTTCCTACTGTATCAGTGGTAACTTTTCTTATAAAAATTCTACTTGTTCGAATTACTGGGTAATTGATTCAAGGGTTACTGATCATATGGTAGGCGATAAGTCTAACTTTACAGAATCGTAAAGGTAGCAAACGGTTTCTTGATTCCAATGGAAGGAAAGAGAGTAATTGAAGGAAAAAATCTTAAGCTTAATTCAGTGATATACATTCTCAAATTTTCAATAAATCTACTTTATGTAAGTTCCTTAGTTAGAGATATGAATTGTTTAATAACGTTTTATCCATCGGGTTGTGTTTTTTAGGATCTGAGGACGAGAAGAACCTTTGGACGTGGTGAACTAAGGAATGGGTTGTATCTACTTCTAGGACCACACACTGCAATATAGAGAACAATAATTGCAACCACTTCTACAGAAGAAGAGATAAGATAAGACTTTGGCATAATCGATTAGGTCATTTATCAGTGTCTAAAATTCGTGAGTTTGTCCCTATTGTAATTTCAAGAGATCTAGTTATCCAATGTGATGTATGTCAGAGGGCTTAAACATCATAGAGCATCGTTTCCTAATAGAGATTCTAAGTCGTCAGTTCCATTTGAGTTAATTCATTCATATGTATGGGGTCAATGTTTGATACCTTCCTTGGGAAATTTTAAATACTTTGTTACTTTCATTGATGACTATTCCAGACTTACCTTTGTTTATCTTATGAAATCTAAATCAAAACTATCATTGATTTTTCCTATGATTCACAGCCTCATTAAGACTCAGTTTTGATACACCATATAGACCCTTAGATTTGATAATGGTGGTGAATTTTGTAATTCTAAGTTGGAATCATATCTCTAAATTCATGGCATCCTTCATCAGACTTCCTGTGTTTATACTCTACAACAAAATGGTGTAGCTGAACGAAAAAATCGACATATTTTAGAAATTGCACGAACCCTGTTTCTGGAACATAGTGTTTCTAAATATTTCTGGCCTAAGGCTGTTCTTACTGCAGTGAATCTCATGAATAGACTTCTGTTTGTGGTTCTTGATGAAAAATCTTCATTTAACTTGATCAAGCCTAAAACTAATCCATTTCATCTTATCCCTAGAGTGTTTGGATGTGTTTGTTACGTTCATGTTCATAGTCAATTTCGAGATAAACTTGATCCAAGGGCGATCAAATGTGTTTTATTGGATATTCCTATGAAAAAAGGGATATGTTTGCTATGATCCTAATACTCATAGGAGATATATTTTCATGGATGTAACATTCTTTGAAACTTCTTCCTTCTTCAAAATTTCTACTGACTTGTCAAATTCTACCATTGAAGATATTGTTCTTCTAATGAACATCATTAATGATGAAACAGATGAAGATTACTCTCTTTTAGAAAATGATCAATAGCAAGAAGAAAAAGAGATGCAAGTGTATAAGAAGGGGGAGAGAAATATGATCATGCCCAATCATATAGACACCACGAACCAAGGGAGAAAATCTTCCTTATATTCAACTGAAACTTTCAAAGAAGCAGGCAGTGATGAATTAGATGTTTTCACAGCTCTTCGAAAAGGAAAAAGATTATGTGGTAAGTATCCTATTTCGCAATTTATCTCATATGATCAATCATCATCCGGTTATCAGAATTTTATGTTAAAAGTTGAATTACATCAAGTTCCTAAAAATTTTCTTGAAGCATCACAACATAAACACTAGGTAGAAGCCTTGAAATCTGAACTTCAGGCACTTGAAAAGAATCAAACTTGAGAAGTCAATGATCTACCACAAGGCAGAAAAAAGTCAATTGTAAGTGGGTGTATACTGTGAAATTCAAAGCAGATGGGACATTGGAGAGATATAAAGCACGACTGGTAGCTCGTGGTTATAGTCAATCATATGGTATTGATTATGAGAAAACATTCGTACCTGTGGCAAAACTCACATCTATACGAGTCATTATTAGTATTGCGGCCAAAAGAAATTGGACTATGTGGCAGCTACTCGTGAAGAATGCATTTTTGCAAGGAGAACTTAAAGAAGAAGTCTATATGGAATTAGCACCTTGTTATGCAAATCGAGAAAACAAAGTTTGTAAATTAAAGAAAGCAATCTATGGACTAAAACGGTCTCCTAGAGTTTGGTTTGAGAAGTTCAGCAAAAGTATTATAAGCTTGGGATATCATAAGAGTTGAGTGATCACACATTATTCTTTAAAATGGGAGAAAAGCTGACATTATTACTTATATATGTTGATGACATTATTATGACAGAAGATGATGTTGAAGAAATCCATAAGTTAAAGCAAGATTTTCATCGTCTATTCGATATCAAAGATCTCGAAAGACTACATTATTTCTTAGTCTTTGAAGTAGCTTACTCAAGTACGAATATTTTCTTAAATTAAAGAAAGTATACATTGGACTTATTGCGCGACGTTAAGATGAAAAATTGTAAACCAATATATGCTCCATGGATGTTAATCACAAGCTGCAAGCAGAGGATGGAGCTGATAAAGTGAACATAACCAGATATCAACAACTAGTTGGGAAATTTATATATTTGACTATTACATGCCCAAACATAGCATACATAGTGAGCATTGTTAGTCGTTTCATGCAATCACCATCCAAGTACCATATGGATGCAGTTTTTTATATACTAAGATACTTTAAAGCAACTCCTGGACAAAAAATACTATATAAAGTCAATGGTCACACAAAGATTGAAATATATACTGTTGCCGATTGGGCAGACTCTACTGAAGATAGAAAATCAACTATAAGATATATATCTCTCGTTCGAGGTAATATAGTGTCATGAAAAAGTAAAAAACAATCAGTTGTGGCAAGATCAACAGAAGAAGCAGAATATAGAACAATTGCATCAGGAATATGTAAGCGAAAGCGATTCTGCTCTACTGATGAAAATCGGTCTATTTTCAGATAACTCTATTCCTATATTTTGTGACAGCAAAACAGCAATACAGATACCCTCTAATCCGATATACCACGATGGAACAAAACATATGAGGACAGCATACATACTAAAGAGTTTCAACTAGTACATGTGAGGTCAGAGAGTCAATGTGCTGATATGCTCACTAAGGCACTTAACAGAAGTTTATTGCTCCGATTATGTAGCAAGTTGGGTGTAACATCCATCTTTTACCCAACTTGAGGGAGAGTGTTGAAGCTTAATTCTGTTTTAAGTTTTTGTTTTAACTTCTGTTTTAGGTTTTTAAAGGTAGCTTTAAATAAGCCTTATTAATGGCACTTTAGTAAATTAGTCTTTTGTAATGCTAATATTTAAGGGATTGAAAACCCTATTAGCATTACCCGATTTCTTCAGAGAGAAAGAAGAGGTACAGGGGTTGCGGCTGCACATAGGCAGTCGACTACACCTTGACCCTTCACTCATGTATTGAATATCTTACATAATATTTTATGATAGTTTTTTTCTCTGTTATTTCACATACACTCTATGTTATTGTATTTTGCCTTCACCCTTGCTCTATAAATAGAGCTCATTCATTCCTTAATATATAAGTTGTTTTGCAACTCTTTAATATTTGGTTTGTTTCATCGACCCTTTTTTTACTCTGCTTGTCCGGTTAAACACCAAGTGTTTGGTGTATTTGGCGCATTGATCTCTTAGCGATTCTTGATTTGTGATTTGGCGAAAGCTCTTCAAGCAAGCTAAGAACTATTCTTTTATAGTATGAAAAGTATTTATTGTCAAAATATCATTGGGATTACGTGGATAGCACTATCCAAGAACCGATTTTGAAAATTGATGAGATTAATGGCCCAAGAAAATTATAAACAAAATTTGAAAATGTGGAAAAAAATAAATGTAAAAATTAATTGAATTATTTGTCAAAATATAGATGAAAAACTTCATAATAGAGTTAATATTTTTGAAAATGCATTTGAAATATGAGAATACTTTAAAAAATCCAATCTCAAGATAACTTTGTTTTCCAAATTGACTTGATAAAAATAATAATAATGTTTAAGTAAGGTAACTTAAACATTAGGGATTATCATAATGACTTTTCAGAATTATGGAGTCAACTACGAAGTTTTGACAAATTTGAAAAACTTTAAAAAATAGATGAATTTCAAGAATACCTTGACAATCAATACCTTTTTTTGTTTATAAGGGGTCTAAGAGAAGAATTTGAAAATAGAAGATTTACTTTAACTCAGAAAACCAAGACCTAAGGGTGATTGTTTTATTGCCAATCTAGTTATGAAAGAAACTAAACTCCGCCCATGTAAGGGATCACCCTTGCATTGCCGGTCCCAAGCCCGGATAAAGGAGGAGGGTTGTGTTAGGCTTCCGACAGCCAGCGTAAAACTTCGTCGGATTTCTACAACATGGATTACAAAAATTATGAGCATTGCTTTGGGGCGTCCCCGCCTAGCGACGTGCTGCAGAGCCCGAATGCAGTAAGAAGTAAGCAAGGGCCACTACATTTTCGCCCGAATGTAGTGAATCAATTGCAGAGAGGGTTCCCACATCATGGACGGGTGTGGGTAAAGAAGTTAGTCCCGCTACATTGCCGCCCGAATGTAGTGAAAAATTTTCAGAGAGGGTCTCCGCATTTTGATTATGGACGGATGCGGGGGGTAAGGAAGCTAGTCCTAGATAATAAGATTCGTATTGGTTCTTGGAATATCGGAACATTATCGGGTAAGCTAATGGAGGTGGTAGATACTATGATTCGGAGAAAGATTCATATTCTATGTTTACAAGAGACAAAATGGGTTGGAGAAAAAGCAAAGGAGATAGAGGATACAGGTTTTAAATTATGGTACTCGGGTAAAGAAAAGGCCCGAAACGGAGTTGGTATTATCATAAATAAAGATTTAAAGGAGAGTGTAGTAGACATACAACGATATGGTGACCGAATCATGACATTGAAATTAGTGTTAGGAGTAGAGGTTTTGAATATAGTTTGTGCTTACGCACCCCAAGTAGGACTAGAAGATAGTATAAAGACAGTTTTTTGGGAAGAGTTAGATAAGGTGTTTCAAAAGATTCCACAAAGGGAGATGATTTGTTTAGGAGGAGATTTAAATGGACATGTCGGTAAAGAGGCATTAGGATATCAAGGGATTCATGGAAACTTTGGTTATGGGGATATAAATGAGGAAGGTAGGGAGATTTTAAATTTTGCTATGTCATTTGATCTCTTTATAGTCAATACAATCTTCAAAAAACGAGATGAACATTTAATTACTTATAAGAGTGGCTTATCACAAACACAAATTGATTACCTTATTCGTAGAAAAAAAGATAGAGCGTGTTGTAAAGATTGTAAGGTAATTCCAGGAGAAAGCTTAACCACCCAACATCGACTTTTAGTTATGGATTTACAAATAAAAAAATGGACAAAGAAGAAAAGAGTGCATCGAGCTATTCGGACTAAATGGTGGAACCTCAAAAGTGAGAAAGAAGATATATTTAAACAGAAAGTCCTTCAAGGAGATGTTTGGAATTATGTTGGCACACCCTCTGATATGTGGAACAATATGGCTATACATATTAGGAAAGTGGCGAAAGATGTGTTAGGGGTATCTAAGGGAGGTGTACCGGCACAAAAAGAAGCTTGGTGGTGGAGTGAAGTAGTACAAAATAAAATCAAGGCAAAGAGGGCATGTTACAAATTACATTATGCTAAGAAAACTAGTGAAACTTTAGAAGCTTATAAGAAAGCAAAGAAGGAAGCAAAAAAGGCTGTTAGTGAAGCAAAAGCTAAGATTTGGGAGGACTTATATAAAAAACTCAACTCAAAAGAGGGTGAAAGAGATATTTTTAGGATAGCTAGGGCTAGAGATAAGAAAACTAAAGATCTTAATTATGTTAGATGCATAAAAGACGAGGATGAAAAAATTCTAGTGGCAAATGATGATATAAGAAATAGATGGAAAAACTATTTTTATAATCTTTTTAATGAAAATAAGGATGTTAGTATTAGTTTAGGAGATTTAGCCAAGTCAGAAAAGTATATAAACCACAATTTCTACCGACGTATTCAAAAGAATGAAGTCAAAGAGGCTCTTAAACATATGAAGAGTGGTAAATCGGTAGGACCAGATAATATTCCTATAGAAGTTTGGAAAATACTAGGAGAAATAGGAATCACTTGGCTCACAAGACTATTTAATGAAATATGGAAAAACCAAAAGATGCCCGAGGAATGGAGAGCAAGTACACTTATACCCGTATATAAGAACAAGGGAGACATTCAAAATTGTTCGAATTATCGAGGTATCAAGTTAATAAGTCATACTATGAAATTATGGGAAAGAATTATCGAACGTAGGTTAAGACAAGTATCAAGTACAACAGAGAACCAATTTGGATTTATGCCAGGTAGATCTACTATTGAAGCGATCCACCTTTTGAGACGTCTTATGGAACATTTTAGAGCAAAAAAGAAAGACCTTCACATGATATTTATTTGATCTAGAAAAAGCTTATGATAGGGTACCGAGGGAGGTTCTTTGGAGAACTTTGAAAAAAAGAGGTATCCCGTTGACATATATTAACCTTATAAGAGACATGTATGATGGTGCAAAAACATGTGTGAGGACTCATGAAGGAACGACAGACTTCTTTGAAGTTAATATTGGGTTACATCAAGGATCAACTTTAAGTCCATACTTATTTATAATGGTGATGGATGAGTTAACAAAACATATTCAAGATGAAGTACCTTGGTGTATGTTATTTGCAGATGACATTGTATTAGTGGAGGAGTCTAAGGAAAAAGTTAATAGAAAATTGGAACTATGGAGAGAAACATTAGAAAACAAAGGCCTCCGACTTAGTAGAACAAAGACAGAATATATGGAATGTAAGTTTGATCATTTGGCTACTTCAGAGGACATAGAAATTAAAATTGGCACACATTGCATTCCCCAAAAGGAAAGTTTTAAATACCTAGGGTCAATTTTTCAAAGTGATGGAAGAGTTTATGGAGATGTTACACATAGAATTAATGCTGGTTGGTTAAAATGGAGAGGAGCATCAGGTATTCTTTGTGATAAGAAGATACCGTTAAAATTAAAAGGTAAATATTATAGAGCAGCAGTTAGGCCTGCCATGTTTTATGGTTCTGAGTGTTGGGCAGTTAATCATCAACATGTACAAAAGATGTCTGTGACAGAAATGAAGATGTTGAGATGGATGAGTGGTCATACAAGAAAAGACCGTATACATAATGAGGTTATTAGAAACAAATTAGGAGTGGCACCAATAGAGGATAAAATGAGTGAACATCGTTTAAGATGGTTTGGACATATAGAAAGAAGATCAAAAGAAGAACCTGTAAGAAGGTTAGAAAAACTAAATTTGGAAAGTATTAAAAGAGGTAGAGGACGACCACAAAAGTGTTGGAAAGAATAAATAAAGAATGATCTAGCTTAATGGGAGTTAACATGGCACACAATAGAGATCTGTGGAAACAAAGAATCCATGTAGCCGACCCCGTCTAGTATGGGAAAAGGCTTAGTTGTTGTTGTTGTCTAGTTATGAAAGAAACTAGATTGAGAAACCTTCTTAATGCTTCCAAGAAGGTTGTTCTTTCTACCTCTCAACCAGGTGCAAATCTAAGGACATTCAAACCATCACATGTGAAGAATTTTAAAGGATAAGATAAGACAATCGGGATGTCCACGACTCCATAGCCCAACAAGAATATTATATGTCACTATTGCAAGAACTTATTGTCTCCTTTTGATGAGAAAAATCAACAATGCAACCGTCTTGAAAGAGGAGAGAGGAGCATTACCTCCAAACATCAAGGCTTATATTAAAGAAATATTTAAAGAGAAAGCTAGCATATTCGAGAATGCACTCTCCACAAATTCTCAAGGTATGTTTTGGTTTTTAGATTCAGGTGCATCTTTTCACATGACATATAGAAAGAGTTTTTCCAAAAACACGTGTCAAAAGACATCAAATAAGCATGTTTTTACGACTGATGGTATAAAACTCTAAGTAAATGAAATTGGAAATTTAGAAAACCAAGGTTTCAAAGTACCCAATGTAACCCTTGTACCAAAACTCAATCTAAATTTATTTTTCGTTGTTCAAATTTATGAAAATGGTTGTATAGTCACTTTTTCATCCGAATTATGTGGTGCAGGATCACCTATCGAACAAGTTGATTGGCCAAGGCCATAGAGAACGTGGACTATACAAAATGGACAATTTGATCATACCAAATTTTGAACAGCGTGATGTAATACATGATACAACTCTTTGGCACAAAGGATTGAGTCACTTATATAAACAAGTTATGTAATCATGTATTATTAAAAAGTAATAAAGACAAAGATTTTGTTTGTGAAGAACGTATTCTTAGAAAATTACATTATATACCTTTCGGTGAAAAAAACTTTATTACAAGTAAACCCTTTGAATTGGTTCATTCCGATGTTTAGGAACAAACTCCTATTGTTTCTAAAGGAGTCTTGACTTATATAGATGATTTTAGTAGATATACTTCGATATTTCTCTTAAAATACAAGTCATAAGTGTTTCTAATTTTTTTGACATTTCATAATATGATTAAAAACTACTTTGGCACGTCTCTTAAAATCTTGAGATCGGATTCCGGAGAGAATATATGTCAAAAGAATTTCAAAACTATTTGAAAACACATGGAATTCTATACCAAAACTCTTGCATAAAACCACTCACAACAAAATGGTTTAGCCGAACGAAAACAGACACATTATGGAAACCACTAGAACTCTCTTGATTGCTAGTCAACAACAACTAAGCCTTTTGGTTTCTTTGTTGTACTCGATACTTGTCTTAACTTGCTCTTGATAATTCTTTCCCATAATTTCATAGTATGGCTCATTAACTTGATACCCCGATAATTCGCACAATTATGAATGTCTCTCTTGTTCTTGTACATGAGTATAATCATATAAGTGTACTTGCTCTCCATTCCTCGGGCATCTTTTGGTTTCTTCATATTTTATTAAATATTCTTGTGAGCCAAAGTGATTCTTTCCTCTCTATTGATAACATAGGTAGTCTTCTATTGCTCATCGATCTTTTGGTTTCTTCATAATTCATTAAATAATCTTATAAGCTAAGTGATATCTATCTCCCCTAGTATTTTCCATACTTCTATAGAAATATTATTTGGTCCTACAGATTTACCACCCTTCATATGTTAAAGAGCATCTTTGACTTCATTCTTTTAAATATGTCGGTAGAAATTGTGGTTTATATAGTTTTCTTATTTGGCTAACTCTCCTAAACTAATACTAACATCTTTATTTTCATTAAAAAACTTATAAAAATAATTTTTTCATATATTTTATATCATTATTTGCCACTACAATTTTTGCATTCTCGTCTTTGATGCATCTAAGAAAATTAAGATCCTTAGTTTTCTTATCTCTAGCCCTACCTATCCTAAAAATATCTCTTTCACCCTCTTTTGAGTTGAGCTTTTTTATATAAATCCTCTCAAATTTTAGCTTTTGCTTCACTGACAACCCTTTTCGCTTCTTTTCTTGCTTTCTTATAAACCTCTAAAGTTTCACTAGTCTTATTAGCATAATGTAATTTGTAACATATTCTCTTTGCCTTATTTTATTTTGCGTCACTTCACTCCACCACCAAGCTTCTTTTTATGCCGATGCACCTCCGTTAGATTCACCTAACACATCTTTCGCCACTTTCCTAATATGTATAAGCATATTGTTCCACATGTCACAAGGTGTACCAACATAATTTTAAGCATCTCCTTAAAGAACTTTTTGTTTAAATATACATTTTTTATCGCTTTTGAGGTTATATTATTTAGTTTAAATAGTTTGATTCACTCTTTTGCTTATCCCCCACATTTGTCCATATTAAGCATCTCCTTTCCTCGGTACCATAATTTAAAACATTTATCCTCAATCTCCTTTGCTTTTTCTCCAACCCACTTTGTCCCTTGTAAACATATGATATGAATCTTCTCTTAATCATATTATCTGCCACCTCCATTAGCTTACCGGATAATATTCCGATATTTCAAGAATCAATATGAATCTTATTATCTATGACTAGCTTCCTTATCCCCCCACATCCGTCCATATTTAAAATGTAGAAACCCTCTCCGCAATTTATTCACTATATTCGAGCGACAATATTGCAGGACTAACTTTTTTGCTCACTCATTAATGATGTGGGAATCCTCTCTGCAATTGATTTACTATATCTGAGCGAAAATGTAGAGGCCCTTGGTTACTTTTCATTGCATTCAGGCTCTATAATGTGTTGCTAAGAGGAGATGCACCAATACAATAATCATAATATGTATAACCCATGGTATAAAAATCCGACAAAGTTTTACGTTAGCTGTCGGAAGCCTAACGCAACCCTCCTCCTTTATCCGAGCTCAGGACTGGTTATGCAAGGGTGATCCCTTACATGAGCGAAGTTTCTCTTGATTGCTAGTAAGGTACCAAAATTCTTTTAAGCGAAAGCTATCCTAACTGCCGTCTATCTAATAAATAGAATGTCTTCTTCTCAACTTGGTAACATTTCTCCGTTTGAAAAATTATTTAGACTTGCCCCATATTAGAAAGATTAAGAGTTTTTGTCTATATGAATAAAAATAATAAATTATCTTCTAGAACTATAGAATCGGAAAGAATTTCAAGATTTCGGGACTTCCTAGAATTTCAAGACCCCCACAAAGATTTGTATCTTATAAAACCTTTGAACCATAAAGAAAAAATCTTATTGCTTCCATTTTACAAATAAAAGAACCCAACTTCTATAATGAAGCCAAAGGTATAGTGGAATGGGAAAATGTTAATCAAGAATAATTAAAGGCTTTAGATAAAACTCAAATTTAGGATATTATACCTAAACCCAAAGATAAAAAACTCATTGGATGTAGATGGGTATACAAAGTAAAAACACATAGTGATGACACAATAGAAAGATATAAAGCTACATTAGTAGCTAAAGGGTATCCTACTATCCTATCTAAATGTACACTGAAGAATACAGAATAGACTATGAGGAAACCTTTGCTCCGGTTGCTAGATTGACAACCATAATAATTTTAGTAACTCTTAGTGATATTAGAAATTAGAAGGCTTTTTTCAATTAGATGTTAAAAATGTTTTCTTGACTGGCAACCTAAATGAAGAGGTTTATATGATTCCCTCTCCATGATTAGATGTTCCAAAAAATCATTTTCTTAACTTACAAAAAGTTTTGTATGGTATTAAGCAAGCACCTAAGGCTTGGTTTGACAGATTTAAAAGCTTTATGCATGCTCATAATTTTTTATCTTGTTATACTTACACAACATTATTTGTAAGGAAGTCAAATGCAGGCATTGTAATACAACTTTTGTATATAGATGACATGATTATGACTTAAAGTGAAAAATAGCATATTACAAGTTAAAAAGGATCTCTAAAGGAGTTTGAAATGAAGGATCTTGATTTGCTTAGTTATTTTTTAGGAAATAAAGTTACACATTATGATAGAAGATATTTTATGTCTCAAACAAAATTTGCAATGAATATTGTTAACAGGTCAAGTTTAACCGATGAGAAGAAGGCAGATACCCAAGAACTGCTAGAAACAAAATTGAGAGCAACAAATGGAGAGAAACTCGAACATCCTACACCATACAGGCAACTGATAGGAGCATTGACTTATCTCACTATCACTCGCCCAAACATATCGTACATTGTACACACTACAAGTCAATTTCAACAAGCTCGTATCAGTGTTCACATGAGTGCAATCATGAGGATCATGAGATACATTAAGCACTATGTAGATAAGGGGGTATCCCTGACTTCTTCCTCCTCTTAATTTGACTGCATATACTAATACAAATTGGGATGGAGATGTCTACAATCGACACTCCATCACCGATTTTTGTATATTTTTAGATAAATCCTTGATATGTTGAAATGCAAAAAGCAACAGAATGTATCATTGTCATCCACAGAAGCGAAATACCGAGCCATGACGACTACTGCTACTGAGATCACATGAATTACAGAGGTGCTGAGAGACATGGGAGTCACCATTGAAAACCATCTACTCTGCTTTATGACAACAAGAGTGCCTCGTACATAGCATAAAACAATACCTTCCATGAGAGAACGAAACACAATTAGATGGATTGTCACTTTATTAGAGAAGAATGTTTAAAGAAGAAACTGACCTTGTGCTACGTGCCTTCCGAACTACAACTTGTTGACTTTTTCACCAAGTCATTGGACGCTCCTAGGTTTCATTTCTTATTAGACAAACTTTCGGTCTATACATTGTAAGCTTAAGGAGGAGTGTCAAAACAAGTAATAGGCACAGCCCATTAGGGCCCGTGGAGCACTTTGACCTGGCTGGACCAATAAAGCCTTGGTCGGGGCTTTAGGACCCCCAACTAGCCATTGGGGGTTGATCATCCAACTCCCAACGACTAGTTGAGATAGTCGCTGGGACACTCTCTCTCCTATACACTCTATGTTGTATTTTGCCTTCACCCTTGATATAAATAGAGCTCATTCATTTCTTAATATATAAGTTGTTTGGCCGCTCTTTGATATTTGGTTTGTTTCGTTAGCTCTTATTTTGACTCGGTTTGTGGGGTTAAACACCAAGTGTTTGGTGTATTTAGCGCATTGATCTCTTGGCGATTCTTCATTTGTGATTTGGCAAAAGTTCTTCAAGCAAGTTAAAAAGTTATTCTAACACTGCCATGTCAGCAATTAACTCAACATAAGCTAGAACATTCTTCATTGTTTCTTTCGACCACTTTAGCGGTTGTCCTATACCTCTTTTAATATTTTCAAAATCTAGTTTTTCATATCTTCTTATATGCACGTAGTTTGATCTTCTTTCTATATGTCCAAACCATCTTAAATATGGTGTCACTCCCAATTTGTTTCGAGTAACCTCATTATGTATATTGTCTTTTCTTATATGACCACTCATCATCTCAACATCTTCATTTTTATCACAAACATCTTTTGTACATGTTGATGATTAACTGTCAACATGGCAGGTCTACTTACTGCTCCATAATATTTACCTTTTAACTTTAATGTCTACTTACTGCTCCATAATATTTACCTTTTAACTTTAATGATATCTTCTTATCACAAAGAATATCTCATTCTCCTCTCCATTTTAACCAATATGCATTAATTTTATGCGTAACATCTTCATCAAAATTCACCCTCGGTATTTAAAACTTTTCTTTTGGGGGATGCACTGTGTTCCGATTTTTATTTTTGTCCTCTGAAGTAACCAAATGATCAAACTTACATTCCATATATTATGTCTTTGTTCTATTAAGTCGGAAGCCTATACTTTCTACTGTTTTCATTATAGTTCCAATTTTCTATTAACTTTTTCCTTAGACTCCTCAACTAACACAATGTCATGTGCAAATAACATACACCAAGATACTTCATCTTGAATATGTTTTGTTAACTCATCAATAACCATTATAAATAAGTATGGATTTAAAGTTGATCCTTGACGTAACCCAATATTAACTTCAAAGAAGTCTGTCATTCCTTCATGAGTCCTCACAGTCACACATGTTTTTGCACCATCGTACATGTCTCTTATAAGGTTTATGTATGTCAATAGGATACCTCTTTTTTTCAAGGTTCTTCAAAGAACCTCCCTCGGTACCCTATCATAAGATTTTTCTAGATCAATAAATATCAAGTGAAGGTCTTTCTTTTTTGCTCTAAAATGTTTCATAAGACGTCTCAACAGGTAAATCGCTTCAACAGTAGATTTGACTGGTATGAATCCAAATTGGTTTTGTGTTGTACTCAATACGTGTCTTAACCTACGTTCGATAATTTTTTCCCACAATTTCATAGTATGGCTCATTAACTTGATAACTCGATAATTCGCACCATTTTGAATGTCTCCCTTGTTCTTATATATGGGTGTACGTGTACTCGCTCTCTATTCCTCGGGCATCTTTTGGTTTCTTCATATTTCATTAAATAGTCTTGTGAGTCAAGTGATTCCTGTTTCTCCTAGGATTTTCCAAACTTCTATAGGAATATTGTCTGGTCCTACCGATTTACCACCCTTCATATGTTTAAGAGCCTCTTCGACTTCGTTCTTTTGAATACATCGGTAGAAATTGTGGTTTACATACTTTTCTGATTTGGCTAACTCTCCTAAGCTAATACTATCATCATTTACCACTAGAATTTTTTCATTCTCGTCTTTGATGCATCTAACAGAATTAAGATCCTTAGTTTTCTTATCTATAGCCCTAGCCAGTGTTGTCTGACGCGTATCGCATCGCGTATCGCTGGGCTCCACGATACGGGTGTATCGTATTGTATCACCCGTATCGTACTTTAATATTAAAATAATATAAAAATTATTTAAAAAATCAAGAAAAATTAGTAAATATCCGAAAAAAATCAAGAAAAATATGGAAAAAACTGGTAATTGCTTTAAATTCATATAATGCAAAGTTTAGTACAGATTGAGCATAAATATTGAATAATTGCATCCAAATTTACATATTTTAAATCAAAAAAATGAAATACATTTACATTTTACAAATTATAATCAGGATCATCAACTAAATAATCTTCATCTTCTCCCTGCTAAAGATCTTCATCATCATCATCAGCAACACCTTCTGCTTGGAAATCAAATTCTTCATCTCCTTGATATTGTTTTTGCACTCCGTCCAAATTAATCCATGCAATGTCTTCTTCAGTTAGGAGGGCATTTTCTTCACTGTCTTCTATAATCTAGTCTTCTAATATATCAAAATTATCTAAACTTATTTGATCAAATTGGCTTTCTTATCTATTTACTTTTTTTCATTGCCTACAACAAAGAAAATAAGCAATTAATAAATAATATTAACAATTGAAGTCAAACAATTTATTGAATTGAACATTTAAGTATTACAACATTACCTTTCACGAAGACGCATGTTACAACGAATAAAAACTAAATCATTCAGTCTCTTATGTTCCAACCTGTTGCACTTTTTTGTATGAATGCGTTCAAAGACACTCCAATTCCTTTCATAACCCATTGCACTACAGGTTTGGCTCAGAACTCTCACTGCAAAATCCCTAAGGTTCAGACAATCAGTTCCAAACCTATACCACCAAACATCTGTACAAAAAGACAAACATTAGAGACATAATCTACAGTAATATAAGATGTGTTGATTTAAGAAACTTAAATATGAAGATAAACAATTTACCTAGACGCATAGTAATGCGGTTGCGAATTGCTACAGGCAAACCCATCAAGTGAAGAGCATTATAACATCTGCTATGCTTTCATAAGGGACTAATCTATCAACACAATCAATGATGCATCGATTAACCTTATCATCTCTTTTGAAGGTTATTGAGTACCTGAATAATGGGTTTAAATAATATGTTGTTGCATGAATAGGCTGATTCAATTGTTTATTCCATCTATTATCAATGATTTTCCACACGGGCACATAATCTCTCCTTCTTCATTAAAATTATTTCTGATGGCTTCTTTTGCCCTATCCATGGCTTCATAAAGGTAGCCCATAGATGATTTCTCCTCGCTATCAACCAATCTCAAAACCTTTACTAATGGACAAGTAATCCTCAACAGTCTAACACATGCATTCCAAAATGTACTCCTGAAGACTGTCTCGGAAATCTCATTCAACTTTATGTTTCTTCTGTTCTGAGGCAACTCTGCAAATTTTTGTCAATCATCTGAGAAGAACATTCTCTTCAATACTTGCTTCTGTCTCACAATACTCTGTACAGATAAGAAGTTTGTTGCAAACCTAATTGCAGCTGTTCGAAGAAGCTCTGCACCTTTTGTATATCTCCTCATCATACACAAAACAAATGCATGATTGTAAATGAATTTTATGATATCTTGGCAACACTCAGTTGCTGCCTTTATTTCATCCATCTCACCAATGTCCTTAAGGATGAGATCTAAACAATGAGCTACACATGGTGTCCAGTAGAAAGTCCAATAAATATCAGCTAACTCCTTCCCAACTGCTTTGTAGTTAGCTGCATTATCTATAATCAATTGGACAACATTCTCTAGCCCAACCTCTTGTATAACCTTATCAAATTCTTGCCGTAGGATATCCGCAATGTGCCTCTCCTCTGACATGTCTAGAGATCTCAAAAACATAAGTCCTTTAGAACAGTAGATAAGAAAGTTTAGCAAGGTCCTTCCTCGCCTATCTCTCCATCCATCTGCCATGATAGTGCAACCTCTCCTTCCATGACTCTCTCATTATCGAACAGTATTCTTGCACTTCAATAACGGTCTTATCTAAGATCTTTCCTCTTAACTTCTGATATGAGGGCATCTTGTATCCTGGACTGATGTTAGCAATTGCATCTGCCATTGCTTGAAAATGAAAATTTTTTGCTGCATTGAATGGAATGCATGCATCATAAAACCATCTGCCCACTGCAAGGTTTGCCTGATCATACAACTATTCTGAAGCCATAGCAGCACGAATTCCAGGTTGAGCACCAGGTGTACCAGTAGGAGAAAAAAATGAATATATGCTAGAAGCAGTTCTTCCTCGACTCCTTCCTGAACTTTCTCTTCTATTCTAAAGTCTTCAGCAACCCTTTTTTCCCTGCTAGGTGCTCGTGAACTGCTACTACCAACCTCTATTCTGGCATCTGAAGGCAAACTATAAGTGAATCCAATAGCATCATCATCTTCTTCAAACAACTCTAAATCATCCTTTTGTTGTCTCCTCTCTTTTATACTATCAATCATTTGAAGACATTGCCATTTAATGCCTTCTGGCAAACTTCTAACTCTGCCTGTGCAAGGAGCAACTTCTTTCCTAGTCCCTGTTAGGTGGTGTTTCAACCTTGAAATTTCACCACTAACCACCCTCTCACAAAATAAACATCTAATCTTTAATCAGTAACACTCAACTGGTGTACCTCACTACCATGCCGGATCATCAGAACGAGAATGGGAGTCTCTAACACCCCTTCCTGCCATCTCAATTAAGTACTTTAATTCAATAAAAAACCTGAAAATATAAGCACTTCGTAAATCCCCAATCGTCAAATAACACTTAAATAGAGTATCTCTCACTTCATGAATGCAATAAAAATCATATCCACACACTTAATAACTTTATATTTTGTCATTCAAAAAAAGAAAAATATAAATATAACAAAAAAATAACAAATACAAAGGAAAAAATGAAGAAAAACACAAAATATACCTAAATCCGATATAGGAGGCTTGCACGAACACCGTAGAGCACGTTTTTGGAGCCTTGAACACTAAGGAGGCGAAGAACCATACTAGGGGAGCTTGGGGAGCTCTGAAGAGTCCCTGGGCGTACGTATGATACGCACCGTATCGCACGATACGGTGCGATAACTTGGAAATGGCGATACACTATAGTGTATCGTATCGTGGTGGCCCATGATACATATCGCACCATATCGTACGATACGGTGCGATATGGATAATACTAGCCCTAACTATCCTAAAAATATCTCTTTCACCCTCTTTTGAGTTGAGCATTTTACGGACGACCTTTTTCGCTTATTTCCTTCCTTTCTTATAAGCCTCTACAATTTCACTAGTCTTCTTAGCATAATGTCATTTTTGTAACATGCCCTCTTTGTCTTTATTTTATTTTGCACCACTTCACTTCACCACCAAACTTCTTTTTTGTGTCAGTACACCTCCCTTAAATTCACCTAAGACATCTTTCGTCACTTTTCTAATACATATAGTCATATTGTTCCACATATCACAAGGTGTACCAACATAATTCCAAGCATCTCCTTGAATAATTTTTTGCTTAAATATATCTTTTTTCTCACTTTTGAGGTTCCACCATTTAATATGAATAGCTCGATGTACTCTTTCTTCTTTATCCACTATTTTACCAGTAAATCCATAATTAAAAGTCGACGTTGGGTGATTAAGCTTTCTTTTGGAATTACCTTGCAATCTTTACAACACGATCAATATTTTTTCCTACAAATAAAATAATCAATTTGTGTTTATGATAAGTCACTCTTATAAGTAAATAAGTAATTAAATGTTTATCTCATTTTTTGAAGATTGTATTGACTATAAAGAGTTCGAATGCTATAGCAAAATTTAAAATTTCCCTACCTTCCTCATTTATATCTCCAAAACCATAATTTTCATGAATATCTTGATAGCCTAACACTTCTTTACCGATATGTCCATTTAAGTCTCCTCCTAAACAGATCATCTCCCTGTGTGGAATTCTTTGAATCACCTTATCTAACTCCTCCCAAAAAGCCGTCTTTATACTAGTCCTAGTTGGGGTGCGTAAGCACAAACTATATTCAAAACCTGACATACGTATTTGGATTTGCATTTCAAGAGCAGAGTATTGTGTGGCAGGAGACTGCAGACAACGGTGACAAATGAACAGCATTTAGACAAGGGCGCTCGCTGAAGGGTGCAGATACCACACTGACTGCCCAAAGAGACTGATACCTGTTCCTTCAACAGCAAGGACGCTAACAACACACTGACCAAAGAAAAGACAAACAAGCGTGACCGCCACTCACAGAACAAAGTCCATTAAATATATCTGAACTAACAAAGCATGAAAAGTGAAAACAAGCATTAAATTGCCAAGTAGCACCCAAAAATGGATTTTCTAATTATGATTAAATATTCCTAGTAAAAGAAAGTTTATGCTTGGATATTCATCATTAGAATTTGATTTAATGTGAGTTACGATATATGTGTATGTATTGCCCATTTACTTTAAGGGCATTTTCATCTTCATGTTAGAACTATCTAAGTGCCCCTTAGGGCACGATTCTGTTGTTCTATTGAGAATGAATGAAATAACGATGAAGGAGCAGCATTTTGCAGCTCACTTCTTCTCTTTCACATAGACGTTTCGTTTTCCAACATCTTGAATGTATCCAGATTGATAACATCCAGCCTGGAACTCTACAGTTAAGGCATTGCGTACTAAAGAAGATACTACAAAATAAACATTAGGATTTTTACGATATTATAGACAGCATCACCAAAATCTTACCATATTATAGATAGCATAACCAGCCTTTGGTCCCCAATATGAATAAGCACCAATAACAAAGTTGTATGCTACGTACCCTGCAGCCATAGAAAGATTTTGAATTTGCAGACAATATGAGCCAATTTGTATTTTAAGTACTGGGTTGCCTGTGATACTGTGATAAAAGTGAGAATAGAAACATAGAATGTCAAACTATTCTCCACATATCTACCAAAAGATTAAACAGAATCCCCTTTTAGTTAAATTATATGCATTAAAATCTATATATACATACACATGCATGCATACATGCATAAATATGTATATGAAATGATAGAGTAGTTTAGCTAACAAGTACTCTGAATAGTTGAACTTATAAACAAACTTGAAAAAGAAGAGGGATATCAGGTAGAACAACTACCTAAAACATTTACAACGTAAACCTTGTCAAGTAGTAGCACTTTCAGATCACTGAAGAACCTTGAAATTTGCTTCACGATATTTGATGCACTGGCAGACCTAAATCATCATAGACAAAAGAAATAAACACATTGCCTTCCATTAAAAAAAACTGGGGAAAGGGCAAGGAGATTTTATAACAGGATGTTGATTATCTGAAGAATTAGAAAAATAATGTAAAGGAGACTGTTCTCCGAAAAGCTCAGTCAAGAGCTTGAATCACCAGAATACAATATTGGGGAACCAACAAGCTTAACGGTGATTTTATAAGAAAATAACCTAGAATGAGTAGTTGAAAGTTTCCCCTAGTTTGTAGACAATGACATTACTCCCTAAAGTCTGTCGTATATCCTGATAATATCATGGAAGTTCCATGATCAGGTAATGCAGTTCATTGCATCAATATATAAAGGAGCAACAAAAAGACATGGAAACTGGCCTTCATGACCATTCTGACTTATTGTACCCATTCATCAAAGAAAAATTAATTGATTTCATGCATCTCAGTACCAACATGAAATACCATGGGTATAAATCTAGAAACACATGCAAACACAGATTGACAACCATATGAACATAGCTTCCCAAAATAGCTTGTGTACAGTAACACAAATGCACCTACATGCGTGCATTTACATCCAAGAGAGAGTGCAAGAATCCACGTACAAAGGAGATTTGTTGATAGCATCACTTCCATTCCGTGTGTCCTCAACAACCTTTAGCTCACCTGCATCTACAGTGGTCAAAATAGAGCCCAATGAAAAGGTTAAAAAAGAAAAACACTAGAACGATAGTATGTAATTTGATATTTAATGTGCAGATACTAAACCTTGAACATCCACAGATGTCTCTTGGAAACTTGGCACTATTGATGATTTTGAAGAAGGAAAGAAGCCTGCATAGTTGTATAGAAAGCATCAACAGGTCAACCCAATAAAATGTTTCAAATTCAGGCATAATGACCATGAAAGCAAAGAAATGGTGCTTCAAGAAGTTTCAGAGGAGAAAATTTTCACCTTTCAACTGCAGAGGCCTAATCAGGAAACCAAGAATAGCAAATGGAAGCATCAAGCCTGCTTCTATCCAGAATGCTACGCGCCAATTGATGTAGCCTCCTACCTACCAATACATAAATACACCATTAACATCAAATTCTGAACCTACTTGAAACAATTAAGACAGAAACTATGTTAAACCGGTGCAGGTTGGGTATGGTTGGTATAACATGGCAACTTAAAAAGCATTAAAACAGGGAACAATTCCATCTTTAAGTTACTATCCTTTATCTAAATTAATACACTTTTACAGTTACATTGAGAAAGGATGAATAGGCTTTGGTAACATGTCCTTTAAATTCATGTAGACCTAATATAGTAGACTGGCGACTCAGGTTATCAGCATGCCCATGTTGGTGCATCATCAGCAAGTGGACATGGGCACTGCTGCCTATTAGAAGACACTACGTCATGGGGCAGAACAATAGCATGGATTTTGGCATAAGAATGGTCAGTAATTTACAATATTTGATCAAGATACACATGCTCAAAAACACCAACAACATCAACTCAGTTCAGGAATCAAGTTCCAGACCTTCATATACAACAAAAATTGTTATATGTTGCATATGCAGTAGGCTCATTAACTGAGCTCCACCAGAAAATGTCAATGTATTAATGCTTTATCTAGCACACACATTATCATCTAAAACTTCAAGAGATATTATGAAGCAAAAATACAGCACGAGTCAGCCTGATTCCCCATCCCGTAATCTACTACGAGTCTTAAGAAGGTGCAGATCTGCATGCGAACATGAAAACTGTTTCACAGGGAACACCTAATCAATAACTTAAAGAGAAGCAACAACAAACGAAGTATGGAAAGCTTAATCCTTTTATGGCCAAGTTGTGTCAGTTTGACCTTAAAACAAACTGCAACTAACAGCAAAAAACTAATGAAGATGCACGACAAATCATTTCTATCTTTTCTGAGAGGTTAGTTCCTATTAAAGCAGTTTGTCCTTTCATAAGATAACCGAGCACTTTGAGTTTAAAGTAATAAGGATGAGAAAGTAGCAAGGAAGCATGTTTCACCAGTGGAGTGCATGAAGCTAACGGAAGAAGTCTTCACATGATTCTCACAGACAAACATCTATACCTTAAACATTCATATATTGAAACTTATTTTCAACATCTGGTGCGCCATTTCATGATCTTGGACCTAGTAGACATAAACTTCACTTAAGCACTAATCACGTGTGCTCTTTTAGAGGAACAGGTGAATACCATCAGAAACATAACTCACCACGCCTCCATATACATAGCCAAACGCAATTCCAGCTGGAATGCACATGTAGAACAGAGCAAGCCATGCAGTTTTCTGACAACAACGTGAAGAATAAGTCATAAGATGTGAAAAGGAATCAATCTGTTCCAGGAACAAAAGAGAAAACACTACACCATCACTTTGTGTATGCCACAAAAATCAAAAAGATCAACCAAGTTCAGGAAAACCCAGAACAAATATGAGGTCAGCATATCAAGGCCTTCATTATGAGGTGCTGAGGGAAAATGATATTTACAGCACAAGTATAAACTGCATGGAAAAAAGACCATGGTATAAAACACTCCAAGACCAATTTTTACACCAGAAAAAGCTTAAATACACAATTGAACCTGAGCAGGAGGGGCATTGTCATCTATAAATGGGGCAGCCAGGCTTATGAATGAAGCCTCACCAACTCCAACCAACCTAAGATACAAAACAGCCCAATGTAATATAAAAACTCCAACTAGAAAATAAGCTGTAAGGAGCGAGTCCACAAATTTCAAACAGAAAGAGAAGAAGAGAGAAACTAAGACATACATCCGGAAGATCATGATAGACCAAAAACTAAACGAACAACCGCAACCAGCTGTAGCAAATGTCCACACTGATAATCCAACTCCAATCAGCCTAAATGGGTTATGCCTGCATGGTCAAGGATTCCGGTTTAAAGTTAACAAGGAACTTACTGAAAGAACAAGAGAATAATTTATCACAAAGTACTCTACGCATGTGTCAAATATTATAGAACAGTAATTAGGCCCACTATATTTTAAATACCTAGGATCAGTTTTTCAGAAACATTTATAGAGATTTTAGGGATAGAATTATACATCAAGTATTCTTTGTGACAAAAAGATATTAAAATTAAAAGGTAAATGTTATAGAACAACAATTCGACCCACTATATTTGATGGTTTTGAGTATTGGGTAGTTAATCATCAACATGTATAAAAGATGTCCTTGACAGAAATAAAGATGTTGAGATGGATGAGTGGTCAAACAAGAAAAGACAGTATACATAATGAGATTAACCTTATTAGAAACAAATTGGGTATGACACTAATAGATGATAAAATGAAGGAAAATCGTTTCAGATGGTTTGAACATGTAGAAAGAACGACCAAAGGAAGCTCTGGTAATAAAGTATAAGAAACTATATTGTGAAAATATTAAAAGAAGAAGACGAGAACCACAAAAGTGGTAGAAGGAACAATAAAGAATGATCTAGCTTCCGTTGAGTTACCTGTTAGCATGACACGTAATCGAGCTCTATGGAAACAAAGAACCCATGTCACCGACCTCATTTAGTATGGGATAAGGCTTAGTTGTTGTTGTACTCTAAGCATGTGTCAAATAAGATGGATGCATGATAATAAAAGTTATAAAATCTAATATGAACTATGCAGTAATAAGTAAGCAAGGGCCATAATATTTTCGCCCAAATGTAGTGAATCAATTGTAGAGAGGGTTCCCACATCATAGATGGGTGTGGGTAAAGAAGTTAGTCCCGCTACATTGCTGCCCGAATGTAGTGAATAATTTTCAGAGAAGGTCTCCACATTTTGAATATGGACGGATGCGGGGGGTAAGGAAACTAGTTGGTAGATACTATGATTCGGAGAAATATTCATATTCTATGTTTATAAGAGACAAAATGGGTTGGAGAAAAAGCAAAGGAGATAGAGGATACAGGTTTTAAATTATGGTACTCAAGTAAAGAAAAGGCTCGAAACGGAGTTAGATATTATCATAAATAAAGATTTAAAAGATAGTGTAGTAGACATACAACGATATGGTGACCGAATCATGACGTTCAAATTAGTGTTAGGAGCAAAGGTTTTGAATATAGTTTGTGCTTACTGTAGACATGAAAATTCTCATTCCAAAGTTTATGAGACAAACTTGAAATGAAACTTTTCACCCCTACGCTTGCGCGAGCGTGCCAGCTAGTTCAAAACTAGCAAATGTTTGTAAGACTTCTAGGCCATTGTGTACAAGCGGGATCTTTTCACTCACACCTTCTTGAGCCGATGCTCAAGGGTCAGTATTGAGCGCTTAGGAACTTCATTTTACAGCAAAACACGACTCCCTTTTACATAAACAAGTGTCTTTGAAAATTTTGTTGAACTTGTGCACTTGGATTCAATACTTGGAAAAACTTAAGCTGCTGAAAATAGAGAATTCTGTTTTTAGAGCTGTTTTCTAGGGGAGTTTTGAAGGCGTCACAGACTTCCAAAAATTATCAAAATTTTACCAGACGACGCTGGTAGTGTGGAGAGACTGTAGCCTTTTTCAAATCTGCATTTGGAGCAGTATTGAATCAGAAACAAATAATCTACTCAGACCACCTCACTGACTCGGAACAACTCTGTTTCAGAAATACAGAAACTCAAAGATGAGTCTGTATCTCTCTCCTCAGAACTCCGATTTTGATGATTTTGATGTTGCTGGAAAGCTATGGATGTTAGCTTTCCAATGCATCAAACATCAACCAATTTGGACTCCTGTGGACAGAGATATGGGACTTTTACCCAACCTCTGTTTCAGGAAATCCGACTGTGCAGACAGTGGTGCAGAAATCTGGTCGTTCTTAATATGCTTTTATTACGTGGCTGAGCGGCCCTAAAATCTTGCCAATTTTATACAGAGTGTCCCAATGTGTGTGGAATCAGTGTGCCAAATTTCAAGACAATCGGAGTAAGCATCACAAAATTAAAATTGCGGAAACAGACATATGCAGAGATGCTGAAATCCGGTTTTCTGTTTTATAAATGTAATTATGCATAACCCACACGAAATTAAAATGCAACAACCCTTAAAGCAAATTTGCTGGAATATAAATGAATGGGAAGTACTTTATAGCTTAGACATAGAGGGGGTTAGAAGTATAGAGGGTATATAGCATATAGGAAGGGAGAAGCATTAAAGCAAACACTTGGCGTGCATGTGGGTGTATAGTGTTTCATCCACGAAATTGAAATGGCAGCAAAGCTAGATTATTACAACTCGGGGGGAGATGAAACTCCATTAATACAACCCCATTTAATGAATTGAATGGAAGAGAATGAAACTTAGATTAAGTAAGAAAGGTCTTACACGAGTTTTGGATGCGAAGGACCGGATTTCAATGATGAAGCCGGTCTTCCTCTTGATGGCCTTCCTTCTTAACTCCTACAAGCTCTCACCTAGCTTCCCCTTCACTAGAAGACGTCCCCCCTTTGCTGAAATTTTCTGCACCTAGTCTAGAACACACCACCCAAGGTCTCTCTCTTCTCTCTCTTCTCTCTCCAATCTCAAGTTATGGAACCCGCCCCCCCCTCTTGGGCCTTTTTATAGGCCAAGGGGGGCTGGTTCTAGTGGTTTCTTGTGGGGCGGGTTGGAGCTTTAGCTTGGTGGATTTGATCCGCTCCAAACCGGCTTCTTGTAGTTCTTCATTGAGTCGATTCGGACCAGCCCATATGGGCTGGTATAGGTGTCATGACTTGGTGTAGCCCTAGAGCATGCGGTTGGTTTTAAACAACCTTACAATGTGCAACATGTTTTGTTTGGGCTGATTTCTTTAAACTTCGACCCACTTGAATTCGCTTCTTTCTTTGATTCGGCTCCCACCTTTTGCTTTTGAGTTACACTTGAAATCTTCTAGAATTGAATGAGCTTGTTACCATGGCCTCGAGTCTTGGTTCCAAGTTGGCCCCATCTTGATCGGACAAACTTGGATTTGATCGGTCTTGACCTTCCATTTGGATAAGTTGTTGAATTTAAACTTGATATGCTTCAATCTTCTCCACTTTTGGGAATCAATCTGATTTAACTTGATCCATATCTTGATACACTTTATCTTCTTTCCGGGAATCGAGGCCTGGATTGGGTCTCCGCCTACTTCGAAACTCATGGGCTATTTGGATTTAAAACCTTTATTTTGAAATATTCTCCCAGAAGGTCTAAACTTTAAAATTTGGGGATTTTGAATTTAAAGGTTCATAAAGGCTTTAAATTGGCCTTCAAAATTTAGGAGTTTTTGAAAATACTGAAAAAATTTCGGGTGTTTACACTTACGCACCCCAAGTAGGACTACAAGATAGTATAAAGACAGTTTTTGAGAAGAGTTAGATAAGGGAATTCAAAAGATTCCACGAAGTGAGATGATTTGTTTAGGAGGAGACTTAAATGGACATGTCGGTAAAGAGGCATTAGGATATCAAGGTATTCATGGAAACTTTGGTTTTGGAGATATAAATGAGGAAGGTAGGGAGATTTTAAATTTTGCTATGGTATTTGATCTCTTTATAGTAAATACAATCTTCAAAAAACGAGACTTATAGGAGTGGCTTATTACAAACACAAATTGATTACTTCATTTGTAGAAAAAAAGATAGAGCGTGTTGTAAAGATTGCAAGGTAATTACAGGAGAAAGCTTAACCACCCAACATTTACTTTTAGTTATGGATTTACAAATAAAAAAATGGACAAAGAAGAAAAGAGTGCATCGAGCTATTTGGACTAAATGGTGGAACCTCAAAAGTGAGAAAGAATATATATTTAAACGAAAAGTCCTTCAAGGAGATGTTTAGAATTATGTTGGTACACCCTGTGATATGTGGATCAATATGGCTATACATATTAGGAAAGCGGCAAAGATGTGTTACGTGTATCTAAGGGAGGTGTACCGGTACAAAAAGAAGCTTGGAGTGAAGTAGTGCAAAATAAAATCAAGGCAAAGAGGGCATGTTACAAATTACATTATACTAAGAAAACTAGTGAAACTTTAGAGGCTTATAAGAAAGCAAAGAAGGAAGCGAAAAAGGCCGTCAGTGAAACAAAAGCTAAAATTTGAGAGGATTTATATAAAAACCTCAACTCAAAAGAGGGCGAAAGAGATATTTTTAGGATGGGCTAGAGATAAGAAACTAAAGATCTTAATTATGTTAGATGCATCAAGGACGAGGATGAAAAACTTCTAGTGGCAAATGATGATATAAGAAATAAATGGAAAAAACTATTTTTATAAGCTTTTTAATGTAAATGAAGATGTTAGTATTAGCTTAGGAGAGTTAAGCAAATCAAAAAAGTATGTAAACCACAATTTCTACCGATGTATTCAAAAGAACGAAGTCGAAGAGGCTCTTAAACATATGAAGGGTGGTAAATCGGTAGGACCAGACAATATTCCTATAGAAGTTTGGAAAATCCTAGGAGAAACAGGAATCACTTGACTCACAAGACTATTTAATGAAATATGGAGAAACCAAAAGATTACCGAGGAATGAAGAGCGAGTACACTTATACCCATATATAAGAACAAGGGAGACATTCATAATTGTGCAAATTATCGAGGTATCAAGTTAATGAGTCATACTATGAAATTGTGGGAAAGAATTATCGAACGTACGTTAAGACAAGTATCAAGTACAATAGAGAACCAATTTGGATTCATGTCAGGCAGATCTACTTTTAAAGCGATTCACCTTTTGAGATGTCTTATGGAACATTTTAGAGCAAAAAAAAGAGACCTTCACATGATATTTATTGATTTAGAAAAAGCTTGCGATAGGGTACCGAAGGAGGTTCTTTGGAGAACATTGGAAAAAAGAGGTATCTCATTGACATACATAAACCTTATAAGAGACATGTACGATGGTGCAAAAACATGTGCGAAGACTCATGAAGGAATGACAGACTTCTTTCAAGTTAATATTGGGTTACATCACATCAAGGATCAACTTTAAGTCCATACTTATTTATAATGGTGATTGATGAGTTAACAAAACATATTCAAGATGAAGTACCTTGGTGTATGTTATTTGCATATGACATTGTGTTAGTGGAGGACTCTAAAGAAAAAGTTAATAGAAAATTAGAACTATGGAGAGAAACATTAGAAAGTAAAAGCTTCTGACTTAGTAGAACAAAGACAAAATATACGGAATGTAAGTTTGATCATTTGGTTAATTCAGAGGACATAGAAATTAAAATTGACACACATTGCATCCCCCAAAAGGAAAGTTTTAAATACCTAAGATTGATTTTTTAGAGTGATGGAAGAATTTATGGAGATGTTACGCATAAAATTAATGTTTGGTTAAAATGGAGAGGAGCATGAGGTATTCTTTGTGATAAAAAGATACCATTAAAGTTAAAAGGTAAATATTATAGAGCAACAATTAGACCTGCCATGTTTGGACAGTTAATCATCAACATAACATGTACAAAAGAGGTTCTTTGGAGAACCAATTTGGATTCATGCCAGGCAGATCTACTTTTGAACCGATTCATCTTTTGAGATGTCTTATGAAACATTTTAGAACAAAAAAGAAAGACCTTCACATGATATTTATTGATTTAGAAAAAGCTTATGATAGGGTACCGAAGGAGGTTCTTTGGAGAACCTTGGAAAAAAGAGGTATCTCATTGACATACATAAACCTTATAAGAGACATGTACGATGGTGCAAAAACATGTGTGAGGACTCATGAAGGAATGGCAGACTTCTTTAAAGTTAATATTGGGTTACATTAAGGATCAACTTTAAGTCCATACTTATTTATAATGGTGATTGATGAGTTAACAAAACATATTCAAGATGAAGTACCTTGGTGTATGTTATTTGCAGATGATATTGTATTAGTTGAGGAGTTTATGGAAAAAGTTAATAGAAAATTAGAACTATGGAGAAAAACATTAGAAAGCAAAGGCCTCCGACTTAATAAAACAAAGACATAATATATGGAATGTAAGTTTGATCATTTGGATACTTCATAGGACATAGAAATTAAAATTGGCACACATTGCATCCCCAAAAGGAAAGTTTTAAATACCTAGGGTCAATTTTTAAGAGTGATGGAAGAATTGATGGAGATGTTACGCATAAAATTAATGTTGGTTGGTTAAAATGGAGAGGAGCATCAGGTTTTCTTTGTGATAAGAAGATATCATTAAAGTTAAAAGGTAAATATTATAGAGCAGCAATTAGGCCTGTCATGTTTTATAGTTCTGAGTGTTGGGCAGTTAATCATCAACATGTACAAAAGATGTATGTGACAGAAATGAAGATGTTGAGATGGATGAGTGGTCATACAAGAAAAGACTGTATACATAATGAGGTTATTAGAAACAAATTAGGAGTGGCACCAATAGAGGATAAAATGAGAGAATATCGTTTACGATGGTTTGGACATATAGAAAGAAGATCAAAAGAAGAGCCTGTAAGAAGGTATAACAACAACTAAGCCCTTTCCCATACTAGACGGGGTCGGCTACATGGATTCTTTGTTTCCACTGATCTCTATCGTGTGCCATGTTAGCAGTTAACTCCCAATAAGCTAGATCATTCTTTATTGTTTCTTTCCAACACTTTTGTGGTCGTCCTCTACCTCTTTTAATACTTTCCAAATTTAGGTTTTCTAACCTTCTTACAGGTTCTTCTTTTGATCTTCTTTCTATATGTCCAAACCATCTTAAATGATGTTCTCTCATTTTATCCTCTATTGGTGCCACTCCTAATTTGTTTCTAATAACCTCATTATGTATACGGTCTTTTCTTGTATGACCACTCATCCATCTCAGCATCTTCATTTCTGTCACAGACATCTTTTGTACATGTTGATGATTAACTGCCCAACACTCAGAACCATAAAACATGGCAGGCCTAACTGCTGCTCTATAATATTTACCTTTTAATTTTAATGGTATCTTCTTGTCACAAAGAATACCTGATGCTCCTCTCCATTTTAACCAACCAGCATTAATTCTATGTGTAACATCTCCATCAATTCTTCCATCACTTTGAAAAATTGACCCTAGGTATTTAAAACTTTCCTTTTGGGGAATGCAATGTGTGCCAATTTTAATTTCTATGTCCTTTGAAGTAGCCAAATGATCAAACTTACATTCCATATATTCTGTCTTTGTTCTACTAAGTCGGAGGCCTTTGTTTTCTAATGTTTCTCTCCATAGTTCCAATTTTCTATTAACTTTTTCCTTAGACTCCTCCACTAATACAATGTCATCAGCAAATAACATACACCAAGGTACTTCATCTTGAATATGTTTTGTTAACTCATCCATCACCATTATAAATAAGTATGGACTTAAAGTTGATCCTTGATGTAACCCAATATTAACTTCAAAGAAGTCTGTCGTTCCTTCATGAGTCCTCACACATGTTTTTGCACCATCATACATGTCTCTTATAAGGTTAATATATGTCAATGGGATACCTCTTTTTTCCAAAGTTCTCCAAAGAACCTCCCTCGGTACCCTATCATAAGCTTTTTCTAGATCAATAAATATCATGTGAAGGTCTTTTTTTTTTGCTCTAAAATGTTCCATAAGGCGTCTCAAAAGGTGAATCGCTTCAATAGTAGATCTACCAGGCATAAATCCAAATTGGTTCTCTGTTGTACTTGATACTTGTCTTAACCTACGTTCAATAATTCTTTCCCATAATTTCATAGTATGACTCATTAACTTGATACCTCGATAATTCGCACAATTTTGAATGTCTCCCTTGTTTTTATATATGGGTATAAGTGTACTTGCTCTCCATTCCTCGGGCATCTTTTGGTTTTTCCATATTTCATTAAATAGTCTTGTGAGCCAAGTGATTCCTATTTTTCCTAGTATTTTCAAAACTTCTATAGGAATATTATCTGGTCCTACCGATTTACCACTCTTCATATGTTTAAGAGCCTCTTTGACTTCATTCTTTTGAATACGTCGGTAGAAATTATGGTTTATATACTTTTCTGACTTGGCTAAATCTCCTAAACTAATACTAACATCTTTATTTTCATTAAAAAGATTATAAAAATAGTTTTTCCATCTATTTCTTATATCATCATTTGCCACTAGAATTTTTTCATCCTCATCTTTTATGCATCTAACATAATTATGATCTTTAGTTTTCTTATCTCTAGCCCTAGCTATCCTAAAAATGTCTCTTTCACCCTCTTTTGAGTTGAGTTTTTTATATAAGTCCTCCCAAATCTTAGCTTTTGCTTCACTAACAGCCTTTTTTGCTTCCTTCTTTGCTTTCTTATAAGCTTCTAAAGTTTCACTAGTTTTCTTAGCATAATGTAATTTGTAACATGCCCTCTTTGCCTTGATTTTGTTTTGTACTACTTCACTCCACCACCAAGCTTCTTTTTGTGCCGGTACACCTCCCTTAGATACCCCTAACACATCTTTCGCCACTTTCCTAATATGTATAGCCATATTGTTCCACATATCAGAGGGTGTGCCAATATAATTCCAAACATCTCCTTGAAGGACTTTTTGTTTAAATATATCTTCTTTCTCACTTTTGAGGTTCCACCATTTAGTCCGAATAGCTCGATGCACTCTTTTCTTCTTTGTCCATTTTTTTATTTGTAAATCCATAACTAAAAGTCGATGTTGGGTGGTTAAGCTTTCTCCTGGAATTACCTTACAATCTTTACAACACGCTCTATCTTTTTTTCTACGAATAAAGTAATCAATTTGTGTTTGTGATAAGCCACTCTTATCAGTAATTAAATGTTCATCTCGTTTTTTGAAGATTGTATTGACTATAAAGAGATCAAATGACATAGCAAAATTTAAAATCTCCCTACCTTCCTCATTTATATCCCCATAACCAAAGTTTCCATGAATCCCTTGATATCCTAATGCCTCTTTACCGACATGTCCATTTAAATCTCCTCCTAAACAAATGATCTCCCTTTGTGGAATCTTTTGAAACACCTTATCTAACTCTTCCCAAAAAACTGTCTTTATACTATCTTCTAGTCCTACTTGGGGTGCGTAAGCACAAACTATATTCAAAACCTCTACTCCTAACACTAATTTCAATGTCATGATTCGGTCACCATATCGTTGGATGTCTACTACACTCTCCTTTAAATCTTTATTTATGATAATACCAACTCCGTTTCGGGCCTTTTCTTTACCTGAGTACCATAATTTAAAACCTGTATCCTCTATCTCCTTTGCTTTTTCTCCAACCCATTTTGTCTCTTGTAAACATAGAATATGAATCTTTCTCCGAATCATAGTATCTACCACCTCCATTAACTTACCCGATAATGTTCCGATATTCCAAGAACCAATACGAATCTTATTATCTAGGACTAGCTTCCTTACCCCCCACATCCATCCATAATCAAAATGCGGAGACCCTCTCTGAAAAATTTTCACTACATTCGGGCGGCAATGTAGCGGGACTAACTTCTTTATCCACACCCGTCCATGATGTGGGAACCCTCTCTGCAATTGATTCACTACATTTGGGCTAAAATGTAGTGGCCCTTGCTTACTTCTTACTGCATTCGGGCTCTGCAGCACGTCGCTAGGCGGGAACGCCCCAAAGCAATGCTCATAATTTTTGTAATCCATGTTGTAGAAATCCGACGAAGTTTTACGCAGGCTGTCGGAAGCCTAACACAACCCTCCTCCTTTATCCGGGCTTGGGACCGGCAATGCAAGGGTGATCCCAAACCTGTAAGAAGGTATGAAAAACTAAATTTGTAAAGTATTAAAAGAGGTAGAGGACGACCACAAAAGTGTTGGAAAGAAACAATAAAGAATGATCTAGCTTATTGTGAGTTAACTGCTAACATGGCACATGATAGGGATATGTAGAAACAAAGAATCCATGTAGTCGAGCCCGTCTAGTGTGGGAAAAGGCTTAGTTGTTGTTATTTGTTGTTGTTGTTGTTGTGTATAGACTTATTCTTTAGAATTCAGAAGAGACTACCAGTCATCATAATATCCATAGCTACTTCACCGCTTCAAGTAATATCAGAATGAATTATTTATTCTTAAATCATCTCTTTTACTTGATAACCCCGTGATAACATCACTTCAGACAGTTTAAAGATACAATATGTTGATGCTAGTGCAATATTTTCCTTTGATCCTTCCAAAAAGATCTGTTATGAACTGCATTCTTTCAAATAGTGGAATAAAAGTATTGTCAACCTACAGATGCACAAACACACGCATATGTAGATATATATACACAGATACATACATATATTATAAATATATATATATGTACCATCACATTGATAGTGTAAATATATAAAAAAGAACCTTCATATCGTATTAATTGATTTAGAAAAGCTTATGATAGGGTGCCAAGAGATGTTCTTTGCAAAACCTTGGAAAAGAGATGTATCCAATTGATATATATAAATTTTACAAGAGACATGTATGATGGTGTAAAAACATGTGTGAGGACTCACGAAGGAATGACAAACTTCTTTGAAGTTAATATTGGGTTAACAAAACATATTTAAGATGAAGTACCTGTTATTTGCATATGACATTGTGTTAGTAGATGAGTCTAAGAAAAAAATTAATAGAAAATTAGAACTAAAGTGAAAAACATTAGAAAGTAAAGGCTTTCGACTTAGTAGAACAAATACAGAATAGATAAAATCCAAGTTTGATCATTTGGTTACTTTAGAAGACATATAAATTAAGATTGGCACATATTGCATCCCTCACAAGAAAAGTTTTAAATATTTATGGTCAATTTTCATAGTGATGAAAAAATTGATGGAGATGTTACGCATAAAATTAATGCAAGTTGGTTAAAATGGAGAGGGACATTAGGTATTCTATAAGACAAGAAGTGTATCATTAAAGTTAAAGAGCAATAATTAGACTTGCTATGTTTTATGATTATGAATGTTGGCAGTTAATCATCAACATGTACAAAAGATGTTCGTAATAGAAATGCATATGTTGAGATGGATGAGTGGTCACACAAGAAAAGACTGTCATAATGAGATTATTAGAAATAAATTAGAAGTGGTACCAATAAAAGATAAAATAAGAAAAAATCATTTATGATGGTTTGAACATGTAGAAAGATGACCAAACGAAGCTCCAATATGAAGGTACGAAAAACTAGAATGTGAAAATGTTAAAGAGAAAGAGGAAGACCACAAAAATGTTGGAAAGAAACAATAAAGAATGATCTAACTTATATTGAGTTAATTGCTAGTATGGCACGTGATAGGGCTCTTTGGAAACAAAGAATCCATGTAGCCAACCCCGTCTAGTATGGAAAAAGGCTTAGTTGTTGTTGTTGTAGTATATACATAGCGGCTTAAATCTTTGTGGGGAATTTTTTACCTCGTGGATTAATTATATTAGAGAGCCAAATGAATCAAAAGATTTGTGTGGCACTTTCTAGCTCACCTCTTTTAAGGTAAGGTGGTGAACTTTACATCCCATTGCGACAAATATACAACTAGAACATAATTTCTCACATTACAGTGTCAGACCATGCCTTATGTGAACATTGGGATCATTTTAACAAACTTTGTGGGAAAAAAAGAGGTCTTGATTCAGGAAAAATTAATCCTGGTGTGTTTATCAACCCCATTCCATGTGCATCCAGTAGAACCTCTTGCTCTGCCGCTGAACACAAATCTTCAAAGTCTATCCCAGAGCTTAGTATTTTGGCTAGATTCCACATTGTAGCTGGTATGTGGAGTAGTAGTTGAAGACTTGTAACTCACAGATTCATCAAGTTGGGTTCATTGATTGAAATGCAAGACAGGACATGATTAATTTAATATTTCGAATGCAATAAAGGTTAAACCAAAAAGGATACTCTATGCTGCAGGTCAAAATAAAGAAAATGCTCTTTGTTGTACAAATAGATAAGGGCCTTCTCCTTCCAAATTGAGAAATCAATGACTATGACTTACAACAGATGAACCATTGTATACCTGTCCGTGTGACTGATCTACCCGTAAATGCATGAGTCTAATTGAACTCATTGAACTGGTATATCTTGTGCATGTGTGTGCATTCTTACCCACTCAGCACTCGACCTTAAAAGGCCATTTTCACCCACAACACTTGCTAGTAGATCCACCGCCATGCTGTATCTAATGGATAGGTTTCTCAATCAAGTCATGATACGACCTGATCCGGTTAGGCATCCTGAGTGCTGTATTGCTAACACATATCAGTATAACCCGCATGATCAGCTTAATGCCACATAACAAGTAACCTTTAGTATATAACATACAAAAACATAGCATACAGAACTCGTTATATGAGAAAAGGTTCGCCATTTGATCATATTGCCAGATCAAAATGCATAAACCATCTAACGAGCAATATTTAACTTAATACCCATTATCTTTGATAATCTAGTTGTGTGTAAAAAACAGACACAATCAATGACATAGATGAGTAGAAGATCTCTATGTAAAACTTGAGAATAACACAAGTAAATTAAATAGCAGATATGATATTATATCGTTGAATCATAGATTAGTGATCATGTTATTATTGATTTGGAAGGTGACAAGCTACATCTGCAAAAGAAAAGGCAAGGAGGTCAAGAAAGTCACTTACGTTTTTGCTAAGGATGCAAAGATTGGAGAAGCAACAAGAAGTCCAACCATAAAAGCTGAAGATAGAAGACCATCCTCAAAATAGTTTAAGTTAAAATCACCCCTGCACCAAATATTTAAGCAGAAATTACACCAGTCTCCATCAACAGGAATAAATTAAAGGATGACAGACTGAAGACGAAATATAATTTCACTTAGCTTAGCGAACAAACAAAAGTTGCAATTATGAAACCAGGTGCCATGGACGTATTTGACAAGCCAAGACTGGCATATGCAATCAATATCACGAATTTGCTTAAAAAACACTTACGAACAAAAAAGATGGAAAACTCCAACCAACAATAAACTGTCAAAGAATAATCGCCAAAAGTGAGAGAATAAGGGATGTTACTGAATTCCGCTGCCTTTCGTGCAGACACCGTCTGTACAGGTTCTACGAGTTCCATTCACACCATTGCTTGCTATTGCTCCTCGATCGACATAATTCAGCATGTTGATGATGCAAAATATCAGAAGCAACCTGAAAGATCATCAGACTCATCATTTTCAGAATCAGAATATTAAAGTGTTTGAAACTTTTGTTCCGAGCAAAAACAATATAATTCGCAATTCTAATGCTAGACAACAATAACTATCGAAGTTTTCATCCTCTCACACAGCTAATGTTCAAACCAACTTAACGGCATCTCTCTCATTTTATCTCATTTAATCTTCTATTGGTAGTACACCAATTTTTCCCCATTAACAAAATCCATATTTCCTTTCTGTGGCAAACATGCACCTCAACATGTTCAGCAACTACCAAAACTTGGCGGAAATGAATCAGACCAAAATTCACTCTCCACACCCAAATCGAGGGACTCAAAACAACCTAAAAAGAGAATCACTGTCTCTCTCATACAGATATACACATACAAAACAGGCGCATGCAAACCCTAGAACGAACAACCATTTGCCCAAAAACAGACTCAATCAACACCGAACCGATTGAACACATTCAGCCTCATTACGAAAAGATAACCCAATCATTCGGAAATGGACCTTAACTCAGATGAAATCTATTGAACCTACCTTTTCGGGGTGAACCAAGAGGGGTTCGAGGAATTCGCCATGCCAGACTCTGTTGTGGTTCCGGTTGTCGTCCTCGTCGCAGCTGCCGCTGTTGCTGGGGAGGGTGGTGGTTTTGCCGACGGAGTTGTTTGTGGTGGCGGCGGGTTTGGGACGGGTGGTGGCGATGCCGCCCCGTTGGTCTCGATGGGAACCGTCATTTATAGTTGGTCCGCTGACGCCCGAACGTCTCTCCAAGCCTTCGACGTGGAAGGTTCGTTGGGGACGCGCACGGGGCCCTCCCCTTCTCTTTCCCTGGTTTCTCTTCTTTTGTCACGAGTTACGAACCGATTTTAATGGGATTTAAGTTGGCCATCTGCTATTGTTATAGATTTTTCGTTTTTGTTTTGCAGTTGTTCAGTTTGTGTGGTAATTGCTGATGGGACAACGCTTTTCTCTTATATTCCACGTCATCACCCGCTGAACATTTTTTTTCAAAAAAGTTTTTTTTTTAATTATAAAAATACGGCTACTTTTTGTGTTTGGTTCGTGATATGTTAGAGCTGCCTCTTTATGCTTTGGAAACTGAAGCCGATTCAGTTGTGTTTTACTCGAATGCATTTCATATGAGCTTGTTTATATATGTAAACATAATTCGCATGCATAGGTACATACCTGCATGCTTTTTTTATGTCAGCAACATTATGTGGTAGCGTATAGATTTAAACTCAAAAGAAAAAGATTGTTTTTAAATTAATTACATCTACAATAAATACAAATATTTTACGTTATGCTATGCTCGGAGGACAACTCAAAGTCTTGCCATGTTATGCTCATTAGCTTCTTTGATGGGAGGCGAACATGGGCCAAGTTAGATTGGCTGAACACTGGCTTCTCATGAAATTAGTTATAAATGTAAACTTTTCACGTGCAACTTTGTCCAAGACGAGAATCTTATAAATAGAAATGGAACTCTTGTATGTGTTTTTTCTTGCAATATTGAAAATCTAGATCAATTAATTCCATGCTTATTGCTTCTACCAAGAAGGGAAAAAAAACTTTGAGCCAAAAATACACATTTCTAATGAGCTAAACAATATGATGTGAGCGGAAAGAAAAAACACAATGTTCACGTCCGCCTTGCGTAGCTTCATGAAAGTAGTGTTCGATTGGTTTGAATTACAAACTCTAGCATGAATAAGCTCATCTCAAGCCAACCCACGATTTGGTTTATAGGTGGAGGCGAATTTTATTGGTTAAAATGTGGACTTGAGCATGGATTTACGATTTCAAAAACAAGGGTGAGAAGGAAATCTAGATATCTCAGAAAACATTAATACAATTTTCACAAAAGTGATCGTATATAGTGGACGATTGCGCTGATTGGAATTTTTTGGCCTTGCTTCAAGTTTACGATAAGCTTCTAGAAATTTCACATTTGACTCCTCGTGTTACGTTCCATTCGCACGATCATGCTAAATCACACTTTTAACAAAAGGATTGGATCATAAGGGAATTTCTGTCTATAGCGATATCAGAATGGGAGGAAGATCAAAATTAGATCTACAGAAAAGAAAGGATATGACCTCATGTAAGCAGGAACTAAACCAAAAAAAATGTACATTCTTGGTTCAAGTTCAAGAAAAATTCTAGACAATGTTTGCTACCCTAATCTGATAGACACAAGAGTAAGAACAATGACATCAAAAATTAAAATTCCATGCACGCAAAGCATACTATTTCTCTTGATAGTTCCTTCATTTGGTGATTTATCCTTTATATATGCACCTCTCCACCCATAACAGCAAGTCCATCGGTTTGAAGCTTAATTTGATTCCACAAGTTCTCACGGTGCTCCGCCAATCAGAACAGACGCTTCGACTTTAGTTTTCTTCCCTTCTTGATCAGATGCATGAAAGGATTTTGCTGAAAACTGGCTCATGAATCAGGTAGCAGAACTTCATGAATTGCTGCTTGGTCGAGAATTACGCTGTTCTCGTGGGAGGTATTTTGATTCGTGCGTCACCTGAAGCTTACGATGATCATCACTGTGGTGTATTGCAGGTGACTGTTTTTTCATGCTATCTGTGTGCGGAGCTGTTTATCATCAGAAGACATTGTTTTATGAAACAAACACCTCAACTGAACAGGTCAATTAAATGTGTTCCTGTGGTAAATGAATAGGAAGAAAGTATTTAAATAGCTTTTACATGTTTGGAGGTTTATGAACCTCAGAATTTCAGGTGCCTCAGAGGCGTTCGAGTTTTAAGATGTTTATTTGTGTTGTTAGGTGTGGTTTTTGAATTGAAATATTCTCTGAAAAGATCAAGGGTCATCTGAAATAAGCCTGCATCAACAACTGAAATTCAACAAACATGTGAGGGAAAAATTAAAGGAAAAGAAAATCAATTGAAGACACAAACGACCCAATTCTGATAAACCCATCTGATTCGACCAAAAATGATTTGTGGCATGAACTGGACCGAACCTTCCAACACGATAACGTAACTGCATCGTCGAATTTCCACACTACTAGAAAATGGACCTACTCCGGCTGCTGGCGGAAACTATTCCTATCATTCGGATCTATTTATATTCAAGAGCATGTGTCGTGTTGTATTTTCCAGATTTCTTTGGGATCATTTGATTTTGTAACATAGCAACAATGGTGTAAGACTTGAAAATCAACTTTGCAAAGTGAACACTTCAAATCTCAAAACATGAATTACACAATGGTGTAAGACTTCAGTAATAAATCAACTTTTGTTAGGTAGAAGTGTGGAACAAGTTGTCATGATTGGTGTATTAAGATGTGAATAAAAATACGCTTCCGTTTTGATAGATCCTTTACTTGGAAAGGTAAAGCTCGGGCATTTGGTGTAATTTTTTTCTCACTTGTCTGAACTAAAATGGCTAATTTTGGTTGTAGGGATAATTTTGGAATGAGACGACGGATTTGTAAAATCTGCATGACCGAATAAAGGTTTGGAAAATTCTCAAAATGTTAGGGATTAATAAGAGAGTACGATGAGAGTGAATGATGTCAATAGGAGTTTCTTTTCCACAAAGGCCGAAGCTAACGCACGCACCCCTTGGAGTCGAACTGCCCACCAGCAGCAACGAGAGCGACCTGCCAGTTAAGCTTACGCAAGCTGCTGCTTGCGATACGATTGGTCCGCTAGATCCCATTTTATGGAACAATCTTCCATCTGGATTTTGTTTCTAAACGAAGCTCTCTCTCTCTCTCTCACAGGGAGTTTCTTCAATGGCTGCCTCTTTGCAGAAAAATCATCTCAAACTCATTGCTTTGTTCTCTTTATTCTTGTTTGGGGCCTTTTTCTTCAGCAAAAACTTCCTCGAGGCTGTCTTTATCATTGAAAGAGCCCACAGGGTCGTACCCCATGGGATCCCTCCTCCTCCTCCTCTGCCATCTCTGATATCGAAAACCAACCTCGACAATCACACCATTGATTCTCCTAAAATAGCACCAACCAACTCTTCAGTTTCTCTATCTAGTATAATCCATCCATTTGGAAGTCGTCAGAACTCTTCCCCTGTTGTAGATTTGACTACGGACGGTGAGAAAATAGATCCTATTTCTTCACCACTTAAAGACAGTTGTGATCTGTACTCTGGAGATTGGGTTAGGGACGATTCATATCCATTGTATCAGCCGGCGTCATGTTCTTATGTAGACGAGGCTTTCAGCTGCCAAGAAAATGGAAGAAAAGATTCTGGATATCTCAAATGGAGATGGAAGCCTCATGGTTGCGAGATCCCCAGGTCGGTAAGTGATATGTCGATAGTACAAAAACGAAGATGTTTTTTCTCCTCTCACTTGTTGCTGAATTGCAGTATTTCTGAATAGAAACCATTTTGAACTGATAGAAGAAGAAGAATGTACGTATTGGACTGGGCAGATTTGCGGCTCTAATTAGAGTCGTGGTAATAAATGGCTTTGGCATTTGATTAAATAGTGATGCCTGTTCAGCTGCGTTCTTCCTTATGATCCACCCCCCCCCCCCACCCCACCCCGCCACTTCTTTTCGGGTAAGAAATTTGTTACATCCATTGACTTAGAAAAGTCCGAACACTTCCTAACTCACAGGTTAATCTGCAAATGATCAGTTGTGCTACAAAATCAATTCTGGTTGCTTCTGATACGCATTTCGTGTCAATCTGAAGAGCGTTGGTTATGTGTTACACCCAACACTGTCAGAGAGAAAGCTATTTCTTCCTTTAGTCCTAGCCTGAGTGGTAGACACTCCCGTTCTTTTCTATCCCTCCTCTCACCAGTACAGGCCAATCACAACATATGAGAAGTGAGGTGCCTACTTTTATGTGCATGCAAACGATCGTGATCACTACTGGTTAATGATAGAAAAGTTAGTGTTGAGAGAGAATGAGAGACATAGTCAGGAATAAGATATCCATACAATGATTATGAAATTTTAGCTGATGGACCTATAAAGACTAAAACTTCTTCTTCGACCTTTTGTAAGTACCATATCCGTATTGATTTCAAGGAAGGTCGCACAGCTGATTTATGAAACGCCAAACATTTATTCCCTAAAACGTAGATAGCAGTTCCATAACCCTACTGCGTCTCTATCTATAGTCGGTGGTTCCCTACTTGTGTTTTTCATCTGTTTGTCAAAGCATATTAGATGGCAGTGTAATGATGGGGAATAATTAGCCACTCCCAGAGGCTCTGGAGCTTTGTAAGTGACACTATCTTTAGGCCAAGAATAAGATGCATCTTTTTTTATTTGAGAAGTGGTGACTTTGTATGCCTATTTGAAGTTTAGATGACTTGGGGTTTATCCTGAAACCAAAATTTGGTGGTGGTGCTCGTTATTTCACCTAATAAGTGAAGATGATCTTTTTTGGGTTCATAGTCACAAATAATCAGCGGGAGAAGTTTTGGAAGACGAAGTTCTTTACTGTGTTACACTGAGTTCTTTTCTCACTGGTGCCCTGCTCTTTTCTTCTAGGTGTTATCCTCTATTGCTTGGATGTGATCAGGTTGCTAACAGGCGACTACATCTGTTGTTTCCAAATCCATCATAAAACATTTCTTAGAGCCGTCTATTGAAGACAATAAAAAATGCAACATTAACTGGTGAATAATTACCATCTGAACATGGCTCTTGACAAGGCAGAAAACTGTTGATGCTTGCAGATCATAGGTCATGGCACCCATCCAGTAACTGCAGTTCATAAGTTGATCTTTCGTTTTTTGGAAACTTTCAACTCGGATATATCTTGAGCATCCATATTTTAGCCTCACATTGTCGGGAACTTCCTTTTCACTTCGACACATGCACCCGTTTGCCTGTAAAGCTTATAGAGAATACATTATGTTAAATTAACCTGAACTCATTTGCCAGAAAACAATAAAGACTTGAATTTTCAGTTGATAGGTGAACTCATTTTTCTGACATAAATGATACTCTATGTTAAACTTGGAAAAACTAGGAACTAACTGGAAATTACAATGAATCACAAGAAATAAATAAGAATCTCTTAATTTCAGTTTGGCTCAATAAATTACAGGATGTTCCTTGAGCAACTTTCTTGTTAAACCTTACCTACTAAGTTTTCTTAGAATTTAAACTTTCTCCTGGACATAATTATTTGTCCAATGTGAATCCTCTTTTCAGGTAAGCAAAACAACTCTTACTATGAAAAATGAAATGTCTGAATAGGAATTCGTATCTTGACTGTCCTTGCTCTGTGTGCCTGTGTGTGCATCAATTTTCACCTAGAAATGATGAAAGTTAAGGTTTTATCTAAAGCTGAATTTCTTTTTTCCTGAGATTTTTTAGATGATGATCACTTTCTTTCCTTGTCTGGGAGTAGATGATATGAACTTTATTATTGCATCTACCAGTGTAAACTTTATTTATGTTTTACACATGTAGGTTTAATGCGATTGACTTTTTGGAAAGAATTCGAGGCAAAAGGATGATGCTAGTCGGAGACTCCATAAACCGGAACCAATTTGAGTCAATGCTATGTCTTCTAAGTGATGCTTTGCCTGATAAAAGCAGAATATACGAAACTCGTGGACATAAAATAACAAAGGGACGTGGCTACTATATTTTTCGCTTCATGGTAGTCAAGTGTCCTTTATTCTGCAATTTCTATTTATTAATTTGATGTGTTTTTGTGTGTGTGTGTGTGTGGTGTATGCCCCTAATAGTCGCTGTCTCCTGGCTTGGGGGTTCGACTCAGAAACTTTCAGGTTGAAAGAGGTCATGAGTTTGATAATCAAGGCATGCATGTGATAAGTGCCTGGCCTAAACCCAGCTCGAGAAACCCTGAAATTCTCTTAAGACTGGAATTTTTACTTTTCTTTATCAAATTACTTTTTTTTGGGGGGTGTTTTCATTCCAAATACAGTTCGCAGTTGGCAGAGCATCAGACTTCTGTTGCTATGTCAGTGCCCGTCTTGCATATTAGAGGCCAAATTTAAAAGTTCAACCCTTTTCATGAACAGCGATTTGTTCCATGATGTGAATCTAATATTTCATGTTTTCTTTGTCAATCCTACAGGACTACAATTGTACAGTAGAGTTTTCTAGATCACATTTTCTGGTTAGAGAAGGAAAACAAATAACTGCAAAGGGAAAATCTAGGCCTAGTTTACAAATAGATCAAATAGACAGAACGTCATCCAGGTGGAAGCGTGCTGACATTCTAATATTTAACACGGGCCACTGGTGGAGTCATGGGAAAACCTCCAAGGGGTACGTTGCTATTTTTTTGTTAAGCATGAATGACTTGCTCTTCTTCTTTCTTTTTATAATTTTTAATTCATGCGATACTGTTCTTGATGTGAAAATGGATAGTCAAATGCATATTGCAACACAGGAAGGACTATTACCAGGAAGGAGATTTTGTTTATCCACATCTGGAAGCGTTTGAAGCCTATAAGAGGGCTATGAAGACATGGGCAGGATGGATTGACCAACACATGAAATCGTCGAATAAGCTGATATTTTATCGTGGTTATTCTTCTACTCATTTCAGGTTGGTGGTTATCCTTTTTCACCAGATAGTGGAAGTATCTTGTTTTTGATCTATTGAAGTTCCATCGGAAGCGCACCCGATTCCCTACGATTCTCGCCTTTCAGTATGTTGTTTATTCTCCTTTCTGTTTGTAGGTTTTATTAAAGTTTTTGCTTTCTACGTTATTCTTGTCCGCAATCTGTATTTGATTCTTACAGCACTTCCAATTTGATTCCAACATCCCTTGTAAGTTGATCCTTGCCATTTATAGTTTACTGTTTCTTTCCCTTTCGAAAATGCCTTCTCATTGCAATTTGTATTTGATTCACTTTTTTCATTGACGACCTCATCTTATGCATATGTATAAGATTCAAGTTTAAGTATTTTAATATTTGGATTATTGTCATAAGTGAACTGCAAATAAAAGGAAAATATACCGAACGTCTGGCATTGACTATGAGTGTTTTTCTTGCACAGAGGAGGAGAATGGGATTCTGGTGGGACATGCAACAACGAAACTGAGCCCATATATAAGGGGAAAGCTCTAGACAGTTATCCTACTAAGATGCAGATCATGGACGAAGTTATTCGCAACATGCAAATTCATGTCTTTCTCTTGAATATAACAAGACTAACGAATGCACGCAAGGATGGACACCCGTCTATCTATAGGAAATTCTTGGCTCAAACACAGGTGGTCTCCACGAGACGGCAAGACTGCAGCCATTGGTGCCTGCCTGGAGTTCCTGATGCATGGAACGAATTGATATATGCAACACTGGTCATGGAAGCATGGAAGAAGAAGCAGAGTTAACAGTTTTGAGGGACACGATGTAAATGGGCCCTTCCGATTTCCATGGCTCGCACATTTTTCTCTTTTGAATGCAGATTTACATAGGTGTGCAATTGTCTGTTTTGTAGCTTATATGCAAAACTGATTATGCAGCTTGCTGTCATACTTCACCGATTTATTAGTTGTGTTTCTATATGCCTTGGATCTTCAAAAAACCGAGATACATTTAATTACTTATAAGAGTGGCTTATCACAAACACAAATTGATTATTTTATTTATAGAAAAAAATATAGAGCGTGTTGTAGAGATTGCAAGGTAATTCTAGGAGAAAGCTTAACCACCTACCATCGACTTTTAGTTATGGATTTACAAATAAAAAGATGAACAAAAAAGAAAAGAGTGTAGAGATTACAAGGTAATTCTAGGAGAAAGCTTAACCACCTAACATCAACTTTTAGTTATGGATTTACAAATAAAAAAATGGACAAAAAATAAAAGAGTGCATCAAGCTATTAGGACTAAATGGTGGAACCTCAAAAGCGAGAAAAAAGATATATTTAAACAAAAATCCTTCAAGGAGATGCTTGGAATTATGTTAGTAAACCTTGTGATATGTGGAACAATATGGCTATATATATTAAGAAAGTGGTGAAATATGTGTTAATTGAATTTAAGGGAGGTGTATCGGCACAAAAAGAAGCTTGGTGGTGGAGTGAAGTAGTGCAAAATAAAATCAAGGCAAAGAGGGATGTTACAAATTATATTATGCTAAGAAAACTAGTGAAACTTTAGAGGCTTATAAGAAAGAAAAAAAGGAAGCGAAAAAAAGGAAGCGAAAAAGGCCGTCAGTGAAACAAAAGCTAAAATTTAGAAGGATTTATAAAAAACTCAACTTAAAAGAGGGTGAAAGAGATATTTTTAGGATAGCTAGGGCTAGAGATAAGAAACTACAACAACAACAACTAAGCCTTTTCCCATACTAGACGGGGTCGGCTAGAGATAAGAAACTAAGGATCTTAATTTTGTTAGATGCATCAAAGACGAGGATCAAAAAATTCTAATGGCAAAAAATGATATAAAAAATAATTTAGAAAATAAAGATATTATTAACTCAAGAGAGTTAGTCAAATCAAAAAAGTATATAAACCACAATTTCTACCGACGTATTCAAAAGAATGAAGTCAAAGAGGCTCTTAAACATACGAAGGATGGTAATTCAGTAGGATCAGACAATATTCCTATAGAAGTTTGGAAAATACTAGGAGAAATAGGAATCATTTAGCTCACAGGACTATTTAATGAAATATGGTGAAACCAAAAGATGCTCGAGGAATGGAGAGTGAGTACACTTATACTCATATATATGAACAAAAGAGACATTCATAATTGTGCGAATTATCGAGGTATCAAGTTAATGAGTCATACTATGAAATTGTGGGAAAGAATTATCGAAGTACGTTAAGATAAGTATCAAGTACAATAGAGAACCAATTTGGATTCATGTCAGGCAGATCTACTTTTGAAGCGATTCACCTTTTGAGACGTCTTATGGAACATTTTAGAGCAAAAAAAAAGAGACCTTCACATGATATTTATTGATTTAGAAAAAGCTTGCGATAGGGTACCGAAGGAGGTTCTTTGGAGAACATTGGAAAAAAGAGGTATCTCATTGACATACATAAACCTTATAAGAGACATGTACGATGGTGCAAAAACATGTGCGAAGACTCATGAAGGAATGACAGACTTCTTTCAAGTTAATATTGGGTTACATCACATCAAGGATCAACTTTAAGTCCATACTTATTTATAATGGTGATTGATGAGTAAACAAAACATATTCAAGATGAAGTACCTTGGTGTATGTTATTTGCATATGACATTGTGTTAGTGGAGGACTCTAAAGAAAAAGTTAATAGAAAATTGGAACTATGGAGAGAAACATTAGAAAGTAAAAGCTTCTGACTTAGTAGAACAAAGACAAAATATACGAAATGTAAGTTTGATCATTTGGTTACTTCAGAGGACATAGAAATTAAAATTGACATACATTGCATCCCCCAAAAGGAAAGTTTTAAATACCTAAGATTGATTTTTTAGAGTGATGAAAGAATTTATGGAGATGTTACGCATAAAATTAATGTTTGGTTAAAATGGAGAGGAGCATGAGGTATTCTTTGTGATAAAAAGATATCATTAAAGTTAAAAGGTAAATATTATAGAGCAACAATTAGACCTGCCATGTTTTATGGTTCTGAGTGTTGACAGTTAATCATCAATATGTACAAAAGATGTTTGTGATAAAAATGAAGATGTTGAGATGAATGAGTGGTCATACAAGAAAAGCAAATTAAGAGTGACACTAATAGAGAATAAAATGAGAGAATATCATTTAAGATGGTTTGGACATATAGAAAGAAGATCAAAAGAAGAACAATAAAAAACTATATTTTGAAAGTATTAAAAGAGAGTATTAAAAGAGGTAGAAGACGACCGCAAAAGTATTGGAAAGAAACAATAAAGGATGATCTAGAGCTTATTGTGAGTTAGCCGACCCTGTCTAATATGGAAAAGGATTAGTTGTTGTTGTTGTTTCTATATGCGTTGAATGGGCTAGCAGCTTTGCCCAAGTTAGTTTCATGCATGATATCAGTCCTCCACGCAGACCAAGATTGCATCCGTGAGAATTCCATTACGTGGATTCTCTTTATGTAGTGCTGTCACAGTTCATCTTAAGCCGATGATGAGGTGTGAATCGTGTGATCGTCTAGGTCCTCATCCCACACCCATCTGAAACCGAGTATCGATATGAAGCTGGTCACCTGTGTTCGTTCAAATCTTGGGATGAGACGGCACATCATATGAACAACTGGTGTAATTCCTCATTAGTAAAGTGAATTTCTATTGCAGGTTGCGGAGACGGAGAATTGGGCATTGCTTCCACTCGGGATCCTTGTGCTCTAGACTGCCAAAAATGTCAAGCATGCTACAGAGCTAAATTCCTGAGTTAGCTGCACTCAACTCGTCCACCATTCTGCAATTGCTTGCTTCTTTGAAGTTGCGGCATGTATTAATACCTTGATAAGGACAATGAGCTTTGTCATTATTAAAAAGGCAATGATAAGAACATTGATCATCGACAGCAGTAATCGCTTACATGCAAAAGTTGAACTTTGGTTATTGGACTTCTTTTTTTCTCCAACGCAAGATGGAGTTGTGCAGACCCCCTTGGGACAACCCGTTGGCACTTGAACGACCTATAAGCATGGAATTTCAACTTCCTCAACATAAAACCCATGAAGAAACTTTCCTAGGTTTCTATCCGGAAACTGCTCGGTCGCATCAGATATTTTCGTTGCATCTTTATTAGAAATAAACCAAACTTCATATATTTTCCAGTCAGAGGACATATTTTGGGTACTTCTCCCGGGAGTTCAGAAGTTTCACTCATTTTCCGCAGTTTCTTGAAATTTTGGTATTGGTTTCAAGGTTGGGACAATTCTGCCTTGTATGATGTTCATTCCACTATCTGAAAATCAGCAATTAAATTTTGTTTTCTCTTCAAGGTCCTTGCGTTCTCTGTATTGACATTCTTCCCGCTATCTTGGACCTGAACTTTGACTTGCAAGCTGCGAGAAGCTTCACTTCATGTGAGGGAATATTTCCCCGTGAAGATTTGTAGACAGTGGTGAAGGAAACAATAGGATCTTTCTTCTTGGAGTCAAATAGGAATACGGCACAAGCCCTAGGGCAGCTAAAAATTCATGTAGCCGGTCACACTTGGTGTGGGAAAAGGCTTGGTTCTGGTGGGTTTTGGTTGGAAGGCTTTTAGGTCAACAAGATCTTCCAAGGTTGATTTTACTTGCAGCTTACATAAGATCTTTGACGGGGATCTGGTTTTTTATTTCTGTCCATATCAAGTGAGGTTTCTAATCCACTGGAGAACCCGTAGGACTCGCTCTAACATGAGCCAAACACGTACCTTTCTGTACGAGAAAAATTTAGAGAAAACAGATCTAAAGTCAAAGGATAGACCACATGCAACAAAATATGTGCATAACTGATGGCAAAGGATAAACACATTACTTCTGCGGATTTCGTTGGTTCTTTTCAGTGCTTTTTGATGCCCATAACTTTGTTATTCTCTTACACTAGTGTGATGGAGCAAGTTAGCAAGGCAGGGGAGACATTTAGCCGAATCTCTATCCCTATTCTTCACGGGATATTGCCATTGGATGCAGACTTTGAATGGTATTGGAACAGATAGGATGAAAACATCGGGTAACTATTTTTTTGTTGCTTCTGCAGATCACTTCCCCTCCTTGTATGATTCTTCAGCATATTCATTAAGAGGACATTTTCCACTGGCTGCAGGATCTGCAAGGTAATGATATGACTACAATTGTACCCCTTCGATTCTTCACGTTATTTTCTCCTTCTAGGATGATTCAACAATTTTTTCATTATATAATTCTTCCATTCTTCTATGAGTTAAAATACTTCTTTTCTGCTTTTCTTCTTTCTCTGTCATTGCCTACCATCATCACTTTCTCCTTTTGCCTCCTGGACTTGTTTGGCATCAAAAGAAAGTTATAGAATTTGAGTTGTATTGGGTGCCTCCTGCCACACCTTTGCCTCAAAACGGACTTCAAAATACATTGCAACTGCCCTGTCAACTCAGATAGAAGAGAATTGTAACACTGAAAAAGAATCTCCAACCCATATTTCCAAATTCATATAAAAACAAAATCTAGAACCACACAAGCTCATGTTTCCCTTTCTTGTAGGAATGTCTATTTTGGCAGCATCCCTCCTACATAAGAATGAACGCTTTTGCTGTTAAAAGAAAAAAGAAGAATGAAAGCTTTTGGAAGCCTGGAGTAAGACTTGAGAAAGTAGATATTCTTTCCAAATATAAAGTTGGTCTATTTTATCACATAAGATGGCCAACACACGGGGCTACCCAGACAGAAGAATGTTGCTTAGCAATATAGCATGCTAATGCCAGCAAAGATGTAAGCACTTTCAGGGAATGGCACGATAGACAGATATTTTCTACAGATTCATTTTGCGGGAAAACGAGAAAAGAAAAAGGAATAGGAAAATAGAATAAAGGTTCATGTCAACAAAAGAGAAAAAGATGGAGGGAAGGGGAAAGGGGGGAAATGCTCATCTGATGTTTTAAAAAGGTGGGACTTGATGGATTTAACTTTTGATCATCATGGTGAATCTTTGGGTCATGACGCTAAAGCAAGACGTTAAAAAGAAGCAGCAGATGGAAGAATAGAGAGAAAGCCTGCCAGAAACTAATCTCCAGTATGTAGGAATTTAATACAAGACCCCAAGAACAAAATGATTCAACTTTTCCAGTTCAGTTGTCACATTGAAAACCAAGAACACATGAGCAGATGGAATAAGCATAGCAGATTATAAGTAATATTTACCACAAGAAGAAGAATGAATCCTGAAACATCAAGTTAGCTGCATCACTCCACTTAACTTCTATGATACATTGGAATCATCAAAGATAAACGAAGTCATTCAAAGTGTTTATCACAGACCAAGAAGGCAAGATGTCCCCTAACCATCTACATTGGAAATATGTTGTTTCTGGCAATAGTCATGTTATTTCCAATTGAAGTAGCATAAGAAAATGGGAAAAACAATCTAAATATGTGCTCACGTTTTAATGATACCAAGGTCCTTTACACGATAGTCCGTTGAATAATTATTCAAATTCCCCTCCAGTTGATTCCAAACAATATAGGCTGTCGATGGAAAGGATCCAAGAACCTGATCATTATAGTTCAAGTTTATTGGGACACGAGATCCTTATTGAAAATGACGCATCCTCTGTTCATCTATTGAACAGGAAAAACTAAAATAAGTAGCAACTTTTCATCATTTCAGTAAATAGCTAATTACCTTCTGTATTCTTCCAAAATTCTTTGAAGATAAGGAAGCAGCTCTCGATCATTTTTGTTCATATTGTCACACAGTTTCTGTTACACAACCTGTTTTTCATGAACAGTCTTCCCAAATCTGATGCTTGACCTGAGTCCATATTACCTGAAATGACCATTGAATCCATTCGAAGCATTAGCTCACTGAAAACCAGTATCTTGTTTGTCATGGGAATGGAATGCATATTTTTCTCCATGGACTATCCATCTAATAAAACAAGACCCTTAACTTTCTCCACAAAATGGGCTCATGACAACCATGAACTAGCTGCAAAGGAAAATAAATTTTGCTTGGTGCCAACAGAACAAGAACATGAGCAAAATAAACAATTTGTGTAGTCAAAGTGTAAAGCATCAGATTAGTTTTCACAAGACAACCGTGAAGTAGGTGAAGAAGAAAATCATTTTGATAAGCCGATGAAACAAGAAAATGATCAAAATAATCGTTTCTGTAATTAAAGAGAAAGCATCAGTTTCTTGGAGCAGAAACTTTCTTGATTATGATCTCATGAAATTGATGATGTGACTAAGAGAGAGATGATAAGAGGCCATACAACATTAGACATTCTGTCATGGTAAATCCCTGTTTTAGCATAATATTACATAGCAAAAGGTGGATCTAATTCATATTATATAGTTATAAAAGGTGTGAGAAAGTAAGGGGTGAAAATATAAAAAAAAAAGAGGAAGACGATAAAAGTATCGGAAGGAAATAATAAGTTATAATCTAGTTTATATTGAGTTAACTATTAGAATGGCACGTGGAAACAAAGAATTTGCGTAGTCGACCCATTGAGAAAATTCTTAGTTATTGTTTGTTGTTTATAGTCGCATACTACTCTAAAGTTTTCCAACATAGCCAAAACCATATCCAAGTTGAATACATCAAAACTATAGTTAGTTTGGTTCAAAATAAGGCTATCTAGATCTTGTTTTAGTAGTTTTAACGAATGTTATGAAAAATGTATAGTATCCCATGATACAATTATTGTGTATCGGTACGAGGAAGCCAATACGACTCAGGTACTGTATCGCAGGAAAGGATTCATTACACTTTACTGAGGCAGTGATACATTACGATGTGAGTGTCACATCATATGATACACCTTTGAATCATTCGATATGGTATTAGTTTCCGAAAAATGTGTTTTCTCGAGAAGGGTGGCTCAAGGTCCAGCTCCTTCAGCCTCCTCTTACATGTTTTCCCCTTTCTCTCCCCAAAAGCAACTCTTTCCTTGCCCAAAGTCCCAAATCTCTTCCGTATCCATCAACCGTCGTCAATCTTACGTCCCAAAACAAGGTAGAGGGACAATACATGTATGTCATGCGGTTTGTTTTGACTTTTAATTCATTATCTCTTGATGTGATACATAGTAGACAATTTTCATGATCTTTTGAATTTTTTACATTTTTTCCAATTAAAAAAATGAATGGGTATCGTACCTTATTGTGCGTTATAGTATGCTACTGGTGTCCCGTGCAATACGGAGTGCGGTATGATACTTAGATTATTGGTTTTAACCAGCGTTGTAAGTTGCGATGGGAGGCGTAGTGGTCGCCCCCGGATAATGATATGTCAAATATGCAAATTTGTTTAACATATTTCATTAAAAAAAAGATGGAAAAAACAGGAAAAATTCTAAGGTACCAAAAACATAAAACAATGAAAGAAAAGATACCTCTTCCTAGAAATAAAAGGCATGTAATTTATTGTTAATAAAATAAAACTCCATCCAACTTACTAACTACTTAGTTTGCAGTTAAATATGTACATATCCGTTCAAAGTTTCAAAATTCATAACAAAACATTAAAAAAACTTCATTTTTCTTCTACTCTTGTTGTGCAACTCTTCCTACTCCCTTTTTTCCACCGTGATTATCTCCATGGATCTTCTTTTCCACTCGTAGGTCCTCTAACTCTTCAATCTTCTCCACCTTGATTTGTGCGACAAGGTCTCACGTTCATGGTGGTCCAACAAGATGATGCTTCACATGGCTAACTTCACGGTGCATGACACGGTCGCAGAAATTGCATACGAATACATCTGTGCCTTTGCTGATATCAGATTTCTCCTCAATGTCTTGTCTATAGTAGTTTTCAATATCCACAACATTAAGAACATCTGAAACTTGAAAATGAAAGGAATAGTGAAAGATAGAGAGCCTGGGGGAGAATATGGCAGATGCTAAAGGGGAGAAATTGTGAGCTGGAAAAAGGGAGGGTTTCAAAGACCCGAAGGTGATGAAAATGAGGATTCCATATTGCATTATAAAGCCAATACACCGTATCCGTATCACACAACACGGGACAATACACCCCCTTATATGATACAGGAATGTATTGCATCGTTTTTCTTGTGATATGCTACATATCGCCACACCCATTGCATCTTTTATCACAGCTTTTACCATATTACCCTTTTTTGATGAAATCCAATATGTTTGACCCATCTTTGGTATATCAAACTTAAGAAAGGTTTGTGACAACAGTTAAAATGATGCGACGTATATTTCCGAAGAACTCTGTTATCATTTTAAAAAAGGACAACCTAAAGCAAAGGAAACGCTGGCACGGATGGAAGGTATATTCTTCGCAGAAAATTACACGCTATACATTCGTTGGGACTTGAATATAAATAATCTTTCAACTGCAACCTTGTAGAAAAAACACCATAGACGATTGAAGAGACTCTCTCCCAGGGTTAAGGCTGGTTTTTATGGCCCGCTAGATTGCTTTCCTTAGCTTCATTCATTTCCTCGTTTGCATTGAGCCCACCTCAAACCAATACGAGATCCAAACAGATGTTGGCTGAAATCGACATTGTCAAACTTGAGAGCTTTATTAGAAAAGACTTTTTCCCCCCTCAGCTGACCTACAGCTCGCCTCATCGACGCTCAATGCCCAGAGTTTTTACATAGATATTCACATTTTCAATGTTTTTGGATTTCCACAGGCGGGTCCTTTTGCTGGAAGGATAAACGACCCGGAATGGCGGCCTTTGATTTGAGCATACAGATGAAGATATTCTGATATAAGATCCATAAAAGTTGCCACCAAAGATTGTTCCACGGAGTGCAATACAGCCTATAGTTAACAAGGAAACAAAAGAGCAGCACTTGATCCGTATAACAATCTCAACCACAATCGGAATTCAACCAACATCATTACTCAAATGCTTTCTTCTTCTTCTAACCAAAGATCGGGAAGCTTGCAAACGATCAAATTGAAAACTAGAGTAATACAGTGAAACAAGAAGGCTCCTTCATGACTGAAGGAATCACGCCTCGACTGCAATTCGGCCAGCAACCTGATCAAGGTCACGTTGTCCACTGGATGTGATTCGCCTTCCACTGTTAAAACAGAACACGGAGATTTAAGATCTGTTCAGGTGAAATCTTCAACTATGTCTAGAGAAACCAGTAATCCCTCCTCCGTGCTCTATTAATTGCAGTTGAACGAGGAAAATAGACTCCATAGGGCATGAAACACCCCATCTATTGTAAACACAGGCAACCATTAAGGCAAAACAAAATTTTGATGATTTTGGCATTTTAGTATAGGAAAAATCCATTAGGAATAGATGCACTAACTAGCGAACCTATATTCATCTGATGACAAAATACTTGGAGTAAAACGTACTAACCCTTTAGGATCAAGTTCGACGATGTTCATCTTCTCCAACTGCTGGAGAATGTGGCGAGCAATAGACCCACTGCTCTTGCAGAAGTGAGGCGGACAGCACCCATTCCTTTTCCGCCCACCATATATCTTCTGGAAGCCACCAACACCGATCCCTTGTCTTAGATAGATCTTCCTCGCCATAGAAGCTAAACCAAAATAGTAATAACCGGCGCTTCAGTCCCAAAGGCAGGGAATTTATGAGTGAGAGAAAGAGAGAGAAAGAGAATACCAGCTCTGACGTAGTACCAATCAGGATCATAGGGAGCAAGCTCCTTGAAAGTTGCCGTCTTCACAATATCAGTCCAGTGTGGCAGTTCAACCTGGTCAAACCCAGCAACAACGTAGAAACAAGATTATTATATAACATTATAACACATTAATAAAAAACAATGATATGATAGCTCTTCATATGTCTCTTTAGATTCCAAGCAAGGTTTTTCACGTTAGCACCTTCTCTGAGGAGTTGAAGGGCATGCTTGTTCCATGAGAAAAGAGGGGTTCCATACGAGGACACTTTTCACAAGGGAAAGTTTTTACACAGCACAAAAAAAACATCTTCATTTCGACAAATTTTAGACAGCAAAGTCTTCACATGACATTTAGAAACGTTGTTCACATTAATAAAGATCCTCCTTTGTATAACCTCACGAGTCACCACAAAATGGCTATGCTGGCAGTTACTTGACATGGCAGACGAGAACGCCATGAGTGGTTTCTCTGGATCTAGTACATGTACCACCTCAAACTTTTATCCTAAATTATGGGTTAATGAGATCTTTTTCCTCATTTTCCAAAGCCTCCCGTTTGGCATGTTTAGCAAATCCATGACAAAGTGGATGTCTTGCATATTGAAAAACTGAATTTCCGTATAAAAAGAATATACTCCAAAGTCCAACATGAGTGGTTGTGGCCAAAAGCATCCATTTCTCATTCACCTAGACACATTTCAGGCCCACTTTTAGAGGAAGACTGAGTTCAGATTTTGGAACTTGATTTCTTTGGATTAGGATGACAATCACATTCCGCAACTAGTAAAGCAGGCAGATGCATGCTAGAGGGATTATTATAGACACTATCTAACTACACCGCATAAATACTGGTTGACAATATGCTTCTCTATTCAGGAGGCAGGAGAGCTCATCGCAGCAAGTATAGAAGCAACCATGGAAAGTTAACGGCTTTCAGTAGGACTAATTTGGGAGCCACGAGAGAAAAGAGTGGCGTGAGGAAACCTCAACCTACTATTAAGCAACAATGCATGAGTCTTCAACAAAACCTCAATATCACCAATCAATCTGACGAAAACTTGTACATCTTTCTCACGGAGAACTAATCAACCTTGACAAAACCAACTTGGCATCAGGAAAACAAACAAACAACGGCATTACCATTTGTAAACAATTTTGAGACCGAGACCAACCGACCAGACTAAAATTGAGACGAGCACGTAAAAAGCTATGAATCAAGAAGCAAAATATAATGGCAAAGAAATATCAAAATCCATATGTACGAAACTATTGCCTGTTTTATCTAACAAAAGCATTTTCCCTGTCAACATGAAATATGGAGGCAGTTTGGCGGTGATTAAGATCATCGGATCTAAGCAACCTTAAGAATAACACTAGATTATCTCGGAATTTGTCACACACACACAAAACACACCTTCCCGGATCGTTTGAGGTGAGAAGCATAGGACTTAACAAAGTCGTGAGGAGACACATCTTTCACCGTCCTCGCCGTCGCCATGGCTGCAGCGGTGGTTTCTCCGGGTGCACCTGTGTGTGTGTGTGTGGAAGATCTAGGGTTTCCAAGCGCCACTTATCTAAAGGACGCTTACTACTGGAGGGGTGCTGATGGGTCGAGTATGATCCTAACCCGGTCCGCAGGTAAGCCCGTCTAGGAAAGTTCGGCTTCTGAAAGATTGGACCCTCTTAGTGTCCAGGGTAAGTCCTGGCAGGGTATACCGCGACAAAGCACCGTACTAGATCCTGTACGGAGTAATATATATATATATATATAGATATTATGATTACAGGCTATGTGTTCAAACAAATCTCATTCTTTTAAATTTTATTTTTTAATAAAGTACAAGTAAACTTTTTTTAAAATTATTTGAATTAATTTTCATATTTTAAATTTAATGATCAAAATGTAATTTAAAATACTAATGATGTTAACGTATAGTGAACTCTCCTTCCTTCTCGTTCTCTCTATATGAGTATTGGAATCCTGTCATGGTTAATGTTGTTCACTTATATCTAACGATAATTTTTAAAGATATAAGCATAATAACATTATCATTATCTTATTATCTTTTTCTTCTTTATATTCATATGTCGAGAGACAGAAGAGTATATTCGTTGAGGTTAACCATTACCACCTATAGCATTAGCTTAATGACAGGTTTTGAGGTGTCGACTTTCACTCCCAAGGAGTCCATGTGCATGTTAGGCTTTGCTTGCCGATTGTAATAAAAATGAAAAGCAGCTACCATTGCTTGGTGTTGGTACTAGTAGGTATTGGTGCTGGTAGACTTAGACGAGCCAATTCCATGTAATCTTGAATCTCGAACCGAACTAGCCCACCTTTGGTTCTGTTTCCACCGGTGTTTGACCCAGTTTCGAGTTCAATAATTTAACATTCTCATTTTGCTCTGGTCCGGTTTAGTTCCTGTTTCATTTAAAAAGTTAAAGTTACGATTTTCAAACATCTAGAGTTAGCTCACCAGTAGGCCTCTGTGACGCCCACCTGCTGGTGGCGAGTTCGATTCTTAAGGGGATAGTGTATATGCCTTACAATGTGTCATCGATGAATTAATTCGTACGCAAAATGATAAGGGTAGTTTCACGAAAGAAAGTGGATATGAACAAGAAACTTCCCGTTTGTTATAACTTCCAACACTTTGCACCGTAAAAGAGATAAGATGACTAATTTGCTGTAGTTTTATGATATTTACTTTCAATTATATCGAAAACATACAGATGTTAAAACACTAAAATCAGCAAAAAAAATTATTAGTACTTGCTTGGTCTGATGCGTTTGTAATCTATTAAGTATATAAAAATAAAATATGGTATCGAGACACGTTTGGTTCGAACTAGAACTAAAACCAGAACTCAAAGAAACAGTTCAAACAGCTATTTTGTTCTTTTGTAGTTACTTTTCTTGTTTTTCAAATTATGAAATATTTTTATAGTTTTGACGTTTTTTAATCGGTTTTCGACTCAAACCAAACCGGTCTGACTAAGGTTCGGTTTCGGTTTATAGTTCCGAACGAACGGAACCGAGCATGTCTGACCCATATCTCTACGAAGGCACACCCCCGACTAGAGAGCCAATTGGAAAGAGCAACAAGTTACTGAAACAGCCAAAAAGCGTCAAATGAAGGAAAGAAAAATCGGCTGCCCATGGTTTTCAGATTGTGCCGCGGGTTGCGGACCTTTATCCATTGGAAATTTCGTTGAGGAAAAACATAAGAAAAACCAGAAACTTTATCCGCAAGAAATCCGCAATTAAAGCATCCCAAGCCCTCCCTTATTCGTAGCGCTCCAGCTCTCTCCCTCGCTCCCTGCCTGCCTCTTCCGATCGATCATCTTCGATCTCGTTGCAAAGTTCTGTGAGACTAAGCATCGTCAATGGCTCCCTCGACCACAACATCATCTGTCTTCAGCCTCTGGACCGACTTGAAGCGCACGACCCAGACAGAGTCAGTCGCCATAACAACCAACCAAGAAGTCGCTCAGCCGCAGCCTAGCTTGGCTGGAAACTGGGTCGGGTTCCTCCTCAAAGGGAACAAGCGGCAGCTGGAGACTATCTCCCTCGGCGAGCGATTCCAAAGAGCCGTCGAGATGAGTTGCTGGGCACTCTGATCCATCTTTTCGTGCTAACGGAAGCAAACTGAACACCACCAACCCTCGGGTTCTCATTTTCCTGGCAACCTTGACTCGCCTAGAGTATATAATTTCTGCCATCTTCTTGTGTACAAATAGTTCGGTTTCTTTTGGTTTTGTTTACTTCTATCTGTAAATGCGTATTACAAAAGATGGTGTTCTTGTCTTATACATTTGGAGAGCTTTATGGGAAGCATTTGAAGCGACTTTTCGAAGTTGAACGGTATCGAATAGCTAGGTTTCACGGAACAAAGATTTCCAAAGTCATTTTTCTGTTCTTTTTTCCTGTTTGGAGTCGATGAACTGAAGTAAAGAAAATAGGCAGGAAGCCGAATCTGAAGAGTTCCCGTGAATCTTTCAAGCAGCGATGTCAAGATCGCAGATCCCACTCCCACGTCACGAGGACCCAGAATATTGGGAGCTTACGATCCTAGTGTACTTCTGATCTTTTAAAACTTTGTTTAACATAAATATCAGCTTCAAAGAAAAAGGAAGGTCCTACATGGAACACGTGAATGATTATGTTAGGCTATTTTGGAGCTGGCCCGACCGTTCGAACTGAACCCCTTCGGAACCAGCTGCAACCGGGACAGGAGGAACTTTCCCATGAATATGAGCGTTCATCTCTTTGCTCAAGGCGTGAAAGTGCGAAGGTGTTTCGGGATGTAAAAGAAGGCTTGTTGTCCCTATAGCTTTGGCTAAAAAGTGCGAAAACTTGAAACTCTTCAGAGCCCAACCGCTGTGTCAGAACAAAAGCCTAAGAAGAAGAACATGCTCCTGATGGACATGATTCACGGTTCAGAAAGGAGAGATAATGTAAGACCACAGGGATCTAGAGAAAGCTCTCCACAAAAGGAACGATTGTTCTAGCAACACTCTGATTGATGGCCCTGCAAAATCAAGAAGCTCTCGATTAAAGACAGAAATGAAGTGCAGGAAGTAACCTTACCCTCTAAAATGTACGGATGACTAGAAGAGCGAAGCGGAGGGAAAATGTCAGAGGAACAAGTATTTCACTTGATGAATAAGACTTTCAATTTGACAAGTGCCATGGAACTCACAATCAACTGGGAACAAGTATCTCACTTCGTTGAAGAATCCGTTTCCAGAATTAAGACTTTCAATTTTGACAAGGTTTCCAGTTCGCTGCGAGCCTGCACGCGCATGGCCTCCCTTGCTGGTTGTTCGAAGCAGCCTATTCTGAGGCCAACAAGGTCGTGCCCAGGTTGGCAGCCGAAATCTCCTGGGAGCCCTGTATGAATCCTTGGGATGAAACCCTTTAAATTTTAATATCTTGTTAGTCTCGGCTCAAATTTGATACTAAGGATGTTCAGTGCGATTAATTTAATAGAAATTGAACCTTGATCAGAAATTTGTGTTCAGTGTGATTAATTTAAAACTTTAACTGGGATGATTTTAAGCCGATCATCTAACTGAATATTATTATGCTTAAAAGAGACACCACCTATAATTTTGATAGCTTCGTTTCTTTGGTGATTATGTTCTCTACCACCATATCTTTTAAATCTCTACCCCTTAAAAAAAAGTTGGCCCTTACTGGATGAGATAGTAGTGAAGTTTATGTTTCAGCGATAATTTAATTATCCTTAATTTCAGGATCTACCCAAAATCTGGAACGGTTTATATACATACATACATATCTGTGTGTGTGTGCCTTAGCCTATAATACACAGTTTGTCCCATCCTAAAGAAGAGGATGAAGAATGTGAAGAAGCGACAACTACATAATCAAGACAAACAGAAAATAGCAAGGACAACCAAGACATCTTGGACTCTATATTTGAGACGAGTACCATACTCACCGGAAAATTGCGAATACCGTTTCAAATGGCTACTATACCAGTGACAGCTCTCCTGCAGGAATTAATCTTTTCATCAGTTTACCCCACGACTCATTCGTCTCCTTAATCACCTTTAGAGCATACTCCTGAAAATCCAAAATAAAATAGACGCCAAACATTCAGATATACACCAAGGATTCGGATATCTACCAAAGTAGTTCTGGAAAATATCATGTTAGTGTCAAAAGTCTCGAATTAAAAAGCATTTAAAGTTCACGATATCAAATCTGCCAGCTATGATCGTTGTGAGGTCGCCATTTATCATATCTAGGGCATAGCATTTGTCTGGGACCAGCCCTGGTTCCATCAAGCTTTGTCTGACCAAAGTAGGGGAAGAAAAACTTCTCCTTCTCCTTGTATTAAGCTTTATATTATCAGCTTCTGGGTTGAACAACCCTACTGGTTGAAATTCGTTTGGCATATTAATGTGAAACTAGGCCAGCATAGGATCCAGTTTCAGTCCAACACCCTAGGCTTACAGATCAAAGAAAAAGCATGTAATGATCAATGTGAAGTCAACAGGCCATATACTACATGAATCAAAACGAATAATTTCTCGCATAATGTAGCTGTGTAACTTTCAACTCAAAAAAGGTAAGCTTCATGGGGAAAGTATGGAGAGAACAAATATACAAGACCGAAGAAATGCGATAATTACATAAAAATTGGAAAGAATTGTTCTCAATATAACTAAGTTCACCTTGCTTGCAGCGTTATTACCCAAACCAAACTTATTTGCTGGTTTTCCATTCGGAATCTTATAATTTCTAAACCAGTCTCTTATTGCAGTAAGCGTCCCCTGACACATAACACTGGGTGTTAGAAACAGAAACATCACTTGTCCAAAGTAGCAAGTATCTGACCCCTTCACATGACTCTTGATACTTTTAAACTGTAAAAGATAATGAGAGAGCTGAATGGTCTTCCCAAGTTAATCATATGATAAATTTGTAAGTTCATGAATATACTACGAAGGAAAGCATGACTGAAGAAAGTTATCTTTTTTGGTTACGATGGGAACTGAAGCCTAACACAAACACCCACGCATGGAAGCAAGGGCAGAGTCAGGGGGGTGGGGGTGGGGGTGGGGGTGGGGGTGGGGTTGCATCTAGGATCATGGCCTCCCCTGATCCAGCATTGCAAGCTAATACACCTATCCTCCTTACTAGGTTGAAGCATCACAAGGCAATGCTCAAGAGAAGCTAATTCCCTTTTGGTAAGGTTGCCAAGTTGTAGTGTATTTTTCGTAAGGGGCCAATTATCATTCACAATTCCCAATCTTCAGTTGTAATAGGGTCTCCATTGGGAATGAGTCACTTGAATAAAACATGACATGTACAAAGGTCACTTGTGAGCTTGGCAAGCTAATGATTGCCTAGCATTGACAGAGGACTACCACTATATTTGGTCAAAATATGTCTTAGAAGGTCCTAGGAGGTCAACATGCATCAAGAAGAAGACGAAGTCACAAAACACGAGAAAATGAAGTGCATTAAGCATACATGCGTGCAATACCAAAAGTCATGCCTCTAATTGGCATACTCCCGGCCCCATGGCATGCCCCGGGAATAGAACTCACCACCAGCGAGGTGGGAGTCAGAGGGCCCTGTCAGATGAGCTAATGCTATGCGTGATGATTGAAGAAAGTTAGTGTATAACGCATTTAATCAGCAGAGAACGGTCCAGGGCTCCACTTTAAACACCGGCATGAACAACATGTACAAGAAAGCAGTACCCCATTAGATGTTAACTTCTAAGTAAATCAAAACAAGTTCAACAGTCTAGTGCGATGCAAAATATAGAGGATGAAACAAGAAAAAAAATATGGGCCCAAGCATACAGGAAAGGAGAATTTTCTATTCGAGATTCAAAAACTTGTTCCCTTAACAAAGTTACAACAACTAAGCCTTTTCCCATACTAGACAGGGTCGGCTACATGGATTCTTTGTTTCCACAAAGCCCTAACATAAGTTAGGTCATTCTTTATTGTTTTTTCCAACACTTTTGTGATTGTCCTCTACCTCTTTTAATACTTTCAAAATCTAGTTTTTCATACCTTCTTAAAGGCACTTCTTTTGATCTTCTTTCTATATATTCAAACCATCTTAAATGATATTCTCTCATTTTATCCTCTATTGGTGTCACTCCCAATTTGTTTCTAATAACCTCATTATGTATATGGTCTTTTCTTTTACGACCAACATCTCAACATCTTCATTTTTGCCACAAATATTTTTTTTGTACATGTTTGATTAACTGCCCAACACTCAGAACCATAAAACATGATAGGTCTAATTGTTGCTCTATAATATTTATATTTTAACTTGAATGATATCTTCTTGTCACAAAAAATACATGATGCTCCTCTCTATTTTAACCAACCTACATTAATTATATGCGTAACATCTCCATCAATTCTTTCATCACTATAAGAAATTGACACTAGGTATTTAAAACTTTCCTTTTGGAGGAGGGGATGCAATATATGCCAAGTTTAACTTCTATGTCCTCTGAAATAACCAAATGATCAAACTTACATCCCATATATTATGTCTTTATTCTACTAAATCGGAAACCTTTACTTTATAATGTTTCTCTCTATAGTTACAATTTTTTATTAACTTTTCCTTAGACTCCTCCACTAATATGAATCACCATTATAAATAAGTATGGACTTAAAGTTGATCCTTGATGTGATGTAACCCAATATTAACTTCAAAGAAGTATGTCATTCCTTCATGAGTCCTCATACGTGTTTTTGCACCATCATACATCTCTTATAAGGTTTATGTATGTCAATGAGATACCTCTTTTTTCAAAGGTTCTCCAAAGAACCTCCATCGGTACTCTATCGTAAGCTTTTTCTAGATCAATAAATATCATGTGAGGTCTTTCTTTTTTGCTCAAAAATGTTCTAAAAGACGTCTTAAAAGGTGAATCGCTTCAATAGTAGATCTTCTTTAGCATGAATCCAAATTGGTTATCTATTGTACTCGATACTTATCTTAACCTATATTCGATAATTCTTTCTCATAATTTCATAGTATGACTTATTAACTCAATACCCCGATAATTCGCACAATTCTGAATGTCTCCCTTGTTCTTATATATGGGTATAAGTGTACTCGCTCTCCATTCATTAAGTATTTTTATTTCTCTATATTTCATTAAATAGTCTTGTGAGAAAGTGATTTTTGTCTCTCCTAGAATTTTCCAAACTTCTATAAGAATATTATCTAATCCTACAGATTTACCATTACTAATTCTCCTAAGCTAATACTAACATCTTTATTTTCATTAAAAAGATTATAAAAATATTTTTTTCATCTATTTTTTATATCACCATTTTCCACTAGAATTTTCTGATCATCGTCTTTGATGTATCTAACAAAATTAAGATTATTAATTTTCTTATCTCTAGTCCTTGTTGAAATTCGTGGTAAATACAACGGATAATCAAATATAGAAGAACACAAAAAATCAATAGAGTAAATGGGAGATTGGAGGAGGGGGGCAGGCCCTCCAATGGAGGCCGCCCTCCTTCTCTTTCTCTCTTTCTTAATATCAAAACCTTAACCCTAATACAAAACGTTCAGCCCTTATATAATGGGTTGTAAAACATACTACTCCAGGCAATTACAATAATACCCAAATATCATAAATTACAAAATTAACACTAAGAGCAATAAATATGCATATTCTTCAACACCCCCTAAAGTTGGGAGTAAAATAATTCAAACTCCAAACTTAATGAAAAACTGATTCTTTCTTCACCACACGTGCACTAATGATCTCTATGAGGCTTCTTTAAATCAACTTAAACAATCAAGAACATATGAGTAGCACACGACCTTTCTATGGGTGTTGGTTGCTACATCTCTCTTTCTTGTTCTCCATGGAGTGATTAGGTATCTACACTTTAAAAATAATATTTTTCTACTCTTGAGAAAGAGTATCTTTTATGGTAGGAGGTATTATCTCCACTATACACACTTCACACGACCTTTTTTGTGCCCCTTCACATGGTGGTTGTTGCCGGTGTATTAGTTGGGTGCCCTCTCTCTACCACTCAAATAGCAGAATGCACACTTACGCTCGTACTAGTCGGTCTGTGCCCCTAGATACGGTGATTGCAATCGCTTTTTCAGCCCTCTTGGTTGTTTATTTTAGCAACTCAAGGTCTTAATTTTTATGCTTCTTGGTAATACTGCCATATTCTATAAGAAACAATGCATCTCTGTCTCTTCTCTTAGTTGATTTTCAGCATATGTGGTGACAAGAAAACTGATTTTCTACACTACGTATTTTTCTTCTATTTGCATTTATGTTGTTTGACCAAATAAGAAAATACTCACTACTTACGACTTCATATTTTCTGCATTTTTTCTGAATTTTACAACCCTCTCGGTTGTCCATTTTTAAGCAACCTTCTTGGCTGCAAGCCTATAACACTTTTCCAGCAACTTTCATGGCTACAATATTCTTCAACTAAACCTTCATGGTTGTTTATCTTCAACGGCTTTTTGGTTGCAACAACTCTTCAATTTAGCCTTTATGACTGTCTTTTTTTAGCAACTTTCATAGTTGTAAATTTCTGCAGCTACAAATAAAAACATTTCTTCAATCCTCGTGACTGAAATCTTCAGGATCTATCTCTTTTATGTAAACTTGCAAGAATCGATACATTGGAGACATTCCGTTCAATCTGCCCACAACTGAACGTTGGTGCCCCTACACGACCGCCTTCTCTTTCTTGTTTTTCTTCATATTTTTTTCTGAACATCTATCTCACTCTTTCGACACGATGATCTCTTATTAAAGAAGCTGCAACTCCACTGATAAAGCCTTCTTCAATGTACTACACATGACCCAACAATACTTGTATGCAGTGGCAGCAACTCTGAAGAAGATCTCTTCTCCAAAATCTCATAGCACCAACTGACGTGCACATAATATGCCATTGTATTTCACTGCTCTATTGACAGAGCCATAAGGGACAAACCAAATCATGGCACCATTTACGTTGAATAAAGTAGTTCCAAAAAATATCCAAGCATTATCCTTTCTGATATCCACATCACACTTCATAATGGAGTTGTATATGGTCTCATGGATGCTTGTAGCTTCCACACCAATGAGAGAAGGCTGGAACATGACCTCCGGACATCGAAACGTTCCGCTCCAATGGTAATGATATGACCATCAGTCTTGTACATGATCTTTGTAAGGTCGATCTTCACAAAGCTATCTTTGACAACAGAAGAAGCTTGCCCTTGGTTATCTAGAACATCTAATAAACTTTTTGAGAAAACACATCCCCATCTTTGCTATGGAATGTTTTGACAGGAGATACTCTTCTGTCAGCTGCATGAATTGTTTTAACAGAAGGAGCTGCTCTTCCATCTACTGAAGGGCTCAAAAGAAGAGAAACTATCACCAAAAAATTTGGAATGAATTTGTTTCCTTCATCTTAGTCAGAATCATGACACTTATTTACCAATGAGTCTCTTGACATCGAAGATGTTTTTTTCTGAATTTACTGATGATTGATTCTTAGCAGCCTATTGACCCCTCGGTTTGAAGTCAAGAAACGCATCCATTTTTCCTAAGCATCAACAAGTCCACCTTATATAGCATTACAACGATCCCAGCATGAGTTGCGTAGAAGCGTCATACTTCAACATTTTCGGAATGGAAACATGTTTTAGGGCTTTAAGGTGTACGTGAACTATGGCAAGGGCATTCGCATCCTGAATTCCTGCCATTGATCTCCATTTTCTTTAAAACATCTTCCAAAAAATCTGGGAAGTTGTTATTGTTTGAAATTGGAAGCTCAAATTCAAACTCGAATTCAATAAGCAATTTCCTTCTAATTTAGAGCACTTTTTCTCAGCACATCCCTATATTTGGGATGTGTGGGCCCACTAGGTAACTAACCCTCTTCTTTTTTTATCCTTCCTTTCTCTACAGTAACTTTCTTTATGAAGATAATGGACAACAGTTACCACTTTTTCTTTTCTAAAAACGTGGGGATAATACTTCCATTTTTTTATCTTATAATTTCCACCAAATCAGAAAGATCATTTTCTATAACTATTTTCTGGTTTCCTTCCTCACAAAATCAGGAAATCTACTTTCCATAGCTACCTTTCTGGTTTTCTTTCCACAAAATCAGGAAAGTAATCTATAACTTACTTTTTCAGATTCAGCATTTGATATTCAAATTTTGAAATTATCTTTTTTAAAAAAAAAATCTTTCTTTCCAGAATTTCTTTAACCCCCTTTTAAAAAATCTAGAAATGATGGTCTAACCACCATCGTCACTTTTGGCAACCCATTCGTCATCTTCTTCTTCCTTGTGCATTTTCTTACACAGTCTCGAATCTTCTACATTGAAATGATAACTTTATTCCATGGGGTTGCGTTCATTATAAATGAAATCCACTAAATAATTTGGCTCTTCATCAAACTTAATAACAGTCACAATATGATTTTTGGTGCGATAGAAAAAATCGATATTACCAGCACCTTGAATGCTTTAAGATTGACAGCAAGATGGTTAAATACCTTGAAATTTCTATCTTTGAGTTTCTTGCCAAAAGAACTTCATCCACAAAGAAGTCATCAGGTTGATCTGCAACCTCGTCATATGAATCATAGCCTAGAAGTTTCATTTTTAGTTCTATCATGATATTGCTGCTCAAGCTTTAACATTTCCTTGGATGCAGTCTATGCGCCATCTCAGAATGTTGCATGACGTGCAAGTTCAGGAGCTTCCTCAACAGACATATCCCACCGATAACCGCCATCTAGAACACCATATGCATATGGTGAACCTTTTTCCAAGAATAATCCTATCTCAACGGGGTTACAAACAATCGGGTGATTGTTGATAGAAAGACCCTTGGCCTTAAGAAACGAATAGTACATGATAGATTGGCAATAGCTGAGCTACAACATGTGTTTCGCATGAAGGTAGCTTATCCCATCTCCCTTTTAAAAGCAGTTATCCCTCACCTTCTTGGTGAGTGATTGAACCTTGCCTCTGACTGTATCCAGTCCTTCCTTCATTTCATTTAGTAAATCCTTTAGTCTTTTTTCGTCTCTCGGTACTATTTCTTCATAGGTTGTTGCTATCTTGGAGGGGCGGGCAAACTCTTCAATCATCAACGTCTCAGCTTCAAACTGCAACGTGCATCAACCTTCAACACAGAGGCCATGATTTCAAGTTTTCAACATCTCAAGAACTTTCACAGCCACGATAGGCTCTGATACCATGTTGAAATTCGTGGTAAATACAACAGATAATCAAATATGGAAGAACACAAAAAATCAATAAAGAGTAAATGGGAGATTGGAGGAGGGGGGCAGGCCCTCCAATGGAGGTCGCCCCCCTTCTCTTTCTCTTTCTTAATATCAAAAACTTAACCCTAATACAAAACGTCCAGCCCTTATATAATGGGTTGTAAAACATAAAATGCCCTTAGTACTCCGGACAATTACAATAATAGCCAAATATCATAAATTACAAAATTAACACTAAGAACAACAAATATGCATATTCTTCAACAGTCCTAACTATCCTAAAAATATCTCTTTCACCCTCTTTAGAGTTTAACTTTTTATATAAATCCTCCCAAATTTTATGTTTTGCTTCACTGATGGTATTTTTCACTTCTTTCTTTGCTTTCTTATAAGCCTCTAAAGTTTTACTAGTCTTCTTAGCATAATGTAATTTTTAACATACTTTCTTTGCCTTGATTTTATCTTACACCACTTCACTCCACCACGAAGCTTCTTTTTATGCCGTTACACATCCCTTAGATTCACTTAACACATCTTTCGTCACTTTCCTAATATGTATACTCATATTGTTCTACGTATCATAAAGTATCAAACATAATTTCAACATCTCCTTGAAGAACTTTTAGTTTAAATATACCTTCTTTTTCGCTTTTGAGGTTCTACCATTTAGTTTGAATAGCTCGATGTACTCTTTTCTTCTTTGTCTACTTTTTTACCTCTAAATCTATCACTAAAAGTCGATATTGGGTGGTTAAGCTTTCTCCTTAAATTACCTTGAAATCTTTACAACACAATCTATCTTTTTTCCTACAACAACAACAACAACAACTAAGCCTTTTCCCATACTAGACGGGGTCAGCTACATGGATTCTTTGTTTCCACATATTCCTATCGTGTGCCATGTTAGCAGTTAACTCCCAATAAGCTATATCATTCTTTATTGTTTCTTTCCAACACTTTTGTGGTCGTCCTCTACCTCTTTTAATACTTTCCAAATTTAGTTTTTCTAACCTTCTTATAGGTTCTTCTTTTGATCTTCTTTCTATATGTCCAAACCATCTTAAACGATGTTCTCTCATTTTATCCTCTATTGGTGCCACTCCTAATTTGTTTCTAATAACCTCATTATGTATACGGTCTTTTCTTGTATGACCACTCATCCATCTTAACATCTTCATTTCTGTCACAGACATCTTTTGTATATGTCACTGACATCTTTTTTCCTACAAATAAAATAATTAATTTGTGTTTGTTATAAACCACTCTTATAAGTAATTAAATGTTCATATCGTTTTTTTTAAAGATTGTATTGACTATAAAGAGATCAAATGCGATAGCAAAATTTAAATCTCCCTACCTTCGTCATTTATATCCCCAAAACCAAAGTTTTCATGAATACCTTGATATCTTAATGTCTCTTTAACGACATGTCCATTTAAGTCTCCTCCTAAACAAATTATCTCTCTTCGTGGAATTCTTTAAATCACTTTATATAACTCTTCCCAAAAAAATGTCTTTAGTCCTACTTGAGGTGCGTAAGCACAAACTATATTCAAAACCTATGCTCATAGCACTAATTTCAATGTCATGATTCGGTCACCATATTGTTGTATGTTTACTACATTATCCTTTAAATCTTTATTTATGATAATAGCAACTTCGTTTCGAGCATTTTTCTTTCTTGAGTATTATAATTTAAAACATATATCCTCAATCTCCTTTGCTTTTTCTCCAACCCACTGTCTCTTGTAAACATAAGATATGAATCTTTCTCCGAATCATAGTATCTACCACCTCCATTAACTTACCGGACAATGTTCCAATATTCCAAAAACCAATACAAATCTTATTATCTAAGACTAGCTTGATTACCCCTCGTATTCGTCCATGCTGAAAATATGGAAACCCTCTCTACAATTTGTTCAATACATTTGGGTGATAATGTAGCGGGACTAACTTCTTTACCCACACCCGCTCATGATGTGAAAACCTTCTATGCAATTGGTTCACTACATCTAGGCAAAAATACAGAGGTCATTGCTTACTTTTCACTACATTCGGACTCTGTAGTGCGTCACTAAGAGAGGACGCCTCAATGCAATGCTCATAATTTGTATAATCCATATATAAAAATATGACAGTTTTATGTGTCGGAAGCATAACACAACTCTCTTCCTTTATCCGAGCTTAGGACCGGCCATGCAAGGGTGATCCCTTATGGGCTGAGTTGTTCCACTCACAAAGTTAAAGAGACAAAAAGCAGCCATGGTGATCGAGTACCGCGTATCTTGTGCTACTCCTTTGACTCACATGAATGAAATGCCCAAATGAAAATGCAGCCCCTTGATCATGTATAACATCATTGGTTTGCTATATTCATGAGCGACAATTGGTAGATCGGGCTCATGGCTGCAGCATCTTTTGCAGCCCATTCATGAATACTGAGTCACTGGTTTTCTGTGTTGTTACAATCAATGGTTATGGTGCACTAAACTTGATAAAGCTTTCTAATATATTAAAAATAAAAGGACAGCACATCATCAGGACAGCGAAAAATAGCATGTGGTTGGCAAAAGAGAATGAGTACCAACGCAAGGTATCATGGTCCCAGACCAACTAGATTTTCTAGATACAGTTATGCCATGACTTGACACGTGATTAGTTGATGACCTGGAGAAAAGTCCAACCGGTATTCAACTAGAAGTAAGGAGTGTGTGCTCACAGGAAAATGCTTCTCAACATCTTGAACATCATTGGCAAGCGAAGCTTTTGGGTCATCTAGTGAGATTGCAACTATTTTCCAGTCCACTTCCCCCTCATCAATCATAGCTAAAGCTGCTAAAGGCTTGACCTTGAGAATCTCACCAATCTTGGCTTGTCTTCCTCCAATTTCAACAACATCAACTGCAAGAACTCAATCATAGGAAAGGAAGACAGTCTTTTTAACTACCATAAGTTCTATCAGCAGTTATCATAATTTAAGCATGAAGGTTAATAGAATAATAGATTCAGAACCTGGATCATTATCACCAAAAGCTCCTTCCACTTCTGGGTTAGCAAAGGATGGGTCTTCCCATGTCTGTGGAAGCAAACCGTAATTCCAATTTATATTGTACCTGAAAGTAAAAACACCCCCTGGTCAGCAAAAAGAGGCAGCTAAGAGCCCTAGCAGCTAATTCATCATCAGTAGGAAATTTCAGCTACTAAGAATGTGACAGGATTGTGTTATAGATTATCATATGATTTGCATTACTGTGAAAATCTTACGGATAGTATCTAAGCTTTCCCTTTTTCATATCCTGCTTTATTGGAGTGTAAGGCTCCTCCGTAGCAACTTCCATTTTTGCACTAGTTTCTTTTGGTATTTCCACTACAAAATTGAAAATACCGTTACCCAATTGCAAAGGGATATCATGCCATGGTGAAACCTGCATATCGGAATCAGACAAATCAATGCAGCAACAGGCACAACCAGTTGCATATACACATGTCAGAAGTTAGGATTAAAGAGCACAAAAGTGAAACTGATTAGTTGAATGACTGGAGAACAACATAACCCAAGAAAGTGAAATTCATCTCATCAAAAATAACATACACGGTTTGCATGAAATATGCATAAAGGCAGCAAAAACTCAGTTGTAATCTCCTGTTTTGAAATGAAAATTCTAAAAAGTGCAGCTCATAAATTCCAGATATTCTGTATTCATCATCAATCACAATTGTAAAGCCGGAACCAAAACCAAGCCTTCCCACACAGTGTTATTTCATGAATGCTAGAATCCATGGTAAAAGAACTGACTCAGTTGCCTACAATTCAAAGAAGGAAAGAAAAGTTATCCAGCAATTTGAGTCTTCAGTGATAACTAAACCAGTTGTCTGCAACATTCTAACAGATATTGAACTAGGAATTATTAGGAAATGCATTGGGAGCATGTTGCCTCATGAAAATAGCTACAAGAATGTTACGGTGCACCATCGTTTGTGCATTTAATAACATGGAACATGACTTTCAACCAAAATATGCCAATAAAAGTGGCTTTCTCTAATTACTTGGACAAATTTTATGATCGCTGATTCGCTTCCAAATGAAGGAATGGTAAATGATGTCCGTAAAGGTAACCTTAGAATTGTATCTAAATAGAGTGTATCTTTAGATAAAGTATCGTTCATATTTATACATAGGTCGAAACTGACCTTTCCTCTGTAGAACTAGAGGCCTCTCTTTTGAAAACAACATAAAACCTTTAGAAATCAGAGAAGGCCATACTGGAGGGGTACATCCTAGAGTCAATTCTTCATGTCATTACAATGCACAAATTGTTGTGTAATGAAGCATGTCTGAACGTATAAAGCGAACTAATATAATATCCCCAAATTCTGCTAAAATAATTTTGGAGTCTCGGAAGTAGCTGTCTGGGAAACGGTCAATTTAAACAAAGTTTCCTATCTTTATGTAAGTGTGCCACACATAGATAAGGAGCATACTAGTTTCATGCTCTAAGCCATTCACTTGCTTAAATGATAGTTTTCAACCCCACGGCGTTGTGGCAAGGTAAGTTACATGCTTAGATTCATTCCGAGCATTATTATGGTAAGAAACTCATAAGCAGTACAACAACAATGAAGATTACACTCTTAAAACAACCGAATTTTCTCACAACCGAAAACAGAAACTTCACATCGCTTGATATCCACAAGAACCTAGAATTGATCGCGACCACCAGATTATTTGAATACAAATCATTGATTAAAAAAGCTATAAACATAAATTCAATCCCTCATCGTCATGGAAATACCCACAAGTACCTCCAATTATATTTTTATCCTAATTTTCTAGTATAATTATATTGACCAATTTGTTCTCGTAGCAATTTCCGACATCAAACAACATAAACCAAGCGAACTCAGGCAAACACACACACGGGCACAGAGACGTACAAGAAACGACGAAGACAGAGACAGACGGACGGACAGAGACAGATTTTCTGGGTAGCAATGAAATCCCATGTTTCTGCAACTTGATAACAATAAAAAAAACCATTGATCTGATCAAGCACAGGCGCGCGCGCACGTCTAGCAAATTCTTTCTGGGTAGCGATGAAGTCCCATATTTCTGGTTCTGGCTACCAAGGGAAACACATTCATCTGATTCACAAATACGCGCACACGCACCTTCTTTCCAGATTTGTCGAGGAAGAAGACGCGGTAATCGAGCGTGCCAGGTTGTCCCTCTTCCTTGATCTGGACGTCATGCCTAAATATAGCCCTGCAGCAGAGGGACCTCACTCTACTCCCGTTTCCGCACAGAAGCCTCGGCTGCCTCGGCACCGATGAATGCCCGCCATGCAGCGACGCCTGAAGCACCGCCACCATCCTCGCGGCTAACATCTCTCTCTCTCTCTCTCTCTCTCTCTCTCTCAGGAAGAGAGAGTCATTCTCCAGTTTCCTTTTCACGGATATCGAAGCCGACATGCTCGCCCAAAAGCGGAGATGGGGAAAAAATGTTTGTTGGTGCACTCCTAGCCATTCGAGATGATCCAGGACGCTGGCTATATTGATTCTCCAAACGGGTTGGATGGTGGCACTGCTACCGTAGCTGAAGCCTAGGGTGTCTTAAGGCGTGAATTGTCTTGGCAAAAAGGATTCAGGCAGGTGCTAATCGAATGTGATTCATTGTTAGTTATGCATCCGATGAATGAAGAAGGTAGAGCTTCAGATCACTTGCGAAACCAGATTCTTCCAAGAATTACGAACATGCTTTGAAAAGGCTGGAGACCGATCGAGCACAGCAAACGGGAAAGCAACAAATGTGCGGATCTGTTGGCGAACCACAACTCGGACCAGCATACGGGCGGACCACACAACCTGGAATGAAGCGCCGGCATTGTATTCTAATATTAGTTGTTTTAGTGTCCGAGTATAGCTTCCTAGCAAAGGCAAAAAAGTTATTGATGCTTGAGCTTATGCATAGGTATGCAACCCCTCTTACAAGTGGTGTTCTTATTTGTTCTCTTTCTCTTGCATTAACGAGAAACACAAGGGGTGCTATATATTGCCTTCTTTATGCTTCTTTTATGTATTAAGAGAGGGAAAATGTTTGTTCCTCCTAATCAATTATCGGATTTGATGTCTTGTTATAGCTTCGAAATAAGGAATTGAAAGCATCTCTGTGTGGTGCATGCGTTCGACAAATACACACAGTACCTTGAGAGTTCTTTTATAGGTTGGATTTGAGTACCAGGTTGCTCCTTAATAAGATTGCAATGATCAACAAATTCTTAAAACATAGTGGAATGCGTTCATGTTCCTCATTTAAAATAAGATGTTACTGATACGCCAACATTGGTTAGAAATTCATGATTTAATATAGAACCTTATTTTAAAGCAGTGTATGCTATCTTATCTACTTGCGGTAAGTGATAAGAAGTGACGTGTGTGAGGACAAGATGTCTTGTAAAATATGCATCTTTACGTAGAATTTCATAAATTGCTTGAGTGTGTGCGTGTGAGAGAGAGAGAGATCAATCATTCTTAGTATTATTTGTCCTACACTTCTTACATTTCCACATTAGCTATATTTTATCACTAAAAACTTAACTCACTAGTGGACAACCAGTATTTTCTAGTTAGTCTTAGATGCCTCTATTTAAAGCATTGAGACACATTTAATTTCGTGTGACATTGTTGCTGATAAACGCTCTGCTAAACATGTTGTTTATTATAACTTTTTTCCTAACCCCAGACTACAGTTAAGGGATCTATACATTTGTATTATTTCTTTGCGCAGGGCATGACCCAACTTGAGTTGGAAGATGAAGTCCAGGATGATCTCAAGAGAGCAATAGGGGAGTTCACCAAGGATGGAAATGATACAAATAAGCTTATTCACGTTCTCCAACTCACTGGATTCAGTGACCCGCTTATGTAACCGTACATCAGTGTGATATTATTGTGCTTGACGTTACAGTCATAAATAGGACCAAAGAAACATTGCAGAATCTTTGCTTGGAGCTGGCAACGATGGTAGATCTTAAGCTTGTGTTGCACCCTCAAAATTATACATTGGTTCCTGAGTCAAGCGAACAGATTCTTACCAGAATAAAGCTCTCTTCTACAGAAACTGGAGTTATTTTTGGTAGTGTTGTTTGAGACAACAAATGTGCTTGATCGCACTGTGATTGTCCTTAATGGCATCCACATTGATATCATGGACTACATTTCTCCTGCTACCTGTGCTGATGTGCCATTTAGAAGAATGTGGACAGAATTTCAGTGTCAAAATAAGGTATACTTGGAATCTTTTGGGAGGTTATTCTGCAGAATTTCGTTGTTTCCGTTTTGCTGAAAGTTTTGAAACTAGAAGTTGGATCTGCTTCTAAGTTTTGCCTTTTCGTGCCTCATGTTTTGGTTATTGACAAATTATCTTGTGTTGATGACAGGAGGCCGTCAATACTGTAATTCAGGATGAGAAAGAGCTTTTCGATCACATTGTGAAGTCTACTAACATGAAATGCTTGGCATCACCGTAAGTTTCTTTTCCTTTTTATACTTTTAGCAAAATACTGGATTTGCTAACCTTTTTCTATTCTTAGAAAAATAATATACCCTTGTTTCTTATGTCCAAGAAACGAATTCTTGCCACACAAGATTGGAAACGACACGTGTGAAGCAGTTCTTTCCTCACTGGATGCTATGTCACATGGGTGCGGGTGCGGGATACGGCAAATTTCAAAAATTTTGGGTGCGGTGACACGGCTAGGGTATATAATATTGTATATTATATATAATATTCAAGCTACATAAATCAATCATAATACAATTAGTATTTGCTAATTTTGGGTGCACGTAGGTATCAATTAGCAAGTTCAATTGTTCGCTAATTCAGAAAGCTCCAGCAATGATTTTTCCTACACGCCCTAGATCCTGTATGCACCTAAATGAAAGCTCGGTTTATTCATGTTACACATTAGGGTGCATTGCCAATATCTGCAGGTCTGCACATCAATAGTTTGATTCCCCACAAGATTAAACCCATGAATGGTATGCAACAACGCCTTGGGACTGGTCACGCGCTTCTGGTGTCCCCATGGGTTTGCACCAATTGAAAGCTCAGCATTCTTTGAAAAGAAAACATACTGTAAACTTCATCAACAAGTGGGCATTTGGCTCGCCTAATCCCTTCATTTGCCTATTTCCTTTCGATAAGCAAGATTTATGGTGAGTTCAATCTTTCAGAAAAAAAACTTAACTCAGAAAACCGTTTGGGGGGCTTCTAGCCTTCTAAGCATTTCTCTTGACCTCTGATTTATGTATAAGCACAAGTAGGTAGGCAACTAAGATAGGATACAACTGGGAAGGGGCCAAATTAGGTGATGGCTAGCCAGGTCCCGTCACATGGGTTGCTGTATATGCTCAGGATCTTAGAACCCCGTTTTCCTGGTTCACTACTTAAGCAATTCAATTGACGGAACAGCTTAATATTGAAAACCCCAACAGGTAAGGTCAGGCTCAGATGGATGAGAATTGACAATTGTTCTGAGGTTGCTAGATCCCAACCAACGAGGATCCAAACCATTTTCTGTATTGTTATACAATGCCACCGATTGCAAGACTGTTTTTTATATTTGTTAAATCGCGTGAAAAATCCTGCCTAACAAATCTAGATAGTTAATTTAAAAGCTGATCGCAGTTTAAATTTTTTCTTCATGGGGTACAATGTGGAGGCGTAAGCCAGTTCACATTGTCCAGCTCATGACCTTCAACTTGTGAATGAGGAGAGCTATTCCTCCTGGTTTGCACAGTTTAAGATATTTTGTGAACAAGCATCTAACAATGCTTGCCATTATTTGATGAAGAGGATTAGAGCCATTATTGAATCATTGATAGAAGTTGACAGCCAACCAAACTTGCTACTTTAATTATTTTTATTTGCAAACATGGTTATTTGAATTGCATCCCTCAAAAAGTGATCTACTGGTAAATCTTTGAAGGTGTAGCAGTTCTTCCATAAACACATAATTAGTTAGCCAGACTTTCGCAAATCTATCGTTTGAATTTCCCAATCATGACAAAGAAAATAGGCAATCGGTCTGTGACTTCGTGAAGACGAAAGTTGCAAAAGCTTCTTCAATTTTGACGTGTTCGTCACATCCCCTACTTATTCTTGGAATTCAACGCGGAGTTGAGGCCAACTCGCGCTGAGAGAGAGAGAGAGAGGACGCGTTGGTGCTCGTAGACAGGTGAGCATCATCTTTCCCACGTCTGCAACCAAGTCCCAGCGTAATCTCTCGCTCTTGAAGATTTCCCGAGACCCTAACCCTAACGCAGACGAACTTCCCCGCTCCCCTTGTCTTCTTGCTTCCTCAAAACCGTGGAATTTGAGCGCTCGTCCGAGATCAAGTTCCCGAACGGGAAATGGCGTCGTCGGAGATCGAAGTCATATGTGAGAAGGAATCCTCTCTACCAAACGGAGACTCTAGAACCGCCGATTTCGAGGACAGCATCACCGACGTCTACTCCGCCTCGGCGTACGGTCACTTCGCGAAGGTGCGGTGGTTCGTGGAGAAGGACGCGTTTTGCTTGACGAGGCCCGACGGTAATGGTTACCACGCCTTGCAGTGGGCCGCTCTCAACGGTTTCTCCGATGTCGTTCAGTACATAATCGAGGTATTTCGTTCATTCTAAGAGTTGTCGTTCAGTGGCGTGTTTTGGGTTTTCTGTAATCTTGCAAGTAGGGACCGAATTTCAATCAATCAACGCATCTGTATGTAAGGAACTTTAACGCCTGCTGAAAATTCTGGTTGTGTGGATCTTGTGAAGCATGGTGGCGACGTTAATGCTGTTGACAACAGTGGGCAGACGGCTTTGCATTGGACGGCGGTTAAGGGATGGAACTCGGTGGCCGACGTCCTTTTGCAGAATGGGGCTCATATTGAGTCTGCCGATGTCAATGGCTACCGGGTGAGTTTCTGCAGACACACTGATCATTGTTTGTTATTTTACCTTTTGCTACTGTGAGCTAGTTGTACGTGCAAAAGAAATGAACGTGGCTCCTGTCTTTGAGATTTACAGTTTAATCCTTTACGTGTGATTGCTATTATGAGGCGTTTCCATTTGGTTTTCTGTTATCACACAGAATGAATTGCGTGAGCTTCAAATTTTCGATTCTCTCTCTCCCTCTCTATAAATATACACACGTATACAGACATACATACTGCACATGTTTTTATGTAATACATGCGTAGAGACACAAACAATTCTCATCTACAACCATGTGAACGTGGCTGTTCCATTGGTTTCTTAAAATTCTGAAAACCCGTAAGTCTTAAAATCTATAGCTCACTATTGAACAACTCATCGTGTCAATTTTTTCACTAAAGGATCTTCCACTTCTTCATGTTGAAATAAATTTTATTCACATGAAGAAAAAAAACCCAGAGAATTATAACTTTGATTTAGGAATCACACACAACCTTACGTTATGTGTCTCTCGGCAGCCTTCCTAGCTGCTGCTTGTTTTCTCACACGTTAAACCCTAAGCTAAACCAGGTATTTATAGACCTTTTATAACTTAAAGGATTAATATATCCTTACTTGAGTATACTTAATAAATAGACCAGAAAATAACAAGAATGGATCTGACATCTAGGATCCAATATTACTCTTTATCAATTGATCTCTTCCAACATCTCCAACACTCCCTCTCAAGTTGGGAGAAATATACTGATACTTCTCAACTTTCTCAGATGGATTGTAGGATTTCTTTAGGTATTGCCTTAGTATATCTGCTGGTTGATCACATGAGAATGTTAACTGAAATTCTTCATTGTTCACTTTTTTCTTGAATAAAATGATAGTCAATCTCTATATGTTTTGTTCTCTCATGTTGGAAAAGATTTGAAGCAATCTAAAATTCTAAATAGCCGCCTTGTTGTCACTGAATAAGATAATAGGCCGTTCACACTTAATTGTCAACTCCATTAATAACAGAGACCTTCACAGGTCCCTTGTGTCATAGTTCTCTGCTCAGCTTGTGCACTAAATCTTACAACTATCGTCTATTTTTTGTTTCTTCAGGATACTACATTTCCACCTACTTTTGCAATGTATGCTCGGGTAGACTTTCTATCTTCTTTAGATCTTGCCCAGATTGAATATTTCAATATTTATATATCCTTCATTGGAGTAAAGTACTCCCTATCATGGAGTTGAATTTGGGTATCTCATAATTCTATACACAACTTTCATATGATATTTTGACGATTAATGCATAAATCTTCTTATAATACTAACCCTCGTATGAGATATTGTTAGCATGAAAAACATTTATTAATCCATACAAAATACCGCAGATTGGAGGCATTCCTCCAATCTGCCTAAGAGCTAGAAGTCAGCCCATTAGTGGTGCTGTCGGGCACCTTTTCTTATTTTAAAGAAACCCTAATCACTACTACTTATAATACCCTAAACTTGAATTCCTAAACTACCCCTGATTAATACTAATTATTACTAAAGAAACATAACACAAAAGTACACTTAAAACGTGAAATATAAAACGACATCCTCTAACACTCCCCCTCAAGTTGGGTGAAGGATGCTTATAACACCCAACTTGAATAATGTCTCCTTTAGTTGTCTGCTGGTAGTAGCTTTGGTTAGAAAATCAGCCCTCTGTTTGATTGATTGAACATACTCCAGCTGGAATTCTTGATTGGTTATTTTCTCTCTCATGAAGTGACAACTCTATATGTTTGGTTCTTTCATGATACACTGGATTGGAAGCCATCTGAATTGCTGCACTACTGTCATAATACAGTGATATAGAATGAGTGGATGGAAATCCCAGTTCACTAATCAATGAAGATACCCACTTTCCTTCACACATGGCTTGTGCTATGGCCCTGTATTCTGCTTCTACTGTAGATCTGGCAACCGCTGTCTGTTTTTTACTCTTCCAAGATACAATATTACCGCTGAGTAATGTAACATAATCTGTAGTTGATTTTCGATCATCACATGAACCTGCCCAATCACCATAAGAATAAAGTTCAATGTGAAAATTAGATGATTTAGAGTAAAGTAAACCCATTCTTGATGTCGACTTTAGATATCGAAGAATTCTATATACTGCATCCATATAATTCTTGGGAATGCATATATCTGCTCACAATACCGAATGCATAAGTAATATCAGGACGAGTAATAGTCAAATATATGATCTTGCCTACCAACTTCTGATATTTGTGAGTGTCTCTAAATTCTTCACTATCACCACCGAATAATTTCTGATTTACTTCCATAGGAATGTCACTCAATTTGCATTCTAGCATATGAGTTTCTTCAAGGAGATCCATCACATATTTTCGCTGAGTTAAAAAGATACCTTTGTTAGAATAGAGGACTTCTATGCCCAAGAAATAGTGGAGCCTACCCAAATCCTTAATATCAAATAATCTATGAAGATTCATTTTCAACTTTGATATTTCTTCAAGGTCATCTCCTGTAACAATAATGTCATCAACATACACAGCAAGAATAAATATTTTTTTCCATTTCTTAAAGAATATTGTATGATCATTGAGATTTTGCTGTATCCCAGACTGCACACTGCTTTGTTGAATTTATCAAACCAAGCTCTTGGAGACACTTGTTTCAACCCATATATTGCTTTATTGAGTTTATATACTCTATTAGAAGATGACAAATTTCTGGTCATTCTGAGAAGTATTCTCATTGATGTAAGTTTAGCCATGGGTGCAAATGTTTCTGTATAATCAATGCCATATGATTGACTGTATCATTTAGTAACCAATCTGGCATCTCTCTACTGTTCCATCTGCCTTATATTTAATAGTAAACATCCACTTGCATCCTACAATATTCCTATCAGAGGGCAACTGTGTGGTAGTCCATGTATTATTTTTGACCAGTGCATTCAATTCTTCTTCAATTGCAGCTTTTCATAAGGGGCACTTGATTGCTTCTTCAAACTTTGAAGGGATCTTATGTTTTTCATCATTCATAATGAAGTTTTGATAACTCTGAGAAGTGTTAGCATATGAAACATAATTAGAAATTGGATATCTTGCACATGTACGCTTACCTATGCGAACAACAATAGGAATCTCAAGGTCACAGTCCACTTGCACTTGAGGATTTGATTAAGGGGAAATCTCTTCAGCACATGGTTCTTCTTGAGAGTACACAATCTTCCGCTGTCCTTTCTTGTATGTCAGAATCTCTTTTGATTTTTGTGTGGTCTCACTTTGATGTTCAACTGTCTCATTATACTCCCCCTCACTAGGAATTAGTGGAAGGACAAAAGATGGAGTTGTAGTGGTCTCTGTGGGAGGAGAGTAATAAGGAGTAAATTTAAAGAAAGTGACATCCATGGAAATATATAATTTTTTAAGCAGCGGGTCATAGCATTTGTATCCCTTTTGAGAGTTTGAATAGCCAAAAAAAATATACTTATTGGATTTGACATCAAGTTTATCACGATTAGGAAGAGGGATTTGTACAAAAAAGGTACACCCAAAGATACGAGGCACTAGATGAAATGGTTTGGATGTTTTATCACAACGATGAATAGGACTCTCCCCCTGAATGGTATTACTGGGCATTCTATTTATAAGATACATAACAGTAAGGACAACTTCTCCCCCATAGAATTTTGGAACATTACTTTGAAGGAGAAGAGTTCTGGCTACTTCCAGAATATGACGATTCTTCCTTTCAGCAATACCATTATGCTGAGGTGTATACGAACATGTAGTCTGATCCTTGTGCTTGTAAATAATTTTCTAACTGAGTCCCAATATATTATCCCCCATTATCGGATCGAAGAATTTTAACAGAGGCATTGAATTGAGTACAAAGAAATTTATGCACAAGGAGAAAAATAGAGGAAACTTCAGACTTTGTTTTCATTAAGTAAACGATTGTAAGACGAGTACAATCATCAATGAAAGAGACAAAATACTTATGACCAAACAAGGAGCTTAGTGGACTTGGACCCCATACATCAGAGTGAATAAGTTCAAAAGGTTGAGATTGTTGAGAATGACTTAAAGGATAAGATGCCCTTTGGTGTTTCCTAAGCTGACAGACTTCACATTCAAACTGAGATTTATTGGACTGGACTCTAAATTTGGGAATAACATATGGAATTTTTGACACTGGGAGATGACCGAGACGATAATGCCAAAGACGTAGATCTTCATCTTGAACAGGTGCTGCTGAAATACTGGAAGAGGTTGAAGGCTGAGAATGATCTTCAAGAATGTATAATCCTTTCTTTAATTTACCATGTCTAAAGATTTTCCTCGTCTTCAGATCCTGAAATACACAACCAGGAGGATTAAAAGTTACACAACAATTCAAGGCACGAAAGAGCTGACTGAGAGAAGATTTATCAAAAAACTGGAAACATGATATACTGATGGTAAATCTGAAATACATGTAGGTACACTTCCCTGTCCAATCATGTAAGTGAAAGAACCATCTGCCAATTTAATTGGTGCCTGATCTTTAAGAGTCTTGTAAGCTGAAAAATATGATAATTCTCTTACCATATGATCTGTAGCCCCTGAATCAATTATCCAAGTTTTAGAGTGAGAAGAAGAGGAGTGGTTACCCTTTACGGTATGTGTAGCTTGAGCCACTATAGCTTGGGTGGAGGGAGCAGATGATTTTTCAGAGAATCGCTATTCAAGTCCTTCTATTCTTTTTATAATCTCTTGAATTCCATCGATGCTGGGAGTTGGAGTTTCTGAAGAATGAACTGAGGTAGTACGATTTCTATAGTAATCTGGTTTACCATATAGTTCCCAACAATGATCTCTGTTATGATGGGATTTGCCACAATGGGAGCAAATAAGTTTTTCTCTGTCATCTGAATTAAATCGACCACGGCCACGTCCACGACTCTGGTATCCCCCTCTACCACAAAAATGAGAATTGTCTCTTCTTACCTGAAGAGCATGTTGATCTGTACTAATAATATGATCCTTCTCAAGATTCCTGCTATCTTCTTCTCTGATTAATAAAGAGTAAATTGTACCCAAGGAAGGAAGCTCTTCTCTGCTTAAGATATTCAGTTTTACTGATTCAAATTCTTTTGGATTCACACTCCACAACAAATTAAATACTTTTTTCTTTTCAATCTCAGTGTTTCTTTCATTATAATAAGCAGAACACTTGATATTTGTATAGTAGAGTAGTTGATCCCAAAGACCTCGGAGATCTGCATAATATTCACTGATAGACCGATTGATTTGTTTGCACTTTCTGATTCTTTCCATTATCTCATATTCTTTTGCAACATTCTTCTTCCTAGAATAAGCCTCTGCTACTGCACACCAAATCTCATGGGCAGATTCTAAAAACATAAAAGTTTTAGCAATAGATGAAATCATGGACTGTAGCAACCAAGATGATATCAATGCATATTCTCTTTTCCAAGTAGGATAAAGAATGTCATGGGGCTCCAGAATTGGAGTATGACCCATTAAATGTGTCCATCTCTCCCTTGCTACAATCGCAAGTTCCACAGATCGTGCCCATTCCATATAATTTCGACCATCTAGTTTTGTCGTTGAAATCTGAAGAGTTTCTGTTTTTTCTAATGAGCCAGATTGTTCGCCTGTATTAAAGGAACTTACCTTTACCTTTTCCGTCCATTGATCAAAAAATCTTAAACACAACTTAATCAAGTCTGAATCTTCAGTCTCACATACTAATTTCAAAATCGAAGAAATATAAAGACGACTTAAAGCAGTTCACGAGATGCAAGAAATAATCCAATATGGGCCAGTCAATTGAATCAATAGCAACGATCCACTTGATTTTACCAAAAAACGATTCACTATTGATCAATAGATCAATATGCTCCACCCGATTCTTCTTAACTTCACTCTTTCAAAAAAAAATCTAAAATAATCCGATGCACAAATCAAATCTCTGAAATAATCAGATTCACAATGTGTAATGTCGAGTCTTCAAGGATTCAATAGTAGATTCACGTTGATTGAAGAACCCAAAATCGAATTTCTGTCCCAGTGCTTCTATAAAGCACATTTTTTACTGCTTGTCTTCAATCAAATCACAAAAAAAATACCAAACAGGCTCTGATACTATGTTAGCATGAAAAACATTTATTAATCCAAGAGAAATCACTTAAAAAATACTGCATATTTGAGGCATTCCTCCAATCTGCCCAAGAGCTGGAAGTCGGCCCACTAGTGATGCCGCCCTGCACCTTTTCTTATTTTAAAGAAACCCTAATCACTACTACTTATAATACCCTATCTAACTTGAATTCCTAAACTACTCTTGATTAGTACTAATTATTACTAAAGAAACATAACACAAAAGTACATTTAAAACGTGAAATATAAAACAACATCCTCTAATAGATATGAGGGCATGTAATAGTTAAATAGTTAAGTTCACAACTAACCATTGATACCTCCCAATGCCCTTGAATATTTATGATCCATGTGAGCTTGCAATCAACCATATTAGTATCCGTTAACAAATCAAAAGTATACTTCCTATAGGCAAGAAAAATACCTCCTCTAGAACGAGAACTTCAATAACAAGGAAGTAATGTAATTTTCTAAGGTCCTTGAGATCAAATGTCTGATGCAGTTTGCCTTTAAGCTGTGTAATCTCTTATTATTTTTTGTAAGGACTATATCATCAACATAGACAATAAGAATAGAAATTCCTTTATTTTTCCTTGCAAATAAAGTATGATCACTCATACATCTTTTGTAACCAAGTTACAATACTCCCTCATTAAACTTCTCAAACCATGCCCCAGTGGACTGTTTTAGTCCATATAGAGCATTTTTAAGATAACACACCATATATTGATTATGACCATAATCAATTTCAGGTGGTAAGGTCATATAGATCTCTTCATTCGAGTTGCCTTCATAAAAATATTTTTAACTTCTAATTGCCACATATCCTATGCTTTGTTTGTTGCCAAACTTATAATTACAAGGATGATAATTAGTTTTGCCACTGGTGTGAAAGTTTCATTATAGTATTCCATAAGATTGACTCTATCTTTTTGCCACCAAACATGCCTTATATCTTTCAATGCTCTCATTTGCCCAATATCTTATGGTATACACCCATTTACATCTCATTGGTTTTCTATTGGGTAGTAGTGTCACCGATTCCTATGTACCATTTTTTTAAGGGTAGTTAGTTTCTTTTTCATGACTGCCCTCCATTTTGGATCCACCATCGCTTCTTCTGTATTTTCGGGTATAAATTCAACACTAGCCTTTAATATGAACCTACTGAAAGATAGGATGTACCCATGTTCTCTATCATTTCCTAATTTCAATTGGCAATTCTAGCTCCTCTATAAATGGATGTGAAGGTGGATTGGAGTATTCGGGTATGGTTGTTTGTTTAGGGGTTCAAAATATATTTATGGTACCACAATATCAATCTTTCAATCATTCTTCTCTTGAAAGTCCTTGCCTAATAAGTCAACTTTACTATCACTTTTTGAGTCTTCTTCAGTATAACTTTAAACAATAGGTTGTACTCCTCGACATTTATACCCTTTCTTGTCATGAGGAATAACCAAGGAAAACACACTTAACAGGACAAGGATCAAGTTTATCTACTAAAATGTTGTTTGTGAACATGGACAAAGGCGGTACACCCAAATATCCCTAGGTATTAGACCATTAGAGGTCCTAAAATGAAGGATAAAAGCTATGTAAGGATTTCAATGGGGCTTTTGTTGTCAAGAATCCGCGTTGGTAATTCGGTTTATCATATATGAAGCAGCGATAAAGACAACTTCTCCCGGTAGGATTTTGGCACATCTCCATTGAAATAATAAAGCTCGGGTGGTATTTCAAGTAAGTGGCCATTCTTTCTCTGACTACCCCGTTTTGTTGGAGTGTATTAATAACATGATGAATCATGGATGATGCCTTGTGAAGTGAAGTAAAAACATTAGAGTTTGGTTGAGTAATCTCTAGCATTGTCGGTTTTGAAGATTTTTTAATTTTTGGCCCAAATTGAGTACGAACCATTGAGTGATAAAATTTGGGAATTATAACAATAACATTAGATTTCTATTTGAGTAAAAAGATCCATGTAACTCGAGTGCAATCATCAATAAATACCATGCTCAAAGATCCTCTCCATTTTTGGATCTTAAAATAGATATCCAGATGAGGAGAAGATTACTCTACATTTCATAGTCTTGATAAATGCACTTATAGATAGTAATTTAATAGGGAGACTAGGCACATAAAGTATAGAATGAAGAATTTCCAAGAATGTCATAATACTCCCTTTTCCAATCATAGATGCATAAGAGCCATTTGTATGTCGAACTTGACTATGATTCTAAACATTTTGATAATAAAATCAGCACTCCTTGCTGCCAATCATACGATGAGTAGCTCCTGAATAAATAACCCAATAATCACATAATGAAGATGTTCCTTTATCTTGTGCAATGGTAGTTGATGGTGTTAAAGATGAAGCTTGCTCACGAAGTTTTGCTTTAAAGTCTGCCATGTCTTTTTGTTTGCAACTTCACTGCTAGTTATATCTCACTCACATGGAATGCTTTATTCTTCATAAATGAAGGCTTACTAATTAAATCCCAATAGTGTTCTCTAGTGTGTCTATTCTTATCACAGTGAGAGCATTGTAATTTATCCTTGTCGGTAGATGTCATAATTCCACGACCTCTGCCTCTGCCTCTGAAAGAAGAGCCCCGTCCACAACTAAAGGAAGAAGAAGAAGATGAACCAATAAGAACTTGTCCTTTTCCAATAAGTGCTAATTGTGGTGAATTTGTACTGGTTAAACTTCTAGTGCCCTGTGATCCTCTTTTCGAATGAGAAGAGAGTAGACAATTCCCATAGATGGTAGTTCTTCTTTACTAAGTACCCTCATCTTTATTGATTCAAAATCTGATAATATACCCCACAATAAGTCAAATATCCATCTTTCCTTTGCTTCTGCAATCTTTCCTTTTAGCGCATGTCTCACACTGAACTGGTGGATAATACTCCAATTCTTTTCATAGACACATAATTCGTTATAATATTCACTCCAGTACGATCTCCTTGTCTACACTTTCTAATTCTATTTGCACTCTCATATTTTTTTCGTGATATTTTTCCTCCTAAAATATTCATCGTCAATAGCTTTCCAAATTTTATGAACAAAATCTAAACGCATAAAAGAGTGACTAATAAAAGGGATCATAGACTGAAGGATCCAGGAATATACCAATGTGTTCTCTTTGCACTATCTGGTTAGCGTAAGGGATGTCTATAGAGGTCTAGGGATTCACCATTCATATATTCTCATTTTCCACAACCTTCTAATGCTAATTTTACGTATCTGGCTCACAATTGATAGTTTGATCAATCAAATCAAACATTAGTAATTTGAAGAATTTCAATTTTCTCTTGTTTTTCTACAAAAATATTATCTATACTTTTCTCCATGATAAACTTGTTGTTGCTTATGTTGATTCAGTCTAGAAATAATGATTCTCCCCGTCGGAACCAACAACAACTAAGCCTTTTCCCATACTAGATGGGGTCGGCTACATGGATTCTTTGTTTCCACAGAGCTGTATCATGTGCCATGTTAGCAATTAACTCACAATAGGCTAGATCATTCTTTATTGTTTCTTTCCAACACTTTTGTGGTCGTCCTCTACCTCTTTTAATACTTTCCAAATTTAGTTTTTGATTCCTTCTTACATGTTCTTTCTTCTAATCTTCTTTCTATATGTCCAAACCATCTTAAATGATATTCTCTCATTTTATCCTCTATTGGTGCCAATCCTAATTTGTTTCTAATAACCTCATTATGTATACGGTCTTTTCTTGTATGACCACTCATCCATCTCAACATCTTCATTTCTGTCACAGACATCTTTTGTACATGTTCATGTTTAATTTCCCAACACTCAGAACCATAAAACATGACAGGTCTAATTATTGCTCTATAATATTTAGCTTTTAACTTTAATGATATCTTCTTATCACAAAGAATACATGATGCTCCTCTTCATTTTAACCAACCAACATTAATTTTATGTTGAAGCATTCAGAAAGATAGAAGAGATATCAGGAGACGACACATTAATCTTGTTAATTGTTATTTATCCTCTGCATTATATCTTTTTTTATTTTTGTTTTTAAAGTTAGTTTTAAATAAGCCTCATTAATAACATTTAGGTAATTTAGACCATCATTGTAAAGCTGATATTTTCCTGTTTACACATGGTATCAGAGCCCTGCACACGCATTACAAGTATAAATTGCGTTGAAAGAAGCCACTGCTAAAGTTCAACAACCCGTCGTTGATTGGACTGGGAATTTGATATATTGCATTGCCCTGTCTTTCATCTCGGTATTGCATTGGCCTGTCGTTGATTGGACAGAGAATTTGATATATTGCATTGGCCTGTCGTTGACTGGACAGGGCAAACTTTTTGGCATATAACAGGCCAAGTATTTGGCCTTCATTGTTTGGCATGACAAAACCTGACACGTAATAGGCCAAATATCTTTCTCATTTGCACTAAGAAGAGAACACGCAGAATTTACTGCGTATATTGAAGTATCTGCAATGAGTTGCACCAAGAAGACAACATGCAGAATTTACTGCGTATATTAAAAGGATCTGTAACATAAGGTATGCATATTTCATTTGATTTGTAAAACAACAGTTGTGCATCACATTGTGGCACATCAACTCCAGACTGCATCTCATCTATATTGAAGTGAAACAACAATCAGTTTACATACTTAAGTATATATATATACAATGGAGAAAAGAATGAAAGAGGAACAACAATCAATTATTGGTGGCAACGAACAGAAACTAGAGCCATTCTAAATTACAAATATCCGTTTAGAAGGCATAAATTATAGAGAATGGGCAAAATCAATTGAATTAGTTCTACATGCACGTGGGAAACTATCAATGATTAAACTACACGTGGGAAACTATCAATGATTAAACTAAGTCAGCCACAATCAGATAAAGAAAATGCAGATTTTTAGAGATGGTTTAAAGACGATGCATTAGTAAGCTCATGGCTTCTTCAATCAATGAATTAGTCTATCAGTAAAACATTTATGCATTTAGAATCTGCTGCAGTGATTTGGGGAGCAGTTGAAGAAACATTTTTAAGACAAAGTAATATTGCTAAAGAATATGAGATTATTGAGAAAATAAGGTGTCGACAAGATACTAGATCAGTTAGTGAGTATTATGGAGAATTAAGGGAATTATGGAATGAACAGAGACACTTTGTGGAGAACAAATGCAGCCACTGTGTGAAAGAAAGAACAACAGAAAGTGAAATTCGAAAAGTGTTTGATTTACTCTGGGGAGTCTCACCACAATATGACTCAATCAAGCTGAATATTCTCAGCAAAGAAGATCTACCATCACTGGGGACAATATATTCACTCTTATTAAGAGAAGAAGACAGTGGAAAAGGGAGAACATACCCAAATTGAAAAATCTGCATTTGTAAGTAGAGGTAATATGGGTTATCAGAGAGGTAGAGATTCAGGCAGAGGCCGTGGAAGAGGAAGATCTCAGAATTATGAAGATAGAAATAAGCTTGAATGTATGCATTGTGGGAAAAGAAGACATACAAAAGAACATTGCTGGAAAATTATTGGAAAATCTGCAGAGTACAAAAATTATGGTAGTCATGTAGCTGCTACATCTGAAAAAGAAAAGGCATAACCAAATTCTATAGATGAAATGGCTGAATTGAAAAGACAACTTACAAAGATAGAAAGTCGACTTCGTGATCATCCCTCGACATCATCATTAAAGCCTGAAATGAACCAGCCCACTTCCTATAGTATCAGTGGTAACTTTTTTGAAAAAAATTCTGTATATTCAAATTATTGTGTGATTGACTCAAGGACTACAGATCATATGGTAGGAGATAAATCTAGTTTTTAAGAATACAAAGTTACTCCTACACCTCAATATGTAAAGATGGCCAATAGTTCCTTGATTACAATGGAAGGAACAGGAGAAATTGAAGGGAAGACTTTTAAACTTAATTCAATGATATACATTCCCAAATTTCCAGTAAATTTACTTTCTATAAGCTCTTTGGTTAGAGATATGAATTGCTTAATCACTTTTTCTCTATCTGGTTGTGTGTTTCAGGATCTGAGGACACGAAGAATCTTTGAACATGGTGAATTGAAAAATGGGCTATATCTACTTCTTGATCCACACTTTACAATACGGAGAAGAGCATTGACTGCTACTCCAACAGAAGAAGAAATAAGACTTTGGTATAGTAGATTAAGACATTTACCTGTATCTAAGATTCATGAGTTTGTTCCTTTTGTAATTTCAAAAGACATGGTTATTCAATGTGATGTATGTTAGAGAGCTAAACATCATAGAGCCTCATTTTCTAGTAGTAACTCTAAGTCGTAAGTTCCATTTAAGTTAATACATTCCGATGTATGGGGTCCATGTTCGATACCTTCTTTGGGAAATTTTAAGTACTTTGTTACTTTCATTGATGACTATTCCAAGCTCACATTTGTTTACCTTATGAAATGAAAGGCAGAAATACCATCTATTTTCCCTATGGTTCTAATCCTGTGCATTCAGAAAGATCAAATGTAAGAAGAAATAAGACTTTGGTAAAGTTCAATATGTTTTGTCCTTTCATGATAGACTGGATTAGAAGCTATCGGCAAGATCAATGATAGAAGCTGAATATAGAGTGATTGCATCAGGCATATGTGAAGGAAAATGGTTGCGCTCTTTACTAATGGAGATAGGCCTATATTCAGATGAACCTGTTCCTATATTTTGTGACAGTAAAGCAGCAATACAGATAGCTTCTAATCCAATTTATCATGAAAGGACAAAACATATTGAAATTGATTGCCACTTTATACGAGACAATATACACACTAAGGAATTTCAGTTAGAACATGTGAGGTCAGGAAGTCAATGTGCTGATATCCTTACTAAAGCACCTAACAAAAACCTCTTGATGAGATTATGTAGCAAGTTGGGTGTAACATCAATCTTTCGGCCAACTCGAGGGAGAGTGTTAAAGCATTCAGAAAGATAGAAGAGATATGAAGAGACGACACATTCATGTGCATTATGTCTTTCTTTATTTTTGTTGTTAAAGTTAGTTTTAAATAAACCTTATTAATAGCATTTAGGTAATTTAGACCATCATTATAAAGCTGATATTTAAGGGGTAAAACCCTATCAACCGACTTGTAATCTTCAGCAAAGAAGAAAGAGAAAAGAGGGCGACGACTACACAGAGACAGTTCACACCTCCACCATCTTCTCAACTAAGTTAAATTTCATATTATGTACATCTAATATTTTCCTGTTTGCACATTTTATGCGTAACATCTCCATCACTCTGAAAAATTAACCTTAGGTATTTAAAACTTTCCTTTTGGGGGATGCAATGTGTGCCAATTTTAATTTCTGTCATTTGAAGTAACCAAATGATCAAACTTACATTCCATATATTCTGTCTTTGTTCTACTAAGTCGGAGGCCTTTGCTTTCTAATGCCTCTCTCCATAGTTCCAATTTTCTATTAACTTTTTCCTTAGAGTCTTCCACTAACACAATGTCATCTGCAAATAACATACACTAAGGCACTTCATCTTGAATATGCTTTGTTAACTCATCAATCACCATTATAAATAAGTATGGACTTAAAGTTGATCCTTGATGTAACCCAATATTAACTTCAAAGAAGTCTGTCGTTCCTTCGTGAGTCCTCACACATGTTTTTGCACCATCGTAAATGTCTCTTATAAGGTTAATGTATGTCAATGGGATACCTCTTTTTTTCAAAGTTCTCCAAAGAACCTCCCTCGGTATCCTATCGTAAGCTTTTTCTAGATCAAAAAATATCACGTGAAGGTCTTTCTTTTTTGCTCTAAAATGTTCCATAAGATGTCTCAAAAGGTGAATCGCTTTAACAGTAGATCTGCCTGGCATGAATCCAAATTGGTTCTCTGTTGTACTTGATACTTATCTTAACCTACATTTGATAATTCTTTCCCACAATTTCATAGTATGGATCATTAACTTGATACCTCGATAATTCGCACAATTTTGAATGTCTTCCTTGTTCTTATATATGGGTATAAGTGTACTTGCTCTTCATTCCTCGAGCATCTTTTGGTTTCTCCATATTTCATTAAATAGTCTTGTGAGCCATGTGATTCCTATTTCTCCTTGTATTTTTCAAACTTCTATAGGAATATTATCTGGTCCTACCGATTTACCACCCTTCATATGTTTAAGAGCCTCTTTGATTTCATTCTTTTGAATACGTCGGTAGAAATTGTGGTTTATATACTTTTCTGATTTGGCTAACTCTCCTAAGCTAATACTAACATATTTATTTTCATTAAAAAGCTTATAAAAATAGTTTTTCCATCGATTTCTTATATCATCATTTGCTACTAAAATTTTTCATTCTCGTCTTTGATGCATCTAAACGAATTAAGATCTTTTGTTTTCTTAATCTCTAGCCTTAGCTATCCTAAAAATATCTCTTTCACCCTCTTTTGAGTTGAGTTTTTTATATAAATTCTCCCAAATTTTAGCTTTTGCTTCACTGACCGCTTTTCTCGCTTCCTTCTTTGCTTTCTTATAAGCCTCTAAAGTCTCACTAGTTTTCTTAGCATAATGAAATTTAGAACCAAGATCTCAAAATTTAACACATAAATCAGGGCTACCTTAGGATGCATGAGTGCTTGCCTCGGGTTGCATGCCCCTGTTTCTTCTGCTCAAAATTATAGAGGAACACCACAAGACTCACACATTAAACCCCAAGCTAAATAAGATATTTATAGACCTTTTATAACTTAAAGAACTAATATGCTCTGAAGTATACTTAATGACTACAAACAAACAAACAACAACTAAGCCTTTTCCCATACTAGACGGGGTCGGCTGCATGAATTCTTTGTTTCCACATAGCTCTATCATATGCCATGTTAGCAGTTAACTCACAATAAGCTAGATCATTCTTTATTGTTTCTTTCCAACACTTTTGTGGTTGTCCGCTACCTCTTTTAATACTTTCCAAATTTAGTTTTTCATACCTTCTTAGAGGTTCTTCTTCTGATCTTCTTTCTATATGTCGAAACCATCTTAAGTATACTTAATAACAAAATAACAAGAATGGATGATCCAATGTTACTCTTTATCAATTGATCTCTTCCAACATCTCCAACACTTCATTCAAGATTTAAATGCCACTGCAAGAAGCAGCAAAGTTGATTAATAAAATATACTTAACAACCAAAACAGCCAAGCATTTTCCCACATTAGGTGGGGTTGGCCACATGGATTCTTTGATGCCACAGGGCTCAATCTTGATTATTAAAATATATTCACCATATGAATTTCATTGATATGAAACAGTATATTATGACAGGAATGTTTCTCTGTCCATCCATCCATCCGTCCATCCTTCCTTGCATGCCACTTTCCTATAGGAACTTGTATCAACAGGATGTTGTACACACTCTCTCTCTCTCTCACACACAGCATACCTGGCCTTGAATAGCATTTAGATTGGTTCCATTTCTACCCATTCCAGCTTCAACTTGTCTTAATAGTGAAACATCTAAAATTTTCTTTATTTCTGGACCAGGCGATTCACGTTGCAGCTCAGTATGGACAAACAGCTCTCTTGTACCATATAGTCACAAATTATGGGGTGGAACTTGATGCACCTGATAATAATGGGAGGACCGCATTGCATTGGTATGCAGAAGTTTGCTGTCTGTATCTTATTTAGTGTTATCTGTATTACTTTCTTAGAAATAAGTAGTTTTGGCTCTAGTGCTTTTTGTCATGTTATACTAATATACTTTCATTAGGCAAAAGAATGCCTCACTGATATTGGTCAAATATTGTCTGAGAACTTTCACTAATCATTGAGGTATGAACAAGGCAATCGGTTCTCTGATGTGAAGTGTACCTTTCGTGTATGTCAAAATTCAAGAAACTCCTACAATTTGAAAATCTAGAAGTTATCTAAGATTCTAAATTGATAATATGCTTCAGAGGTGTCACATGAAGACTTCAGACTTGTGAAGGCATTGGCGTGAAAGTCGATGAGATATAGACTCAGGAATTGAGATAAAAGAAAGGTCAATAAGATGTGCACCTCTATGGTTGTGTGTCATCGAAGATAACCGTGCTTGCACTCGTTTCACCAATAGTTGAAAAAACTTTAGAAGTAGCAGCATGAATGCTTGGTCGAGTGGACGGGTCCTTTAATTGTTGGTCAAAATGGTATTTAGTAACTTAAAGGTACTCACAAATGTGTTCTTATCTTTTATGCACAATCATCTTGTGAATAGGCTTATAGCTAGCTTAGCTTGTATAGGTGCTGGTATGGGCATCTCTGGAGCTATATCCTTCATTTGTGCCAGTAATCAATGGTGTGATCTTTCCAGCACTAATGCACTGTATTCCAGCAGAAATCTGAAGTTAGGGAGTGTTCAGGCTAGAACTGTGATAGATGGGTGACCTTCTGAAACTCCTTCGTGCACCTTCTAGCCAATCTCACCTAGTGCCGGAAAAGACTCTCTTAAGTTTAAGGGAAGTGCTGCTACTAATCGGAAAATAAATCAACTATACTGCATATTTTGTTTTGTCTTGTGGATAAGAGGAAACATGCTTTTCATCTAGTGCTATATCGGCATTGAATGCTGGTTAAGGATTGAAGTGGTCAATTTGATTGGTGCAGATTTTGTTTTTTTAGGTTGTTGAACTACTTGCTAATTCGTTGCATGAGAATTATACTTTCCATATTCCAATAAGAATGGGGAGCGATCACTTTCAGATAGGTTAGACACAGGACCTAGGTTGGTGTCCGCATGGAACGTTTATCATGATTACTTCTTACAAGATTCAGATTTCCTAACTTATGAAATAAGTCAATAAGTTCTGAGCGTCGAAAATCCATGGTAGTGAATCCAACAAAGTTTTGTCCTAGTTGTCGAAAGCCTAATGCAACCCTCCTTCCGTATCTGGGTTTGGGACTTGGTAGCTGCGGAGTTGGTATTATAGTAAATAAGGATAGTATAGTAGACATAGGATGATATGGTGACTGAATTACGATGGTGAAATTAGTCTTAAGAGTGAAGGCTTTGAATATAATTTGTGTGCTTATGCACCTCAAGTAGGTAAGAAAGTATAAAGAAGGCTTGAAGAAAAATTGATTTGTTTGGGAGGAGATTTAAATGGAAATGTGGGTAAAATGACATTAGGATATCAAGATATTCATCCTTTGGAGATTTAAATGAGAAAAGTAAGAGAATTTTAGATTTTGCTATGGCATGATCTACGTATGCATCCCAAGTAGGTCTAGAAGAAAGAATATTAGGCGTTTTAGAGGGAGTTAGGTAAGGTAATTCAAAGAATTCCATAAAAAGAGATTAATTTGTTTGTAAGGAGATCTAAATCGACATGTGGGTAAAGTGATACTAGGATATCAAGATAATAATGAAAACTATAGTTTTTTGGATTTAAATAAGAAAGACTTAACTATAGTGAATACAATTTTTAGAAAACGAGATGAATCTTTAATTACTTATAAGAGTGTCTTGTCACATACACAATTGATTATTTTGCTGGTAAGAGAAAACATAGATCATCATGGATATATTTTTCAAGAAAAAACATAACTACCCAATATCAACTTTAGTAATAGATTTACAAATTAGAAAGTGAAGAAAGAGACAAATAATATATAGAATTACTCTGCTACGACCCGGGCCGTGGGCACCGTCGAACGGAAAACGCTCCTTTGGCCCATCTAACGTGGTTCACGGCTGAGAGCATGAGAGAAGAAAAAAAATCTATAGTCAACACTACACAAATGGCTAAACGACAATCTTTTTGTACCTAATATCTAAATTTACACATTTATTTATTAATAAATAGTGGGTCCATTTAAGAATCAAGTCAACATTTTTTGACAAGAAAAATCAAACAACCTAAGTCTTACCATATCATAACAGAAGTCAAAGTCATGTCCTCAAAACGCTCCAACCGCCTCAGTGACTTAGTCCTATAATATTTAATAAAAATCTAAGCACCACAATCGTTTTCGAAGACATGCATGTTTCAAACCATATATCACGATAAGAGATTTATATCATAATTTTAAACCAAAATAATTTCATATATGCATGCACACTCAAACACTTAATAATAATACACATTTAGTTTCGATCTCAGGATCTCTACCTTGTCCAGTCCAACCACTAACCACGCCATAAGAGTCATCTGAACCCTCCTCCACTGTGACCACGTGGCCTCCCGATAACGTCCTTAGCGTGTCTGACCAACGATAGAATCATTGTCTCAAGTCTAGTCCCTCGAATCTACGGGCAAAGTATCCGTATACCATACTAATAGAGTCATACATTCACCCAATTAATCTCACTAATATCCACACATCCATTGATTTGGAGTCACCTTTCAAATCCACGAGATCCACTTGAGGCCACTTTCAAGGCTTCATATCTCCACATCCACATCATCTATCCAATTACTTAAACAAAATTACATATCTATATCCTGTATCAAATCTGTTTTACTTTACAGAAACTCCCTACTCGTTGACTGGTTCCACGTGTCTCCAACCAAAGTATGTCATATAACTCGAAATGAGCTACCCACTGTAACTATAAGTGGAACTAGCATAACCAACGAAGTAGTCAATACAATTCAAACATCTGTGAGCTAGCACTACTTGGTACGATCATCTACGATCCAATGATGTCTCATACTGTCATAAAAAAATATATCTATACCCGATAATGTTTTACTCACCTACAATGACAACCTAGGTCCTAGCAATACGACCGTCTACGATCCAACAACGTCCCATACCACCGTAGAACTATATTCATACCCATTAATGGTTTACTCGCACACAAGCATACTCATGGAATGCATCTATATACTCAATAAAGCATTTTCAACTCTATTTAATAAACTAAGTTTCAAAGCATTAACAAATATTTTACAAACTCATGCATAATTTAAAAGCAATTAAAACTATCTTGAACATATATCTGGAGAGGAAACACATCCACCAACCTAAACCTTGTATGCGGATCCAAATATTGAATGCTTATCCTCTTAATCACCTTGATTTAGTTCTTAAATAATAATAAAATATTAATATTCTATATTTGGTTACGGATCCACTGATTCAAACCGCACCAAAATCAAACCTCAAAGGGTTTGAAATACCTAAAAACCTAATTTGGATCTGGTTAAAGGATCTGAATCTATTTTGTTTACTAAAACAGATCCTAACTCACCTTCTACATACCCAAAACCATGTCTATTTAAGGACACTAGTCCTGGTTTGGTGTTGTCACCAGCCGACACGACATAACGGGGTCCGATACAACATGTGTTGACCACTGCTGATTGCCCACTTTAACCGCCGATAACAGCGGTTTCTGACATCTTTTAAGCCGACCACCACCACGAATCGGTCCACCATTGTGGGGCGCACTGATTGCCGCCTCTGACCATTGTCGGACAGTGGTGGTTTTGCTGAAAACTGGAAGGGAAAGGGGCAATTTTGTCCCTTTGACAAAAGCTCACAGGAAACCTCATGGTTTTCGGCGATTCTTGACTTGAGGATGACCCACAAGAGTCGTCTTCCACACCTCCTCCATCCCCCTCCTTGAGAAGTCAGTGATTGCTGATTTATTGGCCGAAAAAATCAAAACAATAGAAGAAACCCTTACCTCAAGAAATTCTGCAGAATCCCTAATTTTCTGACGTGTTTTCCGCAGGATGTCCCTCTCGCTCTCTCTTGATCCTTACTTTCTTGGGTCTCAAGGAGGGCGATCTTCATCGCCTTCCTTGAGTGCTCAAAGGCAGCTACGATAGAACTATCGTGGCTGCTGCAAGAGAGTCGGTAGAGACTCTTTTTGAGGGTCCTGGGTTTGGGTCAGGTCTAATGTGATCCAATCCAATCCAGGTATCACATACTCAAACTAAATACTGAAACCTAAAACATAAAACACGATATTTTTAACAAGAAAGTCCTTCAAGGAGATACTTGGGGTTATGGAGGCAAAACTAGTGACATGTGGAATAAAATGTTAATGCATATTAGTAAAGTGACAGAATATATGATAGGTGAATATAATGGATGTGTATCAGCATAATAGGTGGCTCGGTGGTGGAGTGAGATAGTGTAAAGTAAAATAAAATTAAAACAAAAGGGCATTGCTACAAATTGCATTATGCCAACAAGACTCATGAAACTTGAGAGGCTTATACGGAGCTAAAAAAAGAAGCAAAAAGAAAGACTGTCAGTGAAACAAAAGCTAAAACATGAGAACATTTATATAAAAAGCTCAACTTAAAAGAAGGTGAAAGAGATAGGAAAATAAAGGAACTTGTTAGATGCATGAAGAATGAGGGATAAAGAATGAAGATGAGAAGATTCTATCAAGAGAGGGAAATATATCAAAATATATGGAAAAGTTATTTGCATAAGCTTTTTATCGAAAATATAGGTACTAGTATTGATTGGTGAAAGAGGACTAACTCGAAAGAGTATATAAATAGTAATTTCTATCAACGTATTCAACGAATAAAATCAAAGAGGCTCTTAAACTTAAGAAGCTGGGTAAACCTATATGATCAACAATATTCCTATAGAAATGAAATATCTCAAGAGATACATCTATCACTTTGCTTATAAGATTATTTAATAAAATATAGAGAAACCAAAAGATACTTGAGGGATAAAAAAAGGTACAATATAACTACAACCCATAGATGATAAAATAAGGAAAAATCATTTAAAATGATATGGACAGGTGAAAAGGTGACTAAATGAAGCTGTAGTAAGAAGGTGTGAAAACTAGATGGTGAATTTGTTAAAGGAGGAAAAGAAAGACCATAAAAGTGTTAGAGGAAAACAATAAAGAATGCTCTAGTTTTTATTGAATCAATTTTTGACATGTCATATGTTGAACAAACATTATGAGAATAAAGAATCCAGGTAGCTGACCTTATCTGGTATAGGAAAAGACTTGGCTGTTGCTATTGTAAGTTCTCTGAATGTGTTGGTTGTATTGTACTCATTGTAAACATTTCTTTGCTGTATTCTCATTTTACGCATATTTGTAATTTCAAAAGAAATGCAAGGCGAGGGCCTATTTTGGTGCCTGTCCATCATGATCAGTGCATTTCTCATCTTACAGTTGCATCTCAGATCAACCTTCTTGTAAGATGCCACCTTAGAAGTTATAACCAAGCCTTGTGGGAGCATTTTTTCATGTTTGTTATGTGGTAATCTTGTAATTTATGATACTCACCATAAATCTATGTGGGCAGTTCCTGTCATGTATCTGGTTCAACCTTCAAACTGAATCTTGTCCTGTATAGCTTTGACACAAGGCTACCTGCTTTGGTGATAAGTTAGAAATGCATACTCGCTACCCTGCATTTTGATGATTGCGTTGTTTTGAGGCGATAGTGAATCATATTCTAGATTGGCCACAATTTGAATGATCTGTTATATTGCTGATACTTTAACCTTGGTCAGGGCTGCTTACAAAGGTTTTGCAGACTCGGTGAGGCTACTTTTATTCAAGGATGCCTACCTAGGTCAGCAAGATAAAGATGGTGCGGAAAGAGCATTTTTACTTGTTACTTTTCTGAAGTTTCTTTTGTTGTTGATCATAAGCATCTTAACACATATTTTTAGTAATTTTGTGTTACTTCTTACTGATTATCTGAAAAATTTCTCGTAACATAAATTTGTATCAGAGAGACGGGCTGCACATGTCTGTGTACATTGTGTCATGGACTTTTGAGGTTTTTATCCATGTTCAAGTTGAAAACCACATGATTCTTGATATGCCACAAAAGGTTCTTAGTTTTTATATGAACGGATGATTTGTCACCCATAACTGCTGCTCCTAATGGTGGACCTAAAGGAATAAAGGCAGGCTGTTCATGTAATAAAAGAAGCCTTTTGCATGAAGCTTAGAAAGGCAATAAAAGCAGGTTATGTAGGTAAATGAAAATCTTCCCCTCTGTATAGGGAGTCAACGTTGCTAGTGGGAGCCTAGCCAGGCCTCTAAAAGGCTCAGTCAGTGCCCTGGGAAGATTTGTTGGCACAGGTGGGACCAAATAAGAGACAAAAGTGACAACCATAATAAATTGTAAAAGAAATACTAGACATACAAGCATAATGGTAAAGACGTGTTCAGGTACATAATATTCTAATGTATGCTAATATATTAGTTAAGTTCAGCTCTTGCTGCATTTCAATTATACTCACTTCAGCACCTAAGCAATTCAGGCACTAGACCTTATCAAGATAACTGTCTTGGACTTCTTGTGACTGTTAAAAATTGTGTTTTCTTTGTATAAGGGACAAAAGGGACAACTGTCTCTCTCTCTCTCTCTCTCTCTCTCTCCTAGTTCTTCTAATAGAAAGGAAGGAAGGTTACAACCAGGAAGGCCACATGTTCTTTTAGAAGTTTGTGCAAATTGAATCAAATTAGAACCCCTTATCTGCTTCAAATCAATCAAGTTTTTATAAGGATCTAGGTACAATGCTAATTTCCGTGTGCAAAATTTATCATGCTGTTCGTTTTATCTCTTTTCTTCTGCAGGCTGCACTCCCTTGCATTGGGCTGCAATAAGAGGAAATGTGGAGGCTTGCACAGTACTTGCACATACTTGCTCTATGCATGAATTACTATTGAAAGACAATGCTGGATTTACCCCTGCTCAACTTGCTTCTGATAAAGGTCACCGGCATGTCGCTTTTTTTCTTGTACGTGTCTATAACGAGATTTTCCATGTTGCACTATGGATTTGTAGCTCTCAAGGTTCCACTTTCTTTATATATTCATGTTTCTTTCTCATTATATGCTGGCTTAGTGCATGAATTGATTTGATGGAGAATAGCAATTTATTCGTGTGCAGCTTGCATGGTATAAGAGTCTATGGTTGTTGTGTGTTCATGTTTCTTGGTCGTTATATGATGGTGAGTGGCTAACCTAAGTAACCGAGAGGGCGACTTCTGTTGAAGAATATGAGTTTAGAGTCAGTTTTAGTAAATTTGATGTTTTAGGTATTATTATAATTATCCGGAGTATTAAGGGCATTTTGGTAATTTTTTGTACTAAGAGTATTTTGGTCATTTTACGTTTTACAGCTCCTTATATAAGGGCTGATAGGTTGTATTAGGGTTAAGAGTTTTGTGATTAAGAAAGAGAGAGAAAGAGGGGGGGCGACTTCCATTGGAGGTTCGCCCCTTCCTCCGATCTCCACATTTCCTCTTCAAGGTATATGATTTTTTCTTTGTCCGCCGCGCAACTGCATTTCCCAACATGGTATCAGAACATTTGATCGGTGGGAGCAATGAGCAATGGTTGTTGACGTGTAGCAAAGAGGAAAAAAAAATGTTGAACGGAGCAGTAACGAGAAAGCATCGTCGGGATCAGACTTGCACGGCGACTACAGATGCCGTAGTCAGGGGCGCACTAAGAAAAGAAAACAACCCGCCGGTGATCAGCTCTTGTTCATGAAGGAAGAGGTCCTCCGACACCCTGAAAGAAGCGTGGACACAGACAACGGCAACGCCGAACGGAAGGGCAGAAATTAGGAGAGATCGCGAGAGCGGAGGTGAGGATGATGAAGTGCGATTTTCGAGAGCTTGACTTTTGGCAGCGGCGAAACGGGAGTCGTCGTGGACACGGAGGGCTCTGGCAGGGGTTGCGCCACAAAGAGCGGCTCAATGTTAGTCATGCTATCTATGGATCGGTGTTGAGAAGACGAGGAAGATCAAATCCAGAGCCGGCGAAGGGATGAACCGCATCTAAGCGTTAGAAGAGGAGAAAAGAGTTCGTGGCAGTGGCTGATGACCCGACGGAAGACGGTAGCTCCGCCCAGGAGCCTCCGAGGCAGTGACTTGAAAATCGGATCCTCCTCTCTCCATCAACCGGCAGCTTCTTTTGCAAGCCCACAAACTCTAAGGGCCGGGGCAACACCGAGCAGATATGCCTCTCGAACCCTGAGGCCGAAACTTCCCTACAACAGCCTAGTAGCAGGAGAGCGAGTTAGCGGCAAAAGAAGCAACGATACAGGCCTGGAACGGTTTTGCTTCAGGAGATCCGCATATACCAGAAATCCATTAAGCTCCTTATTCCTTTGCTTTCGTTTGCTCAAGTTGTGAGAGAGTGAGCCAAATGAAGGTCTTTGAGGAAGAAAAATGGGAAAGCTAAAAGACGTGGAGAAAGCAACATTCGATGAAGAAGGTCTTTGAGGACCGAGGCCACGATGGGTCGGTGATGAGTGTCGAGAGAGGGATGTTGCAGCAGGTGAAGGATATTGTGATGTTCGCCGGGCCGACTGTCAGGCTCTGGATATGTTGACTGATGATGAGTCTTATTGATACGACGGTCATTGGGCAGAGTAGTTTGGTTGAGCTTGCAGCATTGGATCCCAGAACTATTGTATGCGATTACATGAGTTACATATTCATGTTCTTGTAGGCGACAGAGAAGTACTGCGACGCAAATATGGTACTGGCATCAAGGATCTTGGACATTTTGTTAGAGAGCATGGGTTTGGAGAAGGGCGCGCTCAAGTAGGCGTGTGTGCAGGCATTGAAGTGGCGAGAGAAGTTAGGCAAGACCGAGGCTTGCATATGCTGAGAAAATGTTTGACAAAAAAGTCCAAGAGAGATATTTACATGCACATCAAATGTTTGAGTAAATGCCCAAGAGAAATACTTATCTGCGTATCAAGTGTTTGAGGAAATGTTCAAGAGGGATGCAAATTTTAAAAAAAATAGAGAAGATATAAAGTAGTACATGATGATTGCCTTCATTGGAAAAGCAGCTGCATGCAAATAGAAGGAAAGATGGAATGCATAAAATCAATCTTTTTTCACTACATATGCATGAAAATCAAATCATAGAAGAGGCTAGAGGAATTGATTGGTATTAAATGTGACAGTATCACCAAGAAGCATGAAAGTTAAAACCTTGAGTTGCTTAAGTAAATAGTCAGGAGGGCTGGAAAAGCGGCTGCAGTCACCATGTGAAGGGGCGGAGACCGACTAGTATAAGCAGATGTCTGTATTCTACTATTTGAGTGGTAGAGAGATGGTACCCAACCAACACACCGACTGCAACCACCATGTGAAGGGGCGTAGGAAAAGCCATATGAAGTGTGTATGGTGGAGTAGTACCTCCTATCACAAAAGATCAACTTTCTTAAGAGTAGAAAAAACATGACTTTTGAAGTGTAGAATCACTTTATGGAAAAGAAGAAAGAGAGAGTGAGCAACCGACACCCATTGTGCTACCAATGTGTTCTTGATTGTTCAAGTTGTTTTACAGAAGCCTCGAAGAGATCACTCGTGCACGTGTGGTGAAGAAAGAACCAGGTTTTTTTCGAGCTTGGAGTTCGAAGTATCTCACTCTCAACTTGAGGGGGGTGTTAAAGAATATGAGTTTAGAGTCAGTTTTAGTAAATTTGATGTTTTAGTTATTATTGTAATTGTCCGGAGTACTAAAGGCATTTTGGTAATTTTTTGTACTAAGGGTATTTTGGTTATTTTATGTTTTACAACTCCTTATATAAGGGCTGATAGGTTGTATTAGGGTTAAGAGTTTTGTGATTAAAAGAGAGAGAGAAAGAGGGGGGGGGAGCCTCCATTGGAGGTCCGCTCCTTCCTTCGATCTCCACATTTCCTCTTAAGGCGTATGATTTTTTTCCTTTCCGCTACGCAACTGCATTTTCCAGCAACTTCCACATGAGTAACATTACATGAGTGATGAAGTGTTTTTGTTAAATTTTAAACATGAAATGGGCATGAATCATTCGGCTAGAAATCTGCAGTTTGGAGTAGAAGACGTCTTTGCTTAAGTCGCCACCCCTCTCTTTCTTAATGAACAAATTACATTCAGTCTTGGTTGGGTTTCCCCTTTTATAACAGCCTACTTTATTCTATATTACACAACTGCCATTAGTGAAAAGCAATTTAAAGAAACCTTTAAAATCCCCTAACTAAGAAACTAACGATGGACACGTTTACAACATGTTTCTGCGTCTTATGTTTCTTAACACTCCCCCTCAAGTTGGGTGTGAAGATTGTAATTATACCCAACTTGCTACACACTTCTCTAAGAGCATTTTTGTTGATGGCTTTGGTCAACATATCTGCCTATTGATCTTTTGATCTCACGTGTTCTAACCTGAATTCATTAGTACACACACAATCTCTTATGAAGTGGCAATCTATTTCGATGTGCTTGGTCTGTAAATTGGATTCAAAGCTATTTGTATCGCTGCCTTACTGTTACACCATAAATGAATGAATGTTGTAATTAGAAATCCTATCTCCATAAGAACGGATTTCAACCATTTTCCTTCACAAATACCCAAGGCCATTTCTTTATATTTTGCTTCAGCTGTGAATCTAGCTACTACAATTTATTTCTTGCTTTTCCAGGATACCATATTACCACCGATCAATGAAACATATCATGAAGTTAATTTTCTATCTTCTTTTCAACCAGCCCAATCTACGTCTGTATAAACTTCAATCCCAGTATATCCATGATTCTTGTAAAGAATACCATATCCATGAGTGTTCTTCAAATACCTGAGTATATGGTACACTGCCTTGATATGTTTTTCAAATACTTGAGTATATGGTACACAGCCTCCATATGTCTCCTTTAGGATGATTGCATAAATCTGCTCACAAATCCCACACTATAAGAGATATTAAGTCTAGTGTTAGTCAAGTATATCAACTTATCAACTAATTTTTGGTATCTCGTTACATCTACTTTATCACATCCATCATCCAACTCCATCTTTTGATTAACCTCTATAGGAGTATGTATCGGTTTACACTCCATCATCTTTGTGTCTTGGAGTAAATCCAACGTATATTTTCGCTGGTTTAGAAAGATATCTGCACCAGAATACATCACTTAAATGCCTAGAAAATAATGCAACTTTCCAAAATCCTTTATATTGAAGAGTTTGTGTAATTTCTTCTTTAGTTCCTCATATCATCAACATAAACAATCGGATATATGGAAGTTCTAGAGGAGGAATGATGATAGAAAACTAAGTGATCGGCCTCACTGCGAACCATACCAAAATATGATATAACAATAGTACTTGAATCTACCAAACCAAGCTCAAGGAGACTATTTCAAGCCATATAAAGATTTGCTCAAACGACGGACCAAGCCAGACTCTCCTTGAGTAACAAACCTCGGAGGTTGCTCCATGTACACTTTTTCTTGGAGATCACCATGTAAGAATGCATTCTTAATATCAAGTTGATAAAGTGGCAGTGGCGGATGGTTGCCATGGAAAGGAAAAGACGAAGCGACGCCATTTTTGCAACAGAGAGAAAGTATCACCATAATCAAGGCAAAAATTTGAGTGAAACCTTTAGCAACAAGACGAGCTTTCAATCGATCAATAACTCCATCATGTCCCACCTTAACCGTGTAAATCCATCGACAACCCATAGTAGATTTATTGTCGGTGGCAATGGAACAAGTTCCCAAGTACCATTGGCATGTAATGCTGGAGACATCTCTTCTAACATTGCCTGGTGCCGGTCTGGATGGGAAAGGCTTCGATTGTTGTTTTTGGTATAGTCATAGAAGACAAAGAAGAGATAAAAGCATAATGAAGAAGACAAGCAATGATGATAACTCAAGAAATTATAAATGGGATGAGGATTTTGAGTAGAACAGTACATTTTTGGATAGCAATGGGAGGATTTGGAGATAACATCAGGAGTAGGATCTAAGGAGGGTTGAGCCACTTGGTTCTAGTTGTGAATCAATAGGGATTGCATCTGGACCATTAGTCGTACGAGGTCGACGATGATAAACTTGGAGAGGTTTATGCGCAAGATAGATGGGGTAGAAGTCGGAGTAGGGAGAGGAGGTCCGTCTTAGTAAGGAACGAGGGTAAAACCTTAGTGACGGGAGGAGAGATAATATCGATGTAGAGAAAAAGGAGTATTTTTAAGAAAAGTAACATACGTAGACACAATAAAACAGTTAAGTTTCGGGGGAATAACATCGATATCCTTTTTGGAATCTAGTATATCCCAAGAAGACACTTAATAGAACGAGCAATTAACTTATCTTTCCACGGTGTAAGATCATGAACAAAACAAGTACAACTAAATATGCATAGTGGAAGAGAGAAAATAGGCTCGTCGGAGGAAATAAAATCGAATGAGGGATTTGATTTTGCAAAATAGAGGAGGACACACGATTAATAAGATAGCATGCAATAAGGATAGCTTCACTCCAAAACCGAAGGGAACATGAGTATGAATAAGCGAGTGCGGCGGTTTCTAGTAAGTGGCGGTGTTTGCGCTCGGCAACTCCATTTTGTTGTGGAGTGTGTGGACAAGAAGGCTGATGGAGAATACCTGTGAAGCCATAAAAGATGAAAAGATGCAGAAAAATATTCACGAGCATTATCACTATGCAAAATTTTAATAGTAGTATTGAATTGTGTATGAATTTCAAAGCAAAAGGATTTGAATATAGAAAACAATTTAGATCTTTCTTTCATTAAATATAACCAAGTACAACGAGAATAGTCATCAATAAACAATCATCTTCCTCGAATCCAAATCCCGAGAGCTTCACACAAGTTGAGCTGAAAATTCTAGCAACACAGCTTATGTTCATTTAGTAAGTTTGCCAACCGGTAATTTAAGATTACAATCCAGATTTGGAACATGGAGAACCGAGTTTAGAGTCAGTCGTCCTTTGAAATAGTAACAGAACTTGTTCCATCTACTTTAGAGAGAGATCCATCAACAATTTTACTACAATGTTTTCTTGAGACCCAAGATCCAAAACTCATGAAGGAGAGTGACATCACCAAATATGTGGTTAGATGCCTCGAGCCTTACAATCCATGGACCTGCAGTTTTTTCTAGAATTTACAAGAAGAGAAGACACTCAAATAATTACTTTTTGTGCCAAAGATCCCTGCTCCTATAGTACTCGGGAATAGGATTTTGTTGTGAGAAACATTTTCTATAGCATTTCAAGTTGCTCTTTAAGGACATGGTTTCGGGGCAAGGAGAAGGTCCTTCATCAAATGCATAACACATGATCTTGGGTATGGCTACTGGGTAATTTCCGTAAAGGTAGTGGGTGAAACAAATTACGACTTTTTGTTACCTGCATGTTCAGAGCCTAATCTTCCAAGTCTGTCAGTTTGTGGAATTTTCCAGCAATTTTTCGAGGAATGGCCTGATCTTCTCGCACCGATCACACCATGGCCTTCCCTTCTTTTAACTGATTGTCATTGTTGATAAACCTGAAGAAGCGAAGAGTAAAACCGGTCATTTACAGGTGACATTAGATTTCGAGTTAAGCATCACTTTTCTTCCTGCTTACTCTCCGCACTGGTCGTCAAACACATCTCGGATGCTAGTGTGCAGGGCTTTATTCCCAATATCCGGCCCTTCCGACTTCCTATCAAGGTTCTTGTTGAGTCTCATTAAAAATTTGAATATCCTATCTCTTTTTTCGACAAATTCTTTGAATTTCTTTGAACATCCCGTACATTTGCACTGATGACATTCTATGCCCAAAGCATCCAATTGATGGATGTTCTTTGTAGCAATGAGTGACCACGTATCACCACATCGAAGATCATGGAGCATCGCTTGTCGTCCAGTATTGAGTGACTACGCATCAATTCTGTCGAAGAATCATGGGAGATCTTCTTCACCGTAGATTTCAGATGTTCTCTTTGCTAGAGTAAAAATTCCTTTGGAATGTAGCTCCTAGATTTCTTTCACCGTGTCAGTGCTAGTAGAGTGGAGAATTACTTCACCATTTCAATTTGATCATAGTGAGTTCACCAACCAGGACATAACCATGTTGTTCTCTATCTTCCGCTTTTTAATTTGGATCATCAAATTTAGAGGAACGAGTAAGGAATTTGGAGATACACTGCCCTGTTCTTCCGCAGATGAAATGTACACATGACTGGCTGTGACTATGAGGAGATAGCTATTCCCATTCAACTTTGTGTCCGGCAATGGGGAAAGGAGAAGGCCCGACCCACCATGGTTGGTGGCAGAAGCGAAAATGGGGATGAAGTTTTTCCTTCCGTGGCCATTCCGTGTTTGGTCATCAGAAAGGGTTTAGGGTTTCAGAGTTTGGAGGCTCTCTCGTGATACCATGTTAAATGCGGAAATTAAGCGGTCGAGCGGTAAGCAGTCGGCTAGAAATCTGCAGTTTGGAGTAGATGTCTATGCTTGAACCGCCACCTCTCTCTTTCTTAATGAACAAATTACATTTAGTCCTGGTAGGGTTTCCGCTTTTATAACAGCCTACTTTATTCTATATTAGACAACTACCATTAATGAAATGCAATTTAAAGAAACCTTTAAAATCCCCTAACTAAGAAACTAATGATTGACACGTTTACAACCTGTTCCTGCATCTTCTGTTTCTTCAATAGTTTTCTGCTTATTCCTGACCATTAAGCTGATTTCTCAATTACCAGTGTAATACCGTAGCAAATTGCTAAGCCAATATTTGTTTATATTGGGTTATACTGGAAATCAACAACAAGGGAGTAGTGGTTATCTACCAAAGTTTAAGTTCTTAGCTTAAAAAAGAACTATATATTGTTGGAAAACGTGGTTGCGCAACGGATAATCAATAGTACAAAATATCAACACAAGATGAAGAGGAAATGTGGAGATCGAAGGAAGGGGCGAACCTCCAATGG